>JARGCV010000041.1:8455000-9055000 GCA_034064705.1 Bothrops alternatus
TATTCCCTCATACTTTTTACATTTCCAGCACTGATTTGAAATGCCTTCGTACATTTTTTTAAATTTTATTTAGTGTCATATACCAATACTTCTTTTTATATAAAAAAAATTCTCTTAAATTATGCAATGTAATAAATTATCCACACTCTCCCAAGTGTCCATCTCAGTTATATCCAAAGTTAATAGCCCATTTTGTCATACAGTCTTTAATCTGTTCTTCTATCAAATGTTTATACATTTTTGTGATTGCATATTCACCATTTGTACATAATTCAATTTTTTTTGCATTTCAATTCAGATAGTCTTTTTATCCATATTAATTAAACCTTTCTTTTAACTGTGCACATTAAAACCATTGAAAGCTATGTCCTTTTGCAATTTCCATAAATAAGTGAGCTATTGCCTATTACTGGGAAAATGGCTTTCCTCTCCCACCCCCACCCCCTTTGCAGAAATTCAGCTGCTGTAGAGCAAATGTTCTTAAACCAATCGACACCTGGAAGTTTTGCACCTGCTCACAGCAATGACTGTTCGGCTGGGGTGGGCAAAGCCCTGGGCAAGCACCCAGAACTAAAAATATGGATTCGGGGCCACTAACTGTGCACTGTTCTTCGTGCCCTCCTACAGGATGGAAGACCTGAGTGGCTCATGCTAGTCTTTATGTTTTGAAGTTGGTGGCAGTGAAGACTGTTAGTTAACTTTAAACTGCTTTTGAAGAATCAAGGAGTAGAAATTGTAATGATGTGAAGATGCCCTTGATTATCCAAGGATTAATAATATTGTTATGCATAGTTTAAGACAGAGGTCCCCAACCTTTTTGTGCACCAGGGACCGATTCCGTGGTGAGAGGTTTTTCTGCGGTCCGGAGGGTGTGTGGTTTTGTGTGCTGCGTGCATTTTGTAAATGGGACTTTGCTTGTTTGTGTGGACTGGTTGCTGGCATGCCACGGCCCGGTACAGGTCCACAGACTGGGAGTTGGGAACCTCTGGTTTAAGAAATGCATATTCCTTTCTTGTTTGTTTGCAAGAACATTCTGATTAAATGAAACTAGCAAACAGCAACAAAAATATCAAAAGTTCAAAGCCAGATTAAGACCCTAAAAAGAGGCAGGAAAAAATAGACCTTTGATTTTAAATCTCCTCTCAATCAGTTGCATGATCCTGGTTTCTTCTGGAATGAGGGAGAAAAAAAATCTCTTTTTGCTTTTTATAAAGTGTGTGCAGTTTTATACATCTCTATCATTTCCCATGTTTTCTAAACTAAACATCAACAAGATATTTGGACAGAGAACATTACTGTATTTGAAACTTAGAGTATGTTTACCTCAGGGGTGGTGATGGTAATATTATGTGGAGATTATTTAAAATCATCCAAAGGAAACGTTATGTTTGCATGTGTGTATGTGTGAGAGGCACACAGCACCCCAGTAGTTTTTTTTTTCCAAAACAACTTTATTAAATTTCAAGAGAAAATAAAATACAAGATAACAAAAAATGGGAGAAGGGATTCAAAAGGGGAAAAGTTAAAAAGTGAGGGGAAGAAGGTTGGAGGGATAAGCAATATATATATTAAAAAGACATCAATTTTCCTCAGTATCGATACAAATATATAACTAGACAATCTCTTATTCTAAATTAAACATAAATTAAACATAGCATAGCCAATATTTAAATTTAGTAATATGTACAATCTACAATTAGTAATTCAAAAATACTTATTCATCATTATCAAACAAGATTATAAAAATAATTTCTAGTTTAAAAATAAACCTAACAAAATGTTAAGATAACCAAAATATTCAATTTCAGCATCTCTCATCAATTCATTTTTCCAAATCCAGTTTTTCATTACCGTTTTTACCTTTGTTTCATCTCTGTGCATTCTGTTATCTAATAAAAAATCCTTTTTAAAAATTCCCATATTTCCTCCATTCTATCCATCAATCATAACAAAAGTTCCTAATCTCAATTATACATCCATCTTTACATTCTTACATAAATCACAAGTTCATCATAAATTCCATTCCTTAAATTCACATATTTACCCATAATCAAAATTAATACTATACCCCAGTTTTAGAAGTTTAATCTTAATTCACTATCAATTAAAAAATCTACCGGTACTTTGACTATAAATCGCCATCATTAATACATAAATCTCTACTAAAATTTATTTTCTCATCTAAGCTCTCTATCAAATATATGTATGCACATCCTTTTCTTTTTGCAGTTCTCTTATTATTAACCCAACCTTTCTTTAAATAAAAACAATTTACTCAGCATAATCAATAAAAAATTAGAGGCTATCTTATTATGAATCTGTAACCAACCTTCATTATAATATAGCCCCCCCCAAAATAACTGTTATAGTATATATATGTAACATATTTTCTCTTTCCAACATATGCCTCCTATTTCTTCCAATTCCTTATCTATAATCTCCAGGCTCTTGTTCAACATGCATTTCTTTCTGTTTCTGTTCAATTTTGATCAAAATATCGTACATTTCCAGTTTGAAAATCAATAATCCTTGACAAAATATAGCTTGATCTATGAAATACAGTGTTTGCTTGGTGTACGTACATCTAGTAAAATAAAATGTTCCTCTCTTTTTCTCAAGCTCCACGTAGAACTAACATCTCTAAAAATGTGGTGTGGTTTCCTTCTCCCCCACCCACCCACCCCCCATCGTACTAAATAGCACATTCTAGTGGCCAAGAGAATAATTGCACATTATGATTTCTCAGAGAAAGGGGGGGGCAGACACAGAGAGTTCTTCCAATTACATTCATCAATAGATCCAAACCGAAATTAGAAAGGAAAAGAATACAGCTTCAAATATCACAGGTACAGATTGTTCAAATTTAAGTTTTCATCCTTCAGTAAAAAAGCAGTTTAGCCCCTTCCCCAAAGAGTTTAAAAATCCAAAATGTTGTCTTTTGTTCTATAAGCTAAATTCCAAGTTCGATGCGTTTCAAAGCCGTTGAATACCAAGGTACCATTGTAGGGGTGTTTATGTGTATGATAAATAACTGTTTCAGGAAAGAATTTTAATGATTTGTATTTTTATTGTTCTGGAACATTTAGATAATTTAGATACAAATACAGTAAATGGATATCAGAGAGGAATAATCTTCTCTAACACAGCAGCTCTTGTGTATTGGAACACAACTTTAATACTATCTCTACTTGTATTACAATATATTAATCTAAGTTTTCTCTGTGGTCAAAAGAATAAGAACCAGCAATGCTTTGTAAATATGCGGTTAGGTGATCCAGCAAAAGATACTCCAAAGCAGCTATGGTACATTTGTATGGCTTGGAAGTTGAGAAGCTGCTTCTGCTGTCTGCAAGTTTAAGGGCTGGAAGTGATGCAGGAACGATGATGGGAGAATGGTGAATGGTGGTTCAGAAGAATGACGTTTCCATAGCTCACATCTACCTGGGAGAAAGCACTTGCCAAGTAGACACATCAAAAGAGTATGGGCATTTTTTGAGTACTGGCAAAAGATATTGCAGCCAACTTCTCTTGGTTGTCGCTAAGCCTGGGAATCTGATTCGTTACTGATGATTATAATTAAATGATATAATACTTTAGCCTGTCAAAAGAGAAAGCAGTAGGAAATGCTTTTTTTTTCTATTCATTCATGCAGTTTCTCCTTCCAAAGCAAAGTCTCAAAATAACGTCTATCAAACCTTCCATATAATTCTCTTTGTGCCTGTACAAACACAGCATATAATTTTTGGGGTGACATAATGTTCTTTCTTCATAAAAAAAAAGTATTTGAGTGCTTTAGAGCCATAATCAGATCCATCAGAATTTTATCTACTCTCCTAAGTCCATCAACTGCTTTTACTCTTGACCAAAAATCAGTAACCTCCTTCTATCTGGAAGCACGCAGTTTCAGGAGAAATGCACGTGGAGCGGTGAGGGAGAAACGGGACACCCGCCTAGCCAGCCAATCAGCTGAGTCAACCCTGGCGACCTATGGGGTGATAGATGTCGCAGCCAGATCACCCTCACAGAACACTGAGGTAAGCAAGCAAGCCAAAAAATAATAATAAAGGCTATTGGCAGGCACAGTATTCTCCCTTTCTCTTAAAGCTAGAACAACCCCATTTTCCCCACATATATACATTGAAAGCTGATGTTGCAAACTAGGGTTTGTTTGTTTTTTACCCTGCAAAGCCACAGCTGCTGCCTATATTGATCTATGCTGTGCTATCTTTGGCTATGGTTTTAAAAAAAAGATAGCAGTGCAATAAACATTTAGAACAGTTTTTCTCAACCTTGACAATTTTAAGGCATGTGGACTTCAACTCCCAGAATTCCACAGCCAGCCATGCTGGCTCTGGAATTCTGGGAGTTGAAGTCCACATGCCTTAAAATTGTCAAGGTTGAGAAACACTGATTTAGAATATTTCTATAAAAAGATGGCACAATTGATGTTTACCTGTTGTAATTCAAACCAGATTGTCTTGGGATTTTCTGCTGAGCCATAGTTGATTTCTACTCCTGGAAGGCCACCTCTGCTGGATTGGCATAAGGTTTTCATCCGTAGTATCTGGTTCAGTGGAATGATGATCTGATTGCTCTGGACATGAGGAAAGACAAGCATAGTGGACACTGCAGAATCTGTCACCTTTTTCATCCTTTAATATTCCATTTCACCTTCAGTCAACTCCCATTAAGGGGAAATGTTCTCGGTGAAGGCCATGATTACATGTCAAGAAATGTTGGGAATGATTTTTAAAAGTAAATCTCAGGCATGTTAGTTGTCCAGTTTGGTATGTGTGTGCGTTAAAACACATCAGTAAAATTCCATTGGGGGGACTGAATATGGCCAATAGAATTCAGATAATGTGAACACAGAATGTTGCTATCCTCACAGAACTGTGTTTTGACAATTTTGGTATGAAAGATTTGACCTAAAACTACAAAGGGTTTTACTAGACTTGTAAACTGCTCCAGTTGTTACCAGCCCTGAGTGGCTAATATACAAACAAGGATAAAACATGAAGCAGAACAAACACTTATGGTTATTGTTATGTCTGGCCCTTCTCAGCTTAGTAAAATCCACAGTAGTATGTCTTTAAGAGTTTTATTTAACATATTTCAAGAGATTCATTGCAAAGCAAGCTGCTGGCATTTTGTTGGCCAGCCAATTCTGATTTATTTACATTCCGCCTTAACATGCTCTCCCTCCCTTCCAATTAACTCACTCTTTATCTGTAAAGTTGTCCAAGAGCTCATTAATCTTCCGTAGAGTCCAAAAACATCAGAGAACTAAGTTCAAACGAACTGGGCAAGGCATCAAGCTACTCCTTGATAGTAACGTTGCTCGTGACAAAGGCGTAGTCTCTCTGTCCCCTTCTAATATAGTTTCCGATACGTCACTTCCCCCCATTACTTCCTTTTCCCACTTAACTGACACCTTCGCTTATCAAACCTTCTGAATCTCGGATCAAGCCATCTATCTTCTTGCTCCAAATCTGACCCCTCACTTTGCGAATCTGACCCAGACTGCCTGTAAATCTCCTCCCTGTCTGTCTCAGCTGCCGGGAGGGGAAAATACCCAGAGGGGCCTGGCTGCTCTTCCTCGGCTGCCGGGAGGGGAAAACACCCAGAGGGGCCTGGTTGCTCATCCTCATACTCTGATACTTCCCAAGCTGGTCTAGGGACACTCACAACAGTTATAATGTGGTACAGGTAGTTCTCAACTTGCAACCATTTGTTCAGTGACCATTCAAAGTTACAACAGTACTGAAAAAAATGACTTAACGACTGATTTTCACACTTAATGACCATTGGAGCATCCCCATGGTCACTGATCAAAATTTGGGCCCTTGGCAACTAGCACATATTTATGACAGTTGTACTGTCCCAGTGTCAGGTGATCATCATTTGTCACCTACACAACCAGCTTGTGACAAGTCAATGGGGGGGGGGAAGCCAGATTCGTTTTAACAACTGCATGGTTCACTTAACAACTGTAGTGATTTGCTTAACTGTGGCAAAGATCATAAAATGAGGTGCAGCTCATTTAACAATTGTCCCACTTAATTAGCAATGGAAATTTGTGGCTCAACTGTGGTCGTAAGTAACTGTGGCTATCTTCTTCATGCACCAGGGAGCGTTAGCATTCGCTTACAAAAAGAGATCCTCCTTGGAACATATCAGCCGGCAAGACTTAATGAAATGGCTAAGTCTAGGGTAGGCAACCTTGGCTCTTTTATGACTCATGGACTTCAACTCCCAGAGTTCCTGAGCCAGCTATGCTGAGGGGAAAGGGAGAGGTTTCCAAGCTCAGCCATGCTGGCACAGGAATTCTGGGAGTTGAAGTCCATGAGTCATAAAAGAGCCAAGGTTGCCTACCCCTGGGCTAAGTTGTATTGGCTTTTTAAAATCTCAGCATGGCTGATGTTAGTAACCAAATGTTGTGGGGAATAAAGAATAAAAATATCTTCTGACAAAGTCAGGCCAAGGAAAGGTTGGTCTCCTTGAAAGAGCCGCGAGGCCATGTCCTGACTTGAGGTGGTATCCGATGCTATTTAAGTTCCAGGTGTTTCATCCATTGTGACATTTCTGTTTGAACCTTACCTGGGTTTCCTTGCTCATTACAACAATCTCCTCCTGGTTCACTCCTACAATGCAAGGTGAGGGGATATCTGGGGCACTGGTCCTCTCTGCAGAGAAAACATTATAGCCAAAGAGCGGCAGCTGAATCACATGCTCTGCAAGAAGAGAAACAAGACAGGAATGTAATGTCAGACTCGCCAAAACCACTCCAGCTGTGCATCTTTTCCAGGGCAAGTTGCCATCTCTGCGGAAGCAAGAATGTGGCTCAAAGCCAAGCCATTGAAGCTGTGGCACTTTCAAAGCTGCCCAAACCTCCATTTGCATACCCAACAATGCTTGCAGTTGTGGTTGGGTATCTACTGCCATATGATTCCCTGCCTGCAAATCATCCCAAGTGGGCAATTACAGCAACCTTGGGAAAGCCTCTGTTTTCATGATAGCAATAGGCGAGACTACAGCTACTTTTCATGATGCTAAGGAGGTTTGCCTTTCGAGGGATTATTTCTGTGCTTTTGTTAGCTCCATTAACTAACAAATCAACTCCACAAAAGGGCCAAAATGTCTTTTATTGAGATTGTAACAGAACCTTGTAAGCCTGTGATGTATCGATTCTCTTCTTATAGTTCAATGAATTAGGAAGATGTCCGTGAGCTGCTTCTAAATGTTATCTGGCTGTTCTGAACTTAAAACATTTTTTCCCCCTTGTTGCCTTGGCAATGGAGCTTGCGTATTTCTGTCAAAGCAATTTTACTTACTCTCTTGTTGATCCATATAGTCCTTGCCTCTGGCCTATATATACAAATGAATATTTATAACAAGGGTCCTTTCACAGACCACAATTGTGGCTATATGTTTGGAGAAAATGGGTTTACGCACGTTGGTTAGTTGTGCAAGTCAATCTGGAATGCTTTGCAATAATGTCTTGAGCAGATTTAAAATAGAGAACTGCCCACAACTTGCCCCATATAATGAGCGGGAGAGATTCTGCAGTGAAACACAAACTGAAATCATCCTTGGAGGTCATCTATGCATGCACAGCTTTGGCAACAATATGCAACTTATATGCATATAGAAATGAGATGCAATAAAGCAATAAAGCCATCCCAAAATCTTGCCTATTGCAAAGATCTAGCCTACTTTGAGGATCATTATACAATACATGTAGATATACAATGTACATACAACTTTGGAGGAAATTAGGCATAAAAAAATAAAACATTCCCTTCAAATCCCACACTACCACGTTCAAAACATATTTCAGGTAGCAGCATAAAACCAAAACAAAGGTTAAGATGTTTATCAAATGCAGCTGTTGAACTCACCAATAAAACCTATTTGTGCCTGCAGTGGCTCCAGTGGTTCTATCGTCTCCAGCTGATAAGCCATGGCAATTTCCACAATGTCTGGGGAGATGTTGCTTGAAGCAGGGATATAAGTCTTCAGTTCCTCTCTATTTAAATAAATGGGAAATATGGACGTGACCATAAACTAAAATTACAGAGTATTCAGAAAAACTCTTCCATGCCTGGGGAAGAATTACAGAGGATTTCTTGCCATTATTCTCAAGGTGAGCTAGAAAAAACCTCAGGCATGAATGCCAAGTGTTAGTGTGCAATTTGCAATTCTATGAATAAATACCGAAGGTATGGGAGAATTGATCTGGATGGAGCAGGGATATCAAACTGGTGGCCCGCAGGCCAGATATATCACACGCAGGCCATGCCCACCCCAGCTCCGCAAAGGCAAAAAAGACGTGACACGATCGAGTTTGACATCTGTGGAATAGAGAACCAGGATCCTATGTAAAAGCAGGGGAGCTTAACTGGCTGCTGTTAAGAGTCACTCTGAGGGAGATGGGCAGTTTTTAAATTATACATATACAAATACACACACACACATATACATATTCTTGTCTGAGGCTCTTGTTTTTGTGTATGGTAAATTTTTCATTTTGTGTATGCTTTTTTGAAAATGCATTCAAAGAAAGCTACCCTAGGTTTTTGGAAAGGAAGAGAAATTATGCAATATAATGTGGGGTGTTGCAAGGCTCTGTTGAGTATGCTAACAGAGGTGTCGGCATCCGTAAAGAACTGCTTTAATGGGAAATACATAGAGGGTCAGGGCAGTGACTCATTTCTTTAATACTATAGGTCTAAGCACACCATCTTTTCCCACTTTGGGGCCACTGCTTAGACTGCATCAATCAGTAAACAAACACCCTAGTCTACAATCTATTCTGAATTGATGTTCCTACCTCCATTCCAATACTGTAGAAAGCCTTACCTTGTAGGGACCGACTTAGCTCCTCTGGCCCAGTGCTGAAGCAAAGCCAAGGTGCCCAACTGCTGCCCAAGTTTGGTGGTGTGCTGCAATGACAGTGTTCCTGTCATATAATTCTGCAAGACCTAGAAATAAATAACCCAGAAGAGAGTTTGCTTTGTACTTCTCCATAGTAGGCTTTTAAAGCAGTTATCGCTGAAGGAACATTTGTAATTGCACAGGTTCTGCAACTCCTAGCATTATCCTGTGATAACAAAAAAAAAGTTTAAGAAATAAGTAAATACAGCAAATTCAACCAAGCGGGAATAGGAATGTATCATGTACTCCTAGCCAATGCATGAGTCACCTTCCATAAGAATTAGTCAGACATCCTTTGCATTATTATCAAAATCATTGTCATCATCATCACCCCACATCTTCTCCAGGAGTTCTAGAAGGCATCCAAGGAGACCTGTCTTAATTTTATCCCCACAACAACCCACTGAACTACTTTGGGCAGAAAGTGACTGACACACACTCAATCCCTCCGTGTAATAATAATAATAATAATAATAATAATAATAATAATAATAATAATAATAATAATAATAATAATAATAATAAAGTTGGAAGGGACCTTGGAGGTCATCTAGTCCAACCCCCTGCTCAGGCAGGTAACCCTATACCATTTCAGACAAATGGCTATCCAGTTTCTTCTTAAAAACTTCCAGTGTTGGAGCATTCACCGCTTCTGGAGGCAGGTTGTTCAACTGGTTAATTGTTCTACTGTCAGGAAGTTTCTCCTTGGTTCTAGGTTGCTTCTCTCCTTGCTTAGTTTCCATCTGTTGCTTCTTGTCCTGCCTTCAGGCGCTTTGGAGAATAGCTTGACTTCCTCTTCTTTGTGGCAGCCCCTGAGATATTGGAACACTGCTATCATGTCCCCCCTCATCCTTCTCTTCATTAAACTAGACATACCCAATTCCAGCAACCTTTCCTTATATGTTTTAACCTCCAGTCCCCTAATCATCTTTGTTGCTCTTCTCTGTACTCTTTCTAGAGTCTCAACATCTTTTTTACATCGTGGTGACCAAAACTGGATGCAGTATTCCATGTGTGGCCTTACCAAGGCATTGTAGAGTGGTATTAATACTTCGCGTGATCTTGATTCTATCCCACTGTTAATGCGGCCTAGCTCTGTGTTGGCTTTTTTGGCAGCTGCAGCACACTGCTGGCTCATATTTAAATGATTGTCCACTAGGACTCCGAGATCCCTCTCACAGTTACTACTATTGAGCAAGGTACCCCCTATACTATACCTGTACATTTGGTTTTTCTTGCCGAAATGTAGAACCTTACTTTTTTCACCGTTGAATTTCATTTTGTTAGATAGTGTTCAAGTCTGTCCAGATCCTCCTGTATCCTAAGCCTGTCTTCTGGAGTGTTGGCTATTCCTGCCAGTTTGGTGTTGTCTGCAAATTTGATGAGTTCCCCATCTATCCCCTCATCCAAATCATTGATGAAGATGTTGATGAAGATGATGGCCAAGTTCTAGTCCTAGTCTAGACCTTAGCCATAATCCCATACCAGCTTTTTACAGTCTTAACTAATAGTGCAATACTTTTCCTTTCATACCTGGTTATAATGAATGTTGATGTAGGCCTCATTATCAAGGTGCAAAGGAATCTTCCAAGTGATCCTACAGAAACTTAGTCCTATTGAACTTTCGTCTAACAAATAGTCATGGACATATTCCTCCTGGTGCAAAGGCCTTATCATTTTGCCTGCATAGGATAAAAAAAAAAAATGATGATCACGCCATCCCCACTCAAAGCACTGAGCTCAAAGGCAAATATTTTAAATAGTTTCCCAAATACAGGTAGTCCTCGACTTACAATCACAAGTGAGCCCACAATTTCTGTTGCTAAGTGAAACAGTTGTTAAGTGAGTTCTGCCCTATTTTACAATCTTTCTTGCCACAGTTGTTAAGGGAATCACTGCAGTTATTAAGTTAGTCACACAGTTGTTAAGTGAATTTGGCTTCCCCCTTCGTCTTTACTTGTCAGACATGATCCCAGGCAACCGTCATAAATAAGAGCCAGCTGCCAAGTGTCTGAATTTTCATCACATGACCATGGGGATAAGTCACCTCTTTCAGTGCTGTTGTAACTTTGAACAGTCACTAAATGACCTGTTGTAAGTCGAGGATTACCTGCATAAGGCAACCTTATCCCCTTTACTATAACTTTACTGCATGGTAGCTTTCCAATTTTCAAGCTGATAGCAAAGTATAACACGTGTTAAACTCACCCAGCTTGTCTGTCAAATTTTCACTGAACTGATAAGCATAGCTTATCAGACTTCACCAAGATGGTAACAATTTTTTTTTCTATCTCAATCTTTCCATCTTCGTCTCATAAAACTTTTAGTTAAACTTTCTTTCAAAATTAGTTATTCAATACAGATGCCAAAAAAATTTGTCATGACAGAAGGAGAATATATATTTGGTATCATTTGAAAGCAAAACATGACATCTACACCTACACTTAAAAGGAACAGGTGCAATTTAAATGTTATTTTTTATTTTAAAAAAAGCATTAAAAGAGCTGCCAATGAAGATATATGCCTTAACTAGCAATGAGATGTTAACATTGGAAATGCTAAAGTAGTGGTGGCTACATTCAAAGAGGCAACTCTTAGTGCCACCAAGCAAAAGGCCCTGATAGCTTTTACATATCCCCTACCTCAATGAATTTTCTATAGAGAGAAAGAGAAGAATGGGTGTGGCAAATATGGGGAAATTAAAAAAGAAAGGTGATAGTATTTGGACCCTCCATCAAATTTCATGAATGAAACAAGAGATTGCTCAACAAAAACCAAGTTGCTCTGAGAGTACAAGACTTAAATTAAATTCCCTTAAAACTGTACATTACCATGATCAAGTATGGCAATTAACAGGCTGTGATTTCTAGAAAGGGTTACAAACTTGCTATTGTTGTATTAAAAAGTGGTTCAAAAAGAAAGAAAGAAAGAAAGAGTCCCCTACTGCTACCTGAGAATATGTAAATGAGTCCAGATCCAAGACTCCTGGCAAATCTTCTCTTTTAATAAGGAGTAGGAAGCCAGCCAAACCAAGCATGGAGCAAACCACCACAAGCCACACTTTAAATAAATAGGTGCAAGATCCTCTATGCATATCATAATGCAGCCCTAAAATCAATATCATGGCTATCATCCTGAATACATTCTTCATATTCAAGCTGTCATGGTTCTGACAGATGAAACTCTTCAAAGAGCTTTGAGGCATTGTTTACCTTAAAGAATCTTTTATTCAAGAAACACAACATAATCGAAGCAAAAAAGTGAATTCCCCTCCCCTGAGCACATAGTATCAAAGCACAATTCCCTCCTTCAATTAACAGTCATAAATCACATTCCCCAATTAGCTTGAAGCAGCCTCTCCAGTTCTCCAGCCCAGCCAAGTCCTTATCAGTTCTGGTTACAATAACATTGCTTCTCACTCTGCTAGGTCTAGTGTTATTATACCTAGCTGGACTCCCCCCCTCCCAGCATCGTCTAACTCTAAAAGCAAAAGGTAAAAGATGGCTACATCTCCATTTGTTGTCAATGCAGAAACATCCGATGTCAGCAGCGTTGACACAAACCTTGAGAAATTATTCCGCCCTCTTCGAGTTCTATGGTTTTATGTATCAGAACATAGTAAACATCACCTGGTCCTTAGCAGGGCTTAAAAATAGTTAAAATACAACCTCAGATGAACAAGACATGAGATATTACACTACTATGTCATTATTTTACAAAAAGAAAGGCAAAATGGACACGCCATGTCATGTGTTGTTTTTCATCTAAGATTGTATTTAGCGGCTTTTTAAGAACTGCTATGTCAATCAATGCTATGTCCTGATATGTAAAACTATAGAACTCAAAAAAGGGGTTTACTTTCTTTTTCACAGGATTGTATATAACCCCAGAGAACTAGGACCCTGGCAGTAGAAGTCCATGGGAAGGAGAAAGCTGCATCAGAATGAATCTCCATATTCAACAGATTTCACATATTGAAGTTGACTATCATCCACAGTACACTTGCCTTTGTCTTTGCTGGCTAGGATGGCAAATTCTTGGACCTCCTCCAGCTCGGTAATTCCTATGTGCTTACAGATTTCCTTTAACACGTCCGCTGTAACCTACAATCAGAAAAAAAAAATAGTCTATTTAAGCGTGTGCAAATTGCTTTGGACAAATGTAGTCTGCCAAATGAAGTGTGGAAGGAAGGAGGGCTTCAAAGGCACGGGCCCTCTTGAACTCAGTGTCTTTCATTTTAAAAATCAGAAGGTGTAAGGGAGACAGACAAATGAGATTTAAGTTTTGTTTAATTCCATTACTTTTAAAAAATCTCTTTTTTGTTATGGGAACAACCACAGATACCAAAAAAAAAACCATGTTGAGAAACAGTGGGTGAAACAAGCCCTCTCAGTTTTCAGAAAGATGATCTGGATTCAATCAGAATAGTGCTGGAAGGGACCTTGGAGGTCTTCTAGATCAACCCCCTGCTCAAGCAGGAGACCCCATACCATTTCAGATAGATGGCTAGGAAGTTTCTCCTTAATTCCAGGTTGCTTCTCTCCTTGATTAGTTTGCATCCATTGTTTCTTGTCTTGCCTTCTGGCGCTTTGGAAAATAAGTTGACCCCTTCTGCTTTGTGGCAGCCCCTTAAATACTGGAATACTGCTATCATGTCACCCCTATTTCTTCTTTTCTCTAGACTAGCCGCACTCAACCGTTCTTCATATGTCAAGCAAGAGAGAATTTAGCATTATTATGAGTTTTAATCCAAAGTATGATTGTGTCTATACCTCTCAGCAAGCAGGTTACAAAGCTTTGCCCAAATCAAAAAAGAAGGGAGAAATTTGTAGAGATTCCTAATGTACCATATTAATATTACAAAGGAAGGAACACGGAGTTATGCCAGGCCATTGGAGTATTTGTTGTCTGCTGTGACTCCCAAGTTCAGGCCGTTCTCATCAACAATTTTATCTGCTTTATTTTTAATCCAGGGATGCAAACTACTGTTGCCAAGTTCCCTCAACCTTCCCTTCCCCCCCTCCCCAAAAGGCTAGAAAAATGATTACAGGTAGAGTTCATGTAATAAGACACAAGAACTTCAAAAAGTAAAACTGAGTAACCAAAGATGCAGATTGGCTTCTTAGAGGTCTGCATCAAACCTGCTCTTCAAATGTTCTCAGTAATGCAGTAAGGCAACATCAACATTATTTAAAAGGGGGGAGGGAAGTACTCATCATCAGGGTTTTGTGAGCACCACTCCACAATATGCTGTTTAATGGAATAAACAGGGACTTACATCGAATGTCTTAATCCTTGCATTATAGTGCAGACCTCCAGGTAAGAGGATTGATATCCGGCGGAAATTGTGGCCCTTCTGACAAGAGGAAAGCAAGAATCAGCACAGTAGAGGCATTTTGTGTTCCTAATTGAAAGCCAATTCCTGGCAAAATTGAGCACTTTTGAAATAGAATTAAGAAACAGAATTTCAGTGCAGGTAGTCTGCAATTTACATTGATTCATTTAGCAACCATTCAAAGTTACATGGGCACCCAAAAAAGTGACTTACAACAGATCCTCACATGACGGTCACGGCATCCCCGCAGTCATGTCAGAATTCAGGTACCGGTACTTGGCAACTGGTAAAATCTGGCACTGTTCAATTAACAACCACCTTGCTTAGCAACAGAAATTCTGGTCCCTATTGTCATAATTCAAAGATTACCTGTATTTTTTATCCTTCAAATCAATGGAACTTGAAGCTATGTTTTAGTTTAACATTTAATTAAAAAGATAATTTTGATGAAAGCAAATACATATGTGAGCAACTTGAGCTAGTCTTACTGGTTGTCCTTAGCATTAATAAGTAAAAAATCGATTTCTGGGCCATTTCTGTAATCACACATATGATTATGATTCATATAGCAGGTATGGATCTGTTTTCCTTCAAATATTGTTATAGCATCTATTATTCCAGATACATTGTTTCACATAACACGTTTTATCTTAGATGTCTTCCCTTATAACTGCTTGTAATGATCTCAAAGAAGAATTCCTTTGAACAACATATTCTTCTGGCTTAATTCTTCAAAACTTCTTAATGGACACCAAGGATGTACGTGAAATTTATAAATATATGCGTGCAAATGATGTGACCTATCAAAACAGGTTTTGTCATCACATGTCCACTATTTGCCTCTAAAAATTCACCACGCCAAAGTCTACTTTTACAAATAGTTAGTCAAAAATACAGGAAAATTGTGCCCCAAAATAATGAATCTTGGGGTAGTTGTGCTCTTCAAGGTGATGCTGCCAGAGGATGAAGGTGGTCAAAATATTAAATTCTAAAACATTTGGATGATTCGGCATAGTTCTGGACATCAAGATTCCCTAAATAGGCAATACTGTGGTAAGCAGCACACATAAACCTTCACTCAAAAAGCCTGTTTTCTCACATATCAAATTGCCTTCATAAATCATATTTATGCAAATGATTCAACCTCAAGTTGCACATTAAAAAGCTGTTCCATTTC
The DNA here is from genome assembly GCA_034064705.1 of Bothrops alternatus. Lineage (NCBI taxonomy): Eukaryota > Metazoa > Chordata > Lepidosauria > Squamata > Viperidae > Bothrops > Bothrops alternatus. The sequence continues at coordinate 8,470,450 of JARGCV010000041.1, forward strand.
CAGCATTTGCTTTGTTTTATCATCTTCCCCAGGTAGGCTCTTTTCTGCTTTTCTGCCTGGGAGAGTTGCATCAGCACTCAAGCGGAAGACACCATGACCCATATCTGCATTTCATTTACCAAAAATGCATTCATCTCTGCCAAAAATGGCAAGTGTTGACGGCTTCCATACACAATCAGTTTCCTCAGGTTTCTCTGGCAATCCTGGACTATTCCTGGGGTTTAAAAAAGACACAAGGATGAGCATACGATGTAAGAAGTGTGGCTGACATTTAAAGAGGCTTCTGCTAAAATAGAATTAGTTGCTGGAACTCATGCATGAGTTCCCCACCTACATTCCCCACACAGGACTGAGGGTTGGCTGTTGACTATTAAAAGGATGTCAAGAGGCGTACAGAAATGAAGGTTTGGTGGTGGATAGGCTGTGAGCATGGAAAATTCCACCAGATTCTTCCCAACTAATGAATTAAAAACTGCTCTTCCAGTGAATAGGAGAAGGAGTGTTGTGTACCTGAGCAGTGGTGGGTAATATCATAGCAGGTCTGCTGGAAAAACTGAGTGATGTAAGGCATCAAGGTACTGGATGGGAGGAAGTATCCAGTCAAAAGGCTGAGGAGCCGCCAGCCATGGTGACAACTGTCCCTGGAACAAAAAGTAAGAATGTGACAGACTTTGAGCCCATGATCACAAATGAAAAGATTTCTTATTGACTAAAAGGGAAAAGGAAAAAAAAAAGAGAAAACGCTGAGGAGAAATAAATGAGAAAAAGTGGGAAATGAAAAGGTACAAAGAAGCAAATTTGAAGTGGGAAATGTGAAAACAGCTAGGTTATCCCCCAAATAGCCATATCACAATTTAAAAAACACCAGTGAACCCACCCCCACCCCCATAACTCCCTGCCTTCCAAAAAATGGAAGTGAGGATGTGATCATCGAAAGATTGCCCAACCTGGCACTAAAAAAAAAAAAGCCTAAATCCAAGATCTGGGAAGAACTTTCTATAGGACTGCTATAGTATCTTTAAAAAGAAACCTATGAGATAAGATATTTGTACTCTTGAAATTAAAACTAAGACAACCCCACATTTATCTGGAGCAGCTGCCTATCACTGTTTAGCCTATAATACTCCGTAGAACTTTGCAAGAATAAAAGAAAATGTGAACCAAACATATAACAAGGTAACAGAAAAATAAATTATCTGTTAATTCCCAAAACGGAGTCCATCAGACTGATGAGTCATTGCTCCTATCTTTGCTTGCTTTTTTCCCATTTATTTATTTATTTATTTATTTATTTATTTATTTGTTCGTTGCGTTTATATCCCATTGGAATCCAACAACTCTCTACAGCTTACATCACTTACAAGATAGGCAAAATATTTATTTATTTATTTATTTATTTATTTAATTGGATTTGTATGCCGCTCCTCTCCGAAGACTCGGAGCGGCTTACAACATATACAAAACATCAGGAATCTAAATCCAATCAAAATATTAAAAATAGACACCCAACACACATACAACTTACAAACACAGTCAACAATCATCCCCAGGCCTGCCGGCAAAGATAGGTTTTTAAATTCTTTCGGAAGGCCAGGAGAGTGGGAGAAATGCGGACTTCAAGGGGCAGTTGGTTCCAGAGGGTGGGCGCCACAACAAAGAAGGCCCTCCTCCTAGGACCCGCCAAACGACATTGTTTCGCTGACGGGACCCAGAGGAGGCCGACCCTGTGCGCTCTCACCAGTTGTAGGGAAGTATGTGGCAGAAGGCGGTCCCGTAAGTATCCTGGTCCCGAGCCATATAGGGCTTTATAGGTAATGACCAGCACTTTGAATTGCGCTCGGAGACCGATAGGCAACCAATGCAGTGAGCGGAGGGTTGACGAAATGTGGGCACAACGTGGAAGGCCCACAACTGCTCGCGCAGCTGCATTTTGCACTAACTGTAGTCTCCGAACACTTTTCAAGGGCAGCCCCATGTAGAGAGCGTTGCAGTAGTCGATCCTCGAGGTGACAAGAGCATGTGTGACTGTGAGAAGAGACTCCCGATCCAAATAAGGATGCTACTGGTGCACCAGGCGAACCTGGGCAAATGCCTCCCTCGCCACAGCCGATAAATGATGTTCCAATGTCAGCTGTGGATCGAGGAGGACTCCCAAGTTGTGAACCTTCTCCGAGGGGTTTATAGATTCACCCCCCAGGGTAATGGAAGGACAGATTGAAGCGTCCTTGGGAGACATAACCCACAGCCACTCTGTCTTGTCAGGGTTGAGCCTTAATCTGTTAACGCCCATCCAGACCCTCACAGCCTCCAGACACCGGCACATCACCTCAACCGCTTCACTGATTTGGCCTGGAGTGGAAATGTACAGCTGAGTATCATCAGCGTACTGATGGTATCTCACTCCATGGCAGTGGATGATCTCACCCAGTGGCTTCATGTAAATGTTAAAAAGTAGGGGGGAGAGAACCTACCCCTGAGGCACCCCACATGGGAGTAACCTAGAGGTGGACCTCTGACCCCCCACAAACACCAACTGTGACCGACCAGAGAGATAGGAGGAGAACCACCGTAACACGGTGCCCCCCACTCCCAATCCCTCCAGCCGGCACAGAAGGATACCATGGTCGATGGTATTGAATGCTGCTGAGAGGTCAAGAAGCACCAGGAAAGAGGACTGGCCTCTATCCCGGGCCCGCCAGAGATCATCCATCAGAGTGACCAAAGCAGTTTCGGTGCTGTAGCCGGGCCTGAACCCAGACTGCAGAGGCCCCAGATAATCGGCTTCCTCCAGAGACCGCTGGAGCTGGAGTGCCACCACCTTCTCAACAACCTTCCCCACAAAGGGGAGGTTGGAGACCGGACGATAGTTGGTCAGAATTGCTGGATCCAGGGAAGGCTTCTTGAGGAGTGGGCGCACAAGTGCCTCCTTTAAGTGAGCCGGAAAGGACCCCCCCCCCTCAAAGAAGTGTTGACAATCTCCTGGATCCAGGTACGTGTCACCTCCCTGCTGGCAAAAACCAGCCAGGAGGGACACGGGTCCAACAAACAGGTGGTGGAACTCACAGCTCCAATGGCCCTGTCCACTTCATCAGGTGTAACAGCCTCAAACTCATCCCAGATGATCGGACAAGAACATGCCCCTGTCCCCTCGACTGAATCGTTATCAGTTGACTCTGCTTCACAATTGGAGTCTAGATCGGCCCGGATCTGAGCTTCTTTGTCTGCGAAACAGTTGTTAAAATCCTCGGCACTACCCTGCAAGGGAGGCCCTGGACCCCTCGGGTTAAGGAGGGACCGGGTCACCCTAAACAGGGCGGCCGGGCGAGATTCCGCAGACGCGATCAAGGCGGAAAGATACAAAGATCTTGCCGTCTTAATCGCATCCAAATAGGCTCTAATAAATGAGCTCAATCTGGTTCGATCAGATCCGGACCTACTTCGTCTCCATCGCTTCTCTAGACGTCTCTTATGGCGCTTCATCCCCCTGAGCTCCTCGGTAAACCAAGGAGACCTCCTGGGGCCAGCACCACGGAGAGGTCGCAGAGGCGCAATCCGGTCAATAGCCCCCTTCGCGGCCGTATTCCATGCCGCTACCAAGGACTCCGCCAAATTGTGAATGAACGAGCTCAGTAATTCCCCAAGCGCCATCTGAAAACCAATTGGATCCATCAGGCATCTGGGGCGGAACCACCTAATCGGTTCTGCCTCCCTGCGGGGAAGGATAGGGGCCCTAAAATTCAGTCGTAGTAGAAAATGATCGGTCCATGACAAAGGCATGACATCTAAGCCCCTTAAAACCAGATCATTACCGAACTGCTCCGAAAGGAAAATCATATCCGGGGCGTGCCCACCCTCATGCGTCGGTCCCTGCACTACTTGGGTCAGGTCCATGGTTGTCATGGTGACCATGAACTCCTGTGCCAACCCCGAGGACTCGCCAAGCGATGGCAGATTAAAGTCCCCCAAGACTATAAGCCTGGGGAACTCCACCACCAGCCCAGCTATCTCCTCAAGTAGCACAGGCAGGGCTGATGTCACGCAGCTGGGAGGCAGGTACGTCAACAATAAGCCCACCTGAACCCCTAGGTTCAGCGTCATAAAGATGGACTCGCAACCTGGAATTTCGGAAACAGTGAGTCTACGTAGACTGAAGTTCTCCCGGGCCAAAACAGCCACTCCTCCCCCCCTTCCCTGGGGTCGCAGCTGGTGCCATACCTGATAACCTGGTGGGCACATATCCGAGAGGGGAACTCCCCCCTCAGGGCCCAACCAGGTCTCAGTAACACACACCAGGTCGGTCTCCTCATCCATGAAAAGGTCATGGATGAGGGGAGCCTTATTATTAACCGACCTGGCATTGAGCAGCAACAGTCTGAGCCCAGGGCCCAAGCTACGCTCATCACCAGGGTCCTGGGGTGAGCTAGATTTTTCAGAAGGGCCAGAACAAGGAACTGCTACAAGACAGCAGGACCGAGTTCCCCGAGTGCGGCCTACCCTCCTACCATGTTACGATTAAAAATGTACTAATAAAATCACACTAATAAAAACCTAGAAACCCAAACCAAAAGACACTATATTACCAAAGTAAAATACTACAAAAATAAATAATTGGAATCGAAGATGGACTGGTGCATAAACTCAGTTAAGACATTCTCTGATATCTGTTATCTTTTAAACATTTTTCTCAGAGACAGCAAAGAAGGGCAAGCCTGAGATCCCTCGCAGGGGTTCTCAACCTTGGCAACTTTAAGACTTGTGGACTTCAACTCCCAGAATTCCTCAGCCAGCAAAGTTGAAGTCCACAAGTCTTGTGGAGTTGAAGTCCACAAGTCTTAAAGTTGCCAAGGTTGAGAACCCCTGCTTTAGAGTCTATTGAGAGCACTGGTACCACCATGGAGAAGCAGCAGCTTCCGGTTTTGGTTCCCTTGACCTCTTGGCAGTCTGGGGCAATGAGGAGTTTCTTATTAAATGAACCAGAACTTTGGGCTGATACCAATAGGAGGCGATACTCCTCCAAGTGACCAGATACCACACCATAAAGGGTTTTTTAAAGTTAAAACCAACACTTTAAATATTTGTCAGGAATCAATCAGCAACCCATGCAAGGTGTGGAAGAATCAGCATTATGTTCTCTGGTGCTTACAGATTAGGGTTCTCGGTGATCTGCTTGATAACCTGGCAGTAAACTTCATCATGCAGAGTCTTCTTCTCTTTGCACAACTATAAAAGTGAAGGGAAAAAATGTGAAAAATTTAGTTTCCTCTTTTCTTGTAGGTCACATGGAAGGCACTAAGATTACCCCGATCTGAGAAACACTGGAATATTATTTTTTCTGCAATGGTCATTAATTGTACTTTGCAATCCTGAGCCCACAAGGTTGGAGTGCTATCTTGCACTTTCATTGGCATCTGAGGTCAGATTGAGGTCAGTATCTTGCGATAATCTGCATTGTGGTTGATAAGAATATATGAAAAAGCCTTTGGTTCTGATGAAGAATCCAGAAAGCAGGACTTCCTATTCCCTTAGCCCAGCGGTTCTCAACCTGTGGGTCGTGACCCCATTTGGGGTCGAACGACAATTTCACAGGGGTCGCCAAACACCGCAGTCCGCCATTTATTTATTTATTTATTTATTTTTGGTCGGCCATTTTTTTTTTGGTCCGCCATTTTTTCCCCCTTTGCGATGCGGGCTGTCGCGCTGCGCATGCGCGATGCGGGCCTGCCATTTTTTGGGGGGGTCGGCCATTTTTTTGGGGGGTCCGCCATTTTTCCCCCTTTGCGACGCGCCCCGGGGTCGCACCGCGCTTGCGCGGCACGGACCGGGGTCGAGCCCCAGAAAAGGTTGAGAACCGCTGCCTTAGCCCATTTTTGTGCTGGATGAGAGCATTATTGTTTTAGCAAACAGAATTTGGAGGCCAAAGGGGCAGGTTTTGTGTGCCACAGAAAAGGAATCAGCAATGAATTCACTGCTGAACTCAGAGCAGAAGTTCAGACCTTCTCAGCAACTTTAACAAAAAGGTCCCAAGGCAACAGAACTAGCTTACCATAGTTTGAAGTAAACAGACCAAAGTACAGTCCATATAAACTCATTAGTGATAAGAACTCATATTTTGAAATGACTCTTTGAGAACATGGGCTGTTTAACTTCTTTCCTTTCCTAATACTTTTGCTTCCCTTCCCTCTTCCCATTTCCTACTTTATCCTGATTGTCAGCTGTATATATTGCTTCCTCTTGATATCTTTGATCTTAAAGTGTGCATATATATATATATTTTAATTTAAGGTAAAAGTTCCCAGAGTTTGCCAAGGGGAATACAAAGGGGAAATAAGCATCTCAAAATCAATCTCCTTTCAAGGCTATCAATGTTCCTTCAGCAGAAATATGATTTCCGTCCAGGTCTCATTCAAGTCATTTTTATCTATACAAATCCATCACAAGAGCCACAAACCTGAAGGATTTGATAGATATAATCCATCTGATCTTCTTTCTTGAGGGCTGGCTGGTCTCCCATGAACCTCATCAGAGCTTCAAAATAAAAATCAGCATTGATCTTAACTGAATAAATAAAATATAGGGTTATGGCACTGATTCCTAAGAGGAGATTCAAGGGCCTCTGTTTTGGTCTGTATTATCACATCAAATACAAACAGTAAAATATCATCTAAATTTATCTTCCATTTAGAAAACAGAAACTGCCAATGATTTTGTGTGATTTTTTTTAAGAGGATGATTCAAAGTAAGAATTAGCAATATAATTGTTGTGAACATCTGTTGATCCCTGATTATATGCAATAAAATAAAACTGTAGACTCAAATGCACGTTATTTCACTGTTCTTGTAAAAGATCTTTGAAAATTCTCAGAAAATGTGGGAGAGGAGATGCATAAGCACTACCTCATAAGATCTTGCAGTGCTGTCCAGTGTCTAAAACTATTCCTGATTCTTACTTCAGAATGTGCAACTATTTTCAAAGGGAGGTGGGTGGGAATCAAGCATTGCATTTAAAAAATGTTTCTCATTTCCACAGCATTTAAAATGTCTCTGCATAACCAAAACCCTTTTTGCGGGTTAAGTGTCTAATATAAGTATTAGAATGCATCCCCTTCTCACATTTCATTGTAAGACGATGACTAACTGCTAATCCTTTCTCTCCTATCTCTATCATTCTTCTTTTATTTACCATATTGTCAGCTGGAAAAGGTTTGAAGAATTCAAAAGCAAACATATATGGAAGTTGTTCTGGTAAAAATATAGTCCTAATAGTTGATTTTCAGAGAGCTAGTAAAAGTAGAAATGTTCTCAGTACCTTTCCTGAATCCATAGCTAAATTAAATAAAAGTTTAACCAGTGCTCTGGCAATAGACTACCCATCACTTCACTAATGGAGCATTACGTACTCAAAAAATTTTCTGTAGCCAAGTTATTCAACTCATCATCAGAATGAAACAGGAGAGCTTCCCGGATTGGTACCTACAAAGTCAAAAGGGAGAGATTCAACAGAGGCAGTCGATTTTAAAAAAGATGAGCAGAAAATGATGGATGTCCTTTTTATTCAATGAAACTTAATATGTGACTAAGCAACACCTTTTGGGGTCAATTTTCACAAGAATAATTCATTGGGAAGGGGCACATGTTACACCTAATGCTGGATGGGATCAGAGCCAAAAATGAGTAAAGCACCCAACTTGCTTTTCTTTTCATCATACCTTTTTTCCCCCCCTCTACCTCACCTTCCCTTTATTTTGTCTTTCCTCCTTACAGAACAGGCTCATCTAGTGAAAGGATCACACCTACAAAACATCTGGATTGATTCCTTGGAAAAGACCTGTGCACCTTCGTCAAGGGCAGTATATGGTTCTAGGGTAGCCATGCCTAATTGAAAGAGTGGGGAACTTGGTCCTTAAGTGGCATGTTGGAACATTCTACACAAAGTGGGTCTCTGTGAGTAGGAGCAGAAGAAAAACTAAATTCAACTGAATCTAGCATTCGTTTTAGTTCACATTTCACGTAATTACATGAAATATGAATACTTAATATGAATAATTCCCACATATCTAATAATGTTTCCTGTAGTAGCAAAAGCGTAGTTCTATAGTAATCATTGGAGGGGTGGCAGGAGCCGTGCTATAGCTCCAGGGGTTGCTTCCAGGGCTTGGGTTCAGGTTGCTTATTCAGGTATCGAAAATAAAACTTCTGTCAGTTAGAGAAAAGACAACATCTACATTTATTGCTGACTGCAAACCCCTTACAGACGTCTTGCAGAAAACAAAACAAAACAAAAAACCAAACCAAACTTACGATTTCTAGTTTCGATTATTAGACAGGATAGATTATATAAAGAATACTTTTGTATCTTTAGAGAAACCAGCAAATTTAGAATTGCACTTATAACTGCTGTACTTATAATTGCACTTATAACTGCCTCATGAATCCCAGCAACCGGTTAGGGCGCATAGGGTTGGCCTCCTACGGGTCCCGTCTGTTAGACAGTGTCGTCTGGCGGGGCCTAGGGCAAGGGCCTTCTCCGTTGCTGCCCCAGCCCTCTGGAACCAGCTTCCCTCAGAGGTTCGTACTGCTTCCTCCCTCCTGGCCTTCCGGAAAGCACTAAAGACACATCTATGCCGACAGGCTTGGGGCATATGAGCTGTGCTCTGCCCCTCGGCCCTAAGAGTGTCCCGCCATCAACGATTGTGAGTTGAATGTGTTTGTATGTTGTGTGAATGATATTAATTTTTAAATTTTTAAATTAATTGTGTCTTTTTAATTGTGTTGTTGTTGTGAGCCGCCCCGAGTCTTGTGAGAGGGGCGGCATATAAATTAAATTAAATAATAAATAAATAAATAAATAAATAGTAATGAAGATGGGCAGTGACTTCTTTGTCTCTTTTTTTTGCTTTCTCTTCTAGTTTGATTTTTTTCCTTTCTTGCCTTTTTTAACTTTCTCTTTGATTGCTTTTTCTTTTTTTTACTTTCTTATGTTATATTAATTTGTATTTGTTTTTAATCTCCTTTTTTAGAACTTTTAATACAAATATTTTAAAAAAAAACAAGACTTCTGCCCCTTACCCATCTTTTAACTTTCTATATCCCAAATGACAAAGAGGAGGAGGAACCCAGACAGGAGGATTCCTCCTGATTACCTTCGTATGCTGAACCAAGAGAGCGGGGTCCATCTGTTCAACTCCCATGCCCTTCCATCCCAGCCTAGCAGAAACACAAAATGGGGATTTTGTTACCTACAAAATGAATCATGGGAAGCCACAGGAGATGCTCCAACCTTTAGCACGTGCTCATTCCTAGCTTCAACTTTTGCTCAGTGGAAAAACATACAATGATTTGCAGGTCTCAGGTTCTAGCCCTCACTTTTCCAGATTAGTTACTTGTGTTTTACCACCACCCCCTCCCCAAAACAGGTAGCATATGTGAACAGTTTTTGGCAGAGACTCTAGATCAGGGGTCTTCAAACATGGCCCTTTTATGACTTGTGGATTTCAACTCCCTGAATTCCTCAGCCAGCATGCCTGACTGAGAAATTCTGGGAGTTGAAGTCCACAAGTCATAAAAGGGCCAAGTTTGAAGACCCCTGGTCTAGAATTAAAAAAGAAGAGTTCTTTATAAAATCAAATATAACAACTGGAATCGTACACTATACCATTAGCCGTATTTTGCTTAGCAGAGTTTGTTGAACAACCAACATTGCTGGACTCACAAAATAAGCTATGCTAATACCAAAATATATTTGTAAGGAACGTGTCAATCATATGCAGCTCGACATGTTAGAAAGCAGCCATCTGTGCTCATGATTTTTGAAGTATGGTCTATATGAGTTCTAAATCGATTTGCGAGGCAATAACTTACGTCTATGCTAAAGGGCTAACAGAATTCCCAGGACATCTTTAGACCCAAACATCTTTAAATTAAAAACTTTTTAACATTTGGTTTAAAATACTCAGTAGAAATGATCAGCCGGATACATGTTTCTCCACCCTGAAAGAATAAACAGGGCATGTAAAAAATAGGAAGCTTTGTTGGGAAGGAGATGGAAGTCCATCTATGCGATAGATTTATGTGACTATAAGTACAGTATTTGGTACCTTCTCTATTTTTATTTTAATGATGCAGCTTCATTGTTTTTACTATATTGCGCACTGTTTTAATAAGCTTTGTGCTCCATTCAGGTTTTCTTGCTAATGAAGCTCAGGAGGTGTTAAACAATGAAGGACTTCTGAGCAAGCTCAGTAAGTCACAATCATTTCATTATTTTCTTTTGGGTGCTGAAGACAGGAAAACCCACGCCCCACTCTTAAGGAACCTGACGGAAACAATCGTGTGCTTTGCATCTGGAGCCCCATACATCTTTACCTTATTATCAGTCCTTGAAATGGCTGATAGCTTATTCTCAATCCTTCTTTGCTACATAATATTTACTTGACAAGTCTGCCAGGGGTAACTGGCCTTGTGGCAGACGATCTTTCCATTTACCCAACTCACCTGATTCTGCCTTTGTGAAATGCAAAAGCTCTAAAATTAACGATTATTAATTATTAATTTAACGCATTTAAATTGATATTTATTGCATTTACTTACTAATTAAAATGATTTTAATATTGCTAGACACTCAGTAAGACTAATTCCATGAACTTTTTGTGAAAATTTGGGATTCTGAAATACCTTGTTCTCTAATAGCGCAGGCTTAACTGACCAATGTAAATAGCCTCTTAGATTAATTGGAACTCAGAAATACTACAATAGTTCTTATCTAACTGTGACCAGTCTTACCAGCATTAGCTAAACCTGAACTAGTTAAGTGAACTGGCAGGCGTGCCAGTCTAAAATCCTCTAGCATGGTTTCTTCTATCTGAAAAACAAGTTTTGGTTTGTCCCACTTAGGGAAATGTTATCCACCTATTAATGAGGAAATGTAATTATGTAAGGTATCTTAAGCTTTCTGGAGCAAAATATAAAATAAAATGATCAATAGCTATGCTTTCAGAGCAGATCACATCACTTTTTATTTTATAAACCTGCAATGAAGACAAAAGCTATGATGCCGATGGAGTTATTAATAGAGAAGACTTCAAAGCATCCTTAAAACTAGAGCAGGTGTGCTGGAAGGGAAAAAGAATGCACAAAATCATTTGAAATTCAAAACCTCCATTTCAAGTAAGAAACACCCTGCTTCAAATTCAAAAATAGCTGCTTTGATTGGAACGTGAGTATTTTGAGATTCCAAAACATTTAAAACATCCTCTTTGATATATCAGGACAAAGGATTTCAAAGAGGCTCCTTTCTGAGGGGCATCATAGCTAGAAAATGCTATCTTACTAATCATGATAAGTATTCAAAATCTCTGCATGAGTCAAAGATGAAGACATCCCTTTAGATATGCTTTAATTCCTCAATAGTCTGGGATTTGGTCTTATCAGCAGACATGCTTCCTCTCAGATTGAGACAGCACCTGACAATCTGTTTCTTAGCTCCATGAACCTCAGTGCACTGTTTATTTAAAACGTCCACATACTTTTTTCAACATTTAATTCTTTATTGACATATATTTTAAATATATAAAAAGCAGATACTGTGTAAGGCTATTATACAAAGGTGATTATAACAAATCAAACGTTAAATGAAACAATGCAGGTTAAATAAATACACTAAAAAGAACTGATTACAGCACATCAAGAGTGATTTCACTAAACAAAATGGTGGAAAAAGAATTAAGAATTGAGATTTAGTTGAAATTTAACAGGATGAAGCATAATAATTTATGGGAGTGTGTTTGCTGTGGGTGCATGTATAGAAATGAAATATAAAAATATTTATTTTGAGATAAATCATGAGGAGAGGGGAGGGGGGAGGGGAGGAGAGATGCTTCTTTAGCGTACAATTACTTGCTGGCTGTAATGGATGGCAATTTTGTACACAGCCAGTATTTTCCATATATTGTAAAAAATGTGGAAGTTCATTGGGACATTTTTCCAGAATTACCCAGTTATTTCTACTCAGTAAATTAGCAAAATTTCAGCTAGCCAAGCAAAGAACATTTTTGTCACATGCTTCTAAACCTTTGAACTGAAAAGCATTCCTGCCACGAAAGATTTCCAGTAGAGTTGATGAATCAGAAGGAGTCTTGGGGAAAATATATCTGAGCAGCTAAGAATTGATGTAGCTTCTCTGATCATTTTGACAGCATAGTAATGTCTTCCAAATAGATCATCGGCCCATTCAAAACCCTGGTCCCACTCTATCTCTGGGATAGGAAATCTTTCTCAGGAGGAGGATCAGAAGGGTATTTTATATGACTGAATGAATATATCTATCCTTGACAATGTAGTTGATCCCATGAAGATCCCCAAAGATATGAGTTTTCAGTTCTCAGTTGGATAGGAAAAAAGTGCCTTGTCTGCAAGTAATAGAACAACAGCTCAGTTTCCTCAAGATATCTGAAGAGGAATAAAGGTGCTAGAAGTATTCTTTCCTTTGTATGTTCTTTTTTTAGCTAGCTGATACCTTCATTTTTCCACGGTGTGTATTATTAATGAAAATGTAATTCAGAATTGCAATGTCTGAGGCGTCACTGAAGGTTCAACTACTTCTATGTCTCTTAAGACTCTGAGAAACAAAAGATCCCCAAAGTATATATAAGAAAAAAGTTTGGAGAAAAAAAAAACGCCCGTGCCCAAATAAACTTGACAGTGGTAAACAAAGGGTTTTCCACGAGGTGCAGATCTCCCCTGCATTGATAAAGGAATGGGAAGCACAGTCCCGGATTATTATTCATTGGTCTGTTTAACCTATATGTACACCATCTTTTCATTAAATTTTCAAGAAATTAATTAACATCACCTACATAATGTCTGAATATTTGCACACAACATGTATGAACAAGGTTACAACCATCAAACGAAGACTCTTTTCCCATGCCGGTGATCACATAAGAAATACATAGGGGGCCACAGCTAGCAATTAAACAGAAACAGTAGATTGCAATAGTGTATGTTTAAAGGAGTTTTGCTACAGAATACCTACATGAATTGGGCTTCTCGGAAATGGGCCATCGCAAACTCCGTCATAGTGTAGTGGCAAATATCAAGAGAGTTTACAGGTGTGCTAGGCCTGGTAACTTCTGACTCTGTGCTGGGGGCAGAGTTCTGAAGAGATAGAAAATCAGTCATCAGAGAACTGGTACTCTTGATAGTGGGAAAAAAAATATCATCCTGTGATATTCATATTCCATCTCTTGCGTAGTCTTCTTCATACTCTGCAGTCTCTGCCGATGGTTTGCATTTCTTCAGCAACAACATAGTCTCCTCCCTTCACTTTCTTGCATGACTAATCCCCTTGGTCTTTGCTTGAACCCTCACCTCCTTGTTAGCTATTCTCTCCTGTGTGTTTTTCTTCCAGCCTGTTCGGACTTCTTCCTGTTGATTCATGTGGAGGTTGAGGTAATCGGGAGCTGCCACAACCTGCACCATTGCGGAAGGGAAAAGGCCAGAGCGCCCACCAATAGAGCCAAACTGCCAACCTGAACAGAAAAGATTGAAATTAGGCTGGCCAACTTTAACTTACATGGTCTTTAGATTCAGTTACAGTTTGTTCCATATAGCACTAGCCTTGTGAACTCTCAGGCTTCCTCTTTCTGCTGTGTTTTCAAAATGGATAGTGATTAATATTTATATGTGTGTATATATGTGTGTGTGTGTGTATACTACCGTATGTATACATATATATGTGTGTGTGTGTATGTATATTTGTATGTATAGTATATGTATATATGGCATATGTATATATGTGTGTGTGTGTATATGTGTGTGTGTGTGTGTGGCATGTGTGTGTGTATATATATATATATGTGTGTGTGTATGTATGTATATGTGTGTGTATATATATATGTGTGTGTGTGTGTGTGATGTATGTGTATGGGTAGATATATACTTCTTTTGAGAGCATTTTTCATTTTTAACATGGGCCAGTGTGTTCATAGTAAAAAAAATGACAACAAAACTTATCCTTGCAGCTTATTTCCCATAGAGCAGTCTCCCTCTCTCCAATCCTGAATACGCTACTGCTTTGCGAGCTTGAAACTCCCCAGAATTCTTTAATAAGCATAGCTATTGAGAACTGTGTCACTCAAATTAGCTAACCAATGTTCTTGTCTGATCGAAGCAATAGTGTGTGTGTGTGTGTGTGTGTGTTGTCATTGTGGACTCTTAATATTACTTATTTGTGTCTGGGTGATTTCACAGAATTGAGTTCCTGATGGACAAGCACATTGCTAAGGATTCAGTAATGTCTAAGGTCTCTTTCAACAAATGCAGACATATTTATTTATTTATTTATTTATTTATTTATTTATTTTATTTATTCAACTTATATGCCGCCCTTCTCCTAGGATCCAGGGCGGCTTACAATAACAATACAATAAAATTAATTACATTCATACAGCATACAATCACAGTCAACACGCATTCGCTGATGGAGGTATATTTGATATTTGAGTTTGAAACTCTTTGTTTCAAGTGCGCGACAGCAGGGCAAGAGATATTGTGTGTATGAGCTCAGAAGGAGATAAGAGATCTGTTTTGAACATGAAATTCTAAAATGCTCAAAACCGTGTACTGTAGTTGGCAGTCTTTGAAGCAGCTGCTTCACTCTTGACAAGGGATATTTTGAGGTTGACAGAGGATACATTGGACTCAATCTTTCTTACCTGGCTCCAGTCCCTTCATGGGAAGTAGCCGAATGAAATCACCTTTCTTGAAATTTAAGAGGCTCTTGTCATCTGTGACATAGTTACGCATAGCAATGACATAGTTGGAGTCCTTTTGGAAGGATGGGAGAGGAAAAACAGAGGTAAGGGATTGAAATTACAGATAGTCCTCGACTTACAACAATAGTCAGATAGTCGTCGACTTACAATTTAGTGCAGTGTTTCTCAACCTTGAGAATTTTAAGGCATGTGGACTTCAACTCCCAGAATTCCACAGCCAGCGTTGCTGGCTGTGGAATTCTGGGAGTTGAAGTCCACATGCCTTAAAATTCTCAAGGTTGAGAAACACTGATTTAGTGACTGTTCAAAATTACAGCACTGAAAAAAAAGTGACTTGTGACCTATTTTCACACTTACAACCATTACAGCATCCCCATGATCATATGATCAAAATTCAGATGCTTGGCAACTGGTTCACATTTACGACCGTTGCTCTGTCCCAAGGTCATGTGATCATCTTTTGCCACCTTTTGACAAGCAAAATCAATGGGGAGGCCAGATTCACTTAAAAAACCATGTTACTAACTTATCAACCACAACAATTCACTTAACAACTGTTAGGTCATAAAATGGGGCAAAGCTCACTTAACAAATGTCTCACTTAACATGAGAAATTTTGGGCTCAGTTGTGGTCGTAAGTCAAGGACTATTAGTATTGGGGGAAATAGGTTGACCTTAAAATATTTGCCTTCGAGCTCAGTGCTTTTAGATGGGGTACCTGTACAATCCCTCTATAATCAGCCTATAAAGATTCAGGACTTGCACAATGATCTTGTACTTACCTGTTTCAATTCTTTCAGGAAGATTTCCACTGTGGCCTTGATCTGATGAGCTTTTTGAGAGTGAAGTATGAGCTGCTCATTCTTCAGACAGAACTGAAGGACATTCCGACCGATCAGCTCCAAAGAAAGGACATCTGCATAACTGAAAAAAAAAAATATCAGAGAACATGAATTCCCTGGCTTGTTTGGCTTTTCATTCTTGGCTTAGGCTTTTGCAGCTACTTTATTAAGCCTAGTTAATTTTTTGTTAGGACATGCCTTCTGAACTCTCAAATGATACCTGAAAACTACTAGCACAAAAAGTACTAAAACAAAGGTCATCTCTCTCCCCTTTTATCAAGTTATAAACCTGTACTTGTTGATCTCTCTAATCTGCCCCAATGTAATCTAGACCAGGTGGTGCTGCAGCAAAGACAAAAGAAAAAAAAAAGCAGATTGAATAACTCAAAATGATTCAGACAAGTGAATCAAGCATGAATTGAATGAGAAGATCAAAGCAGAGCAAAACTTGCTTTATTTTATATTTTAATGGGAGTATGGGAACATTCGAGTTTTTTTAATTGAATACGTATAGTTGTACGTATGTATGTTGTTTTGGCTTATCAGACTAAACTATCTAAAGTTTATCGAATAGTTAAGTAATGCAGAGGACTAAAATAGGCCCTGCTCACCAGCATGAAATCAAGTAGGGTAAGGAATAAAAAAAGAACTCGAAAGAAGAAATGAAATGCTTCGGTATAGCTATAAAAAGTCGTCTGCTTTTTAGAAGTCTGTTGGGAATGAATGTGCTGTGCAAAATCAGGTCATAAAGGAGTTTTTTTTTTTGCCAAGCTGATGTTGATGTTCTCCAACGTGCAGCCAACTCACCTGCATTAATTGCTGTAGCCACACTCAGCATTTGTTTATACCTTTGCCAGGGAGCCTAGAGTGGGTTCATGGTATTTATTTATTTATTTATTTATTTATTTATTTATTTATTTATTTATTTATTTATTTTTATTTGAATTTCTATGCCGCCCTTCTCCTGGGACCCAGGGCGGCTTACAACAATAATATAATAAAAATTAAATTACAATAACAATCAACCATCCTATCCAGACACATTCATTCAATCCAAAACACATTCGATCCAAAACACATTCATATTCTACTGCCAAGGAGGCAGTGGTCTTCCTCATGAATTTAGCGAACAGTTCTATGCCTGGATTTTGTTGCCTCTCACCTGAAGCTGCAAAGGATCTTCAGATGTTCAGGATTGAAACTGGCTTCTTTGGATTTCTTCAACAGCTGCAGACCCCGGTGAGAAACTCCCAGTATTTGGACATCACTTCCATTTTCTCCCTATTAGGAAGGGAACAGACAGCAGCAACAAAATGGTTGACAAAATGTTCCCATGGTTTGCTCAGGCGGCAGTGTGACACGTTTGTGAGAGGGGGAGCAGTTGCTTTAGTGGACAATCTGAAGAGTCGGTCTCTTTAGACTAAATGTTTGATGGATGAAAACTACAGCTTCTTGCTCTGCTTCAGGCCACTGGGCCAAAAGAAAGAGGAACACAAAAAGAGGCAGGCCGGGTCTATCCTTAACAAATTATTCCCCCCCCTTTGGACAAAAACAAAAACAAAAAACCTTACCTATTTTCATTCTGAGTTTTGCAGTTTTACCCATCCAGATTAAATGAGATAATGGGACAAGAAAAAAAAAAACTTCAGGTGAAGAAAAAAAAATGTAGCTTATCTGGCTTGGCTCAGCAGTACAGGGAAATCCAACCATTAATGCTTTAGTCTATAGACTATACTTAAACAAAGTAGAGCTTAGCATAAAAGGGTGAATCCAGTTAAATCAGGGGTTCTCAACCTTGGCAACTTTAAGACTTGTGGACTTCAACTCCCAGAATTCCTCAGCCAGCAAAGCTGGCTGAGGAATTCTGGGAGTTGAAGTCCACAAGTCTTAAAGTTGCCAAGGTTGAGAACCCCTGAGTTAAATAATAAAAATGACAGCCAGTGTGGTGTAGTGGCTAAAGTGCTGGGCTAAAGACCTTGATGTCTGGTCCTCCCTTAAGGCAAGGCTGGGTGACTGGGCCAGTCATTCTCTCTCAGTCTGGTCCACCTCACAAAGTTCTTGTGAGGAAATTAGGAGGTGGGAGCATTAGGTATGAATGCTGCCTTGAGATTACAAAAAAAAAACCAAAAAAAAACAACAGGACAACAAATAGTAGTATGTTCTGGAGATTGGCTTAAACATGATAGTTGAAAACTTCCTCGTGTGCTAAAGCTTTCCCACACAATCTACCTACTGAAGGTCAGTTTTTCAACAATATCAGCCTTCATTACACAGGCAACCTCTATGGGGCAGAGATCCTGGTTCAGAGGGCTGCCCTATAACCAATTTACCCATAGCAGCTGAAGCCCTGAGGGGAAAGAAACCCCTGAATCTTAGTGGAAGGATGGTAACAGAAGTGTCAAGTTATGGAAGGCTGAGGTAGGGCAAACTTACTTTTACTGGGAAAAAGCGAGAGAAATAGCTGGCCCAGTTATCACGAGCAGCCACCACAATTCTTTTCTTGATCCCTTCTTCTGTGATGGAGCTGACATCCATGCCCACGTGGAATTTGGCTGACGGCAACAATACAAAGGAAAAGTTTAATCAGCAGGCCTTCAGGCTAGGGATCATTTCCCCTGATGGAAGCAAGCCTCAGAGATGACTCAAGTTAGCACACTTAGGAAGCACATCAAAGAGTGCGCTGTTTCCAAGGGCAGCCTGCAAGCAAGGATCTGATGTTCTGCAGCCAGCATTAGAGAGCCTTCTGTTGCAGTTGGTCATAGTCCCTTAATTTGCATCGAATAAACTGTTTTAATAATTCTAAAGCATTTGATTATATGGGGAATTTGTGGTTGGGAATGGCCATGGCACTTGAGAATCTCTCCTTCTTTTTGCACCTCATAGTTATTTTTATATAATTTCCCATTAGAAGCTTCAATCTCAACTCCTAAGTATTTAACTTTCTTAACTATTTCACAGCCCAAGTTATTCTTTCCAAGTCTTGTTTTGAGTTGTTATCTAAATTTTTAACTAGCATCTTTGTCTTGGATATATTTACTTTGAAGCCTGATACCCTACCATAATTCTTAATTATCTCCATCAATCTCTTGGCTGATTGTGCTGGTTGAGTCAGTGTCACAAGCAAATCATCCGCAAAGGCACATAATCTGTAGTCATGTTGCTTAATCCGTATACCTTTTATATCATCTGCCGCTCTTATCTTATTTAGTAGAACCTCCAGCGTTAAAACAAACAGCAAAGGGGATAAAGGACATTTATTTATTTATTTTTCGGATTTGTATGCCGCTCCTCTCCGCAGACTCGGAGCGGCTCACAACATACAAATAAACAATTCAATATAAATCCGAAAAAAACATTAAAAATAAACCCTACACATACTCCTCAGTTACACCACAATCAACAATCATCCCCAGGCCTGCCGGCAGAGGTAGGTTTTTAAATTCTTTCGGAAGGCCGGGAGAGTCGGATAAACACGGACTTCAGGAGGTAGTTGG
Organism: Bothrops alternatus; assembly: GCA_034064705.1. NCBI lineage: Eukaryota > Metazoa > Chordata > Lepidosauria > Squamata > Viperidae > Bothrops > Bothrops alternatus. The sequence goes on from JARGCV010000041.1 coordinate 8,489,557, forward strand.
TTCCAGAGGGTGGGCGCCACAACAGAGAAGGCCCTCCCCCTAGGGCCCGCCAGATGACATTGTTTCGCTGATGGGACCCGGAGGAGGCCGCCCCTGTGCGCTCTCACCGGTCGAAGGGAAGTATATGGCAGAAGACGGTCCCGTCTTTCCCTGTCTAGTGCCTTTCTCTATATTAAATGAATCTGTTAAGTCCCCATTCACAATGATCTGACCTGTTTGTTTCTGATAAATTGCCAATTATTCAAATGAACAATATATGTTGGACTGGAAAAAATGGATAGACTACATACAAGAGAAGCATCAATCAAAGAAAATGTATCTTGCTTATAGTTAAATCTTGATATACCAAGTGAAGAATGTTTACAAGTTTAAAATGATTGTATTAAGTTGGGTAGCACTCAACTTGAATTTTTCCTTTGTTTACATTTACAAATATATACTTAATAAAAAATTTTAAAAAAAAGAGTCCATCAGAATCTGGAACAGGAGGCAAGGTCCAGCAGAAGGAAACAAGCTAAGGCTTGTGCATGTGAAAGTTAGCAATTTTGTGGCCGAAGGGAGAAGAAAGAAATGCAAAGTTTTAAGTGAAATGGTGGGTGCAACTTCAGAGGGCTACCCCTACGGTTTCCTGAAGTTCATCCTGCCTTTTAGAAGTGCTTGTTTGCTTCCGCTGATCTTTGCAAATCAATCAAATAAACATTTCAAAACTCTAGTGCAAATTCACCTCAAAGAAACAAATCCTGATAGCACTGCTCTAAGACATTTTGTCTTTTGGAAAAAGTAGGAATGCATAACAGGGCTTTATCCTGTATACTGCAGTGAGATTAGGTTGGATCAGGTAAGTCTGGGATATCTGCATGTAAAGTGGGTAGCAGGAAGCACTCTGGATTGTTATACTTGTGCACCAGCATTTCTATGCGTTATGCACAGCAACGCTACCTCTTCTCAACCTCTCTGGAGTGGGGGTGCTGAAGAATGATTTGCAGGAAGGAGATTGTATTGCCCAAGAAAAGCATAATGCCATGTTGCCATGCCCAGAAAGCAGTTAGATTGGCACCTGAATCTTCTTTTGATGGAAATGATGCAGAGTAATAATGCTCTCCAAGGTACCCAAAGGAACAGGCTATCTCCTGGGGTGGAGAATAACCTATGTGCCATTGGCAGTTCTGTCTTCCAAAGGAAGGGAGCAGTTGGGTTGCCCAATGGAAGGAGAGCCCTGAACATCTGGACCTTGGGAGTGAACAGGAATTCATCTGGCACATTGCTGCTAATTATTTCAGTCCCTAAACTCAGTTATCACTGAGTGAGGAACTTTTAGAAGTGGCTTATATTTTTTTTAGCAGGAGAATCGTAGTGGGTTCAGTAACAGATTGTGAGAGCGGAACATGATCAAACTTATAACGGTTCCCATAACTCTAATGAATAAAAGAATGCAAAATAATTCTTCAATTTTAGATATTTGAGGGCCAGGAAGGACACATGGCTGGCTTCCTTACCTAACAAGTCTTTCATTTTGCGCCTCTCCTCTTTGGAAATTCGAATGCACGACTCGGAGTAAGTATCCTTCAAGATCTGGGAAAGGACAAAAATGAATTTCAATTTCAGCTCATAACAGTTATAACGCAAGTGTCAAGCTTTGAGACACAGCATATGGAGTAAACCAGGTACAGACAGTCCGCGACTTACAACAGTTCATTTAGTGACCGTCCAAAGTTACAACAGCACTGAAAAAAGTGACTTAGGACCATTTTTCACACTTACAACCTTTGTAGCATCCCCATGACCGTGTGATCAAAATCCAGATGGTTGGCAACTGGTTCATATTTATGATCATTGCTGTGTCCCGGGGGGGGGGTCATGTGATCCCCTTTTGCGACCTTCTGACAAGCAAAGTCAATGGAGAAGCCAGATTCACCTCACAACCGTCTTACTAACTTAACAGCAGTGATTCACTTAACAACTGTGGCAGGAAAGGTTGTAAAATGGGGCAAAACATTTTAAATGAATGTCTCACGTAACAACAGAAATTTTGGGCTCAACTGGGGTCATCGGTCAAGGACTACCTGTATATTCTTTGAAATTCTTCACACAGTGAAGAAAAAAGAAAAAAGATGGAGTCCTTGATGCGGAGGCTGATGTCCAAAAGAAAAGTGAGTCTCTCTTCTCTCTCTCTCTCTCTCTCTCTCTCTCTCTCTCTCTCTCTCTCTCTCTCTCTCTCTCTCTCTCTCTCTCTCTCTCTCTCTCTCTCTCTCTCTCCCTCACACACACACACACACACACACACACACACACACACAAAATACTTACCTGGTCACATAACAAATTCAAGCAGTAAGGATGACTGAAATTTTCCCTGGGATAAAAAACCTATTGAGGAAGAGATCAAACACAAAGTTATTTTTGCACACGCAAAGAATAAAGTCGTGACTCAGAATAGCAAGTGATTGTGTACATTAATATATTCAAACGCAATTCACTGAGTGAAGACAACATATGTTTCATTTTGGGCCATTCATAGTGGCTTATCGACACAAAACTCTCTCCTGGCATAGGAAAAGTAATTGAAGTCATCCTTTCCTTCTGAATGCTGCTCTTCTCCAGCCAGTCATACAATCAGACAATGTTGCTGCTAACCAATCTATATTAATCTCCATCACAGTGAGTGGGTTCTTATATGCTTTCACACTGTAGTTAAAAAAGCTTCCATTTTTTTCCATTTATGATTTATTATTCTCATTTATCAAGTTTATTGGCCACCTATCTTACCACAGGGTAACTCTTTTGCCATCATCCTAGCCTCATTTTTTTTAGATTATTTTTAATCCCACCTTTATTCTTTTTATAAATAACTCAAGGTGCCAAACACAGAGAACGCTTCCCCCTCCTCCTATTTCCCCCAGCATAACAATCCTGTGAGGTGGGTTGGACTGAGAGAGAGTGACTGACCCAAAGTCACCCATCCGGCTTTCATGCCCAAGGCAGGACTAGAACTCACAGTATCCTGGTTTGTAGCCCAGAGCCTTACCACTACACCCATCTCAACCCTGCACGATTGATGACTACTCATGATACAATAATCCATGTGCAGCCATCGCAGATTTCATATTAACCCTAAGCATAACATCCATAATAAGCATACAGGATAGAAGGTATTGAAATTATCCAAACACATTTTGCAGAATGGGAGCTGCAAGAGGATTAGCCACCAAGTCTCCAAACTGTGGGAGATGCTGTCACTACAGATGGACATGCTGAACAATCAGAGATGCTAATTTTAATAACTAAGCGTGACGGGAAAAGCAATGCAAGGAGGTAGGACCATGACACACCTCTTTCCGCAGGAAGAGTTTCCAGGTAGGATTAGCATAGGAGAAGCTGACACTAGCAGAAAGATTGAAGAGCTGGGTTTTGACATTAGTGTCTTCCAACACTGTCTTAGCTGAATCTAAGTGCGAAAGAAACAGAAAAAGTAGGAAATGTAGTATTCTTGTATGTACAGGTGTTTTTTTAAGTTATCCTCAAAGCAACTAAGAAAATTTTGAAATATTTCTGAAATCTTCTTGATCCACAAGTGCATTCTCAAGTTAAAAACAAAATATCCATCTCCTCTTAAAATGGGATCTGAGTAAATATTCTGACTACAAACTACCATCTTCACAATATCTATTTAAAACTATATAAAACAAAACTAATTATGGAGCAATAAACTTTCTCTGCTATAATAAATGCATAGATTGCCCTCCAATGGAAGACACCCAATGTAATAATTCAATTCAAAGTAATAAAGGAAAAAATGAGTAAATTGGAAAAAAAAATCACACCAATAACCATGAGCAATGATCTAGCCAGGAGACCGAGGCAGCCTTTCCAAATTATGATCCATAGAGTTTTGTCAGAATCTCAGTCAGGGAGACAACGATTGGTGAGAATGGGAGCTGTGAACCATTAGCACAGGGGTCTTCAAACTTGGCCTGCTGGCTGAGGAATTCTGGGAGTTGAAATCCACAGGTCATAAAAGGGCCAAGTTTGAAGACCCCTGCATAAGCATCTGGAGATCTCTAGTTGAGAACAGCTGCATTAAGTTAAATGGTTAAGGCATGTAGATCAGCTATGCAGAGAAAGCCATGTGAATTAAAAGGTTATATTAAAAAGAGCTGAAGAAGCTTCTTGGATGAGAAGCGAAACGTCTTCAAAGAAAAAAACAAGAAAGTCCAGTTGCCTCTTGAAAAAGCATTTTTGGGACAACCATGACCTGGATGACTGAGAATCTCTATAGGCATTACATTAAAAAAGGAGTATTATGATCTACTGCAGACATGTCAAACTCGCGATGTCACGTGACATCGCACGACATATCAGAGCTTTTTCTCCATTGCCGGCAATGGGGTGGGCGTGGTTTCCTAGTGACGTGTCTAGCTCGCAGGCCGGCAGTTTGACACCCCTGATCTACTGGAATATTTTGTTTCTGTTCATCATTACCATCTAAATTAAGTCTGATGCTTTTAGAACATTTATAATCTAGGTCAGCATTCAAATAGCAATAGCACTTAAACTTATATACCGTTTCATAATGCTTTACTACACTCTCTAAGCCAGGGCTTTTCAACCAGTGGTACGGGTACCACCTGTGGTACATTGGCACCTGGCAGGTGGTACGCGACCATCCTAGAAAAGTGGTAGCAGGGGAGGGGAATGAGCTGAACCAGTGGCAGCACCGCACAAGCCTGAGCGAGAGATGGCTGGAGCTGCAGGGCTGTCAGGGCTCAGCAGAAATGCCAGGATCAGCGCTAGGCTCCAGCTGGAGCTCGGTGCTGATCCTGATGCTTCTGCTGAGCCCAGAAGAAGTGCTGATCAGCTGGAATGTTGCAGCATCTCCAGGGTCTTGTGATTTACATTCAGATGCTTGGCAACTGATTCATATTTTTTGGTTATCAAGTTTTTGACACCTTGCTAGGCGACTGGTGGTACTTGGATGTTGCCATATCCTAAAAGTGGTACAATGGGTGAAAAGGTTGAAAAGCCCTGCTTTAAGCGGTTTACAGAGTTAGCATATTGTGCCCCCAACAATCTGGGTCCTTATTTTACCAACCTGGGAAGGATGGAAAGTTGAGTCAACCCTGAGCCCTGTCAGGCTTGAACTTCTGGCTGTGGGCAGAATTAGCCTGCAATACGGCATTCTAACCACTGCATCACCATGGCTTTCAAATGCTTTCAAAATAAGATATTCTACTGCAGATCCCATCAGTCAAGGAGTTTCAGCTGGCAGGATCCAAAAGTAGAGTCTTCTCTGCCATGGATCCTGCCCTTTGAAATATATTACCCCCTAAGATGAGATTGGATCCCACCCTCCTGACTTTTCATAAGAGCCTTATGACCGGGCTCTGGCAGATGGCTTGGGGACCCAATGAGGGAGCTTCATACTGGAAGTGGTTGACTAATTAAAAGCTAATCCCCCCCTCCCAATGTATCCAGGTCCCTCCTTCACCATCTTGTGTTCATGATTTTAATTTATCTACTTTATCATTGTATATCTGATGATTTTAATATTTTTAAGCTGTAAGCCGCCCAGAGTTGTTTAACATGAGATGGGCAGCAAATGCATTTTAAAATAAATAAATATACAATATTCAACCTTTTTTTTGTTTGCTCCTGATACCATATTATAGAAACTCAAAAAAAAGTGAACTAAAATATTTTGTGGAAATGACAAATTCCAAATAGCTACAGTTTTACTTCTGTGCTATAAAAATAGGTTACTTGTGAAGCATAATGAAGACTAGACTCTATTGCACAGTTTAAGCTACATTAGCCAAAACTCGATTAGTTTTATAAAATAAATGTATCCAGAGTTACACCCAAAATGCTTACCATTTTTTCCCCAGGAAAAACACTCCACCTGTAAAGATGGCTGCTTCCTGATTTAATCAGCAGCGGATGTGCCAAACAAAGTCTACAGGATCAGAGACGGTGTGCTTACCTTTTGTGCCAGTTGTTTCATCTGTGACAGAATCTGGAGGAGAAGAAGGTGGTGGGGGTGGCCCAGGAGGGGGAGGAGGAAGCACTGAGCTGTGATGATTAAAAATATTTGCGAGCGCCAATTGTTTTTCTTTCATGGTATTGGAGGGTTTAACTGCTGGTGGAGGTGGTGACGGTTTAATATTTTCAGAGGAGACCTGGGATGGGGGAGAAGAAAGGAAGAGTAAGGGCTCAGTTCAACCATGGCAATGTCGCTCACATATGATTAGCGTCTCATTCACATCACACAGCTAGGAAGTTAGTCTTTGACAACAAAGCATAATATAAAAAGCAAACAATAATGTAAGCTGGAAGCTTTCTGGCAGAAATCTTCTAAGTTACTGAAGTCAATTGTCATTTAATTTGTTCATTTCATTTGATAGATTTCTAAAGATGGACCCATTAGGATGATTTAAGTGGGGCAAACTTTATAAATGCTATAACAATTTATTAGTAGTAGTAGATAGATTTTAACAGCATCTAAATAGAGTTAGTGGTGCCTTGTCTATAAGTCAAATCACGGTGTCTCTTGGTTCAGACTATCAAAATTATTTTCAGAAGATTGAGTTCCATTCAGACAGAACATTTCCAAAGATGCTGACTGAGTGGAGATAACTACAGTCATATAGTCAGGTGTTATTTCCATACGTTATGAAAATTAGTTTTATTTTCCCTTAAGTGGCAGATATAGATTTATCTGATTTTTATCCATAGTCTGGGCAAAGAAAAGGTGAATTATTCAAAGCTTGCCAACGAGTACTATAAGCTGAAAATTTAAGCCTGCAAATTTTGATAAGACATTTCCTTCTGCACACTACATTGAAAGTAGCCTATCAAATACTCACCGATGAATGTTTTGCTAGAGCTTCATCCTTTGGTTCACATTTTGTAAGAGATTTAGGGATGTCTCTGCAATTAAACAAAAACCAGCTAAGATGATCTGTGGTGTGGACCACCATGGATTGTGCACATCAAAAGACCTAACCTTAGAGACTTTGTTTATAGAGGTTCTTTTACATATATAGATACAAAAGCTCCATGGCTGTTCCCACTCTAGGAAGTGGGACGAGATGGTTTATCACTTATGCAAGAAATGTCCAGTATTTGGAGACAAATATTTTGTCAACTACACATTAACACACTTTCCACCTTCCCTCAAATTGAGAAGTTCTAGGGACGGCCTGAATGTTTCTTTCTGCAACTTTAACCACCAAGGGAGATCTTTGACCAACTTGGCACATTTCTTACATAACAGGCATGATGGGTTTTGGTGGTGGGACTGGACGCTTCTTGTGGTTTTTAATAATGTTCCGTATCTCCTGGCTTGGTTCAGGCTGTTCAGGGTTTGTATTCCGGAATTTCCTCTCCTGATAATTTTCCAGTTGTGTAGGAAGTGGCAAATCTGAAGTAAAAAATTAAGAGTATTTTTTCTTTTTCTTTTTTTAATTACAACCCTATTAAACACACACACACACACACTGTTTTGGTATTCGCCAATAGTTTCTAAACAGCTATTTTCCAATCTCTTACACAAAGTTCTTGCTTTTTTCATCCTCCGTGTGTGTCTAAGAAACTAGAACGGGCAGTGAGATGAACAGCAAAAACCAACTGTTTCAGAATAGAAAAGTTGAAGGAACAAGATGGAAAAGCAATCCCAGGATAGACAGCTATATAGATCTGTTGAATGAATGAATGAATGAATGAATGAATGAATGAATGAATGAATGAATGAATGAATGAATGAATGAACATGTCACCGTCTCTTTATTCTGCACCCTAACCATAACTCTTTCTGTAGAGATTAATATGAAGGAAGCCATTTGGGGTGCAGAATCATACTCTCACCCACAAAATACTATTACGACATGTTTTGGAACTTCTCAAGAACATGCTGCAGTGTGAAAGATGAATAGAAAAATAGAAGGTTCATGTAAAAAATCATGGGACTGTCCTGCAGTTTGCTTAGTTCAAAGAGTGGTTGACATCTACCTGATATCTTCTTCCATGCATTAATGTTTTGGCATTATTATTTCTTTATCGTATGTGATAAAATCAGGTAAAACCTTTATCATATCTTATAAAATCACCAAGATTAATACCAGACCAACAATCAAGAAGTAAACAATACCCCCACCAAGAAACTGCCAAACAAGCCAACAGCAAACAGCCCAACCAAAGAATCTCCAAGACCACTTCTACCAACATTGACAGGGCAAGCCATTAGAATAGAAACTGAAACCAAACCCCACTCTTCATTAGTTTGGCTAATGAAACATCTGCAAAAAAACAACCAAGCTCAGGGAGCACCAAGGACCCCTCAAAAATCAGCTATTATCCACACAAAAATCTGCTGCAACAAATATGTCATTCCCTAAACTGGTACTGCAGCATCTAGGGCTCTCTTGCAGCACCTTTAAGAATCAAACTGCTGCGACTTTCGGTTCCGGTTCGCAGCGTCTCTAGTCGGCTAGCTTTCCCTCCGCCGGCAGATCCTTATGTGGGTCCAAAGTCGCCCTGGAGGGTGCTACTTCTGTCGAGGAGGCTCTGCTCGGCTGCTGAGGAGTGGCGGCTCCTTTAGCGGTCCAAGCTATCTCTGAGGGCTGACGGAGAAGAAGATCGGCCAGTAAAATGGCCAATCACCCTGCTGCTTCAAACCACAAGTCAAAGAACATCTAAGCTGTAAGAACACCCGTGGTGAATCTGGGTGAGACCTTTCTTTGCTATTCTCTCTATTCTATTTTGTATTTGGTACCTGAAGAGCCTTGTTGGAATTACTTCCCTGGCTTGAAAAGGCAGCTTCTACATTTTTGGGGATGAAAGGCGTTCTATAAAAATAGAACAAAATTTTAAAGACTGTATTTACTTTTGTATTTTTTGGGGTACAGAAAAAAAAATTTTCTTTTCTTTTCCTCTTTTTCTAAGAACTGTACTATCATCCTATGCTGGAAGATTATTTCTTTTTCACATTATACTTTAAAAGATAGAAAAAGGGAAATGGTGTTTGGAAAACACCTTTTTTAACTTACTGAGGACATCTAGTGGCAAAAATTTAATACTGCAATTTCTGGTTACTTGGTTTGAAGATAGCTGACCTTGAAAACACTTTAGAAGAGGAAAGATAAGCTGGGTAACTGTGGGAACTGTGGGGGTGGATATTGCTTAAATTATATTAAATATAGCCTCCACAAAAAAGAAAAAAGAGACTTTTTTAATCACTATCAAAATGGAGAAACCTCAGTCACAATTAAACTGTACACTTATATTGGAAAAGATCTATGAGGCTACTGCAGAAATATGTGCTACAATGAAAAAGTTTACTACAGAACTAAGATCCAGAAATTTCACTTCAAATGTTCAAATGGATGTCCAGGCTACATCTGACTATGGTATAAATCAAAATATATTAGAAGAGGAATCAACAGAGATAAAAGAGAACTTATTCTATCTTACAAACCTTCCATCTGCAACTTTGAGGAACAGAAGAAGCAAAGACTGAAATTTCAAACTACAAAGCAACGAAGCTTCAAGGAGGAGAGAAATAGATGTCTAATGCAGAGGATGGGATTTCTATTATTTCAAAGGCTACTGCAAGCAACAAAGATACATCCACTGGCTGAAAGGGAAGCGTCCCTATGGAAACCTTCTTGACACAGGAAAAAAGCCAGAATTAGGCTGAAAAGAGAAATTTAAAATTGTGTAATGGATTAAAAGGCAATGTTGGATTTATGGTTTTTTTAAGGATTATGATTTTAGAGTTAGAAGCAAGAAAAAATATAAACATATATACATGAGGAATGAATTTTTGGAATAATAGATATATTTTGATGAAAATTATGTATTGGAATTGAAAAATAGTTGATTTTTTAAATTGGGATGGTTTTAATAATTAATGGAGTGTTTTAACAGATGATTTTTTGTACAATAACATAGATGTGATAAGGTATGATAATCAATTTGGATGAAATTTGAAGTTTGTGTAGTGAATTGAAGTGAATTAAGGTTTAACATTATTTTTAACTAAGATATTGTGTAATGGAAGAAGAAATAAATGAGATTGGTGATAAAAGGAGGGATGAGAGAAATTAAGAATTAGAATACATCTGGAAGGGATACCTGAATTGATAACTGGTTGATTTAAAGTTAAATTTGATTTTGGTAATTGTAAACTGATAAAGTTTTAAAACAGGTTTAGTAGTAATAGAAATTTAATTTAGAAATGGAATATTTTAAACGTATTATGTTATTTGAGGGAAATAGAGAGGAGACAGTGAATGTATTAAGTTGAGTTGTTTATGTTTTTACTTTTGAATGTCTGATTACCCAAACACCACAATGTGTCCTGAGTACTTTTTCTTAAAATTAAAAAACCAATAAAATATTTTTTTTAAAAAAAGAATCAAACTGTTGCGAGTCTCTTGCATGAGCTTTTTACAGTATTCAGATGCTGATTAGCAATGGCCACAGTTTACCTGAATTTGATTCTTGGTTGGCACCCGGGTCCTCTGACTTTTCTTTTGTTCTATGACTTTTTGAAGAGGAACTTACTTTCTTCAGTGGAATTGTTTCAATTCCTATATACAAGAAGAGGTTCAGGCATTGATCAATGTTTTGTTCTAACTTCGGTCTAAGCAAAATCTGCAAGAAGCCAGACTTACAGGGGCTGCAAGGGACTTAAGAGACTGATACAGCTAAACTTTACTTTTTAAAAGTGTATGGATTATGGACAGTCAGAAGTAGAGTGTACAGGTAGTCCTTGATGTACGACCACAATGAAGCCCAAAATTTCTGTTGCTAAGTGAGATATTTGTTAAGCGAATTTTGTCCCATTTTATGGCCTTTCTTGCCACAGTTGTTAAATGCATCATTACAGTTGTTAAGTTAGTAACACAGTTGTTAAGTGAATCTGGCTTCTCCATTGACTTTGCTTGTCAGAAAGTTGTAAAAGGGGATCTCATGACCCTGGGACACTGCAACGGTCATAAATATGAACCAGTTGCCAAGTGTCTTCATTTTGATCACATGGCCATGGGGATGCTGCAATGGTCATAAGTGTGAAAAATGGTCACAGGTCACTTTTTCCAGTGCCATTGTAACTTCAAGTGTTCAATAAATGAACTGTTGTAAGACTACCTGTATACAGGGGGAAAGAACTGCATTGAGACATAGATGCCACTACAACAATGGACGACTTTAGCAAATCAAAATTTTGATTATTCTAAACCATGTAAAAATATATTAGGAAATATGACTGGAAATATTTTTTGTCCTAAAATCCTAATAGTCAGACAATGGAGGAACAACACTGGCTTGTCATTCAAAGTCCTCATCCTATTCCTGTTATCAATATTAATTTCTATTTGGAGAACTGAAAAGACTAATTATATCCCAAGAATTCATTCTTATTCTTACAAAACACACTTCGCTTGGAAGTAAGTATGAGAAAGCTGCAACAAATATTTTGTTGCATCAGTATAAAAAATGAAAATATGACATTCTGAGAAGGACATTGGCTTATAACTCACCCATTCTCTGGAAGAACTCAACTTTCTTTTGAAAAGTCCCCTGAGAGAGAGAATCCATTCTAATGTCTACAGGCATATCAACTTCCAAGATGTGGATCTAGGACATATACCAGAAGTGTGTTACAATTTGGATTGTGTCTTTGAGCTCTTCTTTAGAGAAATAGATAAACTGTAGAATTCAAATATATTTCTAGCTCCACTTTTCCCAATCCCAGATGAGTAATAAAAATACGCATGGAAAGCATTTGATCGAAACACATTAGCAACACTGAAGGGGAAAAAATAGATATTGTCTCCTCTAATACTAAGCAGATGGATGCTTTTCGTGGCAATTCTGTCACCTACCAAAAATCAAGCCTATTTTTTTGCGATTAGAAAATGTGGTGGCCAACCAAAGTCTGTGAGTGTAAGTAACAAAATAATCTTGTATTAAGGAAAATCCCTCAGGATATAAAACAAGTCTGTGGAGATTGTCAGTCATCCAGGTCATGGTTGTCCCAAAGGTGCTCTTTCAAAAGGCAACTGGACTTTGTTTTTACTTGAAGATGTTTCACTTCTCATCCAAGAAGCTTCTTGCAAGAACTGGGCATAGCTAGTCTAGTGAAGAGAAGGACCAGGGGTGACATGATAGCAGTGTTCCAATATTTGAGGGGCTGTCACAGAAAGGAGGGGGGGGCAATCTATTTTCCAAACCACACAAAGGCCACACAAGAAACAATGGATGGAAACTGATCAAGGAGAGATTCAACCTAGAAATAAGGAGAAATTTTCTGACAGTGAGAACACTCAACCAATGGAACAGTTTGCCTCCAGATATGGGAGTTTCATCACTGGAAGCTTTCAAGAAGAGACTGGACAGCCACTTGTCAGAAATGGTACAGGGTCTCCTGCTTGAGCAGGGGGGTGGGCTAGATGACCTACAAGGTACCTTCCAACTCTGTTTTTCTGTATTCTTTAATTCAGTTCAGAACAATTCAAATTAAAACAAGATGTCAGAGGAAATGATTTTATTCTGGCCTTTTCTCAGTTACTTTTATGGTACATTTCATGTATTTGCATATTTTAGTGTACTTATGTTAGCTCGAAGATTAAATGGTAGAATTTAATGCAGGTTTGTTTTTACAACAGAAAATGGATTTACCTTGTCACCTGTTGTTTGTAAGATTTAGGGCAAGTCTTTTCAGTTAAGAGCAAATATAATGGCAGAAATCTTGAACTTCATTTTATTTATTTCACTTAAATTTATTAGCGACCTAACTCCAGAGGACTCTGAGGAGCAATCTCTCTCCTTTCTTCTCTTTTCTCTTTAAACCTTGGGAGCTGGGCAGAAATACCAGTAATTGTTTTCCCTTATGAAAGTCTAATCAATATTTTGTCCCATAGCATTTGATCAAATCAGCAAGCACAGGAAGATATGAATTATGGACCAAAATACAAAGGATAATGACAAGATATTTCTCCAGTCCATTGGTTTTCTTTTCCAGTTCTACAACTTATGTAATTTGTAACTATATGACTAGTTCAATTATTTAATATAGGGTGATAAATAGCCAGAAATTTAAAGAACTGAATATAGTTAATCCTATAGGGTCAACTGTAGGATTAACACCCTAACTTTCAAATGTATGCTCAGATATAAAACTTTGGCAGACAACTAAAATGAGATGAACTTAATCTATGAATTCTGAGTTTCTTGGAATTCAAATACAACAAATATATATCTAGAGGATGTCACGTACTACACTCCATAAAATGAAATTCTTTCCCTCTCTCTTCCATCAGGCAGGAATACTATCATGGAGTACTATCCAGAAAAAAGAATTTTATAAGGGATACTCAGTACCTGTGATCGTGGTGGAGGTGGAGAAGGAGAAGAATCTTGTATCGGTCTTGAAGATTCAGAAGGCTGTTCCTTTGTTGATACCTTTCTTGATCTTGAAAGTTCAGGAGACTTCTTGAGAACTATAGTTTCCTTTGGGCTTGAAGATTCAGATGACCGGTTCTTTGGGGATATTCGTCTTGACCTTGAAGCTTCAGATGATTGCTTCCTTGGTGATATTCGTCTTGATCTTGAAACTTCAGGTGAGCTTTCTGATGATGATGATGATGATGATTGCCTTCGTCTTAAATGTTTGGGTGTCCTCTTTGGTGATGCTCGTCTTGGCCTTGACAATTTAGGTGACCTGTGTGGTGAGGCTTGTCTTGGCCTTGAATATTCATGTGATCTATGTGAAAATAATTGGTCTGAGTGTGAATTCTCAGGCGATCTATACTTCTGTTGCCGCTGCTGATCCTGTTCTGAAATTTTCATGGCTTGAAGTGTCATCTGTTGAGCCTGCAAAATCAAGTTCATATTTTGTTACTCCTTATTTACTTTGCAGATTTATATCCACCAACGTTCAGATCTCAGATTACTTTTAATCACTATGATTGCAACTCTGATGTTTTAAAATTTTCCCTTTTTCTTGTTCTCTTCATGTGTTTCTCCTCTATATCTATTATTCTCTAATATCCTGCACCTTGCTCTTAAGTAAAGCTTAACACTAACGCAATGAATACAGTAGTCCTTGACTTAAGGCCACAACTGAGCCCAAAATGTTTGCTGTTAAGTAAGACATTTGTTAAGTGAATTCTGCTCCATTTTACGACCTTTCATGTCACAGCTGTTAAGTGAATCATTGCAGTTGATAAGTTAGTAACCAGTTGTTAAGTGAATCTGGCTTTCCCATTGACTTTGCTTGTCAGAAGGTCACAAAAGGTGATCACATGATCTTGGGACACAGCAGCGGTCATAAATATGAAGCAGTTGCCAAGCATCTGGATTTTGATCACGTGGCCATGGGGATGCTACGAAGGTCATAACTGAAAAAGTCAAATTTTTAGTGCCATTGTAACTTTGAATGGTCACTAAATGAACTGTTATAAGTCAAGGACTACCTATAAATATGATACCACTGGTATAGCTTTAATTCAGGAATTTACTCATTTGTATATTTCAATCATGCACAAATTTGGCAAAATAAACCCCAACCCTTCCCATGAGGCACTTTCTCTCTATTGAACTCATTCCTTAGTATTAGATGCTCAATCATAACTTGGCCTTTTGATGCCTTACACTGCACAATCAATTATTTCTTCAGATTGTTGTGGGAACTGACAAAGTAGGCATGACTCACAGCCAAGACCCTTCCCAATTCACAGCCAAGACAATCCATGCAATTCTTGCCTACTCTTTTATTCTAACCCTGTCACATACCAGAAACAGGGCTTGTTGGTTGATGGCAGATTGTTGCTGTGCTGCTGCCTGGTTGGGATCCACTGTTGGCATCATGGGCTGAGTCATCATCATGGCTGAAAGAAAAAGCAAGAGAGAGAGAGAGAGAGAGAGAGAGAGAGAGAGAGAGAGAGAGAGAGAGAGAGAGAGAGAGAGAGAGAGAGAGAGAGAGAGAGAGAGAGAGAGAGAGAGAGAGAGAGAGAGAGAGAGAGAGAGAGAGAGAGAGAGAGAGAGAGAGAGAGAGAGAGAGAGAGATGTGGTCATATAGAATCACAATGCAGATGGTCAGCATCCTCCTACTGTGTGTCCCCACAAGCTGTTAAATGCATAGCAATTCTTCGGTAAGCTAACCTCTACCTGGATGAAGAATGTATAAAATGTGTATGTTTTCCAAAGTCCATTTGAGTTGGAGGTGGTGGTAATAAATTCAAATAAAAGGTTTAAAAGATGATTGTTTTCCTAGGGGAATTATCACTGCCAGAGGATAAGAACGTAGAAATTAATATTATAGCTGGATGAAAAGCAAGCTGTGCTTCTTCTTATAGTGTTTATAGCAACAGTTAAGCAGAAAGCCACTGAACCAATCCAAACTATGGCACAATGGTAACAACCGTGCAGAAATGCTACAGGTTATGTCTGACTTACATTACCAAAGCTCTTGCTGTACCCCTAATGGCGGTGGCTGAATGGTTCAGCTGCGTGGTCCTTAAAAGGCAGATTGGCAGAATGATGCAACAAGACATCGTTGTCTTAAGTTGAAGATTAAGTTTGTGTAATCTCTTGCCCACCCAGCCCTCTTAAAATACACCATAGATTCTATTGGTGCTGGAGTGACTTTATATCATACAGTCTTTCTACTTGCTTCCTATTCTTAAAAGCCACACACCAAAAAACAGAAAGCCTGGATCCGGAGTTGTAGCTCCTGATCCCTCAAACACTGCCTACTCCTATTCTAAGTCCCTCAGGAAAAAAAACTGAGGGATCAGTGTACCACAGTTACCTGCCATTAATGAGAAGAAGGATGTTTTTGCTTACAGGTTATCCTTGCTTGCTCATAATGACAGATCTCGTAACTTCCCAGGGCTATTTACAACCCAGATTTGAGGTTCCAACAACCGTTGCTTCCCTGTGGTCACTTGATCATAATTTAGAATGGAGGGGTTTTTTTGCTAGAAACCAGCTTTTACTTCCAGTTTCTGGCAAAGAACACTCACTGCGGACCACGGATTCGCTTAACCATCGTGGCACTCGCTTAACCACTGTGGTATTCACTTAACCATGCCAAAAAGGATCATAAAATCAGGTGTGATTCCCAGGTGACCTGACCAGCATGACGTATGACCATAATTCCAGACTCAGTTATGATCATTAGTCTGCCAGAGGATGTTTATCCACTGACAGACTATCAGGGACTATGATAAATGAGAAGCGTAGCCCAATTTAAAAAAAAAATTAACACATATGTACATCAAATTTTTATTTATGTTATATTGCATTTTGGGGATGGATTTAAGCATGTGTCAAATTATTAAAAATTATTTGCAAATAAAACCTTTTTAAAAAAAGAAATCACGCTCATAATCATGCAATTATAATAACAGGAGCAAGTAGCCAAGAATAGATAAAGGGAAATGCTTTAAACACTCACAATGTAATCATTTAATACTGAAAAATCTAACATTGTTGGAAGGATTGTTGGCTTCTCCCAGGGACTGGGTGTTTTTTTTCTCTGCTGGGTTTTATCCCACCTGAGCCCTCAAGTCATTGTGTTCTTGTTACCTGGCATTCCCGGCATGGTGGCTGGCATCATTCCTCCCATAACTGGCATAGATGGAAAGGCTGGCATGGTCATCATTCCAGGGTAACCTGATGGATGGAGAGAAGAGAGTCTGGCTTGTTCCCATGAAACTAACAACCAATTCTTGCTCTCTACTTCAGGTTGCACAAACCTGGATGACTGCTAGATTTCAATAATATGCTATCCTTGCGTTTGTCTGGAGTTTTGCAGCCCAGATCTGATGGCCCTAAATAAAATTCACTTGAAGTTCTGTTCATATCCATGATAGGGAAAATTCTCCAGTTTTCAATTAAGAGCGCATTTTAAATACTGTAGTGAGGGGCATACAATACAGGTAATCCTCGATTTATGACCACACTTGAGCCCAACATTTCTTTTGCTAAATGAGGCATTTGTTAAATGAATTTTGCTCCACTTTATGACCTTCCCTGCCAAGTTGTTAAGTGAATCATTGTTAAGTTAGTAACACGGCTGTTAAGTGAATCTGACTTCCCCATTGACTTTACTTGTCAGAAAGTCACAAAAGGGGATCGATCGCATGTTTCCACGACACGGCAACTGTCATAAATACAAGTAAATTGCCAACCGTCTGAATTTTGATCATGTGATCGTGGGGGCTGCCGTAACAGTCATAAGTGTGAAAAACAATTGTAAGTGACTTTTTTCAGTACCATTGTAACTTTAAATGAACTGCTGTAATTTGAGGAATACCGGTAGAGATACAACAGGGGGATTTTGTCACCCATCATGTCATGCAATGTGATCTGAATCAAAGAGACTGCTGGCTCACTGAATAAAAACAGTTTGGAAAACAGCAACAAAGGAATTGTCTATTTCTCAATACGAAGCTCCTGTCTAAGTGGTTGGTTGTAGAAGAGGCTTATTTAATCAAATTTCAAGGCTGTCCAACTCTTTGACAACTCTGGGAGGCTTACAGATAAAAGAAAAACAATACTATTTATTTTATTTATTTATTTGTTCAGACTTGTATGCCGCCCTTCTCCTAGGACCCAGGGTGGCTTACAACAACAATACAACTGAAATTTAAAAATTAGTCACATTCATACAGCATGCAAACACAATCAACTCACAATCGCTGATGGAGGGACATTCCTAGGGCCCAGGGGCAGAGCACAGCTCATACGCCCCAAGCCTGTCGGCATAAATGTGTCTTCAACAGTTTCCGGAAAGCTAGGAGGGAGGAAGCAGTACGAACCTCTGAGGGAAGCTGGTTCCAGAGGGCTGGGGCAGCAACGGAGAAGGCCCTTGCCCTAGGCCCCGCCAGATGACATTGTTTAACAGACGGGACACGTAGGAGGCCAACCCTATGCGCCCTAACCGGTCGCTGGGATTCATGAGGCAGAAGACGGTCCTGGCTGACTTAGAAGACCGTAACATCCAGCCACAAACTACCCACACTGAAGGGGGCACCCAAGGCCTGGAAGGCCAAAGCGACTTTTAGTAATTTCCTAAACATCATAAAAGTGGGAGCTGCTTTAATCTCGGGGGGGAGGGGAGTAGGCACTGTAACAGAGTAAGCACATTTCTTGACTCTCATAGGATGGCACTGTTAGAGTGATGGGACTTGGAGTGCCCCCATACCCTGTCTGATCATACCAGATGAACAGAAACAATTGGAGAAAAGGGGCCCCTCAGAAAACTAGCCCTTGTGCCACAAAAGATTTTAAGGGTGACAAGCAGCTGGAAGCCAAACAGGAACCAGTTCAGCTTGCAAACAATGGGGGGGAGGGGTCATGTCAGTCTCACACAATGTCTCTATCATGGCTCATGCGGCTGCATTTTGGATCAGCTGTAGCTTCTGGATGGTCTTTAAGGGAAGCCCTTATTAGTCCTTGTATTTTATAGTACTGACATATTGTTAGTTATATTATTGTTACGTATGTTTACATATGTTTTACCTTTGTAAAAGATACATGCAGTTACAAATGCATTTGATCATATGAGCATTGTAACATTTTTTTAATGTTTTCCCCTATAAAAGAAATACCGCATCTGAAGCATACAGAATTCTATACGACAGTTTTTAGAGATTTTTCATGTTGTCCTTGTACAATGGTTTCCCCCCTCCACACACACACACACACAAACACCTTTTTTTAAAAAACAAAAAAAAACCCTCCCTAGTTGCAGGGAGAAATATTTAGGCCAGTGTTTCTCAACCTTGACAATTTTAAGGCATGTGGACTTCAACTCCCAGAATTCCACAGCCAGCAATGCTGGCTGTGGAATTCTGGGAGTTGAAGTCCACATGCCTTAAAATTGTCAAGGTTGAGAAACACTGATTTAGGCCAATAATCGTCATCCCAGCAGTGTGAATAGTAAGTCTTATTTCCAGAATTGCTAAAAAAAAAAAAAAAAAGGAACAGCCGCAGAAGCCACCACCTATCCTACCTCCTCCCCATGTTCTAACCCGCACCTGAATAGGCTCCTTGGTTCATAGGTCCCATTTTCCCACCTCCTTTCATACGACCAGTCAGGCTTGCCTCACTTTCCATATCCTGCAGGAAAAAACAAACAAACCCAACATTTAGTTTCAACCCTAGCTACTCCCGGAGATCATGTATCTAAACGTGTGGCAAAGAGGCAGTGATCACGACGACCAGCACATTTCTGTTCTCAGTGCCCTCCAGTACCAGAACATGGTGTATGAGGAAGAGCAAAAAACTTAGGAAAAAAAAATTAGACTTACTGACATATGAGATCTGGAGCCAGCAGATAACAGGGGTTTAAAGAGGCCATCCACATAGTGATCCAATTCTCTATGGGGAGTTGGACTGTCCATGATGTCTAATTCGGGAGCGGGAGGAGAAGGGGATAAAATCCTTGTTAATCAAAGAAATACAGCTCCTGTCACTCTCCATTACCGTCCCTTGCTCATTTTTCTTCACCTATCCTCAATGCATTGGTTGAGTATCTCCCCTTCCCCTCCCGGATCCAAATACAGGGAGATTTAATGGCTTCAGGGTGCAAAGATCAAATAGTCCCTGGCATTCTCAGAGGCCTTTGAACTCCTGACCTGAGACTCACCTGGATGGACTGCCTTGTGAAACATGGGAGGCAGGGCAGGTGGGGGGAAAGAAGGGGCCTTAAAGGTTGGTGCAGGAGGGATATCCAAGGACATCCTATCAAAAAAAGAAATAGAGCGTGGTCTCAAAAGCAGAGATTTCTGGTGACACAAAGGAGAGGTTGTTGGATACAGGAGGTAATGAGGCAGTCACTTACCTATTTGGGGAGTTATTTTGAGAATAGCTCACATCCCTCTCAGGGATAATAGGATAATGAGAGGAGGACTGAGAAGGGCAATTTTCTTCCTCCATTTCACCAATGAGATCCAAGACAAAGTCACAGCCTGCTAAGTCCTGCCACTTGTTGCCTGTGAACATTGATACGGACCATCCACGAGGGACTGTATCCAGACCCCTGAGATCAATAAAGAGAAGAGACATAGTGTCACAGGAGGTAGCAGAGGATGCTATGAAGCAGTGAAAACAGACCAGGACGATGGTATGATATGGGAACAGGGAGGAAAAATCACATGTTCCTCCTCCAGTTTCTGCACTATTTCTTACGTGCTGGTTAACATCTCACATAAACAATATTTATTATTTATGCATAAGAATATCATAAAATGCCCTAGAAAAGCTAACAGATTTCGGGTCTCCTTTGAGGCATCATAGGTCTATGCAACTGAGATAGAGTTGGGCTTTATGGCCCTGCAAATTGATGAAATAAACCAAAAGAATATCAAATCTCTCACTGCAGAAAAGTCACCACTGAATAACTAATATGTGCCACTGGATTCAGAGGATGGTTTCAAGAGTAAATGAAACAAACGTTATCATTTTCCTTCAAAGTTCTGCTTTTCCTAAGCCTCTGAACTATCTTGCAATGGCTTAAAAGTAATAAAGGTTAGTTTTGTAGACCATTTGGATGAGGAACAGGAGATCTCTGTTGGAGACCAGAAATCCTATCAAAGAATATAGTCTTTAGCTTTGGTGGATATCTAAAAACAACTAACTGGGTTTTTTTTAAAAAAAAGAGGCAAATCCCAATTTCTCTTGCCTTTAAATTACCTTGAGTTCAGGATCCAGCCTGCATATTGCTCTCCTGTGGTCCAAGATTCTACTTCTGCTGAAATCCTCTCCTCTAAATCAAACAAAGAGAGAGTTTAAAAACTATGAACATAACCTATAAGAAAATCTTGCTCTACTGTAGAGTGTGTACCCTCTAGTCATATTTCTTTCCTATTCTCCTCACCCTCCTAAAATATATTGTTTTGTATATATGTTGAATTCTGCAAGGTTCGATTTTTCTGGACACTCTCTTGTAAGTATGCAGGATGCCATCCTGATAACTGAAAGGACTAGCTCACTGTAGGGACAATGCGAGATTAACAACTTTAATGTTATATATTTATTCAGAAATATTGTCAGCTCTACTTAGAAACTTCCATACCACCATGTTTTTACTCCCTAAGTCCTCAATTTTAAAAGACATAGCAGATCAAGGTCTGTTCTCAGCTCCTGGGTTTCTGATTTTGCTCTCGTGTTAGCATTGCACTATAAATTGCAGTGGGACAGCAAAACCCTGTCTCTCTCTGTAGAGCCAAAGGAAAATAATGGAACATTTTGTACGAGGGTTTGTTGTACCAGCAGTCTTGCTGATCAGAGTAAAACCTTTGGAACAGAGAGATTCACTACATTCCACAAACAGTGTCAGAGTCCACTTGATTACTCCCATAAACATAAAGTGAGACAAGAAACAATGGATGGCAACTAATCAAGGAAAGAACCAGTCTGGAATTAAGGAGAAACTTCCTAACAGTGAGAATAATTAACCAGTGGAACAGCTTCAGCCTTCAGAAGTTGTGGGTGCTCCATCGTTAAGAAGAGACTGGACAGCCACTTGTCTGGAATGGTATAGGGCAAGGGTAGGCAACTTTGACTCTTTTATGACTTGTGGACTTCAATACCCAGAATTCCTGAACCAGCCATGCTGACTCAGGAATTCTGGGAGTTGAAGTCCACAAGTCATAAAAGAGCCAAGGTTGCCTACCACTGGTATAGGGTTTCTTGCTTGAGCAGGGGCTTGGACTAGAAGACCTCCAAGGTCCCTTCCAGCTCTATTCTAATTGGCTGATTGAGTGCTGAATAAGAAAGCAATGATTACCTTTATAAGTGCAGACCTCCAGGACCATCTTGCCTTTCCTCTGATTGGCAGTCCACTCCAGGTGGGTGGGAGGGAAACTGCGGGACAGCTCCAAGCAACCCTCCGTTTGCTTCATTGAGGTCAAGAGTTTGCGCTGGCACATTCCATTGTAACCCTCCAGGGCATGATCTGACACAAACCTACATCCCAGCAAGTGAAGAGCCTTCAGCAACTACTACTATTATTTCAGTGCTGCCCGAAACCCAGGGAGGAAAAAGCCCCACTTCTTACTTCAGCAGAGGCTTCTCCAGAGCCGGTGAAGGGGTGAAGGCGCTCAAGAGGGTAGCCATCAATACCCAGCCTTGTTGGCATTGCTCCAGATCTGGGTTTTTCCACAGCTGGGTGGCCACTTGGCTCAGCAGCTCATTGCGTAACGGGAGGCTGGCCAGTCCCCGGCTTGCTATGTAGTTTCCTAGAAGCTGTTCCTGGACGCCCTGCAAATCCCCATCACTGATGAATCGCAAAATCTGCAACAAGAGGAGGGGATGTACAATAAAAACAAGGGGCTACTTTCATATATGGTGGACATGCAGAAAAATCAAAGCATTCTGGAGGAAGATATGGTGGACACTCCAAACTATTTTCAAAAAGCGTATAGAATTTCTACCTCAGGCTTTTCTGTTAGGGATCACAAAGGATATCACTACCTCAGAGACAAATTTATTTTTGAACTTAATTACAGCAGCAAGATTGTTGGTGGGACAGTACTGGAAGAATCCGGAAATACCGCCTATTGAAGAATGGTCTGTGAAAGTAACAAATTTGGCGGAAATGGCAAAAATATCAGCATACTTGAAAAACCGCTCCAATGAACAATTTTTGACTGACTGGAAACAGTGGATAGACTATATCCAAGAGAGACACCAATCAAACAGAATGCAGCTGGCGTTTAGCTAGGGCTCGATGGGAGGAGGGAAGAAGGGTTAACAAATCAAATGTTTACAAGAACTAACCCCCAATGTTGAATGTATATGTTCTATAACTAATGCCTCTTAACATAACCTTATGACTAATGTTGTTTGCTTTAATATTGTTAAAGCGGACTGAATCTCTACCTCAGGATATGAAACTTTTACCTCAGGATCTCTGGTTAGGGACTATAAAAGATTGCACTAGTAATGGGATGAAGTCAATTCAGAAGCGCAAACGCACAATATGCGATAGACTAGAAACAGTAGATAGACCATATATAAGAGAAACACCAATCAAACAAAATGTATTCGGAGTATACTTGAAGATGTAAGGGAGGAGGAAAGAACGTTTACTAAAACAGATGTTTACAAAGATTAATACCTAATGTTGTATGCTATGTTCTAGGATGATTGCTTAGCAATAGGATCTTATGTTTAATGTTGATCACATTAATATTGAAACGGATAGGGGAAACACCAATCAAAATAAAACGTAACAGGAGTATAGTTGAGGCTAGACGCGAGGAGTGGGGAAAAAGGCTTACTAACTCAGACGTTTTCAAAGACTAATACTTAGTATTGTATACCAGGTGTCATGATGATTGCTGCATAATAGGTTTTTATGCTCAATGTTGATTGTTTTAATAAAAGAATTAAAAAAAAAAACAAGGGGCATTGATGTCAGATACAGATGGAAAAAATCAGGATACTCTCATCTTTGACCCTTTGCAAGGCGTCAGGGCTAGGTTATCCCCTGGGCACAAGGGCCTGGGACTTCCAAAATTCAAAGGAAGTTATAGCACACGTTCCCCATCTATTTCATAGAAGTTATGATTACACTATGGAACCTGCACATTGGATAGAATGCAAACACATAATGAATTTATAGTTCTAGTTTGGCAGACTATAATTCTGAAAATATCCAGAAATGTCAGTCTTTCCTGAAAATATAATTCTCCCTCTCCATCCCAAAATCTAAACTGGAGATGCCAGGAACTGAACCTGAAGTCTTCTATATACTAAAATGGGAGTTCTGCCAGTAAGCTATGGCTTCTGGAGATTATTTTCCTTTTCTATCCATGCTAGTGGAAGTAGGTTTATTTTTCTTATTGCAGCTGACTAAGAGATACTACAGTAGGAGGCAAAGAAATACATTAATTGTTAGGAATTTAGGATTAGGGTGCTGTTCCCATTCTTTCTTCCCTCTTTCTATCCTCAAAGTACTACTTGTAATATCTCTAGGTACAAGCAATAGTAAAAGATGGTTTTCCTTCTTTTCATATAAAAAAAATCCAATTAAAAGTTTTAAAAGAAAATAGTATAATTAATAATGAGTAGAAACAAGTTTTCTTCTCCCAGGATCATGAAACTATGATTTATATAGCCATATAACATACACACATAATAAAGGTAATGTGTTAATTGCATTGTTCCTGACACCCTTATCTTATCTCTGCCTTTTTGAATGACATCACACCCAAGTAATGAACCACTTTCTGTACAAGCCCAGTAGATAAGAACAGAAACCTGAGGGCAGATAAGGACTACCCAATATGTTTTTAAAGGCCATGTAAACTTTCTGGACAGGGTCTATTATCAAAGGTCTAATTATGATAGTTTCTCAATCATACCTTACCCACACAAAGGTTTTCTGAGCCTTTCAGCACAATTCTAAACACAATTTAGATATTAGATCACAAGTAATCCTGTGGTCTCTGGACAAAAAAAGATTCTACATAATAGGGAGGAAATTGTGAAAACAGACGAAAGGCAAGACTTTTTGTCCAGAATACCCAGAGAAGCTGCATAGGGCAGAAGAAACTGGATTATTTTTTTAAATTGCTCTCCTGCTCCTTCTATCCCATTCTTTTCACCAATGACTCCATGCTGCACTGAGCAGTAGGAAGAAGGGAAGATTGGCAAACAGCTATGTGTATCTGAGAAGATGTCTGACTAAGCAAGATGGGGCTCAGATACTTGTGCAGGGACCAGTTTAGGCACAAACAAAATTCTTTCTTGTTATTCTTAATTGCTGAAAACTGTTTTTTTCTGAATTCCACTATAAGCCATTGAATTACAAATCTTAGCGTCTAGAAGATTTTGGGCCTGATCTGGTCATCCAGAATTTCCTTCCTCAGAAGCTACTTAAAATCCTTCCGTTACATGAACAGGAGTAAAAGCCTGGAAAGGCCTTGAGGTTCCTGGAAACTCCCTCTAACCTAAAATAGTCCCTCTAACCTCAAGAGTCTTTGTAAGTTTAGTTTGTTAAATCTGTGCCTTCATTTAAACCAGGGGTGTCAAACTGCCAGCCTGCGGGCCGGACGCATCACGTGGAAGCCGCGCCCACCCCATAGCCAATGGCAAAACAGTACCGATACATTGCGTGACGTCATGTGACATCGCAAGTTTGACATGTCTGATTTAAACCATGCATTGATTTAAACTGGATTTGATTTTATTTTTTTGATCAAGCCAGGGAAGTAGTTTTTCCCAGGGGTCAGTTAGATGGGCAAACACAATAGCATGACTATTATAGAGCTTAAAAGAAGGGGATGAAGCTTTATCCATTGAGGTAAAGCATGGAGTCCCATATATGTAAGTGATGGATTGGGTAGCATATTTACTTCCAAAATATATTATTTTAAAAAACTGGCAGTCTATCCCAGCTCATGCAGTTGGGGTAGAGAGTTCTTTTGGATATACTTTGCAAAAGTTTAAAAAGCTAGACACACTGGTCCATGAAAATGTAAGTTAAGTTGCTAGTCTGAATAATACTTTTAAAGGGAATAGCCAAATGCCATCAGGTGAGAAGCTACAAAAAGCAAAAGATGGGGAAAGAAATGAATCCAGATGTCCACACCATTAGATTTGCAGTTTGCACTTTCTTTGAAAATAAAGATTGCAGATTATATAAACAGTCCCCATCAGATGTTAAATTATACCTATCATCATAGGTCAAAAATAAAATAAAAAGTTTAAATTCTCATTTTTGAAAACATGAAAAGAGACATAACTCAGGGTTTTCTTCTTGCTATGGGCAAACTCATAGGTTATGTTTGTACAAAACCTTGGAGTTGCAAATGATTGGGTTTTCATGATGCCTTGGACCACAAATAAACAAAGAATTTCAACTGTTTGCATTATGCAGACAAAAATAAAAGAGGGTCAGTTGTGTAAATCGTGTGAACACAATTTAAACTTTTTGATTAAGAAGAATGCAGAGTCAAGGGGAAAGAGGACAGCTAGTGGAGAAAATGAGAATGACATTCCACCATGAATCATAGTCATCTCTCAAGATCTCTTTACATTTCTGGAAAAAAAAATGTTGCCTATTTCTAGCTAGATCTGCTGGTTCAGCTGCTGCTTTGTTTCTTCTTACCAGCTTGTTGAGCTGTAGAGCGTTTTGCCTGTGCTCAGCCTGGAGTTGGGTCAAAGGCTCTCGCAGGGGCTGTCCAAGGGCTGGAAAACTCACAACCTACAAAGGACCAAAGATAGACAGATGAAAGGAGTGTGGCTCTACCTGCATTTAGGTCATAAAAAAATTGTCACATTTGATGTATGTATTTATTTGTAGACCACCTTTATTATCTTTTCAAAGTGTTGGTTATGACCTATAAAGCCCTACATGGCATCGGACCAGGTTACTTACGGGACCGTCTGCTGCCCCATGAAACCCAGCGACCGGATAGGGCCCACAAAGTCGGCCTTCTCCAGGTCCCGTCAGCCAGACAGTGTCGCCTGGCAGGGCCTAGGGGAAGAGCCTTCTCTGTTGCGGCCCCGGCCCTCTGGAATCAACTCCCCCCGGAGATCCGTATTGCCCCCACCCTCTCCACCTTTCGCAAATTATTGAAGACACATCTTTGCCAACAGGCCTGGGGCAGTTAACACCTTGCCCCAGCCAGTGTATGTTTCTTTTGCATGTCTGTCTTTGGATGATTGGTTTTTAATTAAAGGGTTTTACAACATATTTTAATGCCAGATTTCTTCATGTGAGTATCCATGTTGTAAGCCGCCCTGAGTTCTTGGAATAGGGCAGCATAGAAATCTAAATAAATAAATAAATAAATAAATAAATAAATAAATCTTTACAAATAATCATATCCAACACATCTTCCTATTCCTATTTTCCCCACAACAACCACTCTGTGAGGTGGGTTAAGCTAAGCGAGAGTGACTGGCCCAAGATCACCCAGTTGTCTTTCATGGCTAAGGCTAAGGGTCCTGAACTCACGGTCTCCTGCTTTCTAGCCTGGCACCATAACCACCGGACCAAATCAGTATTTTTAGCACTAGCATTTGTTGACAAATGGGCAAGCATGAGCTAAAGGACCTTTTACATACATGTAATGACAGCCACAGCCAAGGTAGGCTGGGAGATGAGATGACAATGCTGCAGCCCACCTCGCTCACATGACCTGCTTTGTCCATCCAACAGACAGGAAACAGGAAAAAAAGATCCTAGGGATAGTTCTGGTCATAAGGAAATTGGGGGAACCCGTTTACTGACCGTGCAGTCTTACCTGGAAGTGATTTTTGACAAACGTAGAGAAGGGAAAGTTATTTATATCAGGAGGGAGAGAGAAGGTAGCTTTTACTTTGACTTCTGGAAGGGACACCTCAGTGACTTGATTATCCTGAGCACGGTTGTGATCTAAAAAAGATGGAAAAGGGACAAGTTAAAGTTCTCCCCCCTGGGACAAGAAGTGAAAAGTTATTTTCAGTGCAGGGGTACGCCCATGTATTTTTTCCTGACAGCAATGCAATATAAATCTCCCATGAACTGCTGTGCAGTTTCTGAGGTTTTGCTTGATAAAAAATATACAGGAAACCAGAAGTTGCCTTCAAGCTTTACGTTTTTATTCAGCTGAACAAAGATGGGCTTTTCTAAAAAGAGAAAAAGCCCCAAGTATCAGAAAGGCTTTATTTTTATACCTTCTTTGATTACATAAGCAATTCACCCAGCAAAGCTGACACACATAAGATAAAGACTACGCCCTTTAAGGCTGGCACACTGTAGATAAGAAGGAAGAAAGCAGAAGTAGCTAAAATGTTCCCTTTGGGGTATTCCCCGAAGACACCATATGTTCCCTTTTGGGTGGTTTAGGATATTGGGTGTTTCTTTTGCTGTCCTTTTATGACCTTGCATTCATGGTTCTGCAAGTGGCTAGAGATAGCGGGGCCATCTGCACATATTCACAATTGATACAGTCCCCTAAGTCCGGATCAACAATACTTTGCTGCAGTAACCAATGCTTACATGTATGAACATAACATGATGCAGTCAACAGGTTCCAGGAATAAGCAGACTGGCCATCCCAACCTGGGGGGGGGGGCTCTTCACGTGTATGGACTTCAATTCCCAGAATTCATTAGCACCATTGCAATTGCAAAGAATTTAGGGAATGGAAGTCCACCAATATACTGTAAAGCAGACCGAGCTGAGAAAGGTTGTATTACACAGTGATGTTTCCAAATTCCTTTTGGTTGTTAAAATGTGATCTGGCTGAGCTAGAATTCTTATTGTCCTTGTCCTGTTCATTCATTTGCTTAATAGCGTCACATACTTATATAGATGCTAATTATTTCTGAGGATTTTTTTTTTCAGCCAAGGAACTTTGCCCACTGACTTTGCCCACAGGATTATTTTCCCCCAATCCAACAGTAACTGAAGTCTAAATTAAATGGGCTTTATAGAAGGTTGCTACAAAATATGAAGAGGCTGCTCACACACTCAATGATATTTTTGTGAATAAGGTTTCCATGTGATTACATAAAATCCTTGGCTTACAACCATTTGTTTAATGAGCATTCAAAACCATTCATTACACCTTTACCAAATAAAATGGCTTATGACCGGACATTGTACTTATGACCATTACAACATTTTACATGGTCATGTGATCAAAATTTGTGCACTTGGCAGGTATTTATGATAGTTGCAGCATCTAAGGGTCATGTGATCACTACATGCAACCTTTCCAGATGATTTCAAACAGCCAAATTAATGAGGGTGAATTGGATTCACTTAACAATCATGTTATTCACTTACCACAGGGGTCTTCAAACTTGGCAACTTTAAGACTTGTGGACTTCAACTCCCGGGCTGGCTGACGAATTCTGGGAGTTGAAGTCCACAAGTCTTAAAGTTGCCAAGTTTGAAGACCCCTGACTTAGCAACTGCAGTGATTCACTTAACAAATGTGACAAAAAGGGTTATAAAATCAGGTGTGATTCACTTTACAACTGCCTTGCTTGGAAAGGGAAATTCTGGCCACAGTTGTGATCATAAGCTGAGGACTATCTACTGTGATTTTACTATTTCATCGCAACTTATGAGTTCGGGAACAACTGCAGTGATATGGTGAATAATATTTCAGTTCCCTAGAGAGAAAGATGTGTCCTGTAAAAATGTTGGATGTTTCCTGCTGTGACTTTCTTTAAGAAATTGCTCTTGTTTATCCATTTCTGCTGTTTATGGATCAGCAAAAGTTTACTCTTTAAAAACTCAGAAAACAACCCTGCAATTGTTGGCCAACCGGGGGGGGGGCATAGGAAATGTTGGTTTTGGCTGGCCCTCTGCCTCTGTTTTTACTCTTCTCTCACATGTCCATTTTGCGATGGGAGAGAGACAACTAGCCAAAATCTAGGACAATAAAACTATTCCTGAGAGGAATAGGAAGAAGGGAAGAAGAGGCTACAGCTCTCTGGCTTCAAGGAGCAAGGAGACAGGATGAGGCAAGAGCGCCCCCCAGTGGAAACTCACCATCATGTATCTCCAGAGGGGATGCTCTAAAACTGCCTTTGGACTTTGTACTGCCTCTGGCCTCTGGAGCATAAACAGAGGTGAGCTAATTGGTTGCCATTTCCTCATAATTTTTGAGAAAGGAGTTGATCTATAAAGGGCGTATAGATATTCTTCCTTCCCCCTTTAATGCTTCCTAGGCCTTAATAATGCTTTACAATAGCATTCATGAAAAGTGCCAAAAGAGATTATTATATCAAGGAATTATCCCTAGAGAACAATGCTTGAGACATTATCTGCAAAAGTCTGATGCTCCATAGATCCTTTTCCTCAGTTCAGAATCAGTGTATGGACTGGAGACAATATTCTGTATAGGGTAGCATTATCTTTCAATATAACAAAGGTGTGCCTATTCATGCACAGCATCCAACATAAGAATGAAAAACCAGATGCCCCAACTGTGACTGTCTTTGCATGACTTATGTGCATATACATGTCTTGATATGTATAATCTTAAGAAGAGCAAGCAGTATTCCAGGTGTGATTTCAACATAAGAAATGAAGTATGAGAGATTTCTTTTGAAAAAGTTAACATTTCCTTTAGGTCAAGTTTATCTCCCAGCGTCTGTCTGTCTGTCTGCCTGCCTGCCTGCCTGTCTGTCTTACTTACTTACTTACGATTTGTTTGCTACCTATCTTGTTGCAAGGCATCTCCAGGCAACTTACAATTTTGGCAGCAGTTTGTTATTATCTTGTTCCGGGATGTTTTTCAACATCTCAGTCTAGCCTATAGCCTTGGAATTCTCCCATGGTCATGCCATCTAAATATTAACCAAGTCCCACTATTCTTAGTTCCCAAGCTTAAAAATGGTGTCCAAGTGCTGAGACATAAAGACATATTAAGTATTTGCTAAAAGTCTGTGGAATTTGAATGTAGAACAAACACTTTTAAAAGAATAGATGTTACATTAAACAAGCCATCACGGTATACATATTGGTTAGGTGTCATTTAGTCAGGCTTGATTTTGGTGACTTTAGGGACAAAGGCCCACCATTCTAACCTGCCACTAGAAATAATTCATAGTCCCAATAAAGGAGAGTTTTTGTAGCTCAGGGTTGAAATGAGGGGTCTTTGGTGCTCTCTGAGCTTGGTTGTTTTCTTGCAGTTTCATTATCTGATGATGTTACCTAGTTTGGGTAATGAAATCTCTGCAAGAAAACAATCAAGCTCAGAGAACACCAATTCATAGCCCCTCCAAAGACATTCCGATGATTTGTTTGATATCATATCTTTTCTTCTGTTTCTATCTTCTTTCCAATGCACAATAATTTTTCCCAGTGATCTGCTGGCAATACTTCACTAAGATATGTGAGTTTGTGCTTGTTGATCACAAAAGCATCTACTCCTGTTTTGGATTGATTGATTGACTGTTCTCCTTGAAATCCATAGTATACTTAATTATCATGTCCACGTTTATAATTTGATGTTTATTTTCTTTCTCTCATCTTTTCTCAGTGTAAAGATTTCATGAGCCACATATTATTACCAGAAATATCATTGTTTTAATAATTCCACTAAGATCCTTCATGTCCTTGTCTAAGTTTGTCATTGTCTTCTATAGGATTAAGTTCCTTCTTATTTCTCTAGTAGGCTCTTTATCTTTATTCTTGAACCAAGAAAACCAAAACTATCAGTTTAACACCTTCACAATCAATTGTAAATTCACTACTGTATGTGGGAGGTAGTCATTGACTAATAGCTGTTAATCACTGCTCAAATTTACCACAGCCTTGGAATAAATGATTTACAACCTGTACTTGAACTTATCACTGTCACACCACCCCCATGGCCATGTGACTGCAATTTGGGCACTTGGCAACCGGTTCTCATTTACAACTGGTCACACATTGACTACACTTGTATCTTGGGGATTATCAAATTAAGTCCAACCTTTAAATACTTTTTTCTAAATTTAAATTTTAATATGAGAAATCATATTATCAAATAAAAATAACCTCACTTGGATCTGAAGTACTTCGAAAATATTCAGGCAGTTGGAGAACCGCAGGAAAGTACTCGGTGGGGGAAAAATTCCTAATTTTTAAGGTGATCTTTATGTTTATTTTAAACCTGTTCTTTGGAAGTGAACTGAAAACATTCTGCAGGTCAAGGGCACAGTCTTAATCCAAATGCAAGCCCCAAGGCATCCTACTCACCCTGAGCTAAGCGGAGGAGAGCTGCAAGCTCAGCAGGAATTTCCAGCCGTCGGACATCCTAAGGGGAAGAAATAGCGACAAAGGCACTTCGCTGGTTTAATTCCTTTCCTCATGTAAAATGCAGTTTATTTGATTAAATAAATAAAAAAATACTAAAACCCTCACTTTCATAATAAGCATGTATAAATAAATCATAAATCCGATTTATGGGGAAACCATTAACAATACTAAAAAAAAATCATCAACCACGACTAGGCAATAGTTTGCTGGCATGATGCATAGAATTGCATATGTATTCTAAAGAAAGGAGGAAAAAAGGCACCTGCCTTATGAGATTCTAAAGAGTTAATTTTTGTAGGTTGCCAAATGTCCCAGAAAAAGCACCTTGTTAAGCGTCAGTCAATTTAGGTTCTTCTAATATTTTACTTATTTATTTATTTATTTAAACTTATATGCCGCCCTTCTCCTAGGACCCAGGGCTGCTTACAATAATAACACAATAAAAATCAATTACATTCATACAACATACAATCACTGTCAATAACTTCCTTTTTCCTGGTTACTTACTGAGTTTTCCATATATGTTGGATTCATAGCTCATAAAACTTTTTTTTTAGCTACTTAAAGTTATTTTTACAAGCCATGATGTTAACAGTTGCAACTACTTGTATCATATGAGCCGCTGAAAGAACAAGTTCCTGTTATAATCCAGCCGCACAGATTGTAGACGGCTGATCGGATCAACGGATCGCATTGAAGCAGTGTAAGCAGAGTGAGCGGTCTCTACTGCATTATGTGTTAGTGGTGTTTGTATCTCTATGTCTACCACAGAAAGGATGCAAGCAGGAGATAGTGCCTCATAGACCAAAGCACCTGAAGGCAGGACAAGAAGCAATGGATGAAAACTAATTAAGGAGAGAACCAACCTAGAACTAAGGAGAAACTTCCTGACACTTGAATAATTAGTTGGTGGAATAACTTGCTTCAAAAGTTGTGGGTGCTCTAAAACTGAAGGTTTTTAAGAACAGATTGGACAACCATTTGTCTGGAATGATATAGGGTTTCCTTCTTGAGCAGGGGTTTGGACTAGAAGACTTCCAAGATCCCTGCCTTCTCCATTATTCTGTTATCTTCTCCTTGGTCTTGTAAGGAATGAAAATGGCTGTCTAATTAAAGCTTACTTGGGTAGCTCTGCTTAAAGCAGTCTTTATCTTCCTGTTAAATACTAAAGACATTACAAATCCATTCACAGATCAGATCAGGGTACAATGACTAACATGCAACTTAGTGGAGAGCATGTTACTTCATACTATTGCCACCATAAAGCTATAAAACAAACACATTCCATTTCCTTGTGGCTACACACGGCTAAGAGAGCCACAAGGAAATGGTGTAGTGGTTAAAGCACCAGAATAGAAACCAGGAAATGGGACCGTCTTCTGCCTCATGAATCCCAGTGACCGGTTAGGGCGCATAGGGTTGGCCTCCTACGGGTCCCATCTGTTAGACAATGTCGTCTGGCGGGGCCTAGGGCAAGGGCCTACTCCATTGCTGTCCCAGCCCTCTGGAACCAGCTTCCCTCGGAGGTTCGTACTGCTCCCTCCCTCCTAGCTTTCCGGAAACAGCTGAAGACGCATCTATGCCGACAGGCTTGGGGCATATGAGCTGTGCTCTGCCCCCGGCCCTAGGAGTGTCCCTCCATCAACAACTGTGAGTTGAATGTGTTTGTATGTTGTGTGAATGAAACTAATTTTTAAATTTTTAATTTAATTGTGTTTTTAATTTTGTTGTTGTTGTGAGCCGCCCTGAGTCTGGGGAGAAGGGCGGCATATAAATAAAATAAAATAAAATAATAAATAAATAAATGGTGCGTTCTAGCCCTGCTTTAGGCACAAAGCCAGCTGGATGGCCAGATCCTCCCTCTCCAGTCTAGGAAGAAGCCAATGGCAAAATCTTTGCAAGGAAACTGCAGGGACTAACACAGGCAGTCACTAGAAGTCAAAAATTGACTCAAAGGAATGCACGCACAGACACATTCACAATGCTAATAATTGCTCAAAGGAAGAATATTTTCTTGCATCAGTTCAACACAACACATGCTGGAATGATACAAGTAGTTGTTTTGAGCAGCCCATCGTAATGGCAATCCAAAACCCGTTGCCAGAATGGGTTTTATACTATCAAGCGTCAGTGTTAACATGGGTAAAAGAGTGGATAACTCTTAGAAATAAAAGATTGCTGTACTTGGAGGGACATGACCTACAACTTGGTTGGCATGCTTTTTTATGGTATAGAAAAAAATAAAATACATAAATACTTCCAAAACCACTATATTAAAAATGTACTATTACTAACATGGGAAAAAATAAAATGTAAGATCTATTTGAAAATTTCAGGATGGCTCTCAACAATGGAAGCATTTGTACATTCCAAATCTAGTCAGTCTCGATAAAATATGGACATAAAAAGATATTCTAAATTCTGAAGGGAACTTAAAATCTAGACAAGAGATGGAAAATCAGGGCATCGATTTAATATGGTCACATTTACAAATGCAAGTGAGATATGATAAAGATATTAAACTATGAATTTTACAAAGAGCAGACTATGTTTCACGAGGCATTAATAACTTCTGACGAAAAGCTAATTAAAAATGTACAATTTCTTATTAAATCTGAAAATAGAAGGTGAACAAGTAAAAGAAACAATGATAGTATGAGCAAAGAATTTTGGATATGATATAGATAATATAGATTTAGAGAAGTGGCAAAGTTTGTGGGAAAGAAACTATAAATTGACAATGTCAGCCGCCTGTAAAGAAAACCTATACAAAATGTTTTATAGATGGCACTTGCCACCAACAAGATTAGCAAAAATGTTTAAAAATATGTCAGAGAAATGTTGGAAATGTAAGCATAAGTCAGGTACTTATTATCATATGTGGTGGACATGTGTTAATGCAAGGAGATATTGGACAAAAATTCACACTTGATTAGAAAAAATGTTAGAGAAACATATAGATTATAAACCTGATTTTCTTTTACTAGGTATAATGCCAGAAAAACTTGATAAGCAAAGGACATACTTGATTTTACATGTGATAACAGAATTATATTTGCACAATACTGGAAGAACGAAGAAACACCACCAGAAGAAGAAATAATTAAAGAAATACTAGTCTATGTGGAAATGGACAGACTTATTTTAAGATTGAAAGAAAAAGAAGAAACAATATTTTCAAACTTGAGACCTATTTTATCAATGGTTAGAGAAAAGATTTAGGGATTAAGAGTTTAATTTGTATTAGTGAATAAGATACTCAGACAACACGTTTTGTTGAATGATTACTATTGAATTCTATTTTAAAAAAATCAATAAAACTTTATAAAAAAAATAATGGCAATCCAAAACCCAAAACTAGGAGCAGCCTAAGATTTTAATATTAGGTAATGACTGCGGCAAATCTGCATTTAATTTGTTGGGTTTCTTCAATTGTTGGGTACATGCCTTTATTGCATCTTAGACTCCATGAAATAATGTGTCTTTCAGAGACATTACATATTATTCCCCCTTTTGGCAGGGGGTACAGGGTGGGAATCAGAAGAAAAAGAGTTTCAAGCACTGTAGAATTTCACAGTGATTGTATTTTTGAGCCCACTGCTTTAAATTAGTAAATTACTCATACAGGAATTAATGAGGAATGGGATATTTTTCTGTATATTATTACCCTTCATTATACCACTCTAAACCTATTTGTTTCTACCTGTGTAGGTTTAAAGAATAACTTATAGGTTTTAATTCCATAAAATAAATTACTATTTTCTGATTTGCAATGCTTTGATTCTTATTTATTACAGAAGAATTATTTGATACCCTAAGCATAGACTGTGGATAGCTCACAATCAGAAAAAATGGAAACCAAAACTTTTCCTGCTAGGTATAACCTAGCAAGGAATATCATAATTTAATGGGATATATGTTTACAACACTGCAAGAAAGACACAATCTGATTGGGAACTTAAACCTGGCAAATGCACAGCAAAAATAACAGTATGTTTACACAACAGACGTGTAACTAAATTCAAGCAAGAGTGAGTCATACACACAAACACACACACACACACAAACACAATGCATCATCCGGCATGGTACAATCTGGCTTTTAAAAGGACCTGAATGTATACAAATATTGCAAATTAATAAATGTATAAAAAGGGGAGAATCAGAAATCAACAGTTCCTATTATTATTATTATTATCATGGTTTGTTGCACAGGTGGTCAGACCTGGAATAGGCAGGTTGTTGTTTGATGGTATTAGAGGTATCATTGCAGGAAGTTCCAAGTATACAGCTGTCTGTTGCAATTGACTAACGGTGAATTTGTCAAATGATGCTCCAGATGTTTTGGGATTGCACCCAAGGTGCCTATTACTTTTGGTACTATCTTTGCTTTCTTTTGCCACAATCTTCTACTCCTATTTGGGGGTCTTTGTGTTTTGTTATTTTCTACAGTGCTTTCTCTTCTATTTTGCTGTTTCCTGACACAGCAATGTCTACTCTGCAGACCTTTTTGTCTTTCTTATCAACAGTTGTTAAGGTGGTGTATGGAAGATGTTTGTCCATTTGAATGAATCTTTTTCCTGAAAATTAAAATCTGCTTCTGGACCTTCTAAGTGGAAAGGCATCTTACTGGAACTGAACCCACACAACTGACAGAATCTTATTCAGAGCATGATGTTCCCTAGATAAAAGGGCTCAAAAGATCATCACACATTCAACCATAGTTTGAAATAACTTGCCAGCTCTTAGAACAAGAGTTCTGCTGACATGCTTCTCACTCATCAGCAGGTATGTTATTGCATTCTGCAATAATTGCAGTTTTTGAATAGTCTCCAAGGGCACGTCCAAGGATAGTGGACTTCAGTAATTCAAGTACAAGGTGATAAGAGCATGAACTATTGTCAAAGCATCTTACTCCCAAAACAGCTACATTTGTCAATGTTGTGTTACATTAATCTGTGGGCAAGCCATGCAAAGATATCTTATCCAATATAAAATCGATCCACTCAGAAGTTCTGCAATGAAAGGGAACAACCATGGATTAAAGCCTTGGCTCTTTCTATGTGTGTTGATCTCTTATACAAAGAAACGAGGCTTCAATATGTGGTTGTGTCCACCAGTTGGACAACCCCCTTGGAGAAGCAGTAAATTACTAAATTACTCCTACAAAAAAATTAATGAGGAATGGGATATACTATATACTATAGTATGCCATACTATAGCAACATAAACATATATTTTGTTTCTATCCTTTGTGATTTAAATAATCTACAGAGTTTAAGATCAAAATCTGATTAATACAATTATGATAAGAGTTTTCTACAAGAACATTTAACTGACAGAAAATCTCTTAAAATTCAGATTTTAGTACTTTGGCTACTCTCCAAACTTACTTAACAGAGAGTGGATAAAGTATTTTGGAAGTGGGCCCTACACTCAGCCTAACAGTTTGGAAAATAAAAAAGACAATTTAGAGCAGTGGTTCTCAACCTTGGGGTCGTGACCCCATTTGGGGTCGCGAGACCATTTCGCGGGGGTCGCCGGGCACCACCGGCCGCCATTTTGTTTTTTTTATTTTTATTTTTTTTAGTTTTTTTTTAATTTTTTTAATTTTTTTTAAATTTTTTAATTTTTTTGCCGCACGCGTGCCGCGCACGCTCAGATCCGCCCGTCACGCCGGAAAAAAAAATTTAAAAAAAAATTAAAAAATTTTAAAAAAATTAAAAAAACTTAATAAAATAAAATAAAATAAAAACAAAATGGCGGCCCGTGACGGGCGGATGCGCGCATGCATGGCGCGTACGACGGGCCAATCTGTGCATGCGCAGATCCGCCCGTCCCGGCCGCCATTTTGTTTTGTTTGTTTTGTTTGTTTTTGTTTTTAAAAAATTTTAATTTTTTTTTTGCGCGCACACGCACATGCCCCTGGGTTGGGGTCGCGGCGCGCATGGGCGGGGTAAGTGGGGTCTCAACCTCAGAAAGGTTGAGAACCACTGATTTAGAGCCTCCAGTCCACCTCTCTCTGAGGGCATCTACCCATTCTGCCATTCTGCCAGATAGTATATAGAACAGACATGTTCCGAGTCCCTTCCCTTAAATATTGCCATGTAGAGGGACCTAGGAAATGTTTCTTTTCCGTGACAGCCTTAGGATACTCCACCCCTAAAGATTGGGGTTGTTTTTTTTTGCTTTTATTGTTTTATGATGTTTAATTGTATATAACAGTTGGGAGCTACCTTGAACTGTGTTTTTAATGGATGGCCATACAAGTCAAATAAATAATTGTCTTTGCATACGGTAGTAAAGTACCATCATACATGGAAATTGGAGAGAGAGAGAGAGAGAGAGAGAGAGAGAGAGAGAGAGAGAGAGAGAGAGAGAGAGAGAGAGAGAGAGAGAGAGAGAATGTTCGCACTTGGACAAATGATCCAACAATGCACAATAATAAATGTATGCATGTACAGTTTTGGGTGTTGTCTGATGACATCCTGCACTTTATGAATTTAACCTACCATTTCCAGGCAACTTCTGCTCCCTTCAGTACTTTTGATCAGTGACTTGTTTCTCTGCTTTCTGTCTTCAGACCTCTGGAACAAGGACCGTTTTTAAAAAAAAAAAAAAAAAACCCAGTATGCATGATCAAGCTAGACTCTTTCAAAAAAAAATCTTAGCATTATGAAAAAGAGAACTAAACTCTTTGCTTCTTGTAAATTATATAGATTTATATTGCAGCATATACATTTATTCCAATTTCCATAACCTTACGGAAAGCTATATTTTCTCTCTTCCCTCACCTCTGGCTTGTCTTCCAAATGGCTTTTACTTTCACAATTAGCAATGTGTGCACTTTATTTTAGTACTGTTGTGACAATGCTATATGTATACATCCACCACCCTTATCCATAGAATTTTAATCCACATACAAATAAATCTTCATAGCGACATCTTTATTCATTAACAGCCGCACCCAGTTTAAAAAAGAAGTGGACTGTGCAGAGGGAAAGTGTAACAGGAATATGAGATACCATCAGCTAGATCGTATGCTTGAGTTGATATTTGATGCAGGAGGGGTGAACTTTTGGTCCTACAGATGAATTGCTGAATTCCAGCTCCCAATAGCCCAATAGGTTAGTATGGTGGTGGGATTGTGGTCCCAAGAATAACTCAGTCCAATACATTCTAATCCTTGTCACTGAACTTTATAGTATTTCTGTAAACCTGAATTGTAATGTTTTGCTTCCTCCTCCTTATAATTCATTTAGATTGAGGCCAAGCATGATTTAAACATCATTTGGACATATTAAAGCGATTCTTAAAGTACTGTAGCCATTCTTGGTTCAGGTTCACATGCAAGCCTGAACAAAGTTATGGTTGATTTAATTAGTAACAAGGAGTGCTATGCTCCTACGAGTCCCGTCTGTTAGACAATGTCGTCTGGCGGGGTCTAGGGCAAGGGCCTTCTCCGTTGCTGCCCCAGCCCTCTGGAACCAGCTTCCCTCAGAGGTTCGTACTGCTCCCTCCCTCCTAGCTTTCCGGAAACTGCTGAAGACGCATCTATGCCGACAGGCTTGGGGCGTATGAGCTGTGCTCTGCCCCTGGGCCCTAGGAGTGTCCCTCCATCAGCGACTGTCAGCTGATTGTGTTTGTATGTGGTGTGAATGCATTTAATTTTTAAAAAATTTTTATTGTATTGTTGTTGTGAGCCGCCCTGGGTCTTAGGAGAAGGGCGGCATATAAATTTGATTAAACTTAAACTTAAACTTGGGTAAAATCAGTGGTGGGATTTAAATATGTGAACAGCCAGTTCTCTGTGTGGATGCTGCTTCCAGAAGTCCATTCTGGGCCTGGGCAACAAAAAATTAGCTACCGGTTCTGCCGAACTGGTACAAACCGGCTGAATCCCACCACTGGGTAAAATCCAAAACCTACCTCCCAAATTGTTTTCAAAGGATCCCTACTGAAGATGTAGTTAGCAAAGTTTATCTCCTGAACAATCAACAACATTTTTCAAGATGATGTATAGGCTGCAAATGCTGGGATGAACTGGGAAGCAGGATCCTTATGGTAGATCCCAAGTCTTTTCTCTTGTCCTTAAGAGCATATAAATTGTACAACTGCGGTTGGTGGGCCTGTGTTTTCCAGACTTTTTGATACACGACCATCGAGGCATATAACAGAAGGTGTACATTTTGGAAGGCAGAATTTATCCGCTCCTGTTCTGATCTACCAATATTCCTTGCACAGTTGTCACAAAGTGCTCATGACCCCAAATCATTAATTGGCCTAATCTGGAGGAGGAAATTTTAAATCGCTGTTAAATCACCTGCAAGGTTTCTAAGAATGAAATGTGTGTTAAAACTTTTCAGGCTAACGCAACAACTATCTACCTACTTGATTTACAAAATACAACCTTAAAAATGATTGTCCATCAACGCTAGCCTCCTGTCTCCTACAGTATCTAGTATATGAAGCTCCTGGAAGTTTTAAATGCTCAAAGTAGAAATAAATATATATATTTACATACATATAT
This sequence comes from Bothrops alternatus, assembly GCA_034064705.1. Classification (NCBI taxonomy): domain Eukaryota; kingdom Metazoa; phylum Chordata; class Lepidosauria; order Squamata; family Viperidae; genus Bothrops; species Bothrops alternatus. The sequence goes on from JARGCV010000041.1 coordinate 8,529,855, forward strand.
ACATATATAGCATACTTTGCTCATTACCATTAAATCCCAAGCTCTGTTTATTAACTGGTAACTGAGTTAACATAATATTGTAAATGATGTGTGTAACTGCAACTGCCAGTTTAACTCAGAAGAGGTACTCATGTCATCTTTATCCTCTACTATTCAAGCCCCGGAAGAGAATGACTGAAGATATTTTAACTAGTTCTGGAAAAGATGCATCATGTTTCTTTTTCCTCCTAAGAGTGACAGATTGAACTACAATAATCAGCTCCTCCCTGGCTTTGTCTTTTCTGTTTATAAACCCGCATTCCCCAAAGGTACTTACCAGTTTTGCTGTTAAGTGATACGGTATATTGAGGATGTTTCCTCTTCTTCCCTGCAGTCCGGTTTTTGAGTGGCAGTGAACAGAGACAACTAGCTGCCTGGTTAAGACTAAAAGAGTGCTAAAGTCCATCCAACGCAAGTATCAACAGGAGGAAAATGAACAGGGAGGGCCTGCAACTCTAAGAGTGAACTTTGAGACCTTTTATTGTAATTCTCCCATAAAAATCTCTATGTCATACATACACTAAACACAGAGGGCAGGGATGGTGAAGCAAAGGTATAACTTTGCTTTGCTCCTAGCACAGAATCACAGGGAGCCATTAAAAGAGGGAAGAATAGATGCAGAACACACACCTAGGCTAGGAACTGAAGTTAAAACTCCATAACAAGCTAGGCCTGCTGTGGATATTTTCTTGGGACCTTTTCTGGCAATTATTGTGTTTTATTTAATTATATCCATATATTAACTCATCAACAGAAGAATAGATTATTCCTTCTCCCTGCCTTCCCCTGTTTCCTTTGGGGAGTGGGGGGATCCCTGAACAGACTGTGCAAGGGATTCATAAAAGAGAGAAATCTGAAAGAAAAATCCACTCACATGATACTGTATGTAATTTAATGCCATAGCTTTGAATTATACAATAATACCTAAGAATATCAGTCAATTTTTTGCCAGGTCTCTCTCTCTCTCTCTCTTTTTTAAAAAAAAATAAATTTGTACACTATCTGACTCCCGGTGGCTTTTACTGGAAGTAGTCATCTCAAGGGAAAAAGGAAATAAAGATTGGTTTCTTATGCTAACTTTGCACTTTTGCCCCATGTATCAGTTGTGCACCTTTGATTTAAACTCAGGTTCTCTATACTTGCTTAAAAGCCCAAAGTAACAGAATCACAGTTCAGAAGTTTCATTTAGCATACAACTTCCCAAGAAGCCTGTCTAGTAAAGTGTTCCAATGTTAAGTTCCAAGGATGTCATTTTATAATCATAATATCCACACTCCAAAAATTATTAAAGTACTGATTGTTTATGTACAAACAGATGATGATAAAGAAATATATATATATTACAGATCCTAAAACGAGTTAGATGTTAATAGCCACAACAGCATAACTTAATAGTCATGCTCAATGTTGTTTTGCTGATAGGCCCATCTGGACCTATCAACTATAGACAGCTCCGGATCTTTTCACCACAGAATGCTAATGATATAGATAAGGTAGTGGCATATTCTGGCAACATTTGGGAGGATGGGAAAGAGTGATTCCTTTATCTACCATATTCCCCATAATACTCCCCTGCAGAATGTTTCTCCTGCTCACAGCAAAAATTTTATTGTTTCCTTCTATTAAAAGAGATTTTTTTTGTGTGATAGAAAAAATAAATGTAGCATACAAAATGGAGGCTGCACCCTTCTGAGACCCTTCCCTGTCTTTTGGACATGACCAGATCAAACCCAGCTCCTGTCTTTGCCTAATCCTATCAGATACAACTGACCCTCCCTTTGTCAGACCCCCAGACCAAGCCTGCTGCAATCCCATCTAAGGCAAAGAATAAAAGCCTCCACACCAGCCCATAGCACAAGGGCAGCCTTAACAAAGAAATTGCAACATAGTGAAACCTCAAGGTCCACCATCAATCAGAGACATCCTCTGATTACCTTAACATTCATTTCCTTAACAATGGGCTTCCCTGCCTGAATGGTGCCTTCCTGGGAAAGGGCTTAAAAACAGAAATAACCTCAAGTAGGAGCAGAACCTGCTTGACTTCCCCAAAAAAGAGCCAACAAATCAGATTCCTAGTATTTCCTACCTGCACCCCTCTAATTTCTATAAAAATCTTGTAAAATATTGTCCAGGATTCCTTTTTCAGGTAAAGTTGGGCTCTAACAATTGTTGAATAAATGGCTGGTTATTTGCCCTCAGGATTGTTCTCTTTCTTCTCAGTTTTACTTGCTGGTAATAATGTGGCCCATCAGGAAGTGGGTTATCTTAAACTTTCCCCAACTCATTGCCCATAATTTCATTACCTTGCATTCCCTCATTTTGTGAACCAGGTTCCCAGAAACAAGTACGGCCACCCCAAAGTGTAGCAGAGTTTTCTTCAGTCTTTGGTATCGTTTTCTGAAGGTTACAAGGAAAGGGTAAAGTTAGAAAACAAGACATAAGTGTGGGACTTTGAAAACCTCTGTTGGGTAAAGCTGCTATAACAGTTATAGTATAACTCATTGGTGTCAGTAAATCTACCAGCTGATGGCAAAAGTAAATGGAATTTCCTCCAATATTAGGAGCATTATATGAGCCCTGCCTGCTTGATCATTGTTTCCTGACCTTGCCAGATGACCTCGGAAGTGAGCCTGGATCACTGTGATTTTCTGCCTGAAGACCTGAAACTGCCGACGGTTGATGAGCCCTCTAAGATAGCGCTGGAGGGTGACAATGGCCCATATCAACTTTTTATTTCGCTGCTTCTCTAGCATCTGCCATGTCTTTTCTTTCAAGAACACCTGAAACAATAGCCAAAAGCTATTGTTTTGGGGCCAAAAAAATGGGAGGTCACCTAACACATAGGTAACTTTCACACCCTCACTGTCTTGTCTAACACAAGTGATAAACATTGAAAAGAAGAAGTTGAATTAATTTTAACAATATTTATTCCACTCATGAAGTACGATGACTTAGGACATCAAAATATTTAACTGTATTCATGTCCAAGGCATCTACATTTTACCAGTTTGATTAATGATTCACCTTGATCATCAAGGACAGTAAAATAAATAGAATACAATAAAACAATAAAAATATATTTATAGCAATTACATCAGTAAATGCAATAGACAGTAGCCAGCAGACACAGAAAACTCTTTGTTCAATTAATAATCTTTTACCAGAATCAAAATAAGTAAGACAATAAGGTGTTGAACAGATGACTAGTCTCACAATTATGTATTTCCATATGCAGTATGGAAAAAATATTCTTGAGAGAAAAATGGATGCCACTGTGCCCAGGAACAGAATGAGAATCCAAATGGGAACCTGGGAAAATCCTTTTCGATAAAGCAGCATACTAAAATACGACCATGAGGCTCATTCTAAATTTTGGCAATAGGTAAGGAAGTATCAATTCAGGACAAGCCAGTGAAACCAATATCCATATTTGAACTTTCTAAAGCCAAACAGTAAGCAGGCACTTAGACCATCTACCTTGGTGATTCCGATCTGATAAAGCTTTGAGATATCTCCCACCACATGTGAAAGCACAGCAGCACAGCCATCTCTCTTCTGCATGCAGCTGGGACCTTGACCAGCCAGGACTCCATACCTGAGACACACAAAGGAGGATAATACTCACTTTGCAAATTACTCTAGTCTCACAAGATATATTCAGAGAAAGTACAAATAAATCCCAACACTTCAGAGGCACATATTTCTTATCTGACCATTGCTTGGCTGTGGCTGTTCCTCCTCCTGTCTCTCAAGGGTATTCCCACAAACCATTGCAGATGTTTACTTTAAGTGTCTGAGAGAATCCTTCCATATCTTGGAGAGGGATGAGGGGCCCCCCTCCAATTAAGATAGTTAAAGGTAGAGGAAAGTATATAATTTGCAGGAGTAACTTGTTAGGTTGTTTTCTTGCCTAGAAGTAGCCATTCTGCCTTATTCTCTGGCCTGCAGGTGCTGGTGCTGCTGCTGCTAAATGTCAGGTCAATGAATAATAAGATTTCTCTCTCATGTTGGCTAGATTCACTAGCAGGCTGCAGATTCTACTAGTATATTGCCCATTCTGCTTCTCTGAACTGACAAAGGTGGTCTTGAACCTGACTTTCATGGCTGGGACTTTTTTCAATGCTAGGCAAATACTTTTTATTCTCCCAGATCATTTAATAAGATGCTAAAGTGTCTCTGATAGTTTTCATTGCTGTTTTTACTCTCTGTTCTGATTTCATTGCTTATTATTTTGTATATTTTATTCCATATGTTAGGCAATATTTTTAAGTTGAATTTTACTAAACGTTACTTCAAAAAAGATTCAAAAGTAGAACATAAATGCTTTAAATAAATTAGTATGTGCTGATACAGCAAAGAGAAGGGACACCTTTACCTAGTTAGGAAGTGGTGGAATGAGAGGCGGATAGGATAGCCTCCTTTGTGGAGGCAAATGGCTTCTAAAATTCCCAAATGTCTCAACTGACAAGCCACGAATTCTGTATCAAAGATGTCTGGCACCTAGGATCAACGTGCAAAAGACGAATGGAACAAAGACAGAAAAGACAGCTGAAAAAGTTCAGTACATTAATAGTTACCCACTGTGCATCTACAAATTGCAGCTGTTCGGTTTTTATAGAATAATATATGTAGCTGGGGTCAAAATGAGGGGTCCTTGGTGCTCTCTGAGCTTGGTTGTTTTCTTGCAGAGGTTTCACTACCCAAACTAGGTAACACCCTCAGTGCACTGATGGGCCCCCCATTTTATAAAAGAAAATACACAGCCAACTATCTAAACTGATTGTGTTTGGAACAGAATCAAGTGTTCTATTCCAAAAGGCCATGATACACATGGGGAAAAAGAGGGTTGTTTTAAAATGAAAAATATTTCACAATGTCAAGGAACTAGGCTAAGACTTGCTCTTCCACTGGACATGTTCAAGGCATCAGGGAACTAAGTCATCTGATGTCCTACTCATTTGGCTTACCTCTGTGCATCAAGATTGGTCAGGAAGTAGCCACTGTTTCAGCCCTCACAACAGTGGCAAGGCTGAGAAAGCGTTTCCTGCCATTTCTCCTGCTATGGTCTCTCTCTCTCTCTCTCTCTCTCTCTCTCTCTCTCTCTCTGTAGCAGCTGGTAGGGAAAGGATCATTTTTAAAAATGCTTTCTGTCAATTGGATAATCATTCTTTTTGTAAGTACTTCACCTCTCTTATAACTGCATAAGAGAGGCTACTTTAGCCTAAAAAGAGTTGTTCACACTAAAACTAACTCTTTTTTCGGTTAGCTGTTAGCTTAACTGAGCTGCAGTGTTCACTACATAAACTTTAATTTATGTTAATGTTAATTTAATGTTTCCTTGTGATCTCCGAAGCTGATGTCTCATTGTGTAATGGTTGAATTTCATTATTTCCTTACCTCTCTCTTGCTAATGCCATTAAGAAAACACACTTAGGACTTTAAACCTGAACTTTTTTTATTAGGCATTATACCTGAAAAGACTAATAAGCAGAAATTATATCTAATTTTACATATCACCACAGCAGCAAGAATAATTTTTGCACAATATTGGAAAAATGAAGCTTTGCCACAAGAGGATGAAATAATCAGGAAGATCTTGGAATGTGCAGAAATGGACAGATTAACCATGAGGCTAAAAGACAAAGAAGATACAGATCATTATCAAATTTGGAACTTATTTTATACTTGGTTAGACAAAAGAAGCAAGGATTAGGAATTGAATATGTATTAGTTTAGCAAATTTCAGACAACTTGTTGATTGGAAAAATTTGCATATATGGGGGGAAAAAACTAATAAAAAAGATTGGGAAAAAAAGAAAAGAAAACACACTTAACTGGATGAATGAGATGCAGATACAGTGTTTGAGACTGAAAGCATTGTATAAACTTCTGAGTGAGCAAAATGCTTTGTCTGTTACTTTTTGTCTGCAATTTTGTGCAACAGCCAAGTCCTGCTACACATATTGGCTGGCATTCTCAGTTGTTCTTGGTTGCTGCTTGTTAAAAAAAAAAAAAGTAAGTTTCTAGCTTTAAGAAAGAACTCAAATACTCAGGTGCAAATCTCCCTTGGTTTTAATTGAGTGGCTCTTTATAAATCAGGGGTTCTCAACCTTGGCAACTTTAAGACTTGTGGACTTCAACTCCCAGAATTCCTCAGCCAGCTTTGCTAGCTGAGGAATTCTGGGAGTTGAAGTCCACAAGTCTTAAAGTTGCCAAGGTTGAGAACCCCTGTATAAATGAAAGAGTGCTGCTATCTCTTCCTATACTTCCAAGGTTTATTTCTTTGTCTCTTGTCACAAATATTCAATTATTTCCTTTTAGAAGTGCCTGACAACCACCTCAGTTCCAGTTTTGCAAAAAGAAATCATTTTCTTACCTTTTTGGAATTGGGTTTGATGCACTGAACAAAGAATACATGGCTCCTGTAAGGTATATGGGGGAGGGGGAGGGAAACATTGGAAAATCAAACACTATTTTCTGATCTGAAAGTCAAAGCTTAGGAGAGCTATTATAAAGATGGAAGAGGAAAATATTGTTAAAATAGACACAGATTGACTTTTGAATATACTTTGACTCAATAACAAATTAAAATTGTTTCATTGCTATGAACGAATGTTGAAGAATGTATCTCACATTTTCATGGTATTAAGATGATGTTAGTTACAATATTTATTAACAGACTTTTTTAAAAAAAATAAAGTCATTAATGAATGGAATGAGATGAATGGCTCTAGGCAGTCACTACTACTCATGCCAGATATAGAAAATTATTCTAGTTAGCTACACTTGTTAGGGAAAGTGATAGGAATTAAACCACCTTTCCTTTATTTATTTTAAAGTTAAGTCTCCTCCAAGTCGAGCTTTATTCCTGTTTACATCATTGACAGATCTATATGGGAGTTGGGGCAACATTCAGCTGTTAATTTCCTCTTGCTTCCTTTAAGGATATATTTTAAACTTCCTAATTCTAGCCCAGGGGTAGGCAACCTTGGCTCTTTTATGACTCGTGGACTTCAACTCCCAGAATTCCTGAGTCAGCATAGTTGAAGTCCACAAGTCATAAAAGGGCCAAGGTTGCCTACTCCTGTTCTAGCCTATAGCACAGGGATTTTCCTGATGGCCTCCTATCAGAATAGTAATCAAATTAAATCCACCTTAGCTTTTTTTCCTATTGCAATCACATAATCCACCAATGATTCCGAGATTATTTGAAGAATTTCTGGGATAATGTATAAGGAAGTTTCTAGATACAGTATATCTCCTACAAATATGTCCACCTGACACAACACAAATTATAATTTTAACATATGCTGAAACAACACATTGTAAGTTTATCTTTAAAACTGTCACCCATGTATATTTGTGACTACATTCTCTTTCAGTTATTGGATACTATTTTAATCTATCCTCATACGTGCATTCCAAACATAGATATGGTAATAAGGAAAAAGCAACTATATAATTATATTTCCTTACCTGTCTAATTCAGCAATGATATCTTGTAAAGATTGCTGAAATCTAGATACTAATGTAGATGCTCGATGTTTTAGCCTTTGGACTCTACTTTTTGACTCTCTCTGGTTGACCTGCTGTCCCCCGACATTCTGGAAAAGACTGGAGACCAGCTTCAGAGAACACAAGGAAAGAATCAAAGACACCCCTCATTAAAATAACATCAAAATATGAATGAAAAGTTAGCAAAAAGGCGTGTTTCAATTCTTCCAAGACCTGAAAGAGGCATGTTTTGAACTTCAATAAGAGAACCGATGGGAGTATAAAACATTATGTCATGGAGTCTACTACAAGTTCTATAACCCCCAAAATGGATCATGTCAATGAGCAGACTGTTCCAAGATCCAAATATTCCATGAGAGGATATTGCAACAGAAGAGAATATCTATCTCTATCACTGATGATGTTACTTAGTTTGGTAATGAAACATCTGTAAGCAAATAACCAAGCTCAGAGAGCACCAAGGACTCCACATGAAAAGATGTTCTGCATTCCCCTCTACTACCGGTATATCTTGTCCACAATTCTACTGCATTCCATACATGAATGTTTGATTATAGAATATTGTCTGAATAATACATTAAAAAGTCCATGTCATGAATGGAAAATAAGCACATACCAATAGTACACAGTAACCTAACCCATTCACTGTACCTTGAGATGGCTGTGTGAAAAAATGTCCAGGACTTCTGGGCGTAACTGATCATGATTTTTATTCAGAAACTTGTGAACCTGAAAAGCCAGAACTTATATCATTCTCATAGTCAGTTCTTGTTCTTGATTTTTAATTTATTTAATGTGAGGCTGGTAACTTCAACAGATTTACCCAGGCAGTACAATCTATTGAACACAAAGAAGCTTATGTCTGGGAAGATGTGTTCTGGATTGCACTGTGGACTATCCTGCAATATATGTTTCTCTTATCCATTTCCAGACTTCTTCCAAGATGGTTCTTACCTCACTGTTTTACACAAGAGTCAGCCAGAATGACTAAGGCATGCTGCAGCTAATTAGGGTCTCTGCGGTTCTTACTACAAATGAAATCTCTTACAGCAGGGGTATCAAACTGCCGGCCTCCAGGCCGGACACGTCATCCGGAAGCTGCGCCCACCCCATTGCCAGCAATGGCAAAAGCAAAACCATCCCGATACTTATTTATTTATTTATTTATTTATTTATTTCTTAAATTTCTATACCGCCCCTCTCCCGTAGGACTCGGGGCGGTTTACAGCCCAATTAAAACAGATAATAATAATAAATATTTAAAAATAAATTAAATTAATACATGGCTGTTACTAAAACCTGTTAAAATCCCAATTCTAAAACCCGAACAACCTTGTTTAAAAATTTACATAGAGATTTACATAAAACCCGAGGAGCTCTAGGCCAGGCCGGCTTGATTGAAGAGATGAGTCTTCAATTCTCTTCTGAAGGTGCGGAGATCATGACACGTCCGGAGTTCTGGGGGGAGCTCGTTCCACATCGTCGGTGCCCCCACAGAAAAGGCTCTCCCCCTGGGAGCCACCAGCCGACACTGCTTAGCAGATGGCACCCTGAGGAGGCCCTCTTTGTGGGAGCAAACTGGTCGATGGGAGGTATTTATTGGCAGAAGGCGGTCTTGTAAATAACTGGGTCCTATGCCATGGAGCGCTTTAAAGGTGGTAACCAATACCTTGAAGCGCACCCGGACATTGCACAACGTCACATGACGTCGCGAGTTTGACATGTCTGTCTTACAGGGATTGAGAATATATTAGCCATTAAAGTGTAAACTAAATTTAGATCCTGATTGTTTTATCCCATCAAACCAAAATTAAACATTCCACCTGATTTCAAATTTTAACTGGGGAAAAGAAAGACAAGAGTCTGGATGTAAACATTCCTCAAATTTCTACCATCAGTAAGTTCTTGACAGCTATAGTGCTGTCCTTAACAAATAACGATCTTAACAAATAAGATTGAACAGTATGCAAACATTTGTTCGTGATCAAAAAACTAAAATTCTCAGCAATTCTGGCTTACTATTTTGCCTGTATTATTAAATTAAAATTCTGCTTCTATTTTCACCTGTAAAGTACACTATTTTTTATACTCATAATAATGTTAGACTTTAGTTTTTAATTTGCCTTTTAAAAAAAGTTCTCATTTTTGCAGAGAACCATTTCAAACCATGGTCATAATGTGTGTAATGAGGACATTGAGAATGGACTTTTAAAAGAAACAGCACACTTGTGAGCTAACATTCGGCTTATATGTCCTATTTGGAGCAGGAAGCCAGCATGAAAAAAAATGCCATGAGCAGATTCATTTTCTTAGTTGTTTATTGAAAACTGGCAGCTAGGAATGCTGTAACTAAGATTCCTTGCCTTATAGTATCTACCTCACTTTGTTGATGAAACCAACACCATTTGTCCCACTTAATAATTAACATTCTGTCATTCCCCCAGTTTACATTCAGACATGAAATCAGGCATGTTTGAAGTTGAAGCTTCTCGGTGTACCTGGTAAGTAACTGGTCCTGCGTAATGTTGTACGGTGAAGATGGGCAAAGGCAGATTTGGCTTGACATAACACCGATTATTGGCATGATGGTAATGGCACTTCTGTAGGAAGGTGTGGTCTGTAGCCTGGATAAAGAGATTAAACTTCTAGGCACAAAACATTAAGAGTCAGCAATAACATCCATGCTATCCTTTGGAAGGAAGTGGAAGCTTTAGAGAGCCACACCCACAAATTCAACCAAATGCCTGGGTTTATACTGTTCTCATTATAATATCCATTACTATACCTTTGTAAAGCGAAGGCATATCTTGCTCTAGAACAGAAGTGTCAAAACTGCTGACCCGCGGGCCGGATGCATCATAGCGAAACTGCACCCACCCCATTGTCGGCAATGGCAAAAAAATCACGATATGTCACATGACATTGCGAACTTGACACCCCTGCTCTAGAAGCCAATCTAGGTAGCCTTCCTACCTAGTTATTTATTTAGCAAATAGAAAAGAGTAAGGGGCAGGTATGGCTGTAAAGGAGGTGGCCATCTAGCTGATAGTACTTTTCTTAGGTGACCAGATGAGTAGAAAGAACTCAGCTCTTCCAGGAATTAATAAAAGTATTGAAATGTCATAATGCAGTAGGAATGGGATGAATGAACATCCTTATGATATAAACATCCCTGTAAGAAAGATGAGAAGGACTCTGAATCTCTATCTAAGCTTTGACCGTTATTGTGGTTGTTTTGGTGCCTTCAAGTCAGCGTCAACTCCTGCGACTGCCTGGATAATTGCCTATAGTTTTCTTAGCAACATTTTTGGGAAATAGTTTGCCATGGTCTGCTTCCTGGGGATGAGAGAGAGGGACTGACTTAAGGTCATCCATCTGATTTTATATCACGGGTGGGACTCACAGTTTCCTGGTTTCCAGCCTGGTGCCTTATCCACTATAGCAAAGCGGCTCTTGGGTTTTGAGTAATTGATGAAAAATATATCCAGTAAGATCCTTACTTGTCCAAAATCCTAACAATAGTTGTGGATGTAATTAAGAACAATTTCAGCTGCCAGTTTTAACAGTGTCAAGTTTTAATCTTTTCGCTGTCAGCTATTTTTGAGAATTGGGATATATCTTCAGAATAACCCTGATGCTTAGGGAAATGTAGTTCTATTTAGTTCTATTTAACATCATCAGGTTTCTGTCAGAAAACAAATTGCTGTTTAGATTTCTATGTTAATTTTATTAAATCTGGGAACATGAGAAGTTTACTATGAGATTGACTATACATTCTTATATGCATATGCCTTTATTCGTGACATGTAACCATGGGAGAAAAAAAAATGAAGGTTTCCAGATGCTATTTGTGCATAGTTGCTTCATTATGCCCATATCTTGTTTATAAAATATGGCTATATAACATATTCTCATAGTAACAAAAACATGCATAATTTTGTAAAGAAAATGCAAAATCCACAGACGGGTACTGTAATGCCTTCATTGGGATTAAGCAAAATGCAAGAGTGTAAAAGATTCTGGAGTTTTCCAGAACTTGTCATCTGGCCATCTGGATCCAAAATCAGGGATAAGGTATACAGCAAAACAGAAAGGTCATTCTGCATTCCAGATGCAAGGAGGAACATGAACCCTAATAAAGTCCTGACCTGTGACAGGAGAGTTTGCTCGTCCAGGATTTGCAGGATCCCATGGGGTTTTGCGGCTACCAAATCCAGGCACAATTCAGAAGGCCTTTTGGACACAGGACTCCAGAGGAGATTTTCTTGAGTATATTCCTCCTAGTAGTCAGAGATCATCCAAGTAAAATCCCACTGACATGCAAAATTCTCATAATTCTAAGTAAGGTCTTAATCAATGTGTTGGTGTTCCCCAGGGCAAGTACAAAACCATGCAGATCGCAGACATGTTTGCATAAGAGTTGCAAAATTTGGAAAGTATAGAATACGACCCAGATAGGAGATTTTGCCCATGGTGGGCAACATGAAAGGATGCAAATGAGATTCATGTTTTATACATTTATATGCTAGATTTTCAGCCTGCCTGCCTTCCAAAAGCTTCAGGTAACATGCACTGGATTCTATCCAACTTTTCTCTCAGGAGTCCTGAAGAATAGGTTGGGCTGACAACATCATCCAGTAAGCTCAGGGTAGGCTTGAATCTTGGTCTCCCCACTCCTAGCGGAAGAGCTTAACCCTATACCACACTTCCCTTTGCACAACGTGGGAACAATTACACTAAACTGCTTCTGTAAAAGCTGACATTTTCTTTTGTGTCTTTATGCAATTGTGCACTCACATATTCCTAATTGTGTGTCTTACCTCCTCTTGGGTGACAACTATCTGATGGAAGAAGTGCTGAAGACGGTCATTGGCAAAATTAATGCATAGCTGTTCCAGGCTGTTCATCCCAAGATTCTGCAGAGGGAGGGAGGGAGGGAAGGAAGGAAGGAAGGAGAAGGAAGGAAAGAAGGAAGGAAGGAAGGAAGGAAGGAAGGAAGGAAGGAAGGAAGGAAGGAAGGAAGGAAGGAATCTAAAGTTCTTTCACTTCTAATTCACAAGTTCTATGCACTTAGGACAAGAAATAGAATATACTTTTGAAAATGTAACTATCTGAATAATATGTGTATTTTAGACATAACTACTTTGTAATGAAATTAGGGAAATTTGGGCTACCCGAAGTTTAAATATTACGGTTATTAAAGGCCAAATTGGAATGTGGTTAATTGGAAGTAGGAAAAAATTAAAAACAGGACTTGGATATGTATAAGCAAAACTATATTGACAAATGTATTGAATGACTGAGCTATAATTAGAAATGTATTAATTTGAATTTGATATAATAATTAAGGGAAATAGAGAGGGAGCTCTTAATGATGTAATATGAGATATGTATGAAAGGTTTTGTTATTGGACTATTGACTACCCTACCACCGCGCTGCTTCCTAAACACTTGGCTGTAAAATTGAAAAACTAATAAAATTTCTTACAAAAAAAGTTCTATGCACTTAGTAATCAGTGTGCTAGGGTCACTCCCCAAATGATGTGTAGGGATAGGACAAAAACTGAAGTTGACTTCATCTCATTTACCTTTACTTGAAATTAAATACATGTAATATTATTCTCCAATCACCTATTGTGTTTAAGGAATTTCCCTTTGTCAACATGAAGACTTACAAATTGATAAAACAATACACTCCAACTTTTGGGAGTGGACACATGCATAGGACCATGTAGCCTTGAATTAAGCATCTTTGCAATTAGGTCCTGCTAGCTTTAGCATGTACTGCAAGCTGGACAGACTTCAAATGCTGAGAATTGAAATTGTTATTGTTCCTTCACAACAACACAGTGTAGATTAAGGTTAAAATATTTACATATATCTGGACTTTTCTCCTCTGCAGGGAAGCTATGAGTCATCTCCTTATTGAAATATTGGAGTCATAAAAGGGATGGAGAGAATGGTTCTTTTGCATTTCAGCTTTCTTTATTGGAGTTAAGGAGGAGGCACAACACCTTGGGAAAGCTTCCCCCAAATAAAATCATGAACTAAGGTGTGATAGCAAGTCCATACATGCCCTGATATGCAAGGTAGCTGACAGGGGGGAAAAGCAAGATCTGTTCACTGCTGCATTCAAGTTCCATTCAAGAGCCAGAGTGCATTTGCAGCTATTGGCTGCAAGGTTAAGACATTTCCGCTTGATCCTCTTCATCAAAGACAGAATGCCTGGCCTTGGTTTTACAAACCTCCACTGAGCAAAGTGCTTCAGGTAGGTCTTCATCAACATTTTCACCTATCCAAGTAGAGGGCAGATCACAAGCTAACCCTCCCCCCACCAAAAGCATATATTATACATAGAAAGTGACCTCAAATCCATGCATGTCAACAATGCCAACAGTGCTGTCCATTTCCAAGGAAGCCAGCCACTCATTGATTTTCATCAGCAGCCAATCGAACAGCTGAGAGTACAGAATTTTGGCTATAGAATCCCTGAATAAGGAGGAAAGAGGGAAGAAGGAAGGGAAACAAGACAAGGATTAGTCTGGATGAAACGTTTCAGGTGTCAGAGAAAGAAAAAGAATCTCACCTGGCATCTATAGCACTTTCTACTGACAATGGACTAAGTATCTGGTCGTAATGTGTTTCCTAGGAAAAAAAAGAGTACTGAATTTGATATGACTTATCATATAGTAGAATTCATAGGGTTGAAATGAGGGAAGCATTTTAGGCAGTGAACTCCAATCCCCTGATCAGTCCAGGATTCTAGATTAAGATATCCTTGACAGATGGCTAAGTTGTGCTCCAATAAAAGGGAGCCTACTGCCTCTCAGAATAATCGATTCTACTGTTAAGCTGCTAATAGTACTGTCAAGTTGGTGTCTGGTAAGAACATCCATTATGGTGACAGAGAAACTTTAAGTTTCATTATTCTTCAAAGTATGTTCACATCTTTCCTCTTAAAAGGTATTCATATAAAATGTGCATTCCTTTGATCATCTGGTTTTGGAAATAGATAAAAAACTGCACGTTACAAATATCTTGATAGCCCAAACTGTTTGCCAGATTAGCACTAGTTATTATAGTAGGACAGAATTTCTCTCTCTCTCTCTCTCTCTCTCTCTCTCTCTCTTAAGGTATGCAATAAAATGCAAGCTCTACCTGAGAAATCTATATAGTTAAAATACTTTTGTTTTGTTTATATCACCAAAGCAACGTAGTCATAAAAATAATATACAGTCCTGATAACCTTCCGAGAACTCATGAGATGTGAAAAAAGGAGTCTGCAAGCTAAGCATCTATTCTATATTTCTGAACTGTGAAATGCCTTTGAAGGCCATTGAATAACTTCCTCTGTCTTCTTCAGGCCATTGACCAGATTTGGGCAAATACTGATCTCTGGTTATATTTCAAATGTAATAGGAGACAATTGTTTAATAAAAAAAATGGCACAGCTTTCCTTCTCCTCCACCAAAACTCTGCCTCCTTTTCAAATTAAATGAAGGATTGATAGAAATTCTAAACTTATGCACGGCAATTTTGCAAGGCGACTTATCTGTAACATCTACCGAGCCATCTATTCTTGCCAGAGAATTCCTTTTCCACAATGCTGAGGGAGACTTGAAAACAGACACATGATATTGCCCTTGTGCTACATATCTTACTATCATCTTCTTAACAAGTAGGAATTCATTACATACACCCTTGTGCTTCTGCCACTGGCAAACTGAAGCAAATGAACAAAGTGTGAGTGAATGGGAGCGAGAGAGAAGCTTTTGCGAGCAACGTGTGAGTGAATGGAAGTAAGAGAGAAGCTTTTGCGAGCAACATGTGAGTGATTGGGAGACATGATAGCAGTATTCCAGTACTTGAGGGGCTGCCATAAAGAAGGGGGGGTCACGGTTATTCACCAAAACACCAGAGGACAGGATAAGAAACAATGATTGGAAACTGAACAAAGAGAGAAGCAACCTAGAATTAAGGAGAAACTTCCTGACAGTGAGGACAATTAACCAGTGGAACAGCTTGCCTCCAGAAATCGTGGGTGCTCCATCACTGGAGATTTTTAAGAAGAGGCTAGACCAGTGGTTCTCAACCTATGGGTCGCGACCCCATTTGGGGTCGAGCGACCGTTTCGTGGGGGTCGCCGGACACCGCGGTCCGCCATTTTTTTTGTCGCGCGCACGCTGCGCATGCATGGTTCGGGCCGTCACGCGCGCGCCACACATGCGCGGATCGGCCTGTCGCGGTCCACCATTTTGTTTTTGTTTTTTTCATCACACGCGCGCCGCGCATGCGCGGGTCGGGGTCGCACCACGCATGGGCGGTGCAAGTGGGGTCTCAACCTGAAAAAGGTTGAGAACCACTGGGCTAGACAGTCACTTCTCTGGGATTGTATAGGTTCTCCTGCTTGAACGGGGGGGGGGGAACTGTACTAGAAGACCTCCAAGGTCTCTTCCAGCTCTATTCTATTCTAAGCGAGAGGCTTTTGCTAGCAAAGGGTGGAGTTTGCAAGTGAAGGGTCAGAGAAAAAGGGAAAAGTGAGAGAGAGAAGGGAAAAAGAAAAGAAAAGGCATTGATTTCTGAGTTCCACTGTTGCAGTAGGAAGGAAGCATTAACATTGAACCTCAACATTTTACTTTTCCATAATATTATAAATTAGCCATTTCTATAACAACAAATGAATCTAACCAGTAAAGCCCACTCCCCCCCTTTTTTTTAGTCATCAAGTTTTTGACACCTTGCTAAGTACTGGTGGTACTCGAATATTGTCATGTCCTAAAAGTGGTACAATCTGTGGAAAGGTTGAAAAGCCCTGCTCTACAGCAGTGTTTCTCAACTTTAGAATTTTAAGAGGTATGGCCAGAATCCCCAGCCAGCAAGGGAATGCTGGGAGTTGATGGCCACACATTTTAAATTGAAGGCCAGCTGAAGGTCACACATCTTAAATTTGCCAAAGTTGAGAAACATGGCTCTACGGAGAGCCCAGTGCAAAGTAGTGAGACATGGCGAAGAGGGGGAAATGATACTCACAGTGACCCGATGAGTGATAGCTCTCTGAAGAAGATCTGCTGAAACATGCAGGAGTTTGGCAACAATCTGGATTTCGGTTTCACTGGGGATGACCACAAGCTCAAAGGATTCTTTCTAAGTAACAAAAGAATGTATGTGTGTGTGTTCGCTCGTGCATGCAATAGAATAGAATAGAATAGAATAGGAATAGAATAGAATAGAATAGAATAGAATAGAATAGAATAGAATAGAATAGAATAGAATAGAATAGAATAGAATAGAATAGAATAGAATTAGTCCTAGGCCTTCAGCTGGGTTTTATAAAACCTTTTTGCTTTAGGCCTCCGCCGCAGTGTGCAAAAAAAAAAAAGGTTCAGTTAATTTCAACTTCTCGCAGGAAAAAAAAAGATCTTGCAGAGTTGGAATTGATTGATTGAACTTTTTAGTCCCACCCAGTCTGCCATTACCACCGCAGCCATGCCCACCCAATTGGCCATGCCCACCCAACTGGCCACACCCAGCCAATGGGCCACACCCACCTGGCACTCGACAATGCATAGGTGAGTTTTGGGTTGCAGTTTGGGCACTCAGTCTCTAAAAGATTCACCATCACTGTTCTAGGAGAAAAAAAAGTGGCCCAGTGCAGGGAATGGATGGGACATTAGGCTCAAGCAGCATCATGAAGACTGCCTGAAATTAACAAGAATGCAACATACCTCAAAAGAAGTAAAGCAGATATTTCCTAATTGCAGGATTCCAGCAAGGACTGCCCAGATGGAAGTCAGCTGGTCTTCAGAAAGGCCAATTATCTGGAGGGCTTTCATCAAGACCAGAAAATCTTGATCATCATGTTTCCCTGAAACCTTGCATGTCCTACCCTGGAAGAGTCAACACAAACGTCTCGTGAATTATTAGCTTGAATCATGAATATCTTTATGATATTTCCTGGCTCTGCCTATTTTTTTTGTCTTTGGCCAGTAGACACTTGGAAGTGGAGGCCCCGGCATACGATTTATGGGACCAAAATTGTTCTCAGTCTAAAAGGGTTGAGCACCTTCGTCCCAGACAGAAGAAAAGCAGTTGATTAGACTGAAGGCAGTCAGAGATAGAAATCTTGATTCATATAATTGCCATTGTATCTAGTGAATAGTAAGAGATCATCATCAGACTTTATCATCAAAAACTGACTGAAACTGAAAAAAACGTGGTGTGAACCATTCTATTCTTAGAAACTGTAGTCTCATAGAAGTACTAAGAATTCCTCACAACAGAGAATGGTTATTATATTATTTGTCTTTATTTTAGAAAAATCTGCTCTTCAGTATTTAAATACTCCTCTTACCCATGACTGACTCAGTTACATGTTTGTTGGATAGCTTTCAATATGCAATAAATTTCAAAGTATGGATAATCTTCAACTTACGACCCTTCATTTATGACCATTCAGAATTACAACAATGCTGAAAAAGATGACTAATTACTGGTCCTTGCACTTACAGCCATCATAATGTCCTCATAGTCACATGATCAAAATTTAGGTGCTTGGCAATTGGCATGTATTTATAATGACTGCAGCATTCTGGGGTCATCAGATGAGTAAGGCTCTACATTTAGGCAAGAAAAACCAAATGTACAGGTACAGTACAGGGGGTACTTTGCTCAATAGTAGTAACTGTGAGAGGGATCTCGGAGTCCTAGTGGACAATCACTTAAATATGAGCCAGCAGTGTGCTACAGCTGCTAAAAAAGCCAACACAGTGCATTAACAAAGGGATAGAATCAAGATCACGTGAACTGTTAATACCACTTTACAATGCCTTGGTAAGGCCACACTTGGAATACTGCATCCAGTTTTGGTCACCACGATATAAAAAAGATGTTGAGACTCTAGAAAGGGTACAGAGAAGAGCAACAAAGATGAATAGGGGACTGGAGGCTAAAATATATGAAGAATGGTTGCTGGAATTGGGTATGTCTAGTTTAATGAAGAGAAGGACGAGGGGGGACATGATAGCAGTATTCCAATATCTCAGGGGCTGCCACAAAGAAGGAGTCAAGCTATTCTCCAAAGCACCTGAAGGCAGGACAAAAAGCAATGGATGGAAACTAATCAAGGAGAGAAGCAACCTAGAACTAAGGAGAAACTCCCTGACAGAACAATTAATCAGTGGAACAACCTGCCTCCAGAAGTTGTGAATGCCCAAAAACACTGGACGTTTTGAAGAAGAGACTGGACAACCATTTGTTTGAAATGGTATAGGGTGTCCTGCCTGAGCAGGGGGTTGAACTAGAAAACCTCCAAGGTCCCTTCCAATTCTATTACTATAATTATAATTATTATTATTATTATTATTACCACCATTTGTGACTTTCCCAGCAAGTTTCTGACATGCAAAGTCAACGGGGGAAGCCAGTTATAATTAATGACCATATGATTTGTTTAACCTACATGGTCATTCGTTTAACAACCACAGCAAAAAGTAATAAAATCAGGCATGAGTCATTTAATGACCACCTCACTTAGCGACAAAGGTTCCAGTCCCAATTGTGATCATAAGTTGAGGGCCACCTGTAACGTTTTTATGGGATGGGGAAAGGACCGCAATGGATAGTTTTTCCATGTGTGGCAGGAATTAAGATTTTCTATTTTTTATGAGATGTGGATGATTACGTGTATTTGTATATTATATGTACACAAATATACATATGTAGGCAGGAAGACACCCACATCCACACACTATTTTCCACTGTTTTACTATATTCTGTCCCTCACAGTGCTAAGAAAATTTAGCAGTGCAATCGAAAGGGCTTTGGAGGCCATTAAGAAAAATAACCTCAGGGGCTCATTTCTTTGCAAGGACAAATCATGTTATGACTGAATCACATCTCTGAAGTCATCTGTTTACTTGCCTGGTTGAGATAAAAATAAGTCTCCGGCTCTTGCAAATACAGTTCCTCTTTCTGTTCTATTGACAGGCCAGCCAACAGCTCATAAAACACGTGAAAGCTCCTCTCATCACACCCCTTAAAAAGAAAAGGAAAAGGAAAAAGGAAAGGAAGGAGGCTTCAAAGCAACCTATCTTCAGCCTGCTACTCACCAGGAATTGCCCAATACATGTGGAAGGTGCCAGACTAGGGGGAGAATCTCTTAGGGAACACTGCCAAGAGCAGTGCAATTTAAAAGCACCTCTGTGAAGTTGAGGATCAAAACCCGATTAACTGAGTCTCTCTCTAGAGCCGGTAGTAGGAAATTAATCTGTCCCTTTCACAGGATTTCACAGGAATTCTAGATAATTCCACTTATAACCCTCTCATCTTTTCTATCGCCACCACAATAAGAACAAAGGAAAAGAGGGGGGGGATGCAGAAGAGCTCCACAAGGCCTTTTATTTGATGATGGGAAGGTGAATATATTCCACGATTATTATTATTTTTTAGCTAAACATTCAGTTCTGTGTGGATTTATCACACAGTTAGGATTCTTCAGTAATTATGCGATGTATACACATAACCATCTGTGGTCTGATATACATAGATGTTTGAGGCTTACCTGGAAAACAACTCTAGATTTTTCCAAAAGGTACTGAGAGATCGAAGTACCCACAATGAAGCCACTATAAGGAAAAATATTATTATAAAAGGAGTCATTTTATGCGAATGAAGGTAAAATGTTGCAGGATCCAATCTGAGTCAGTTACCAGAACCAAAGGTTTATTCTTCCAAACTTTTGGGCTCATACTGCAGCCCATCTTCAGGGAATTCCTCTCTCTCCAGAATATGAAGTTTGGAAGAGTAGACCATTGGTCCCAGTGACTGACTCAGATTGGATTCTGCAGTCATTTTATTCTCATCCTGACCGTAGACTTTATACATGAAATCAAGAAAAAGAAGTAATACCTAGCAAAAGTCTAACACTCATTACGAGAGGTCTTTGCTACTATATTTAAATTTACTTCCAAAATCAATACTGGAATCTCAGAACTGAAAGAGCTTAGATCCTCCTTCTCTGGGATTCAAATATTTGAACAACCAGTTCTCTGCGTGGATGCAGGCCTGGGCCTTCGAGGCCTAGAACAGACTTCTGGAAGTGGCATCCACGCACTTCCAGCGGGCCGTTCTAGGCCTGGCCTCCATGGCCTAGAACGGACTTCTGGAAGCAGTGTGCATTCAGCCGGTTCTCTGAACTCAACAAAATTTAGCTACCGGTTTTGCCGAACCATTGCGAATCGGCTGAATCTCACCACTGGCTAAAACATTGTGATTTAGCATTATGTGTGATCTTAGCCAATGAATTCAGCATCGATCAACTTTCAAGAGATGGCACCTGGAGATTGGAGCTGTTGATACATTATTGTATATCTTGATAGTTCACAACAAGCTTTATTATTATTATTATTATTTATTTATTTATTTAATTTCTATGCCGCCCTATTCCGGAGAACTCAGGAATAGTTCTGTCATCCAGTGGTGGGGAGAAAAAATTAAATCCTTTCCATGGTTTAGTTAGATTTTTACCATTTAAGTGTCAATAAACAGATTGGGTTTGCACACTGTGCTAAATCATAATATAATTGATTTTGGATTAACTTGCTATATGAACTAAATCAACCATGTTTATTCCCCAAATTATAACAAACTAAAGATGGGTCACCTCTGTGAATGCCTCTTTAACTCTTTGAAGTGTAGATCATGATATTAACAGCAATTTAATCTTCCCCATAATAAAGAGAGGCTTGAATAGTAGCCCAGCTTCTGACAGACAGAGTTCTCAATCATGGAAGCTTGGTTAAGCTATTAGATCAAGAGTCTTCACACTTGGCCCTTTTATGACTTGTGGACTTCAACTCCCAGAATTCCTCAGCCAGGCATGCTGGCTGAGGAATTCTGGGAGTTGAAGTCCACAAGTCATAAAAGGGCCAAGTTTGAAGACCCCTGTATTAGATTATAATAAATTGGTCCATCATAAATTGATTTAGTTACTGGCTAAAACAATTAATAAGCATATGTTTCAGAGGGATAGTTGAAGCCACTAAAGTTTAAGGCAGGAATAGGCCCATCTGAATGTCTTTCTCTACTGGTACTCACTGTCTCAAGTGAAAGTGCAAGAATTTCCCCAAACGGCTGGAGTTATCATTCAGGACGGTCTTTGCATTTCCAAAACTTTCTAGGATGGGGAGCACATTGGATGGCTATAAAGATAAGATAAATACTGTTGTTCTTATTTAATACAACTGCAATTTAATAAAAGGAAAATAATGGAACTCTTGTATGAGTTTTAATTAACAGGACAAATGCACTTATTGAGGTGGGCCAGCACCCAGAGACAGGATATGCAGAGATAATCAGCCATAACTAAAAGTTTGCTGACTTCACAATAAGCAGGGGTGTGCTGCTAAGTTTTGTTACAGCTTTGTGTCCATCCTGTCCATCCCCCCCCCCATAATTGTTCCTTCTCACTGAAACTAAACAGATTTTACAGAAATAATGACAGAAGGTTCAGGATCCTACAGGATCAACCCAAAGCATACCCTAAAATGTCCTATTTGACTCTTAGCATAATGACAAATCAACAGGAATAGCTGAGCCACCAAAGCAATAAACCTCAATTCCCAGCTCACTTTGTTCCCTAGCTTCACAGATCTCCATTTCTACCTGCAGAGAGAGAGAGAGAGAGAGAGATCTGCAGTAACTTACAGATACTTAGCAGCCCGCACAGGAATTTCAGACTGCTCCCTAATTGATCAATTAAATTTGCATAAATTGGTGACTAAGCACTTGTCACTAAGGTCAGATCATAGTAATGTTAAACATAAGCTAACAATGAGCAGGGACTGAGTTACTTGCATATAGTGGACTGAGGTTGGTGGTTTTCTTCCAGATGTTTCAATACCAAACTCAGTAACATCATCAGTGCTAAACACTTAATCTCTGTTTATCTAGGTTTTGATTGCTGGCCAGCTGGTGTTTTGGTTGTTTTGTTTCCTTTCTAGCTTTTTGATTGTCTCTTTTGAATGGTATGTAGATGCTGTTTGTCTCGACATGCCTATCTGTTGATTTGTCTGAGTACCAGGCTTCTAAGATTAACACCAAGATTAATTCTAGACCAACAATCAAGAAGTAAACAATACCCCAATCAAGAAAGTACCAATTCAGACAAACAAGCTAACGGTAAGCAACACCTTAATCAATGGGCTATCAAGAACATTCCCACCAACACTCACAGGTCAAGCTGCTATATATAAAGAGGGAACAAGTCCTACTCCCTTCTAGCACTGATGATGTTAAATAATAATAATAATAATAATAATAATAATAATAATAATAATAATAATAATAAGTTGGAAGGGACCTTGGAGGTCATCAAGTCCAACCTCCTGCTCAGGCAGGTAACCCTATACCATTTCGGACAAATGGCTGTCCAGTCTCTTCTTAAAACGTCCAGTGTTGAAGCATTCACCGCTTCTGGAGGCAGGTTGTTCCACTTGTTAATTGTTCTAACTGTCAGGAAGTTTCTCCTTAGTTCTAGGTTGCTTCTCTCCTTGATTAGTTTCCATCCGTTGCTTCTTGTCCTGCCTTCAGGCGCCTTGGAGAATAGCTTGACTCCCTTTTCTTTGTGGCAGCCCCTGAGATATTGGAACATTGCTATCATGTCCCCCCTCGTCCTTCTCTTCGTTAAACTAGACATACCCAATTCCATCAACCTTTCCTTATATGTGTTAACCTCCAGACCCCTAATCATCTTTGTTGTTCTTCTCTGTACTCTTTCTAGAATCTCAACATCTTTTTTACATCGTGGTGACCAAAACTGGATGCAGTATTCCAAGTGTGGCCTTACCAAGGCATTGTAAAGTGGTATTAACATTTCACATGATCTTGATTCTGTATTCTTTGTTAATGCAGCCTAGCACTGTGTTGGCCTTTTTGGCAGCTACTTAGCTTTGTAATGAAATGTCTGCAAGAAAGCAACCAAGCTCAGAGAGCACCAAGGACTCTACAGTTCAACCCTGAGCTCTTCTATCATTACTTGCATATTGTTCTATCATGATAATGATATGACCATCATACTTGCTTTCCTCCATGGCATTCTTGCTGTTGGTATAGCCTAGACAAGTATAAGATAATAACTTTGACAGCTTCACTCTTCCCTGAGCCACTCTGTCCACTGCAGCAGAAAACATTTCAAAAGAAAAATTCAGTTTTGATCAGCATTTTCATCAGACCACCTTGATATAATAGAAAAGTGTTTATATTTTTATTCATTAGAATATATTGACTAGTTGAGATCTTTAAATTCACACATATATACACATAAGGGATACAGTAATAAAACAAAAGTCTTAAATCATTCCAGCTATCAAAAAGCACATAATACACTTTATAAAAATACAATAATCCATATACTATTTCAGAATAATTGGGACTTGAAATAATACATCTTTCCAGCAAAGTGGTTCGGTTGCATCTCTTGTTCTAACGTGTTATAAAAAGACAGTACAATAAATTCTCTAAATTCCTTCCTTATAATATAAATTATACTAATTTTACCAAAGAAATACCATATACTTTTGAATTAATACTGTAACGATGAATGTATATGCACTCTTCAGCTGAAGTTAGGACAATCTAATTAGGATATTGTGTTCCTCCTACCCTATTTAAGATGCATCTATGGGGTCTTTGGTTTGAGGTCTGGGACTCATGGTTTTAACCTGACTTAAATCAATCAGAAGAACATGCATTCAAACATTTTGAAGTAGATCCCCAAATACACATTTTGGTAAAAGATCTGACAAAATTGAAATGCACATATCAATCATTAGAACCACTAAACAGCTAATCACAGACTGTATCAGCAACTCTTTCCCAACATTTCCATTATATTGCTTTTCCCAGGGGTGCTGTGCCTTTGTGACAACCTGGAGGGATCAGGAAGAAAGCCCTTGGAGATAGGCACTTGGCCAGAGAGAGCGGGCGGGGGGGGGACTTTGCTCCACCATTTCTACCACCAGCCTTCTCCAAAAGATCATAAGAACCAGCCCCATAAAAAAAATGAAACTCAGTTCTGCACCTGAAGTTCTTTTGTTGGGAATAGTTAAAACTTTCCCCAACCAAGAGATTTAAGCATTGCTCTTTTTTGGCTTTTTTTTTTTTTTGACTGTCAACTCACTATTGTTTCAAAGTCCCATCATTATAAAAATCTCACTCTTTTAAGAATAATTGATTTCTTCCCCCCCCCCCAAAAATGATATCTGTTTCTTTCTACCATTTGTAGATCTTCTGACTAAAAGCCCTCAGTAGGTAGGTAAGGGGAGTTGGATAGGATGCAGAACACAAAGCCAGATCATTTCTGTCTTTCCTTTTGGCCAAACCAACTGGCTTAGTGAGGCCAGTTAGGTGACTTAATCTTCTGGCCTTCTATCCCAAACATCTCCAGATTACCTGCCCAAACTACAAAGTCCTAAAGAAAAGAGAAAGTTGGAGGAAGAATTGAAAACAGAAATACAGTAACTTCACTGAGAAGCCTGGATACATGAAGTAAAGGAGACAAGCAACAGTAGTCCCCAGAAATCTTCTCCGTTAATTTGCATTTATTCAAGATAACAAGGAAATATCAAACAGAGAAAAATATGAAGTTATCTTGACAACGGTACCTTTACTTTTACCTGATAACAATACACTGTTCTTTCTCTGAGCTCTGAGAGAAGACATAAGCCATTTCCACTATAGCGAAGATGTGTCTGGAAAGTCACAAAGAAACAAACACAATTTTCTTAATATACCCACCAAACTTCCAACTCTGCTCAGCAATGTTACCTCCGTGTTATTTGTTTCAGAAATAAAACATAATACCTACATGTGTACTCTTCCCACCTTAACCTTCAGTAAAAGAAACAAAAAAGTATGCAGAAACTGAAATGAACATTGGAAGGGGAACATACTAAAAATCCATTCCCAAGCCAAAGACACAAAGGCTGTAACCCTAGAGAGCTACCTGGATGAAATCTTTGGTACACAATGGTACACAATGTCAGTAATATTATTTTGGGGATACTTTTTCTGACTAGATGTTCAATGTTCTTAACTTTGACATAGCCATAGCCTAAGATGTAATGTCTACAACTCAAAGAAACTTATGTTCTTAGTTTTTCTTCAGCAGAATATCATTTCGCCCGCTATCGTCAAACCTGATGCCTATCAGTTTGGAAGTGAAACTGGACCACATCAAAATAAGGTGCTCCAGGTACAAAGAACCAGTGCTTTTTTTCTTAAAAAAAAAAAAAAAAGGTGCCGGAACTCACACACATCATACAACTCGCCTTGCCTACCCTACAAGGTTCCATCCAAAAAAGGTGCCGGAACTCCGTTCTGGGCGTTCTATGAGAAAAAAAAGCCCTGCAAAGAACTATAGTTGTAAAGTAATGATACACTTTAACAAACAAAAAACTAATCCTATGCACTAAATGTTGTGGATACAGAAATAAGAACATCTGAGAACTGTATGTCTCTTTGTCTAGTGAGAATATTTGAAGGTTCTTTAATTCAAAGGCCTTTTGTCTTGAATGCTACTTGTTGTTCAGTACATCAGGGTAGAACTTTGGGCTTCTAGGGCTGCAGACCCTGTAACAACTGCTCTGACTCATCCCAATGGAAAATAAATGAAGAATATAATCTAGCAACCCTCACGAGTCCATTAATATGAAAGGCAGGGCATCAGCGAAACCTCTATTTCTAAAGCCCAGGATGACATAATTGTATCATCCCTACTGCGATAGTAAATCATAGCTACAGATTTCTCTATTGCTTCTGTGGCTGACTCATATTTATGACGATTGCACTGTCACGGGATCATATGATCACCTTTTGGGGAAGCCAGATTCATTTAATGATCATGTTACTAATAACAACTGCAGTGATTCACTCAACAACTGTGGCAAGAAAGGTTGTAAAATGGAGCAAAACTCACTTAACAACTGTCTCGCTTAGCAACAGAAATGTTGGGCTCAATTGTGGTCGTAAGTTGAGGACTACCTGGAATTTGCACAGATCAGCAAGAACTTCTGATTTCCAACTCTTTATCTATAGAGGCATAATTTTTCCTCAAATTGGGTTGTTAAAACATCAAGGAAAAATACCATGCTCAGTGATAATGAATACGCTGTTTTGTTTAGTTCCAAAGATGGTTTTAGTCAGAAGAAAGTATTCTAAGATCCTGAGGGACAACAAGAATTTTAACTAATTTAAACTGAATGATACATTTACAGGATGTAAATTATGTATTTAACTTATATAGTAACCCTATTTGGCTCACAGAAAAGCAATAAAAACAAAAAAGTTTAAACAACACAATATGAATTCCCAGAGCCCAAAGGGAACACTTCTCCATACATCCACATTCAGCTATACTGGTTCTAGCCTTACTGTATCCCAACAAAAAACCCAAATAAAAGAAGAATTAAAAATACAAACATACGGGGCATTTCTAGAAAGCATTCCTTTCTGGTACTGGATGATCACATCTTCTGAATAAAGATTGAGAGCCTTGAATGGATTAATGCAGATCAAAATATGACCAACATAAGTCTGGGAAGAGACAGAATATGACTTTATTATACTTATGCTCATTAGCTTAGCTGGCATGTCAACAAATAGTTCCATTTCTCTTGTTGAGCATAGACTTTGCATGAAAGATCTCCCAAGTTCAATCTCTAGAAGAGATCCTCTGGAGAGCTATTACAAGACAGCTGCTTCCCTTCTATTGTATATTCAAGATGATTATGGATCTTTATAGACAACATGTTCCCTTCCCACACCCCATCTTTCAAACACATACAACAATCAGAGATATTGCCAACAATCATAGATTT
Organism: Bothrops alternatus; assembly: GCA_034064705.1. NCBI lineage: Eukaryota > Metazoa > Chordata > Lepidosauria > Squamata > Viperidae > Bothrops > Bothrops alternatus. The sequence goes on from JARGCV010000041.1 coordinate 8,557,283, forward strand.
TTAAAAAGTAATGGTCATACATAGATAACATCTTGATGGAATCTCTTCTTCAGGCACAACAACACTGAGCTTTCACAGACTTCCCTAAGAAGAAACAGAGATATTGTAGTTATTCTTAATATTCACGCACCTAGCTTTTATTAACCACAAACTAGAGTCAGGTGAAAATATGATTAGTCTTTGAAGTAAATAATGATATATTTTCATTTCCAGTGATGGACAAGTTTCAGAATGTAGAGAGTTCCACTGTGTTTTAAGAACTGCTTCCCTAATACTTTGGAGAGGAAATCAATGAGAGGCTAGAAAAATGGCATTGTGAGGGATGTTCTGCAAATAATTACCCGTGTTTTACTTACTCCAGTCTGGAAAGGTCTTCCGTCTTTTCTAGTTCAGTGTAACAATATCCATCTTTATATACCTGGAAGAATATGACCAAGATATTTCTCAGAGTTATATGTAGCATCATTTTAAGCAATTATCACCTATAATGATCCTTTATTCATGTAGCTAACCACAATGCAAGTGCTTTATAAAAACAGTTTTAAAGACAAGTGTGTGTAGGATAAGATAGTGGATCTGTGATTGCAGATATATTTGCACATATAAGGTGGTATATCCTTCAGCCAAACATCAAATTCTGAGGAAGCATGGAATGATTTGAACTGGATTTGTATTGACCTAAAAAGGAAACAGATGGGTCTGAACTTATATTATTCCAGTTATAGGCTGAGCAAAGCTCTAGAAGTGTTTCCCTTGACTTTCAAGCAAACCAGTCTATCCCTCAAGTCAGAGCACTCTGTTTCTGAAATGATTCAGATTGAATCAAGCTATTTCTGCAGCTGTGGATCAGGCAGTTTCTGTAAGCCTCGAGTCTAGACCTAGGTTCATGTCTGGGTAGCCTAAAAAAGAAGTCTTTTGAAACAAGGGCAAACTAGTGCCAGTAGAGTGAATAACAGTGTAAGACAGTTTTCTATGTTCCTAACCTGTTTCTGGGCCATGTCCTTCTGAAGAGTATCTTCAGTGACATCTTCTGCCTCCCATCTTTCCAACAGTGATTTTTTTGATTTATGAGACTGGACTGGGCCTTTCTCTTTATATAAAGTCCACTTGCTTAGGTTCTCAATGGTAAGCCGTGGAAGTAACATTTCAGAATTCAACCAAGTTGTAGGGTCACATGTAAGAGGTTGATGCTGAGTCCAGTGTACTTGCTCCGTGGTTTCTGGTTCAGTTCTCTGAATGAGGTCTCCCATATCTTCTTCCTCAAAGTGCCTGGGAGAAGAGCCCTGTGACCTTTTCTCTTCCACTAAAAGAAAAGTAATACCGGTAGCTATAATGATGACTATTGCCTATATTTCAAGATATATGAGTCTGAGGTGTCTACTTAAACCCTTGGTCCTTCCAAAAAACACTACAGAGATATCACAGTACGGATGTCTTTAAAAATGGGAACATATTGTTTGGTGCATTATTTTCCCTCTCAGTTTTACTTCAAATTTTTAAACAATGACGCATCCTTGGAAAGAAGTTTGCCTTTTGATTTGGTGATATCTAATTAAAAGAATAATTGCAGAATCATTCTAAATCGAAACTGTAAATACCACAAAGAAAAGATATATTTTCTAGAAAAGAGAATGGGGTAGATAGATAATCTCCTTTGACAATGTCACATTTGAACTTTGTTACTAATGTACATATTTTGGAGAACAGTAAAGATCATGCATATTGGACAGTCCGTTAATTTGTGTGTTGTTTATTTCAACGTCCAACATTTTATTTATTCATAGTACTGCAGAAGGGAAGAATATAATCAACATGTGAAATGGACGCAGCATGGCTAAAGCAAGAGTAGAGCAGAGAACTGGGAATCATCTCCTGGTAAATTTAGATTCTAAGAACCAAGAACATATGTAGCCATTAGTGAAAAAATGGAATTATATAGTAGCTGAACCCAGAAAGAGAATGCACTGAGAATCTAAACTTGGAAAAAGAGGACATAGCAAAAATATTTAGAAAATAACCAATTGTACATGTTTGACTTCAAAGTCTTCACATACCATAAAAAAATTTCATTTACTTTAGATAGAATAGAATAGAATTCTTTATTGGCCAAGTGTGATTTGACACAAAGGAATTTGTCTACAGTGCATAACCTCTCAGTGTAAGTCATAGACCATAAATTATAAGATACATTCACAAATCATAAGATACAATTGATAAATCATAATATACCAACAGGAGAAGGTAGTAGGAAAGATGAGAGGCGAGAAAGATGAGAACATGAGAAGAATGAGAAGATGACAAGGATAATAGCAATACAACCTACTACATAGGTACAGTAAATATCTTCAGACACAAGATTGGAAGAGTTAGATATTTAGCAGAGTGATGGATTTCACATGATTGGACTTACTTAGTATGGATTCATCAGCTTGAAAACTGCAAGAAAATCCTTGAGTATTTCTTTTCTCCTTATTTCTAGAGATTCCATGAGAAACATTTTTCGAATTCACTAATTGGTGAACCTGGGGAAATACAATGGCGAACTTATTGTCAGTAATATGATTCTTCTCTTCCTCAGATAGTTCATTGGACTTCATCCGTGAAAAAATAGCTTCCTTGAAGAGATCATTTGAAGTCCTTCCTTCTTGCTCATCCTTTTCTATTAATGTCTCTTCATTTGAAATTTGATCACAATTTGATGAAGAACAAGAATATTCTTTGATATCCAAATCCTTTCTCCTGTGTTGTCTTACTGAAGTCTTATTACACTTCTTGGCCATCTCAGCTAAATTAACAATTCTGATGGCCATTCTTCTCCTGAATCCATATGGTTGGCTGCTCCTCATCCTCTTACCAAACCTCTTAGAGAACCATCCTGAGATGCCAATTGCACGCACTACCTTTAAGAAACGATGTTTCAAGCTTGCTTTTTTGTGAGGTTTCTGGCTAAGCCAATGGGTTACTTTTTTAAATGCTGAAACTGTTTGTAGAGATTTGTGTCTTGGTTGCTTAAATATTAATTGTTTTTCACCAGTAGTTTGTTCCCATGCAATCTCCTCTTTTCTACCCAGAGTCTGGTGTGCAACCGTTTTGACCTTTCCTATTTTTTCCCCATCTGCATCTTTCTTCTCAGCAGAACATTCTTTCATTTTCAGTCTTGAAAGTGTTTTATTTTTCCTTGTATTTTTTTTGAAATGGATACTTTCAGTTTCCTCCAATTCAGAACCAATTTCTGTTTCCTTTCTGGGAGAAAAAAGCTTGCTAATTGCCAGCAGCTTGGTTTTAGCATGTTGACTGTCTACCTTCAGCAGAATTTGAGGTTGAGAATTTGGGTGAGTATATCTTTTAGCCAGCAAAGCTACTCCATCCACCCTTGTTCCACCTGCTTGGTTTGACTGCTCTTCTAAACGGGAGCTTTGTTTGGCTGCATCAAATTTATTAGGAGCTTGAATTCTACATTTTACCAACTGTGAAGTTGTGCTTTGAATGCTGGCCATTTGGTCACTGACACTTGCATTTTCTTCTACTATGGTGATCTCTTGTAGGGACCTACTCAAGCTAACATTATGGAACTTTGATCTTGTCACGTCAAGAAATGCTGTTACTTGGTTCATGCCACTTTCCCCCATGATGCTACTTATCACATTTACAGTATCTTCACTCCCACATCTATTTTCCTCATAGTTAGACTCTTCTTCACCCCTTCCATATTCTGGTGGATGTCCATGGTTCCAAGAATCTCTTTCATCTTCAGTGTGGCTTCTACTGTAGTTTTCTGGGCTGCTTTCATCATCAGTTTGCTCATGGCTATCACCCAGTGGAGCTATTCCTGTTACTGAGCTTCCGTCCTTCCTCTTTATTTTCTCATCTCTCTTAAAATAATTCCCTTTAGTTTGAAACTCTTTTTTCTTCTTTTTGATCTCAGGCTTTTCTTCTCTTTGCCTAATTGTTTTCTGAGATGTCCGATAACTTCTTCTTTCTCCGGCAAACTGACTTTCTGTAGAAGCTGGTTGCCACTTCTCACCCAAATTATCTTCCAAAAAGCTTCTCTTCTCTGTTGATTTGAACTTTGCTTTGCCTGTCCCTTTATTTCCACTTCTTTGGTTCCACCTGCATTCCTCTTGGGAGTCCAAACATGATGAATCTTCTGAATTCACAGGACTTGCTTTGGAAAACGTGTTGGCTAATTTCTTAGCCTTTGTTGCTTTGCCTTCCTTGTTTTTTCCGTTGCACCTCTTACCGCTGTTAGTGTGAGCCACCCATTTAGATTGTTTTCCAGTTTTATTATAATTTCTTCTTTGGCATGACTCTTGCTTCCAAGAGAAATCTTCCTCACTTTCTGTCCTGAAAGATTCTGCATCAGGAGCAATTTCGTACTTTCCTGCTTGCCCTTTATCTTCCTTTTTCAGTGCGTATTTCTCATGGTCTTCAACGCCTCTTGGTTTGTAGCTTTTGACAATGATGTTGTGTAGTTGTTCTGAACTCTGATATTCCGGTCTCTGGGTCCTTCCTTTAGTCTTCTCTCCCAAATAGGTTATTGGTTCTCCATAGCTTCTCTCTGAATGGTCTTCTCTACTTTGTCTCTTTTCTTTTATTTCTTTGAAGCCACTCCTCCTCCTTTCTCCCTTTAGCTTTGTCAAATCTTTCTCACTTTTTGTCAGGCTTTGTAGGGAAAGACCATCCCCATCTTCATTGGAGAACCTATAATCAGAATTAATTTCTTCATTGCGCTGTCTTTTCTTCAGTCTTTTCTTCTGCCTTTTGAATTCTTCAGCATGCTTTTTCTTTTTCTGGGAAGGATTGCTGGATTTCTTTTTTCTGCATGTTTTTTGTTCTGCCTTGGATTGAGAAGGTGCCATTATTCTTTATTTGTGAGCACATCTGTGGGGGGGGGGAAGAGAAAAATGCCATTTCTATGTCCAACTGTTTGCAAATAACAAGCCTGATATGCAGTGCAACACACTTACAGGTGAGATGGCCAATTTCTGTATGATCTGAGGTCATTCTGTCCTCCAGGATTTTAGGGACTTGTCAGCCCATCCAACAGTTTACGTTTTACTTTACATATCAAGACAGTAAGGACATCGAAGTTGTATCATTCCAACACACCGATGATATGACAACCAAATCTTGTGCAAAATATTACACAGAAACGAAGAACTTATTTGTATATTTATATCTTACACCTAGACTTTAAATACAATTTCTTTCCTCTCTGCACTGAGATTGAGGACCATTTTTTTTTTTGCTGCTCCTGAATGAAAGAATTGGGAGCATTCAACTGTTCAAATGTAATTCAAATGCAGACCCAGGAGGAAGATGGATCCTATGCAGTTTATGATAATGTCCAAAATTACAGTTTCTGCTTGTGTCAAATAAATCAAACAACCTGGCAGCTGCACCAATGCATTGTTTCATTAGAAGGAAAGATGCAAAATTAAGGTAGATGCTCCCCAGTACAGAATGTAATTAAGCTGTTTAATTTTTCTCATATGCTAAGCAGCCTGCAAATACGTTCTTTTACTTCTCCTTAGGAAACTGCAGCCGTCCTATTCCATGAAAATTGAAAAGAATTGGGTTCTAAAATCAAACAATCAGTGTTGTGCCCCCAGCAACAATTATGTCAAAGTCTGCTAATAGGGAGTATGTGAAAAATATTATTGGCTATGAGAAACAAAACTCTACATTTGGTCTGATATTTAGATAGGGTTTCAATTTTTTTTTAGCTAGAATAATTGAGATTTCTTACAAAAATGGTGATATATATAATTGCTAGCTTTTGGCTACGCTAAACATTTGCATTGTAACACAAATAAAATTCAGACATGCAGATAGTCCTATTTGTCTATCTTACATTAATAAAAGCTACTCCGATAAAATTTGATAGATTGTCCTTCATCCCAAATGGATGGTGTTACCACAACAATAACATTTTATTGACTCAGGATTTAAACCCATATTTTCAGTGCATCCTGATTTTAAAAGGTTTTCATTCTAATTAAAAGTTGTTTTATCTTAATATCAAAATATTGAAAAAGCAAGCATATTTTTTTCACTTGTTCTTACTTACCTGTCTACTCTGATTTCATTTATGGAATTAGTTGCGATGAGATTAGCAGAACTCACACTTTTGCAAAACTAAGCAAACCATGTTCCTTATTTCTCTAATAACCAGCAGAGATCCTTTCCAATATTTATAAGCATATCCACTTTGATAGCAAACTTTGGTTGAACTAGGAAGTCTATGCAGTGAGGAACAGAAGGATGAAGGGAAGTTAGTATCAATAATTCAAGATTCTTTTCAACCAACAATGGCACCAGGTGGCTAGCAGTCCTCCAGAAAAATAGAACCGATGAGTTTTGATTGAATGTAGAGGACATGCCAGATTCAGACACAGTGGCAAAAAAAAAACAAAAACCCAACCCTGTAGATTTTACATCGGAATTAACTCGGGAATCATTATGGCTGCATTTTTAATTTATGTATTCCTGATTATGACATGTGGATTTAAAGCTGGATTTTCTTAAATAATTTTGTGTATTAAAAAGAAAACAATGACAAAGAAACCTACAGCATTTGAAAAGCTCATGAATCAATTGTGGTACAAACTTTTGTTTGCCAGTACAAATGTACTGCTAGGCACAGAGAGAAGGAAAAGAGTCAAATGAAGTTCAGCAAAAGAGATTTCCTAAAGTGGAGAGAATAGTGTGTGTGTGTGTGTGTGTGTGTGTGTGTGTGTGTGTGTGAGACCCTCATCAAATGGTAGAAGATCCAATTAAGGCTGATGTGCCCCTATCCCAGCTAATAATAGTAAGGTAAAAAACTGTAATTGTTTCCAATTACTTTCTGTAGCCACTCTAAGCCTGAGACTATTAAATCTGCATATCAATTCAAAGCCAGCAACTTTCGGCTGGGGCCTTTTCTTTTTCTGTGGAAGCCTGGTAGGTGGGTGGGTTCAACAAAATTCAGTCCCAATATTTCGGCAACCATTGGGCCAAATGAGAGCAGAGAAGAGTACATGCAATTAGACTGTCAAATTGTATCAAGGTTACTGATCCTAATGCTAGGGCTCTTGTTTTATGTAACTTGCTGGGGAGATATCCCCGTACTTTGAGAAATACTGGTTTCCTTGGGTTCTGCTTGATGCAGGGCAGCTCTGAGATGGAACCAAGAGGAGAGGGAGTGAGCCATGCAAAAAAAAGGCAATGAAGCATCCACACCTCTTGTCCATGCGTGAGAAAGCAGCTGGCTTTACCTTTAGCACTGATGAAGAATTGGCAAGTTGTTGTTCTCTCTCTCTCTCTCCCCCATCACTGTATTTGTGGTTGCACTATATGACTGTTTGTTAATGGCGTCCCACCTGAAAACTTAATTGACAAGCTCTCCCAAACACTCTCTTCATCTGATATATTAGAAGATGCTGCCCTCCCCTTCCATCTATACATATATATACTGCTCAAAAAAAATAAAGGGAACACAAACCTATAGGATCCAACACGTTTGTGTTCTCTTTATTTTTTTTTGAGCAGTATATATATCTCCACCTCTTTTTCCATCCCAGTTGCTGAGTAAATCACCTTTTCTTTTTTTCTGTTTTGTAGACCATGGATTAGAGGATGGGGGCTTCTTACCTACATAGTAATAAAGCCCCCTTGTTGCACCATGCCTACCCACTCACCACTCACCATCATCTTATCAGGAAAACTCAGGTACTGGCGGGGGAGAGCCATAGACTGAACATCAGTTTTAAGTAGCACATACTCATCCCGGTTTTTGCAAGCTACTTTGCTCGGCCTGCCTAAGGGCGATGGAAAGAGTCAAGAGGGAAGAGCTTGAGGCGGCTTCTTATCTATTGTTAAAAAAGAAAAAGGCAGCTTGATCCTGTACCCCCGCCAAGGTCGTTAAGATAAGACCTGGATGCTAGCCCTTCTTTGCATGTTGGGTGGGGCCTGAATCTCTCCCTCGGCCCGTAAGAGGTTACTTAGTTAACATCCACTTACGTTGGGGGGGGGGCGGTGGCGAGAGGAGAGGAATCTCCAAAAAAGCCGATCTTGATTTACACTTTTTCCTCCCATCGGCTTCCAACCAGATAGACTTCGCTTTCCCCGAGAGCTCGTTCAAGAGGTGAGTTCGGGTTTTCAGGGTTTTCTCCCTTGTGTATAGATTTCTTGTAATGATTCCCAGTTTGATTCCCATAAAAGTCGAAAGCATCTCAATTCGAAGTGTCCCTTGATTTCCCCGTTTGATCCGTCTCGCCCTCTTCTTTCTCAAGGCCAGAGGCTGCCGGGGGAAGCCCTGGAAAAGAAGAGGCCGCGGGGATAGTTTGGGGGAGGCGGGGAGGGCTGCCCCTTCTTCCCCACCACCACTCACCCCTTCCTGGGTCGCATTGAGACTTATTCCCTTCTGCCCCGGTTTCTTCGCTGGCCATTCGGAGGTGGCCGGGGTGCCTTTTTTATTTTTATTTTTTGCAAAAGATTCTGCTACGGCCACATTGGCGCGTTGATTTCCACCTTTCGATCCGTGGGGTCTCCTTGTTTTTTGAATGCTCCTTTGAAAAATAATGGAATCGGTCAAATCAGTGGTTCCCCCCTTTTTTGGGTGGGGGGGGAGACCGGGTGTTTACCAGATCCAGCCTCAACGCCTTTTTTAAATTTCCCAACGGGTGCAGCGTGCCCTACGTGGGCTCAGGAGCATGGGGTTCAGGAAGGTGGATTTCTTGCACGACCCGGATCTGAGAAAAGATCCCGGGGGCTCCCGTGCTAGCTTCCTCTTTTCCAAGGCCAAGCGAGGGCCCAGCTGGACGAACCTTCCTCCCCCTCCGACTCACAAGATTGTGCTTAAACCAGATTTAGAAGGCAGCACCGAATGGCGGGGTCGACACAAAAAATGTCTGCGTTGGGGAATTGCTCCGGATCGCGTGGCAGAAGAAGAGCGGGCATTCGGCCTTGCCAGGCGAAGCAACCGGCGATGAGTCGCGGTGTTGCGACTTCGCTTGGTTTACGGGACAGGTTCAGCCTGCAACCCCAATTCACGCGCTCTTTTCAACGAAAGGGGAAGGGGGCTACACAACTCAGTGGCGAAGGGGGAACTCGTCTGCCAGGGCCCCGCGACGGCCTGAGCGCAAAATACACTGGCGTCGGCTATTGCAGAAAGAACGGACGTGACTGTGACTCCTTTTCACGGGCAGTTTCCATTCGATCGAACGCTTCAAGAGTGCCACTTAACCCAGTTGCTGAGTCTAATTATGAAGGTCTTCAGGACGTTGTTGTAAATGCACGGCATAGCTTGTTTAATTTGGATACAATAACGGAAAGGGGTGCTTCCGCCCCCCCAGACTAAAGCAGAAAAATAACCAGAATCTTGCAGTTCTTCTATCTTGTTTTGGTACCACTTTACACAGTGGAACAGGAGAGATGGTGATAGGCTGTAAATTGTCTTTATGAAGGCCACCAAGATAACAGATTCTAGGAAGAAAGGGGGGGGGAAACTGCTGTTCTCAGGGTATTCAAATTCCACTTTGAAGCAGCATTGTATTCAGCAATAGGGGATGAAATGGATTTTGAAGTCCACTAACCCAGGTACAATATCAAATATGACCAGGTTAGACCATAAACTTGCTAACTTCAAAAACCCCATCTAATCAAATTCTTAGTCTCTCATCTAGTATCATCCAAAGATGGCTAACTACCATCCAGGGATTGACCAAGTGGACTGTTGTTTTAAGGAATTTACCTTGAAAATCAGCACTGAAGTTCGGAAATGCTGCAAAAATGAATACCCATCATGGAAATGAACTATAAATATATATTTTTTTAAATTTGACTTAAACCTCTACACCAGGGGTCCCCAACCCCCGTCCGTGGACCAGTACTGGGCCACAGCATGCCAACAACCAATCCACACAAACAAGCCTAGCCCCATCCATGGGATGCAGGAAGCACACAAAAACATGTATTCTCCAGTCCATGGAAAAACTTCTCCACAGAACTGGTTCCTGGTGCCCAAAAGATTGGGGACCTTTGCTCTACACCAATGCATTCTGGAATGCCAGTTTTAATAGGAGAGCGAATTGGGGAGATATAAAGAATAACCTCTGCAAAATTATTAAATTAATAAATAAAGCAACTGGGGAAGATAATTTGAGAGAAAGAATATCCTCTGTAAAAATAATAATAAATGGAAGTAATCTTGCGTGCTTTCCAGTTTCAAAGAGAGAAAAAAACTTATTGTAACTTTCAGCTGGAGAATAAATCATATGACATTACCAGTTCCCAAGAACACCTAACCCAGTGATGGCGAACCTTTTAGAGACCGAGTGTCCAAACTGCAACCCAAAAACCCACCAAACTGCAACCCAAAAACCCACGTATGCATCCTCGGGTGCGGGGTGGGTGTGGCCCATTGGGTGGGTGTGGCTGCGGTGGTAACAGCAGACTGGGTGAAACTAAAAAGTTCAATCAATCAATTCCAACTTTGCAAGATCTTTTTTTTTTCCCCCAGAAGTTGAAATTGACTGATTGATTGAACCTTTTTTTTTTGCACATGGCGGCGGAGGCCTAAAGAGAAAAGGTTTTATAAAACCCAGCTGAAGGCCTAGGACTGGGGCGATGGCGCACGTGCCCACAGAGAGGGCTCTGAGTGCCGCCTCTGGCACCTGTGGCATAGGTTCACCACTACTGACCTAACCCCTTTGGATTGGCCTCCTCCCTGAATTCATTGGAGCAGAAACTCCTATCCCCACACCTCTTTCTCCTCTTTTTATATTTTATAAAAATATTTTAAAATATTTTAGAAATATTTTAGAGATATTTCTATTAATAATATTTTGAAACTTAGGCAGAATGACTAAGTTTACTTTAAAGCAATTGCTGAAGACAGCTTCCACCTTCACATTAACGGAATGAAAGGCATAGATTTCATGCAGCTAGATCTTTGCAAATACAGTATTGAGGTGAAATATAAAACAAGAGTTTATATTTACTTTCCCTTGACATGGCCAAAATTCCTTTAATGACTGCAAATTTTGCCTGTTCTGGATCCCATTGATAAAATGATGAGACCTAGCCTTGCCTCTTATGACACCTGGCCTCTTGAGCAACATACCCTACCCCCAAGGTTCATACAGCCCACCTACTCTGACCTTATTTAAATAAATCTTTAAAAGTGGCTCTATCTGCAGGACTTTGGCTACAGTTGAAGATTAATCCCTTGGATGATGGTGCTTTTTTTTCATAAACAATAGTTGTCTTTTTCCAGTTTTTTGATTGTTTTTTTTGTCTTTTTGTCACACTTTTATTGTTCTATTTTGTAAGTCTTCCGGTGCTGTAACTAATTGGGTGGCCTATAAATTTCATAAGCAAATAAATACATTAAATATTTGGTTTCTTTATGCCAACAGAAAGCAGTGATTCCAGTGATGGTTTTCAGCCTGCTGTGTAATTAAAGATACAAGTATCTCAGAAGAAAACACTTTTGGAGAATGAAAGGTAATAAAATAATATGAAATAGATAGTCTACAAATACACACTTCTGGCAGGAGGCAAAAAATAAAATGTTGACTCTTCAACAGGAAATGATTTTGTTTAGCAGATGCATGCTTTTACATTCTTTTGAAGAAAAAGGACCATTTCTAAAAATACATTTCAATAAAGCCCACATTAACCAAATTGAAAAGTTTTAAGCTCTGAATTAATTTTTTACGTGCCAGGCCACAGTAAAGTATTTTGATATCCTAATTTAATACTAAAACTAATATGGTTTTAGTGCTTCCATTTTTCTCTTCAAAATTATAACAGAATAAAAAATTGAGGATTATTCTTCTATTTCTATCTTGGTTTGCCATTGAGCAGTTCAAGGCAGTACACATGATTGGTTCTCCCCCTAATTATTTTAATAATATTAATTTTACAAGCATTCCAAGGACAACTCCTCCTCCCCTCCCCCTCCTCCCCTTCCCCCTCTCTTTTCCTTTCTTCTTTTCCTTAGTGTTTCAATTTACATTCAAATTTTCCATTCTTAAAGTGGAAAGCATCCTTGCTTTGTAAAAATTCATTGATACAGAAATAGCAGAAAGTATTCATACCACTGTGCACTGTAAAATATGGGTGTATTGCTAATAACGATGCATTACCTTTTTGAGGTTTGGAGAATCATAAAAGCTGGGTGGGCATTGTCTTTCTGTGGTAGAATTCCTGGGGTTTTAAGACCAAGGGCACATCTGCATATCCCACTGAAATCCTGCCAGATTGTTTTAATACTTTTATTAAAAATTACAATAAAAAAGAACTATAAAGAATAAAAAGAAATGCAGAATAGGAAAAATAGAAAGAAAACTAGAAAATAAAATAAAAATATATAGTAAAGAAAAGAATACCTTGTCCTTCATCGCAGCTATAAACAATTTTAGTAACTTTTCACCTTCTTTTAAAGATGATTTCTTTCCATATCTCATCTCTTGTCTATAAATAAACCCTTAAAACCTCATCATTTCAGTCCTGGTCAACAAAAGATTGTTAAGGGTTGTTAGAAATGACAGCATATCTATTTGACCAAATAAACCAAATTTGTATTTGTTCCTTTTAATGATTTGAATCCTGACCCCTCAAATAATGTCCAAGAATTTTATTTCTTTTCATTTATAATTGTTCCTTCTCACAAAATTCTTCAAAGCTTTAACAATTCCCCTTTGCCTTTTCAATATTGGAAAGTTATGCAGGTCACTCTTCTGGTTTGTTATTTGTATATCCCTTTAAATTATTAACATATCAGACGGTTTCATTTACATGTCCTGTGTAGCATCTTTTTCCATATCATTCTTCTAGCCCAGACATGTCAAACACAAGGCCCGGGGGCCGGATGAGGCCCGCAAAGTGGTTTCATGTGGCCCGCGAAGCCATCCTGGAAACAGAGGGAATGGCCCCCACTGCCTTGGCCCTGGCCAAGGCTGGCCGGGAGCCAATGTACAATTTTGTGGTGGCCATCTATGCTGAAACACATTCAGTCTTAGCTCCACAAAGCCATCTGGAAACAGCAAGGAACCAGCCCCTGCCCCATTGGCCCCGCCCCCTGGGTGCATGCTGGGGAGGTGTCACCCTTTGTGAGAAATGAAGAAATGCGCTATCGCCTGGAAGTGGCCAGCAAATGGCCCTCACCTACTTCACATATCCGGCTTGATGGGTTCCGGGGGAGGGGTTTCAGCAGGCAGTGAGGCTCCTCCAGTAGACCATGCTTGGCACTTGCCCTGGTCCCACCCCCTTCTGCCAGAGACCCTCAGAACTATCCCACTCCTGTCCAGGCCCCCAGAGGCACCCTTGATGCAAACAATGTAGAGCTGGCCATGCCCACCCAATAGGCCATACCCACTCCATCCACACCCACCCAGTAGGTCACACCCACCCTGGCCACACCCACCCGGCTCCCCGCAATGCTGATGCGGCCCTCAATGAAATTGAGTTTGACACCCCTGTTCTAGCCTGTCATTTTTAAATCCATTTTCCGATAATTCTCAGTCTTGTCTGATAAAATTGACTTCTCTTCCATAACTTCTTTTAAACACAATCAAAAGTTAAAATTAGCTTCTAGGTCCATTGTTCAAAAATATCCTTCAATATATCCAATGTTAAAATAGTTTGCTCCATTCTTATTATTAATATGTGTTATTCTCTTTTAATTGTAATCTTTAGTTCCTTCTAGTTCCCTCTAGTGTCCAAACTTCAAAATCCCATCCTCTCATGTTGTAGACCAGGGGTTCTCAACCTTGGCAACTTTAAGACTTGTGGACTTCAACTCCCAGAATTCCTCAGCGGAATTCTGGGAGTTGAAGCCCACAAGTCTTAAAGTTGCCAAGGTTGAGAACCTCTGTTGTAGACATTGTCATGAGCTCTCCTGATTGGGAGAGGAATTATGAAGAGCTGGTCTATTTGCCAGGTCTTCATTCTGTCACGGTCATTACCATTTTCACTATTTTTCCTCTGGAAGTCAAATCCTGCCAAGTTTCTTTTAATCAAAGTGTTGAGGTCAGCATATGAATTTCGGTAATACTTGGTTGAAAGAAAATTGTGGGAACAGGCATGAAAAGGATAGATTCAAGAAAAGCAGGGTTGCTAATCAGCTCAAGACATTATGTGCTTGAATTAATTACTGAGCTGGCTTGGATAATTTACACATATTAAAGTAGATATTATTGAATTGATATAACATTATTATTGTCTTCACTCCATAATTCTAATTTTGCATCCTCGTTAGATTAAATAAGAGATACATCTCTCTATACTTTTCATGGAAAAAAATGGGTATTAATTAGCAAATGTAGATGGAGTGGCAGATCCTGGGGGAGAGAGCCTAGAAATCCCTAAATAGCCATGAACTAAGTTCAATCCCTCCTTAAAAATCAGTTGATAGTTATCTAACTCCAGGTGCTAACCATTAGTTGAGAAGATTCCTGTGTATAAGCTTTTTAGCAATAACTTAATTTAATTGGATCTTCATATGTAGACTTGGTCTTTCCTTTCTGACCAAAATGCTGTTTCATAGTTTTACAATTTCAATCAGGTAGCTAATTTTAGTCAGCTAATAAATTAGAAGCCAAGTGGGTTATTGACCAGGGTGTGACATCTGGTATTATATCCCTTTTGTTTAGTAACCATAGTTTCTGAAACCCAGTTGCAAGTGAATCAGTGCTGTCTCCACCCACACAGAGCCCCTACTTTGGTTACCCAGCAGCTTTTGAATTATCTCCCCAATTTGCTTCTGTGCTCCAGGAGATTGTTACTGCTTTGAAAAGGAAAGAAAATTCATATCCAGTCTCTTCCTCAAAAGAAACCTCAAAAGAAACCGGAGACATTTGCTAAAATATTCATGCCCAGGAAGAGAGAACCAGAGCAATTAAATGGCACACATTTAGAAAAACTGTTCCCTTATATTTCACAGATCCTTTGTTGCCTAATAGTTGGTCACTCAGTCAGGCTCAGGGCACAGATGCTGTAAGTGCTGGCTCTCCTTCTGGATCCCCAGAAGTGTCATAGGTCAGAGAATTAGGCTGCTCTTTTTTAAAAAAAAAAAAAACTCTCTTCAATTGTGTCCAATTCTCAGATTGGATAAGTCCCTGTAATTTTCTTAGCAAGGTTTTTTCAGAAGTGATTTGCCATTGCCTTTTTCCTAGGGCTAAGAGAAAGTGACTGGCTCATATTACCCAGTTGGCTTTGTGTCTAGGGCAGGGCTAGAACTCCCAGTTGGTAGCCTGATGCCTTAACCACTACACCAAACTGGCTCTTCTTAACCACTACACCAAATGATTTGGACAGAAAGGTGCAAGCAAAATATTTACATTGCAGGTGAATAGTACATTATTTGTTGATCCAGTTGCCTGTTTGTTTGTTCTGTGTCTTTAAGTCAGTATTAACTCCTGGCAGCAGCGTAGGCTAATCCCTGCAGTTTTTCTGGCAAGATTTGCCCTTGTCTCCTCCTTAAGGCTGGTGAGAGTGACTGGTCCAAAGTCACCCAGCTGGTTTTGTGCCTAAGGCAGGACTAGAACTAATGGTCCACTGTTTTCTAGCTTGGTACCTTAATCACTGTACAAAATTTGAAAGACCCAAACTTATGGAGCTGTTAGTGGGATTTGTTTAAAGGGTTTCTTATTTATTAGATTTCTATTAAGAGGAAGAATGAAATAGCCCATCTGATAATACAAATATCAAACTGTCTAAAATCATGAAAAGGGTCACAGAGTTCAAAGATCAAAGCAAAAAAAAAATGTCCAGATGTAGAACAGGCACATTTACTGTAGAAGGAAAGCAAAAAATTTGAAAGGGCTTTGCTCTAAAAATAAATAAATAAAAGGAAGCCAGCAGGGTTTTCTGCTGCCATCTAGTGGTTACCCGGACTTTTGCAGGGCAGATCTGGTTGCCTAATCAAGACCAGCGTATGAATGCAATTAACATTGCAACTGCCTGTGATATTAGAAGGATCTTATATTTGAAAAGGCTTGGTAAGCAGGGTCTCTCCAAAAGATCTAGACATTGCATCCTTGCTCCTTTATATCAAATCCAAAAGTTAGTAGAATCTGAGGATGAGATTATGACCTCCCATTCTGATTGATGCAGTGGGATCAGGCAAGCGATATGCCATTTTCCCCAATCTGGTAACCTGCTTTGGATTTCCCACAGTTCCCTGCCAGCACGGCATTTAATAGAAGTCCAGTATGTCAAGAGAGCAGCAGATTGGGAGTGGCTTCTGCAAGATTCAGGGCTCTCTTCTCTGTGAGCAGCCACAGGTGGACTATGATAGCACATAATTGGCAAGAAAAACAATTTTGATTTCTTGGGTGCATTGTTGCACTGTAAATCAGTGTTTCTCAACCTTGGCAGCTTGAAGATGTTGTGGATTTCAATTTCAAGAATTCCCCAGCCAGCATGCTGGCTGGGGAATTCTAGGAATTAAAGCCCACACATCTTTAAACAGCCAAGGTTGAAAAACACTGCTAGAAAACACATACAAGATATTCAAGGTTTCCCAGCTGCAGCTTTGGTTAGAGATAGATTCCATGTAAAAAGTGCATCCTGGCCCAAATTAACTGATCGTTTGTTCCAAATTATTGACGTCAGAATGCTTATGACCCTGGAAAGTTTGGATCTTTGTCCCAACTGCTACAGCTTCCATGGCTTAGGCCACGAAGCTTACTCCAGGCCTGTGAGATCTAGAATGTGTGTTGCCAGGCAACACTACAGCTATTCCTACATCAATTAGAGATCTGGAGGCGAGGGAAAATACTAGAAGTACCACCCTTTAGCAAATTACATATTAGAAAGCTCTTTTAATTGACTTTCACTTCTATCTCAATCTTTAAATCTCAGAAACTCTTACGGATTCAGCAGCCACAAAAGATAAGATGGCCGTGCATCCCAATGACACAGAAAAGCCAAAATCTTGCAGGGAGAAGTTTCTTCAAGCATGGAATGAAAAGCTGAAACTCCAGCCATGTCCCATATTGTATTCTCAAACAGTAGCATCTCAGTCGGCAGTTGATATTTCTGTCCAGGAAAAGCAGACAAGGAACAACAAGGCCCTGTCAGATTTACAAACAAGGGCCTCATTGCAACACAATGAAAACGCCGTTTACTTTGTGAAAGTAATGTCTCTTCCTCCAGAGCAAATGCATCCAACTGGGGCTGTATGTGTAGGTGAACACTGCTCACCGCAAGATGCTGTGGCATCTCAGCATAGCAACTGTGATGTTACAGACAAGAATGTGCCAAGTGGATCCATGACAAGTGTTGAAGAGGAACTCCTACAGATTTGTGTTTCTGATTTACTGATGGAGTCTCCAGCACGGAAGAGGCCTAGATTGCTCCCACCTCACCGAAAGATGCATGTGGAGGTGTGGAAGAAAGAGGCATCACCACCATTGCAGAAACATGCAAGAAATCCAGTCCCGCTGGCATACAATCACCTGGTTGATACCATGTCAATGACCAATCTTGCTGACCTCCCTGAAGTGGAATCTTTTTATCGCAGATTTAATCCTAAATTAAAACAAAGTTGTCATAGGAAGAACAGTCCAATCCAGTCAGGTGCTGAGGGCTTTTTGCTTGCCAGGAACACAGATGTTTCTATCTCCCAAGAGGCTGGTGGAAAAACTGCCAAGCAACATCAGCAACTGAGCTTGAACAGAAGTTCTCCCTTACCTAATCTTATGGTGGCAAACATAGCATCTATGAATTTCTCTCAAAATATCCATCTGCCACCAAAGAAACGATACTGTCATGGCTGCCTCTAAAAGATTTGCCGTTAAGTTGGCTGCATGCTATGCTAGATGTGCCTAAGACCAAAGCTTTTTAACAAATCTTCCAAATGATAAATAAAATGTATATATTAATTATTTTACAGTGGTTAATGTAAGACGTTACTTTTGTATTTTTCAAATAAATTTTTAAAGTATGTAATTGTCTTTCAGTAATTCTTAGTAGCTTTATAAATAGGATATTATTTATTTTCTCCCCTTTCCATCTGCCAAAACAGATATTTTGAAAAACACTTCTATCCAGTGTGGTTCCATCAACAGTGGATGGTCCATTTTTACATGCACACCCACAGGGATTATTTCAGAGTATGAGGGATATTGTAGACATGTAGGGTGTCACTACTTTGCGTATATAGCAGTGGTGGCGAACCTATGGCACGCGTGCCAGAGGCAGCACTCAGAGCCGTCTCTGTGGGCATGTGTGCCATGCCCCAGAGATGGCGAGGGACTCCCCCCGCCACCCTGTCTGCCATGACCACTGCGGCCACACCCACCTAGCACCCATTGATAAATAAGTGAGTTTTGGGTTGCAGTCTGGGTGCTGGGTTTCTAAAAGGTTCGCCATCACTGGTATATAGCATGTGACACAACCACACACTTGTCTATAGTGTTGTATGTGTGCCATTGACACTTTTTGGCAATACTTTTTTCCAAGTTTGGCCAGGAAAAGGATCTTGTATTCTAAAATAAGAACATGTAAAATGTCCCTTATACCTGCTTAATTCTATAGTAGCTCATGTTTTCAGACTGTAGTCTGAAGCCCAACAATCCTAGGAGATTGAGTACAAATCAGAGGCTGTACCTCTGAGATTTTCAACCTTTCACTTTGTTTCATCTGAGAAATAATTGTTTTCTAGAGAGAGGAGTCAGTGGCACATATTTTTCACAATGGACATAAGAAAAAATGAATATATTTGCCTATGATTTTAAATTCCCCTTTTAAATTGCTTTTCATCAGCTAACATATTCAGCTTTGATATTACTTGAATTTTATTTGTATTATTTTAATAGTTCCAGTCCCTACTCCCTATGCAGGAACCACCATATAAAGAGGGCTGAAATAGTCCCGAGGAATTCTGGGAAACAAGGTAGTATTGGAAAGAGGCAAACTCCATTCTGATTCACCAGGGATACAACAAGAGGGGAGGAAAAGCACAATTAGACTTGCAAGACTGACAGCAGCCCTTTGAGGTAGAAGACTACAACTATATTTCACTGAAATAGGCTATAACAAAGTCTTGAGCAAGACTAGTTGTTAGTCATTTGATGAGGTGTTTATAAAAGTTCACTGGTCCACAGGAAATGGGACTCACCTTGTCTTGTACCTCAGATTGTAATTTATGTCTCTCAGTCTTGCAAGAATAATTTGGGTCATTGTTCAACATACCAATACTATTTTCTCTATAGAGCAGTGATGGCAAATGTTTTTGGCTTGACATGTCAACATTTCAGAAATGCCTAACTCAGTGGTGGCGAATGGCAAGCGTGCCAGAGGCGGCACTCAAGAGCCCTCTCTGTGGGCACATGCGCCATGCCCCGGAGATGGCAACCGTCCCTCTTCAACCAGCCGCCCGCTAACTTGCCGAGGTCCCACATGGCTGGATGTATCCCAGCACCCATGTGCTTGCTGGCCTCTGTGTGCAGGAGCCAATGGTGTCAGGCAGCCGCCCCGGCCCCTGCCTCACCTTGCCCTGTGACAATGGCACCCCTGCCCTGCCTTGCCTTGCCTCACCTTACCTCGCAGGATGAGCCTCCTGCCCACCACCCACCTACCAGAGACCCCCTGTATCTCCCCCAACCCTGCCCGGCCCCCACAGGTGTCCCCATGAGCAACATCGAGGTGATCACGCCCACCTTGGCCACATTCATCCAATCTGCCATGACTACCACAGCCACGCCCACCCAATGGCCCATGCCCACCTTGCACCGGCGATAAATAAGTGGGTTTTGGGTTGCAGTTTGGGCACTCGGTCTCTAAAAGGTTCGCCATCACTGGCCTAACTTGACTCTGTTGGCATGTCACACGCTGTCCTGAAACTAAAGAGAAACAATTCTTTATGTGTTCATTTATTTTAAAAAGTACAGTCCAACTGTGCATGATCTCCAGAATCTGCCGTGCGTAGCTTACTTCCAGACAACATTCTCTTTGTTCACGTCCCTGTGGCCTACCTGAGGCTGCTCACACAAGGCTTTCATTTCTTGAAGTGGCTTCAGAGAATGATCTTTCCTGGCCTCTGCAGCCTCGGAAAACTACACAAAAGCAAAGCCCATTCCTAAACAACTTTTATAGGGTCGAGGCTGCATAAGAGCATGGCCTTCTCAGGTGACCTATGCAACCTCCAAATATCACATGAGAATGGGGTAGGCATACAAGAATAGTTGTTGGGTGTTGGTAAACACTAGCATGTCCTCAAAGTATCGTGGCATGTTACCTTTGACAGACTTGTCCTAGGACAGTGATGGCGAACCTTTTAGAGACCGAGTGCCCAAACTGCCACCCAAAACCCACTTATGTATCGTCAGGTGCCGGGTGGGCATGGCCCATTGGGTGAGCATGGCCAATTGGGTAGGCGTGGCTGCAGTGATAATGGCAGACTCGGTGGGACTAAAAAGTTCAATTAATCAATTCCAACTTTGCGAGGTTTTTTCCCCCCCCCGGGAAATTGAAACTGATTGATTGAATCTTTTTTTTTTTTGGCACACGGTGGGGGAGGCCTAAAATGAAAAGGTTTTTATAAAACCCAGCTGAAGGCCTAGGACTGGGGTGACAGCTCGCATGCCCACAGAGAGGCTCTGTGTGCCACCTGTGGCATGCGTGACATAGGTTCGCCACTACGGTCCTAGATCACCATCACTGTCCTAGAGAAGCACTATATTATCCAATCCTTTGCACAGAACTCGGAAGTAAAGTTAACTGACAAAGATTCAGTCAGGATAGTTATGTGAAATTTACTGGATTAGATTTACTTTCAATGGATTGTAATAGGATAATTACATAGAAAAAATGCATTAATGATTGTAATGAAAACTTCTTTAGGGGCTATATTTGGTCTATAGCATCTCTTCAAAGTGAGAAGGATGTACTTTAAAATATACAGTGTGTGGAGAAATTGCCTGTATGAAAAGGATTTTGCAGAACTGCTTGTGAAGGAATGATTTTGATGATTTTAAGTCTAAAGTTAAAAGGATAGCAAAACATGGGGGGGAAATCAAGCATGTAGAATTTATAGATATTCTGAACATTTCAGAGACTGTAAAATAAAGATAGTATCACAAAATGTCTTGGCCACAAGAAAAAAATAAAGGTACTGTTTTATTTCAAGAAACATTAATGTAGTGTTCCCATACAAATCAAGTTAAATTTGATTAGTTTGCTCACATCTGAACGGCTACAAAAATAATCTACCCAGTCTGCCAAACCATTTAACAGTACTGTAATACGACAAAAACTTCATTGGAGCAGCCACAGGGATTTAAAGTGACATATATTATTTCAATCATTTTTTTAAAAAAGCACACTTCTAAAATATGCCTCTATTAAACACCCATTATTATTTTAAAAATGTACAAAAAATAATAATCTTAGTGGAAACAGTACTTATTCTTAAAGTCTGCTTCCAAAACAGTAATTTTTATAATTTAAAACCCATCCCAGTACAAATATATATATTTAAAAAGGAAATAAATTGTGCAAACACTTGAAAAATTGCAAAACACAGATCCAGAGGCATAAAAAGGAAGAGACTAGAGTGGTTCCAGCCTCTTCACAAGGTGGATAACTCAAGGTAGGTACGAGCTTCAGGTGAGGCACAATGAGGAAAAGGATGCAGCCCTTCAATTTTATCCGAAGCCCTGGCCAGGGGATGCTTCTCAGCCCTGACGATGGTGTACCTATGACCGTAGTGTTATGGCACTCCTTTTAAATGCCCAAACCTCACAAACGACACGCCAAGGCACAATCATTCTGTTGGAAAGAAAAAAGCAGTTACTCTACATAACTCAAAAGACTTAACGTATCATTATTCAATTTACAGCAGTCTTTGCCAACCTAGTACAATAACCAGATGTGATGGATTAGAAGTGCCATGATTTCTAGCTAGTTTATACAGTCAGTTGACTAATGAAATACTGAATTGATTTGAGCCAGTACAAGTACTGACCACACAAGTGAATAATTAGCTTGAGCCAGGCAGTGAATTTAATATCTGTAGATTTTAAAGATCTGGGACAGAAATAATTGATATACTACTTACTGGTATTTCCCCCTAGCTCAAATTCTCTATCATAACTTATCTTTCTATTTACACAATGGTGTTTGATTCATCCAGTAGCTTCTAATAGGACTGAGATAGTAAGAAAGTCCAAGAAATGCCAATCCCGTCTCTCCTGCAGCTCCAGCTAGAAGTGTTCTACTGTTGCTAGGCCTTTCTGAGAAAGAAGCCAAGCTATTCTTCCCAGAAGGAAAAAAAGAGGGCCAAAACGCTCTGTTAGTATATGGGTTTTGTAGTAAACTCTGGCTAGGTTCCCAGTAGTCTGTCTTAAAGGGAGAAAAAGAATATAGGAGGAAAATGAGAAATAAATTCTCACCATTCATTTGAAGAGAAATAAGAGTCTGGAAAAAAAATACTGAATGGTCTTTTTGACAACCATAATGTCAAGAATTGTCATGACAAGGCTGTCTTTTCAAGAGCAAAATAGGTTTTAAAAACAGCCTTTTCTTGTTTGGATAAAACAAGATTAAGGTTTCCATCAAAGATATCAGGCCATAGTAACCGGACAAGGAACTAAAAAAAAACACTGACTTTGTTGCTGTATATACTGACTGCAGCAAGAATTCTTTATGCATAAAAATGGAAAGATGCATTAATCCCCACAATGAAAGAATGGAAAGAGAAACTGATGGAGCCAACAGAGATCACTGAATCAAATGCTTTAATTGAAAAATACATCCAGTTTTGTTTCTACTTGGAAATTGCTTCTAGACTGAAGACAGGAAAAAAAATGAAATTTTGACTTTAGGATTTGCTGATTAGACACATCTTTTGTTATAGAAATGGCTAATATATTAAATATGAAATAAGTACCTTATTATTTTTATTCTGCTGCTCTGAGTAAAGTTGGAAGTTAACACATTTTTCTTCTTTTTCTCCCTACCCTACATGTCTCTCTTCCCCCTTTTTTCTTTTCCTATTTTCCTACTGTCTTTATTTTCATTTGTATTTATATTATGAAAATTTAATAAATGTTTTTTTTACAAAAAGATCAGGACACAATCCAGGCTTTCAATGAAGCAAGGTAAGTTGGTGCCCACATTTTTCTCCACTCTGTGCATATTGCAGAGGCATTATAACTAAAAAGGTAGCTGGATGTGAGGCCCAGACTGCTGAAATTTTCTCTGGAATAAAGATTGCTCTGGAGATGCACATATATTCCTTATTGGGAAGAATAACAGCATATAAATTTTACTAATAAATATGTACTCAACATCTGATTTTTGTGAGCAGATGGCAGAATGGCAATTAACTGAGAGTTGCAGGTTCCATCCTGCCCCTGAGCCCTAAATGCAGCCTTTCATGGATTCAAGACATGACCAAACTTCATCTTTTTAATCACTCTGGAGTTTAATATTTTTGGACTGCCTCTTTAAGATTGAAAAATCTTCAGAACTGCAAGCCTACAAGTTGCTGGCTGAGTTTTTTTTTTTTTAAAAGAAAACCACATCTTTTCAGCTTTGTAAAATATTTATTTATTTTTATAACTTTTTGCAATATACAGCAAAGAAGTGGCTTTAGAGTTTTTAGAGTTTAAATGCTAATGCTTCAGGAAACTGGTTTAGAGAAAGACTTTGAAACTAATCAGAAAGATCCTTTTCTGAAGGAAAAGTCTGTTTTGTTTACATTTCAGTGCAAAGCAAGACTCTGAAGGTCTATTACTAAAGCACATGATAGGAAACATTTAATGTGTGGGCATATGAAGTCCTTGAGCTTTTTAACTCTTTACTGGAACTAGAAGTTGCTACTGAAAATGAGTAAACTCCTTTGAAGACAACAGACTGGACTGCAAGGTGGACTTATTAAAACTTACAAATTACAAAAATGAGATGGGAATGCTGGATTTACAAGTAGGAATTGGATGATCATTTAAAAATCAAAATGGGCATATAAACAATGTACCCTAAGAGCAATGTGAACTATTCTTTTAAAGAGAAATGTGAGAGATTTATTGGAGTTAACTTCATAGAAATTACATATGGACTTGGATAAAGATAAGAACTTCAAGAGAAGAAGCAAAGAGACTATAAGAAAAATGGAGTTAGAATTTTATCTATGGGACTTAAGGATGGCTGGGAGAAATAAGGAAAAAAAAATCCTACAAAATTGGTTTATTTGACTGTAGTCAAATAATGATTTGCTATCTTTGGTGATATTTCATGGTTACCTGGTTTGGAAATGTTCAATTTGTAATATTTATGTTTATCGTTTTTAGATATGTAAAGGGGTTATTTCTGGTAATATTTATTTTATTTCAATGTTATTATTCTTTTTTAATGTTTGCTAAGAGAATAAAGAATAAATGGAAAGGGGTTTTATAGTTATGTTATTTTTTATTTTATTTTTACTGGGCCTTTATTGATCAATAAAGAGAGCTGAAGATTTAGAGATGACCCAAATTGGATCCTGCAATTTAGAGATGAGTTTATAGACAATGGGATGAAGTATAGAAAGAAGATGTGTATCTGGTTAAGAGACAGTCATAAATTGTTAATGTTGAATATGTTTGCTAAGGATGAAGAGGAAAGTTTATTTTTCTTACTACCTTGGAGGGTTTTTTCCCCCCTTACTTTTCACACTTTCTTTTATATTTTGTATTAGGTTTTTTAGTTTTATTAATTTTAATAACCATGATGAAATTATTGGGGAAAAAATCAAACTAGATGCAATGCTAGTTTGCTAACATTCTCACGTTCAGAGAAACTAGTGGTTTTCTATTCAAGTTAAAGGGGAAAATTTTTATAAGATTGTTCAGTAGTCCCAAATAAAGAGTAGGAAGCAATAATGAGCCATAGTTTATTATGTTTCAATACCTACTGCAAGTAAAAATATAAAGTCAACTTACCTCCTCCATTACTTAACTTATGCCCTACTTGGATTCTTCCTGAACTTCTGTTATAGTAACTCCTACCAAAAAACAAACAAAACCAAAAAGAACAAAAAATGAAAAACAGGAGATTATGAGACAGCTAGTTTATGTCATATCATTTTCATATTGAGTATATAGTGGCAGTTTCTTTCCAAGCAAATATACATGCAAGTAATACATTGCAACAGTATTTCATGGATCTTTGAGTCAGAAGAAGCAGCTGTGTCTATGGAGACTCTCAATCATCCAGGTCACCGGTGATTATCTCTTATCCAAGAAGCAAAACATTTTCAAACAGAAAAACCAGGAAAGTCCAGTTGCCCTTTGGAAAGGCACCTTTGGGACAAAAAGCAGCTGTCTTTCTAAAAAGAACTATCTCTCCAATGTTACAAATTGAATTTATTGGAAAATTAAAAACCAAATTCATACAATACCAATCAACTTTCAGTTTTTGTTCTAATTGGATACACACACAATATGGATATATCATACACACATGCAACTTCCCATTTCTAAGCAAATTTATTTACTATTTAAGAAAGACACTCTCCTCAAAAACGAAACAACTCAATTTCATACTCTAGCTATCAAAAGGAAATTTTAGTTTATAAGTCTTAAAAAATGACTTATTACCACTTAAAAGCTCTTCATAAAACCAAAAATACATGCATCACATTCAAATTGGCTAAAGGCTGTGTAATTAGAATCCGAATAGTAACATCCCTCTTCCTTCAGAATGTTTTATCTCCAAAAATACCAAAAACTATTATAGATCTCTCCTGTGCTATCCCCTTTCCATTACTATATCTGAACTTGTGACCTACCAAATTAATTCCTTAATGGTCATCACAAATATGGGGGTATCATACTCACCCTCTCCCCCCTTCCAGAGTGCTTTGGATTTCCTTCAGAACATCTGAAAGGAGAGAAAAAAATGAGTCATGAGAAATATAGGTGCCTATATCATCATAGCCTGGAAGAAGTATAGAAACATCTACTTATAACATTCTGGAGCTGCAGAATGCTTGACCTCTCTCAAACTGTTTTGTTAGGCAGGTTATCATTATCCAGATGTGGTATTGACCATTGTGCCCAGAACAGAAATAGAGTAAATGTGGTTTTTAAGCATATATATTAGCAATTGAATTATGAATGACAGCTGGAAACTATGTGATACAAGTACACACCACACAGAAAAGGCAAGAGAAGAGCAATGAAGATGATTAGGGGACTGAAGGCTAAAACATATAAGGAACGGTTGCTGGAATTGGGTATGTCTAGTTTAACGAAGAGAAGGACAAGGGGGGACATGATAGCCGTGTTCCAATATCTCAGGGGCTGCCACAAAGAAGAGGGAGTCAAGCTATTCTCCAAAGCGCCTAAAGGCAGGACAAGAAGCAATGGGTGGAAACTGATCAAGGAGAGAAGCAACTTAGAACTAAGGAGAAACTTCCTGACAGAACAATTAACCAGTGGAACAACCTGCCTCCAGAAGCGGTGAATGCTCCAACACTGGAAGTTTTTAAGAAGAGACTGGACAGCCATTTGTCCGAAATGGTATAGGGTTTCCTGCCTGAGCAGGGGGTTGAACTAGATGACCTTCAAGGTCCCTTCCAACTTTATTATTATTATTATTATTATTATTATTACATAATGCCTGTTAGTCCTCTCAGACATATTTCAAGTAGTCCTTGATTTACAACGGTTCATTTGGTGACCATTCACAGTTACAATGGCACTGAGAAAAGTGACCTATGACCATTTTTCACACTTAAGGCTTTTGTAGTAGCCCCATAATCATATGATCAAAATTCAGACGCTTGGCAACTGATTAATATTTATGACCGCTGCTGTGTCTCAAGGTCATGTGATCACCATTTGCACAAGCAAAAGTCAATGGAGAAACCAGATTCACTTAACAACCAGGGGATTAACTTATCAACTGCAGTGATTCACTTAACAACTGTGGCAAGAAAGGTTGTAAATGGGACAAAACTCCCTTAACAAATATCTCACTTAACAACAGAAATTTTGGGCTCAATTACTGTTGTAAGTCGAGGACTACCTGTATTAAATCTGATCTATTAAACACTTAAAACATACAAGTCAAAAAGAAATCTATGTCTTTGGGTGGAAAAACAAGTAGTTGAAACTGCATTAGTAAAAGCAGTTAGGATAATTCCCACCAAAAGTCCATTTCACAAGCCTTTTTCTTACTCTCATCATTGAGGAGGGCGTGTTCCATCAGCCTACTAGTCATTCTTTCTAAAAAAGAAAAATCATATTAATATTAAAGCAAGTAATCCTCACAGTCTAGAGACAAAAAATAGAATTTTGAGTGTAAATGCATCAACAACAGAGAAAGAAAAAACAAATGTTTTAAAAGTTATTAAAATGGCTGACAGATCCTTAAATCCACTGAATAACTTAGGCCATGACTTGCTTCTGCATTCAAAACCTCAGTTTTCAAATTTAAAACCATGCATGGATATGGACATTAGCAGCCATTAATTAACTATTAACAGTTATAGCAGTAGTAGTAGTAGTAGTAGTAGTAGTAGTAGTAGTAGTAGTAGTAGTAGTAGTAGTTATGCTTTAATGGTTCCATTTATTCTTGCAAGAGTTAAACAAAACAGCATTTGGTTGTAATAAAAATAAAGTAAATCAACGGCTTGAACCTACTGATGAATTGGTCACAGGAATGGGAAGGAGTAAAAAAAAAAATCTATTGCCCCATTTATTTCCAGACCAAAAGATGCTAGGGTTTTGGGGTTTATTTAAATGCCCTTAAGAGTGGTGTTTCTCAAACCTGACAACTTTAAAATATGACAACTCAAATCTGACAACTTTAAGAATTCCCCAGATAGTTGTAGAGTTTATTTAAATAACCAAAAATTAACTCTTAGTTAAGAAGGCATGTGTATGTAAGGGTGTGTGTGTGGTGGGAGGCGTGTGTGTCTGTGCACGCAGATGGGGGAAGTTTCGGATAAATTGTGGTAAACTGTTTTCTTCCTTGCTGTTTCAGCTTTCTTGTGTGAGGGAGGGGATTTTCATGAAGTTTTCCAAAATGGTTTATAAATATTTTGGCTATTTTTTTTTGCAAGTGTAATACCCAGTTGTGTATGGATTACCAGTACAATCCATACTATGGGATACAAAGTGACCCAATCATTTTCTATGATAGACACAAAAGCAACTGAGTTCTAAGCACCATAGTTTACTTACCATCACCACCAGGTTCACTGGAGGTTTGTCTTGGTTCCCTAATATTGCTTCAAAAAAGGAAAAGAGCCAGTGAGACAAACAGTTCAATAATTCTGGCTTAGAATATGATATATCAAGCAGTACTCTTTAGTCCAAACATTACAGCAAGCCATGTTTTATTTTAAGTCACAACTTGCAACATTTACAAAGAGAAGACCTAGAACATTCCCCTAGAGGGGAACAGATTGGCTTCACTGATAGATCTATATTCTATCCACTTTACAAGAGTTAGGAATCTCAGGCTTCATTTGCCCAGAAATACACAACTAAACAGGTTAAGGTTATTGAAAAGTGATACACAGATAGTCCTCAGTTAAATCACCAGCCTCAAAGTTCTGGCACTCCTGCTGTTATATGTTCAATCTGGGTGCTTTGCAACTGGTTCACACTTACAGGGGTTGAAGCATCCTGGAGTCATGTAATCATGATCTGCCACATTCCCTGCCGGCTTCCCACAAGCAAAGCCTTCCCTCACAGGGAAGGACTCAAATTGGTTGGGTAAATTCTCTGCCCCCCTCCATCCATACACCCTCCCCAAGCTCCTCTGGGCTTGTGGCATGTATTGCCAGCTACCCACACTCCTTGTGAGGGGGTGCTCAATTAATGACCCTCAATCCTTGCTTGATGCCATAAGGACTGCAGGGATTGCTATTGCTAAGTGATATGATCCTATAGTGCCTCACTTTATGACCTCATTGCTTAGCAATGGAAATTCCATTCCCAATTGCTGTCATAACTCGAAGACTGCTTGTACTGGTTAATCCTATAAATCAGTTGATTGCACATCAGGGGGCAAGCAGATGCACTGACAGGTTATGCTCATATACAGAGTAAAGAACAACATCTATTCAAATCTGTATCACATCAGACATGGATCTCTTTTGGACATAGGTCTTCCCACAGTCTTGTGAATTATACATTCCAAAAATTATAGCAACATGAATGCATGGGCAATATTATCCCGGTATTGTTCACTATTGGCCAGGCTCCCCAGGGATTTGAGTTCTTCAACAACAACTGAAGGCTATTAAAATATCATCCATAATGTCAAATAAGTTACACATTGTGTTACAAAATGGACTGTTGACTTGAAACTCTGACAGACATACTTCGATTTCTTTGAAGTCTTTTCTGTGCCAGATGTGCTGTGCCCATGGCAGTTTTCTCTGTTTTCCAATGCATTCATGAGACATCGAGGTTCAACCAGCCACTTTGGCGAAAGGGAAAATCTTTCGAATTCTGATGGGGAAATGAGATAGAACCCTGCGGGGAATGATGGAGAAATGGCCAGTTCAGGAGGGACAGATATTACGCAAGGGGTCTTATTTCCTACATATGCACATTCTCCCTTCTAAGCAGATTAACATACATGGAAGTTATGAATATACACCTATTTGGAACCAAGTGCACCTGAGACTTAAATTCAGAATATACGGAGCAGACTACATGATCAACGTCCAGTGTCACATCTGAACTAAATTTGATTGATTTTTATTACTGAAGATCCCAGTGAAGTATCTAACCTTTTTTGAATGAGTATATTAAAAAAAAGTCCTAAGGATGAAAAATTGCAACTAGGATACAGATATTGATTCCTTGGGTTGTTACCTCATAAAGAATACTTTTGTGCAAATATTAAAGTAGAAAGCACTTTGTTAGTAGACCAATTTAAATTTGGGCTTCAGGGCAAAAGGAGACGATTCTTCCCCCTTTCCCCAACCCAGTCTTCTTCCTCAGCCTTCCAAGTATTATAAGTGCAAAGACTAAACATCTCTGTGCTCTCAACTTGAGGCATCAGTTCAAAGATTTCAGAGGCCTAGCACAGGGCTTTTCAACCTTTTCACCCATTGTACCACTTTTAGGATATGGCAATATCCTAGTACCACGAGTCGCCTAGCAAGGTGTCAAAAACTTGATGACCAAAAAAAAAAAAAGGAAAAAATTGATAAAGTACAGGTAGTCCTCGACTTACAACAGTTCGCTTAGTGACTGTTCGAAGTTACAATGGCACTGAAAAAAGTGGCCCCCCAAGGCACAGCTGAGCAAGACACCTGCCTGCCCGCCCGGCGGTGCTCTCATTCCCCTCCCCCGCCACCACTTTTTTAGAATGGTCGCGTACCACCTGCCAGGTGCCAATGTACCACAGGTGGTACCTGTACCATTGGTTGAAAAGCCCTGGCCTAGCACACCAAAGTGTGGTAACTCACGGATGATCCTCATATTACCTTGTCCATATCGGGTGAACACACAGGAAGCAATGCCACTCACATCCTCCTTGCGAATACAGGGATAACGAGCTTGGATTTTAAGTGAAGGCAGAGAGATAATCTGGATGTCTCCCTGGTTTGTCAGAACAGCCAAGTCATTCTCACTATGCTCAGTCTTAGAGCTGATGAAGTTGGCAACAGCCATCTTCCGCACCCTGGAGCCTTCCAGAGCTGTAAGTTTCAGCTTCAATTTGGAGACCACTTTGGGTAATGTGAAAACCTGCCAACATGAACAAATTCTATCATTTCCTTCCTAGTGGAAGAGTTACATCAAAGCCTCCACTAGTCAGCCTGCAATGAGAAAAGTGCAGTATTTCCCTCCTTCACTAGCAAATGAGGCTGTTTT
Source organism: Bothrops alternatus (assembly GCA_034064705.1). NCBI lineage: Eukaryota > Metazoa > Chordata > Lepidosauria > Squamata > Viperidae > Bothrops > Bothrops alternatus. The sequence goes on from JARGCV010000041.1 coordinate 8,588,098, forward strand.
TTTTCACTATAAAAATTCTTTTATTAAAACAATCAACATTGAACATAAAAACATATTATGCAGCAATCATCATGGCACCTGATATACAACACTAAGTATTAGTCTTTGAAAACGTCTGAATTAGTAGGCCTTTTTCCCCACCTCGCGTCTAGCCTCAACTATACTCCTGTTACACTTTATTTGTTTGGTGTTTCTCTTATCTGGTTCAATATTAATGTGATCAACATTAAGCATAAGATCCTATTGCTAAGCAATCATCTTAGAACATAGCATACAACATTAGGTATTAATCTTTGTAAACATCTGTTTTAGTAAACGTTCTTCCCTCCTCCCTTCCATCTTCAAGTATACTCCGAATACATTTTGTTTGATTGGTGTTTCTCTTATATATGGTCTATCTACTGTATCTAGTCTATCGCATATTGTTCGTTTGCGCTTCTGAATTGACTTCATCCCATTACTAGTGCAATCTTTTATAGTCCCTAACCAGAGATCCTGAGGTAAAAGTTTCATATCCTGAGGTAGAGATTCAGTCTGCTTTAACAATATTAAAGCAAACAACATTAGTCATAAGGTTATGTTAAGAGGCATTAGTTATAGAACATATACATTCAACATTGGGTGTTAGTTTTTGTAAACATTTGATTTGTTAACCCTTCTTCCCTCCTCCCATCGAGCCTCAGCTAAACGCTAGTTGCATTCTGTTTGATTGGTGTCTCTCTTGGATATAGTCTATCCACTGTTTCCAGTCCGTCAAAAATTGTTCATTGGAGCGATTTTTCAAGTATGCTGATATTTTCGCCATTTCCGCCAAATTTGTTACTTTCACAGTCCATTCTTCAATAGGCGGTATTTCCGGATTCTTCCAGTATTGTCCCACCAACAATCTTGCTGCTGTAATTAAGTTCAAAAATAAATTTGTCTCTGAGGTAGTGAAATCCTTTGTGATCCCTAACAGAAAAGCCTGAGGTAGAAATTCTATACGCTTTTTGAAAATAGTTTGGAGTGTCCACCATATCTTCCTCCAGAATGCTTTGATTTTTCTGCATGTCCACCATATGTGAAAGTAAGTAGCCTCCCCGTCCCCGCACCTCCAGCATTTGGGCTGGGAGTCCGGGTAGATGAGTGATATTTTTTTCGGGTCTAGGTGCCATCTATAGAACATCTTGTAGAAGTTTTCCCTTAAGTGTTGCGATTTCGTGAATTCTACATTCCTCACCCAGATTTTCTCCCACGTGTCCATGGTGATAGAGTGTCCGAAGTCTTGTGCCCACCTTATCATACAGTTCTTGACTAGCTCGGTTTCAGAGTCCATTTCTATCAGAATGCTGTACACTCGTTTGATGTGTCTGATCCCCTGTTCTCTAATCTGTTTAATTAGATTCTCGTCAGTCTGGGAGAAGCCCTTCTTCTTATCTTTACGCCACCTTGATTGCAGTTGTATATATGATAGCCAGGTACCTCCTATTCCTCTGTTTGCTAGCGTTGCTTGGGGTTTCAAGAGGAACCCATTTTCTTCTCCCAGTACAAGTTCACTGTAGGGCACCACTTCTTGCCCTTGGGATGTGTTCATATCCCCTGTTGCGTGTCCGGGGATCGTCCAGATGGGAATCTTGTCGTGTAGGAGGTGCTTGTATTTCTTCCAGACCCATAACAATGGGATTCGTAGTGGGTTCTCCTTGAAGTTCCTGTCTGCCTTTTTGTCGTATACTAAGTATGCGTGCCAGCCGAATAGTAGACCATGCCCCTCAACATTCAGAATTCTATCATTTGTCATGTTGATCCAGTCACTCACCGCCACCAACATCGCTGCATAGTAGTATAGCTTTAGATTAGGCATTTTGAGTCCACCTCTCTCCCTTGCGTCTTGGATGATTTTTAGTTTCACCCTCGGTCTCTTGCCGTCCCAAATAAATCTGTTGATGCCCTTCTGCCAGTTGTCTAAGTCCGCATCCTTCTTGAGTATGGGTAGCATTTGAAAGAGAAATAAAAATCTGGGTAAGACGTTCATCTTTATTGCCGCTATCCTGCCCAGCAGGGACAGACGTAGTGATTTCCACCTTTCCAGGTCTGTTTGTATCTTATTCCACAGGACCTCGTAGTTATTCTTGTATAATTTCGCATTTGTTGATTCTATCTCGACTCCTAAGTATTTGACTTTCTTGACTATTTCACAACCCGTTTTTCTTTCCAGGTTCCGTTTTGCTTTGTTGTCTAGGTTTTTGACAAGCACCTTTGTTTTTGATATATTTACTTTGAAGCCTGACACCCTACCATAGTCTTCCATTATCTCCATCAATTTCCTTGCTGACTGTGCTGGTTGCGACATTGTCACCAGCAGGTCATCCGCAAAGGCACATAGTTTGTAGTCTTGCTGTTCAATCTGTATGCCCTGTACGTCCTCTGCCGCTCTTATCCTGTTCAGTAAAATTTCCAGTGTTAGGACAAATAGCAGGGGTGACAGCGGGCACCCCTGTCTCGTGCCTCTCTCTATGTTGAATGGGTCTGTTAGGTCTCCGTTCACAATGATCTGGCCTGTTTGTTTCTGGTAAATTGCCCTTATGGAGTTGAGAAACTGTGCTCCCATTTTCATCTTCTGGATCAGGTTCGTCAGGAATGGCCAATTTGTTTTGTTTTTTTTAAAGCAGTGAGAAAAGCTATGATTTGCTGCCTCAAGCTACAGAAAGCAATTTATGAATTTTCTACAGGGCCAGCATTTGACTCTCACTACTTGCAAATATCTTTCTACGTACAAAATCAGAAAATGGGGTATACCTTGTTATTGGCAGGGCCCCAGAATACAGTCTTCAATTTGAGCCTATGGGATTCTTTTTAAGGGAGCCACCAAATCAAATATAAACTGGGGAAAGTTGCCAAGTGAAGAGCTAGTAATGATGAAACAATGTTCAGGTATTCTTCAAATAATTGTTCTCTTCAACTTCCAGAAGCAGAAGGAAATTACCCACAGGTCTTCCTATATTAATGGAAATACTGCTCAATTTAGGGTCCCGATTTTCCATCCATTCTCTAAAATTCTTTTGGGCGATGGTGGAATGAAGATAATGATGACTCAACTATTCTTCCATCTGTTAGAAGTCATACATGTGGGGAATGTGTGACGAGCAAACAAGATAAAACTGGGAATTTCTGCCGCATGCAAATCAACCTTCCTAACTTACAGACTGATTGTTCAACTCTGGGCAGCCTTGTTTAGTAATACATGTCACTGAATGTCTCTTGAAAGCAAGGAAGAGACAAGGAAGTAAGTCTGTATTTCCAGAAGTTCTTTGAACACTGCATTCCAAAAAACATAAGACAATCACACATATACAAAACCATACATACAGGGAATCCGGTTACCTTAAGTTGTTCTTCAGACACTACAAGAAGCTGATGACAACCTTGCATGTTGGGACTTTTGGAGAGATCATGTGCTACTTCAAGTGGTTCAGGAAGAGGAGTACTTTGGCCATCCAGAATAATAATGCCAATAACTGGAGCTCTGTGCATTAGCTGGATCTCTTTGGCTAAAGAAACGAGAAAATACACACAGCAATAAGGCGAGGTCTAGATCCAAGATATCGGTGGAAAAGCTGCTTTGCTTTGGGATCTGTTTTTTTGTGTGTGTGTGTGTGTGTTTCTTTTGATTTTCCTTTATGTTATTTTTATGGTATTTACCTTGTTATTATTACTACTACCGGTACCTAGTCCAGTGGTTCTCAACCTTTCTCAGGTTGAGACCCCACTTGCCCCGCCCATGTGAGCCGCGACCCCGACCCGGGCGCGCGCACGTGCCGGAAAAAAATAAAAAATAAAAAAAAAATAAAAAAAATGGCGGCCGCGACGGGCGGATCTGCGCATGCGCGGATCAGCCTGTCGCGCGTGCCACGCATGCGCGGATTCGCCCATCGTGGCCGCCATTTTGTTTTTTTTATTTTTTTTATTTTTTTTAATTTTTATTTATTTATTTTTTTCCTTGCTGTCGCGACCCCAAGGTTGAGAACCGCTGACCTAGTCAATTGTGCTATTTTCTAAGCTGCTTTTTATGTAGCTTTAGCTTTTTATAATTGGTTTAGCTCATGGCTTATTAAAACTCTAGTTGTCAGGTTTTATATTAGGGGGAGAAGTCATTCTTTAGCTAAGCTGATTAATTTCCTGGTAGAACACAGCTCCCTTGTTTTGCATGCATTGTTACTACCTTAATGATTTTATCATGACTCAGATGAAATTCAAGAAGAGCCAATGTGGCTTTAGATTATGAATGGAGAGACCTGGGTTTCAAATTTCTAATTTCCTTGTCTGGTTACTTTCTCACAATCATACTTTCCTCACAGGCAATTGAAATAAGAAATAGGAGTAGACAAATATATACTGCTCTGAGCTCCATATTAGAAAGATAAGATAATTGTAATAAAAATGCAAGAATTAAAAATTGATAAATGGGCAAAACCTTAAAGCTTGGACAATTGTTTAGCACTGATAAATAACATGTAATGTTCAAAAGGGGAACTACTGGATAATTTTCTCTGAAAATCATCATCATCATGAAATAGATTATATACTCAGCTTGTGCAATTAAGATTGCACAAACTGATTACAAAGTCATAACACTAAAATGTTATGTCAAAATGACTTACTGAACACCTGTAAAAATATGATGTATCATTAATGAAAAATTGGTGGGAACATAGAGCTGAAAAAGTAGTTGAAAATGAATAGGTTAAAATATGTGGGATTTTCGAATACAGACTAATAAAAGTCTTGGCTCGCAACACATCAGATATGATTATGGTTGAAAAGAAGTTTGATAATATCAGGGGCTAATGAGGGGCTCTTGTTGCTCTCTGAGCTCGTTTTTTTGCAGATGTTTCATTACCCAAACTAGGTAACATCATCAGTGCCACCTGAGTGGGATTTTATACTCAACACTGGCACCGACAGCCCCGCCCAGCCGGCCCACTTCTTCTGACCAAAGGAGCAGCTTCATTCTGCAGCTGCATTCCGGCCTGCATTTTGCAGTCAGGCCTTTCTGGATGGCCTGTGCAGTCAAGTACTGAGCTAAAGATTCAATCCGTAGCTCGGTTTTCGGCTGTAGTGGCCTTCCGGAAAGACCTGTGACTGAGAAATGCAGGCCTGGCTGCAGAAAACGCCACAGAAGAAGTGGGCTAGCGAGGCGAGGCCTGGCTGCAAGGTGAATGGGTGATGGGCGCGTGGGGCAGCTTCACATCCCCACCCCAGCTTGATTTTTAGGTGTGCGCCTCACCCCCAAACTAGGGCTTATTTTTTGGGTAGGGCTTATATTAGGCCCACCCCCAAAAATCAAGCTAGGGCTTATTTTTGAGGTAGGCCTTACTTTTGGGGAAACAGGGTAAATACTACACAAATCATCAGAGACTGCCCATCCATTCACCAAATATCTAAGGGCTGGTAAAATACCCACCAAAGTAGTTTTCTGATTTTCTATTACACTATGAGCTCATCACCCTCAAGGCCAATGTCATGTGTTAGCTCTTTACGGTAGAATGGATGAGATCATCACATCCGTCAACCCTAAATGCAGTTCATCAATGTGTCTCACTCACCCTGCTCGGCTCTCACAGGCTCATCGGTTCTTCTCTCTGCTGGAGGAATGCGCAAGCAGAAAGCGTACACTGTGCCCCCATTAGTACCTGCCCACAAAGAAGGGCTGTGCCGAGAACCTGAAAAGGAGTAACAGAACTCAAGAGTGGAATTCTCATGCGTAGCAAAAACGATGGTGGGTTTTTTTGCTCAGATCTCCAATGTAAGTACAAACTTCTCTGACTCAGTCCAGTCCAGTCCAGCTCAAAGACACAATGAATAATGTGGACTAAATGCTTTCTTAAAAAATCTTTACATTCCTAGCATTGGTGACAATGTGAAGAGAACTGAAAAAAATGGAGACAATTATGAGCCTGGACCAGAATCTGTACATCCAAACAGCCCTAATGAATCAGATAAAAATGTGCTTAATCCAGTTATTTCTTTCTTTTAACATCTGTTGTCCAACAACTCTAATTCATGCAGCCTCTGAATCCAAGAGGTAGCGTTTTCTTCTATATAGTAGGTTGCTATGGAGAAAGCCATCACATAGCCCTTTTTTCACATTCCATGTTGCTTGTAAAAGTATATACAAACATACCATTTTTTTCACTGAATTAAACAGCCCAAAACTTGATGGCCACAAATGCCTTCCTCCTCAAAGCAAATATTCCTTTTCTTAATGATTTATTATTCAGCTTCTAAAAAATTGCTCTAGAAATTCTGCATCTTGAATAAATGGCAAACGCTGAACAGTGTGCCTACTCCAGGTGATTTAATATTTAATGTACGGATGTATGTGCATGGATGAACGTGTACATGTTGCTGTTTAGATTCATTAAAGGGGTGTGGAGTATTCTTTTCCTTTTAACCAATATTTCCTGATCCAAAACTAACAAACATGTTGAAATACTTCACTTTCTAAAACCTTTATCTAGGGGAGAGCATATTTCATTTAATGTCAGAAAAACGTAATTGTTTCCAACCAATTGTAGTGACCAGTTATAAAGACTCAAGTGACCCATACATTTTGCAGGCATTGGTGGAAAGTTAGATTTTAACCAGTGATGACCAGGAAGTGATAAATGCTCTCTACTAACCATTATTTGTTCTCTGAGCAGAGACACATGGCAAGTCTTCAAAGGGGAAGTCTTTCTTACTTACTGTCTCTTAGGAAAGTGTCAGCAAAATATAAGGTGCGCACGAAGCCCGTGAAAGAGTCCTCTGCTGATCGTGCTTCAATCTTTCGTTGGACTGGAGCTAATTCAATTTCTTGTAATGCATCACGGTGATGCCTGGAAATTCCCTCCTGCATTGTCCCATGGGGGAAAAAACGGGTAACCATTGAATATCACCCTTTGCAGCTCTCAAACAAGGAAAACTATTCAGGTTATGACGCTGCTACTCCACTTTTACTAATCTAATAGTTGAGAACACACACATAGAGTCCTTATGTAAAAGATTCAATTGGGTCTTATAAAACGAAACCAGACTGCTGGATAATAATCTAGGCATCAAGATCCCTGTTGTAAATAAATTGAAGACTTCTGAATGGACTATCTTCTGAGTGCATCTATTTCCTGAAATGGCAAAAGGGAAAGAAAGAATTTTTCCTTTCTACTAATCCAAGAACCCAATTCAACTTCATTCAGAAGCAACATTCCCGTCTGAATCTCATTCTTTTCTCCTTACAATGTCTTCTTCCATGTCAGGGCCAGGGAAGGCAATATCGAGATTCACCATTGACCTGTCATTTAAAAAAGGGGTTACAACTATGTGAAGCCAAAGGGTTACAACTATGTGATGCATTGTCTCACCTGGGCCATTGGCCGCTTCTGATTTGACACTCTGCTCCTTCGTATCCTGCGGAAGGACTGGCGGAGAGACTTCTTTAAGGACTTCACCCTGGAAAGTGGACCTTCTAAGGCCAGGTGATCATTAGGATGGAGGGTGCACCTAGAACGAAGCCAATAGCATGTGCTCTAATATCAGGACATTGGGACATTTTTTTTTTCATTCAAAATTCTAAACTGTGCACTTGATATACTTCTCTATGCCAGTATTGGCTATGCTGGAAAAATATTGGAAGCCCTTCTCTCAATCAACACAACTGATTAGTTTCCATGCCAAACTGACCTGGTGTTTTAAAATTATATAGCTGCTTAATATGGATGAAAACTAATCAAGAAGAGAAGCAACCTGGAATTAAGGAGAAACTTCCTAACAGACAATGAGGACAATGTGAGGACAATTAGCCAGTGGAATCTTCAAGGTCGCTTCCAGCTCTATTCTGATTGATTGATTGATGGTAACTTCAGATAAACTATCTTATCCTTCCAATGGAACACCAGTCTTAAATTCATAAAGAATCCTCCTCTCAACACCTCACCACCTAGCAATCTCTGATAGACAGGAGGGCTTTGCTTTTGTTTTGCCAGAGAAACTGCTACAAGCAGCTGTTTCCAGCTATTCTAGAAGTGTTCTAGAATGGTATTAACCCTCTTCTCCCTTAGTCAGGACTGGCACCCATGTGGTACATTTTATATCTATGTTGCATCTGAACTATTTGGAGCTTAAGCTTTTTTGTAGGATTTAGGGGAACAGGATTCTTCTCAATAGCTTGCCCAGACAATTCCATCTAACTATACAGATGTACTCTTGATACTTTTCCTATTATTCTTCAGGTGCCGAGTACAAATTACAACTAATTTAATGGACAACGAGGATAATGATTTACCTAAATCAGGAGTGAGCGATGTTTTGATGGCTAGTATAGTTAGTCCTCAGCTTACGACAATTGAGCCCCAAATCTATGTTGCTAAGGGAGCAATTTGTTAAGTGAGTTTTGCCCCATTTTATAACTTTTCTTGCCCCATTTGTTAAATGAATCACTGCAGTTGTTAAAATAGTAACACGGCTGTTAAGTGAATCTGGTTTCTCCATTGACTTTGCTTATCAAATGGCTTGCAAAAGGGGATCACACGACTTTGTGAAAAATGGTCATAAGTTACTGTTTTCAGTGCCATTGGAACTTTGAACGATCACTAAATAAACTATTGTAAGTCAAGGACTAACCTGTAGTCACATTGAACAGTTTGGGGAAGCTAAGATTGAAGCAGGTAGAGCAATGCTTATCAGGCAAGGCTGTGTAGTGCCCATTTACGATAGCAACAGGATTATAAGTGGGTTTTGTGGGATGGGCTTTTTGTTTTCACAGTTAGGTTAAACTTCTAAGTCTTACTTCTCACCTCCAAATTAAAAGCAGCCATACTGCTGCTATATGGTAGTGCAGCTCAAAAGAGCTCCAGGAATGTAAAAAACTGGGACTCAGTGACCAAACCATTCCCTGCCTGGGTTAGATTTCATTGCAAAACCTCCAGCTCATTATGTTAAAAAAAAAAAAAAGATAGTAAAACCAGAACTGAAAACATAACAGTGCTCGAGAAAAGCTTTAGAAGCTATATACCAAGCATGTCACATAAGCCCTCTCTTAAATATCTTCTTCCCCAGAAAGTAACTTACTTCACAAAAACCAGCCGCTTCTGCTGATGATCAAACAGCCCAAACCCGTGGCTTGTACCAAAGGCCACAAGTTTCCATTCTGAATGAAGGGCCAGTGATGTGACGACTGCTGGAGGCTGACATTGGACCAGGACAAATGGCTGAAAGCCTGGCTCAAACCGGACAGGCCCGTCCCTAGTTTTCAGGCGTTCGTGACCCTTCCACTTGTAGCCTTCCTGGTCCTGGAGAAAGTCTGCTTCTGCGTGATCAATCCCTTGTTCTGCTTCTTCATCATTCAGTTCCATGACAAGGACCTTCAGACAGAGATAGATTTCATTCAGAGCTGCCCTATGAAATCTCGATACCGCAAATCCCACATTATATATACTTCCTCCTTTGAGCTTTTCCCAGTGCAAAACAATTCACCATTTCGTTTATTTTTCAGACTGTTTTGTTTTCATTTTCCTCTGTAGGGGCAGGGAATTCCAACCATCACATTTATTTTGGGACATAATCCAACAAAAGGATGTTGCTTTAACACCCAAAGAGTCCAAATGGAATAGAAGCAAGATGTAAGTCTTTTCTGGTAGTAAAGAGGCTGTTAACATCTTGTTTATGCACATGCAGCTTTTAGGGGAATGCTTACAATACTATGACCAATAATAAGAAAAACAGCTAAACGTTTGGAAAATTATACTTTGTGAGCTCTATGTAAGATGTCTAAGATTTTGTCCAGCAGTGCAACAGGAGATTTTTACACGTATAGAGAGTGCCACTCCAGCTGCTTGTTGGTGTTCATTTTATGACAGCCTTTAAAAAACAGTAAAAGAACAATCATTTGTAAAATTATTTGAGCATGACAAGCTGCTACCTTCATGTTTATGGAGACTGGGCCAAGGGCTAACCATCAAAAAACACCATCTGGCAAATCAGTACAAATGCTTCTTGCAGTCAATGCCTAAATAACTATAGAGCCATGGTGGCACAGTGGGTAGAATGCAGTACTGCAGGCTACTTCTGCTGACTGCCAGTTGTCTGCAGTTCAAGTCTCATTGGCTCAAGGTTGACTCAGTGTCCATTCTTCCGAGGTCGGTAAACTGAGGACCCAGATTGTTGGGGGCAATATACTGACTCTGTAAAACCGCTTAGAGAGGGCTGTAAAGCACTGTGAAGCGGTGTATAAGTCTAAGTGCTATTGCTACTGCTATCAGTTTTTAAAATCCTTCCAGCAGGAATCTAATTGATGTAATATATTTCAATGAAAATCCAACAGAGACATTAAAAGCAAATTTGTATCTATGGGAATGCACTTCAGAACAAAGAACATACATGATTTATTTGTAATAACTGGCCTTCCCTGCTCATATATATAGTAGATGACACATCATTTACACATCAAGTACATCTAACTGTATGTCTGCACTGGGCTGGTTAACTTTGCAAGCTGCACTGGTTGCTGGTTAGCTTCCTGGTGCAACTCAACGGGTTGGTTATAATCCATAAAGCCCTACGTGATAGAGGCTAGTTGATGCACTCTGGATTTCTTTCAAAAAAGACCATCTACTGGCTACTTGATATTTTACTTGCCATCTCCTATGTTGTCTGTCCTAATTGACTTCCTTTGGATTTCTCTGATTCAAAAATGCCATCTATTGGCATCGTGGAAGTGTGCCTCCACTCTCATGGTGCTTGCCCTCTGGAAGGAGGTTCCCCTGAAAATTCTCATCCTGGTTGTGTTCTGGGCTTGAGTCTTTTCCCACATTTTTGGCTAGTCCGGATGGAGCCTCTTGCTGAGAGTGTATGATATATGTGTTGCTAGTTGGATTCACCATCATGTTTCATGTTTTTATTCTGACTGTATACTTGTTATTTATTTCGTTATTTTGGCTTTAGCGATGGTCAGCAGGTACTGGAAGTTACAGAGGGAGGAGCAATGGAGCTCAGAGCGGTCAAAAAGGCAGAGAAATGGGGGAGACAGGTGGGGGAGGGAGCTGAAGAGGATACGAGTATGGCAGGACAGGAGAAGTGTGAGTTCCTGACCTAACAACGGCATAGTCCTAGCCCAGGGGTAGACAACCTTGGCTCTTTTATGATTCATGGACTTCAACTCCCAGAATTCTTGAGTCAGCATGGCTGGCTCAGGAATTCTGGGATTTGAAGTCCACGAGTGCTGACTCAGGAATTCTGGGAGTTGAAGTCCATGAGTCATAAAAGAGCCGAGGTTGCCTACCCCTGTCCTAGCCTAATGAACTGCAGCCAGGACTCCCAAAACTGCTGTTGCTAAGCAATCCGGTCATGTAATATTTCATCTAATAACTGCTTTGTTTAGTAATGGATATTCGGGTCTCTGTTGGGGTCATTAAGTGAGGATTACTTGCAATTGTAGCTGTATTAGGGGACACCACATGTTGAGTAAATAGCAAAACTTGTGCATTGCATGCAGAAGGACTGCTGAGAAGATTTGGCTTGCTAGAGTATGGAAATTATTTCCCCATTGTGCAGTGAAGAGACCATTGTCCGAGAACCCACTTTTCAGCCAGAACTAGCACAAAAAGGACACAGTATCTGAGCAGGAATTGATTGCATCCAGTTTCCACAATCCTGAAATTGTTAGGATAATAGAGACAATCTAACAGTCTAATTACGGATAATTGTATCGCAGTGTGAAAGCCCAGGTCTCTAAGTTACAATAGCCCATCCAAATCCATTTGATACATTAATCCTATTAGTACCTGTCCTGCTGTCCCTGCTACAGCTAAATAGCCACTGTATTTGCATAAGAAGATCTTCTGGATCCCAAGTCTGGGGTCATCGCTATAAGGGTCAAAAGAGCCAACCTAATGCAGCAGAGAAAGAAGCAACAAATGCCACCTGAGCACAAAAATATAGCATATAGTTGCAAAGAGCACTTCTTTGAAAGTAGATAATAGGGAGCAAGCTTTGGCTTCAGGAGGTTACGGCTGCTTACCTTGCACAGTGGAGGCCATTCATCCTCTCCCAGCTGGTTCATATTGTCATTGAGATCTGCATCAGTGAGAAACACCTTCACTGTGGTCAGTTTATACAGGAGGTTCAGACACACACCAGATGCATTCCAGAAGCGCACAGTGCCATCTTCGTGCCTGAGCCCAAAGCAGAAAGGCAGGTTATACCAGAATCACTCCCCAATTTCTAAGCAAGAGAGATGCTGAATGACTGGCTGCTCCTTAATCGAGGCTAGCCTGGTGGAAGCGTTTTAGTCAATGCATACTAAGTATTAATGAAAAATAATAATAAGCTGAATTTCCTCTTGCTACTCGTGTAGGCTTACAAAACTTTAATTATGCAAAATACCCTTTTCACGCTGATCTCGCTACGTGCACCTCAAAGCAGTTCTGGCAAAATATTGTAGGGCAACCTTTCCCTACCTGGTGTCTCCAGACAATTTAGACTTCAGTTCCATAATCTCTGGTCAGCATGCTAACTAGCAATCTATCCATATTTGTTTCCACTAGTTCTCAAATTTATTAAGGAGTATTTACCTGGAAAGGGGCTTTTCTTTCCAATGAGCGTTCTAAAGTAGCTTCTCTTTCATTGCTCAACTTAGTAAATCAAATATAAAAGGAATAAATTGACCTAAACAATTGAATGTTTTGTCAGTCCACTTTTGGCTTACTAGTCTTGGGCTATCCTTCCCCACCATGGTTACTACTCTGTCTAATCATTACACAGCTCTTAAATAATTGGTACCTCGAGTTATCAGTCCTCCTCTCTCCAGTTCTACTCCTCCATTTTCATTTCTTAAATTACGGCTACAAAATTCTTGAACTCTTTGTTACCCTCCAGATTTATGCAGGATAGGTATAGGAGACCTATGTAAACCACAGCTATTTTTTAAAAAATGAATGTGGTTGTTAAAATGTTGGTGTTACACACGTGTATGTATACACAGAAATACATACTCCATGCATGTGCAAGTGAGATCAAACAGAGATATTTTTTTTTTGTGGGATAAGGACTGATCTGTTCCCATTTTACTGCTTACAGCAATACATCAGAAATGGATTTTTATCCTAATTGGTCAAGTGAGGTTTGGTGAAGAAGTATCATATTCCACAAACAGCAGCCGTAACAATTCCAGAGCATCAGTACCATTTGGATTTCAGGACTACCATATGTCAACTCTTGCATGCAAATATCTCTCTTTAACTTAACTGGCAAAGTGTCTGGATCTTTAAGTACAATCTTACCAGGAATTTACACAAGAATCCTGAAAATCCTTTTAGAACATTTTTGTCTCTTTTTGAAATTCCAGATAGAAAAAGCAGCCATATGAGGCTACTTAATGTGCACAGCATGCAGAATTAGATCACCTGTAGCATCCTAGCTCACTTGTTTACTCATATGTTAAAAGGTTGTTCAGAAAGTCAGTTTAAAGCAGGGGTTCTCAACCTTGGCAACTTTAAGACTTGTGGACTTCAACTCCCAGAATTCCTCAGCCAGCAAAGCTGGCTGAGGAATTCTGGGAGTTGAAGTCCACAAGTCTTAAAGTTGCCAAGGTTGAGAACCCCTGCTTTAAAGCCTGTAATACTAAATGGCCAAAATGATTGGCATCTCATTTACTGCTACAAAGGTTATGGCCCTCATTTTCTATTGGCTGCTTGTTACAGACTAAGCAGAGGGGGATGAGACAGTGACAAATTACTGTTTCTACAGGAGTAAAAAAGCCAAGGGTGAATTTGCATGCTTATACCTACCCAGTGAGCAGTAAATCCCGCTGAGGAGGATCTGGAGCCTTGTTGACACCCCCATTAATTGGCCAGGGCTGGGAAAAGGGAAAAGAGAAATTGTGGGAGGAGAGTTCACAAATGTTTATGGCAGTGTTTCTCAACCTTGACAATTTTAAGGCATGTGGACTTCAACTCCCAGAATTCCACAGCCAGCAATGGTGGCTGTGGAATTCTGGGAGTTGAAGTCCACATGCCTTAAAATGGACTGATCTGAAAAGAAGTGAAATTTAAAATTTGTAAAATGTAGTTGGCTTATAGTTAAACTTGGACATACGGAGTGAAGAAGGTCTACAAATTTAAAATGATTGTATTAAGTTGAATGGCTTTAACTTGAACTTTTTCTTTGTTTACATGTACAAACAGATATCTAATAATAAAAAAATTATTTAAAAAAATTGTCAAGGTTGAGAAACACTGGTTTATGGGCAGCGATGTATTTACAGAATAAAATACTTGGTAGCAGAAAGCAATTAAAAACCATCAACCACTTGTTTATCTGAAATGACTCCATGCATGTATGATTGCGTGCGCTCATGTACAAGTTTTCCATGTGAGAATGGACTCGGACTGAACACAAATCCCATCAATACACGTTCAGAGTCCTCCTTCTCCTAAGCTATACAAATATCTTTATAAAAGGGTTGCTGTTATACAGGACTGAGGAACGTGGATATGACGGAGATCAGTAACAGCAGGTAGGGCTGGTTCATGCAACCCATTATGCATCTTCCAGGCTGGCAGCAAATCTTAACTTTCACACTCTTGAGTGCTAATGAAATATGACCCAGTTTTTGAGCCCTGACAATCGACAACATCTTTTCATAAATTTCAGAAAGATACACTTCCCTGATTTGCTTGGGAATAATAGAAATTTAACCTGAAATTTTAAAAATCCTATCAGATAACTATACAATTGGGCAAGATTTAATATAATTACAGGATCCGGTTACTTTTAGTTAAAAAGGAAGATTAAGTTTCACTGCATGGCATACAAGAGTGGCATACAAAAAAGCAAAGGAATCTCTACAGAGTCTCGACTTACAAACCATCTAGTGACCATTTGAAGTTACAACAGCATTGAAAAAAGTGACTTATGACCTTTTTTCACACTTACAACCATCGCAGCATCTCCGTGGTCACGTGATCAAAATTCAGACACTCGGCCACTGACCCATATTTATGACAGTTGCAGTGTCCCCGGGGTCACGTGCTCACCTTTTGCGACCAGCAAAGTCAGTGGGGAAGCCAGATTCACTTAACAACCATGTTACTAACTTAATACCTGCAATGATTCACTCAATAGCTGTGGCAAAATTCACTTTACCACTGTCTTGTTTAGCAATGAAAATATTGGGTTCAGTTGTGGTTATAAGTCGAGGACTACCTGTATTAGAGTTAGTGGTAAAACTAGCTTTCCACATAACAACAAACTCTTGGATAGTTTTGTGGCTAAAATTATCCACTAATAATTTCATTAGTGAGCGATGCAATATTTTGGAATTGACTTGGGGAAACTATGGAGAAGGCCAAATGAAGCACCCGTCTCTGGCCCAATTTAAGCGGTTGTCCTTATTTCCAGGAATACTGCAGCAAGCCCCCCTTTCCCCGAAAAATAATGCAGTTGCTTTAATGAGTAGCAGGTAAGTGCTGGATTCAAACTTCTGCTACATTGTATTAGTACTAGCAAACAGTACTTTATCACCATGGCAGGGTTATTCACAATCACTAATTCAACTTATACTCTTATTTGTCCCCTAATGTCAATCAAGTAGGTTCCATAACAAATGGAATTGGTGCTCAGACAGCCATTTCCCCCTTTGCTCCTATATTTCTTTAGACGTAGGAATACTTTATTCCTCCGAAGTCTTATTTGAGGTCATTCAAAATCCAGGAGAAAAACAATCGCAATCTGCATCTACTTCAAATGCATCCTTATTTCACTAGGATATGCAATTCATACCATATTAGAAAACTGAACATTCTGCTTGTTCCCAGCATTGATGATCCTTTCCCACAATTTTAGAGGAATGTTGGAGACATGGTGAGAACATGTGATGGCCGAGCAGTGGAGAGATGCAAGATACGGAGGTTGGATAGACGGCCAGCCAGGAGACTTCAGGTCTATTACTACTAGTTCTTCTTCTGCCAATACCAGCATGGCAGAAGGATCGTCAAACTCTGCAGGAGAGAGGATCATCTATAACCATCATTTCACAGAAGGGTGCACAAACTCAAAATGCTAGTAACAAGGTTTATCTAGGTTAAAGGTTTGGAAAGAATCAAATATTTAATATTGAGTTAGGGGAATCTCACATTTTTACATTGTAAACCACTGAGTGTCATTTTTGTAAAATCTAGGAACGTATAAACACAATAAAGTCTAAGAGATAAAAGTGAGTGTTTATATTTTTCCTAAATGTCCTAAAGTGGCATCAGACTGCACTTTTATTAAAGGGAACTTCATAGTACTGGAGCCACCACCAAAAAGTCCATGACCTTTATAACTGAAGGTAACTCTCTGTCCAAGATGGCATACTCAAAAGCCTTTTATCAGAGGAACATAGTTCCCAGGTAACTATTTAAAGAGGAAGTCATTCCAAAACATTTAGAGATTTTAATGACATTTGAGCATAAACCTACTGGGGACCAACATGGCTTAGTCACTACATGCTCAGACTTGAATCCAGTTGACAGCTTGGCTGATTTTTCAAGGGCATCCGTCCTTTCGCCAAATGGATTACAACAGTCCAATCAGATGGTACAAACCCATGGATATTGGTAGCTAGATCAGATCTTTCCAGGAAGGGACATAAATAAACCATAACTAGAGGGGGGGGGAAAGGTCCCTTCTGAAAGGCTGAGCTCTTTCCCAGCCACCAAACTCTTTCATTTGTCAAGATTCATTTTTAACCTGCAACGCCTTATTCCAGTCCATAATCTGGCCCCAGGGACAGTTTGAACTTAGGCCAATTTGGTAAATTTCAGGTAGTTAAAATATATCAACTTAGCGAGTTACGGGAATCCTTATCTGAAGAATAAGAATTGCGTTATAGGTTTGACACTACTTCTACTGGAGAACTTGTTAATTTGCTTTTGGAAAAGAAAATGCAGATAAGCGAGCATTAAATTTCTGTTAAAACACATACTATTAAAACTGAAGTTAGCAACACAGATTCTTCCCTGTGATCACTATACACACATTTCTGTAAAGCACTATGAAGTGGTATATAAGTCTAAGTCAGGGGTTCTCAACCTTGGCAACTTTAAGACTTGTGGACTTCAACTCCCAGAATTCCTCAGCCAGCTTTGCTGAGGAATTCTGGGAGTTGAAGTCCACAAGTCTTAAAGTTGCCGAGGTTGAGAACCCCTGGTCTAAGTGCTATTGCTATTTCCATTCCGAAGAGTCTCAGCGGGTACTTTCAGCTAATGCATTGTTACAATTTTAAATTACAGCAGCTTACAGTAGATTCTGAAAGATCAGAAAATTTGTTATCCAAGTATTAGTCATAGCCTATGCCGCTCCAAAATGTCAAATCTTTAAAAATATCTAACATTTTATACTTAACAACCTCATCACATGCAACTTTAAATTGTTGCGTGATCTATATGTAAAAAAAACAAGTAGCAACATTTAATCAAAAGTTAATTAAGGGTGTCCATATTTAATTCCAGGCAGAATTTGATTCATTTTTAAAAGTATTATTTTAAAAAAGTGAATGGATTTTTCCTTCTTTCCATTAAAAAACTTCTTTAAATCACATATCTGTGTAATATAAAAGATACGAAGATGTAAACAGATTAACAATTAGAACAAATAATGATGAACTAAAACTGCAATTTATTGGAAAGAGTAAGTTACACTGAAAACAGGAGTTTTTTTGGCTAGGATTGTAATCTCCATTTAAACATGTGGCAGCATCTATAACATAACTGCAAGTAAAATTACCATTAAACATTTTCCTATTACATCTCATCAGTCAATACAGTAATTATACTGTCTGAAGTCTGACCAAAAAACATTTCTATATTTAAGGACGGAGATAAGCAAAATAAGAGCCTTCTGGAACAACCAAATGGCTTGTTCCTGGGTGTTGATGATACATGCCTACTTTTGCTTCCATTAAATGTACTAAAAAGGATGTGCAAAATGTTCTATGCATAACTGTTGTTCTGGGAAGTAACTGCTGGTTTCATGCCCAAATCACCTGCACTCTATCTGAGTGAAGCCATGCCAACCTCTCTCTAACAGCTCCCCCAGGCTGCCTCTCCTTAGGCCCCACCCCCTCCCCGGGCACAAGGAACCCTCCCCATTTCCATCTCTCTTCAGTTCCTGAAATTCCTGCTTTCATGCCTTCTCACTCCAAGAGGACCACGTCCCACGTCCTGTGCCTCCTAGACAAAGAGGCAGATGTTCGATCAACCGGACCCGTTTCTTATCAGTCAGAGTTAGAATTTCAACCCCACATCAATGTATCCTCAAACCAGATAGGGTTGTGGTTGCCCCTGCCAACCCTGTCCCCTTCCCACAAAACAGAACTAAGATGGAGATGTCGCTTCAGGCCAAGATGCTGGACATGACTCATACAGCAGATGAATCTGCCTGGTTCTGAGCTGTTTTTCTGGCCAGCCCAATCTCAACCAGAGATACGTGGGTTCACAGGAGATGGTGAGTTCTTCTGGTTTCTATGCCAAACTGACATCTGTCTGCCTGTCTGTCTGTCTATCTATCTATAGCCCACATCTTCATTGTTAAAAGCATATTCCACCTTACGCAAAAAGTGGCCCAAGAAAACACCCCTGCAAAATGCTTTGTAAGCTGGTACCCCTGCAATGTAAACTCTGCTAAGCACTACTGATAACATTCCTTCATTAGGTGTTGCTAAGCCAAAGTACAAAGCCATCTGAAATGGCCACATCTGGTGGTACATTTCAGGCAGAAAACACTGTATAAAAATGTACAGTACAAAAACAGAGTGCTGTTTCTCCACAGAAGCATTTCTTGGAAAAGAGAGGTAAATATACCGTTTCTAATTGGCAGAGTAGCCAGCATTTTTATACACTCTCCCCAACCACCTGTCTTTTCCGAAACAATCCCAACGGATCGGAGCCCAGACCCTAAATAAATAGAACAGCTTCCCAACACCAGGCGTGCAATTAAAGGAGTATTACTCATTGACAATGAATGACCGAAGGGCTCAAAGTGCTGAGCAGAACAAACAGTAAGATTGGCTAAGGCTTCAGGAAAGCAGCCACTGCAAGCCACAGAAACCTCAGATGACTGAACAATTTCCTGGATTAAGCAGGCAAGTTCCGGTTTACACTGCAATTCATGTGGTTTGTGCCAGCAGCTTGTCAGCAAAGCACAGTCCCTGAACTTCCAAGGACTGAGGTTGCGCTGCCTCTTTTGGCAGCAACACTGAAGAAAGCTGAGCTCAATGCTTATGTTTTTCTTTCTCTCTCTCTCTCTCTCTCTCTCTTCCCCCACCTCCAAGGAACAGGAATGCAGCATATAGCATTAACAGTTCCTTCTGTCTGGAAGCAACTGAAGCAAAGTCAAGGATGGAGCAAGACCAAGATAAGGAAAAGCCCAGAGCTTCACATGAAGAAAGCTTACTCATTTGCAGATACTTAAGATAGGCTTCCCAAGTAGTAAGAGTCTTCA
Organism: Bothrops alternatus; assembly: GCA_034064705.1. NCBI lineage: Eukaryota > Metazoa > Chordata > Lepidosauria > Squamata > Viperidae > Bothrops > Bothrops alternatus. Next base: position 8,607,589 of record JARGCV010000041.1, read on the forward strand.
GTGCTGCCTGGTAAATTAGGAGTCAAATCTTTGAGGGAAGAAAGGATGGCTTAAATCCAAAGGACATTTTGGCCCTTTCACCTTGAAGTCTGTTTCTCATTATTTCCCAGCAATCACCAATACAAGAAACAGGTCTAATTTCCTTCCTGCTCTAAACTATTTGTTTGTACAATTAAATGTCCCAGATAGCAGTTAAGGATAACAAATCTTTGGCTTATTGAGGCAAATCAGAAAAAGATGTGTTATGAAACAGTTCCTGCATTTCAACAAAGTAAGGTTTGTTTCAGACTGTTATATCACTGTAAAATCAATTTTCCCCAACATTTTATATTTTACTCTTTAAAATATTATTTAAATATCGAATACACTTTGTGTATTTAATACAAGCTAATGGAGTAAGATCAGTGCGTAATATATGTGTAATGTACTGCAAGAAAACAAAGAATCTGATGATAGCAACTTACAACAAAACCACTGACAGATTATAGAACATTTCTACCTACTTTACTGTATGAAATAAAAGGCTGGATATAAAACAATAAATGAAAATGAAAGTGCTTGAGTGAACAACAGTGCCCCTACCTTGGCATCTAAATGTTTGCAAAAGAGATGATAGGGATAAACTTCACAAAATAATATTCCAAAACCAGGGCACACCACATAAAATTATTTGCAGAAGGAAGTGATACTTGGCAGAATGTGCCTCTGCAACAAAGGTATTTGGAGCAGGGTTATCAGAAACACATTTTGAGTTATGGGCAAGTTAATCATCGCTTAGGTCTTTAAAAACTTAAGTGGCTTAGGGTTTAAATGTAACTGAACTTAAAAATGAACAGGCAAGCAGATCCGTTCTTCTAAACTGAATACAGAGGAATGGTGTGACAAGGGAACAAACCACTCAGGAATCAAATTAGTGAATTAGTCTTCAAGAGTCCAGAAATGACACTGCATTAGATCACTATTTCAGCTTTCTACATACCTGCGAATGGTTCAGCACCGGCAATGACAAAGAAATCTATCACCCGTGATGTGAAGTCAAAGGCAATCTGCCGAGTGCCATGAACAACCGTGATGCTATGCCGGTCACCGTAGCTGGCTCGAGGCATCCCTCCTTGGAATATGAGGTAAGGGAGCCTTAAAGAAAAATAGATAATATTCTGAGTCTTCACTTTAATAGCATTTCATAGCTAGAATTAAAAAAAAAACAGCCTTACTGAAATCTCTCCAACTTTAGAAATTAGCTCCTTGAAGGAAGTCACTAGCAAGGGATAAGCAAAGCGTGCAATACAAGAGAAACATTGCAAGGCCTGAACAGTGGTGCTGGTGTCTCAGTCATGGAACAGCCTCGCACCCGAGGGATTCTGAGGGATCTCTAACTTTCCGGTGGGGTTGTGAAAACCTGCCTGTTCCTCCAAGCACTGGGCTAGAATGGAGGTTGAGCTGTGAGGAGGATTGATCTGGAAAGGTACTTTTGTTTTTAATGTTTTTATGTATTGCTGTGAGTTGCTTAGAGTCATCATGTGAGAGGCAGCCACAGTATATAACTCCTGTAAATAAGTAAATTTACTTATATGCATATGTGAAATTGTCAGTCCTCCCTAGAAAACCAGACCAGAAACATGACTAGATGACCTAATTCTAATTTTAAGGTAAGGCTACATATATGGTAAGGCTACAAGTCTGAAAACACAAATCTCACTATCACTTTTGATGGCCTTATCACTTCGGGCAAGTCCTTTCTAAGTTTCTTTCTCTGGCTATTAAGCACTGGGGGGCCCTCCTTCTCTTGCCTGGTTGTTCCCAAGGCAGTATCTCTTCCACGTATCCCTCAAGGCAAATCCCCACATACCATTACAGAAATGGACCCTGTTTTTCCAAAGCCCCATTAAAGAGAAGCCATTCCTTGTGGTAGCAACTAATTGTGGACTTTCTCTCCTCAGGGTTCTTTGAAAGAGTCTTGACATTCATTCTATCATCTTCAGTGGTATTTAAGATTCTTCTATCTAATCTTTAGCTGTCATTTCTATCCATTGTATTTTCTATTGTTCTCATTCTGGCTTTTACTGAATGATATGAAGTATGGATATATGCTTATAGAATTTTATAATTACAGGATAATTATTTATAGTTAGGTGAGAAGGAAAGCCTGCAGCAAAAGGCAGATTACAGATTTGGTACACAAGGACACAACATCAATTCAAAATCGCCTAAAGAAAGGCAGCAGCATTTTGTCTCATAAGTCCATACAGATCTTTATTATATGTAGAAAAGAACACACGGCTGTTACTTAACCAGTTGCAGGTTCCCAGGAATAGCCTCTCTTGTTACTAAAATGTCACTTTATACAGACAACACACAACATAATACTCACCCATTCTTTGTTGTGAGCCAGTAAATTTTTGAAATGGCCTTACAAGGGAAGGGACCTACAACAGAATATTTACAAAGATTGTACCATTTATTAAATATATTTTTGTATTGCAAAACTCACAAATAGTTTTAGTAAACCTGACACAAAATGATAACATCTCTCTGCATAACTACTCTGCATATAAGTTGCACAGTCAGACAGCTTCACCAACTAATTATGCAGACCAACGTACACTCAGATTGCCTTTTCATACATCTATTATGACATGAAGGACAAAAGGAAAAGCTGATCCAGTTTCATCTATTTTCTGGTAAAAAAACAGCTACTGTAATTCCAAGGGCTAAAAAAACTCCTGCCATCTCCATATATCTCCAGAAGGTTTATTAAAATTGTTGGAATTAGTATTGCTGTTAGACATCTAATTGTCTAGCAATTCAGATAATTTATTTTCCATGATTTAGCAATTTATTGTTTTAATATGAGTGCTGTTTTAATATGAGTGCTTCTTTTGATACAAGTTTTAATCTCTGGTTGTAGACTCATTCAGATAATAAACCCTGTAGCAGTTAATCGTGGCACTGTTTTATTATATCACTTGATGAAGTTCTAGCAACGTGAATCAAAGGTCTAAAGGTCTACACAATATATTGTCATGTGATTGGTCAGATACTAAACAATATTCTTGCTTTTTATATCCATATATGATATTTGAACCAAACAGGCCTTCTTGGAATAGGTCCAGAGTTTCTAAAGTCAAGCTTTGAATTTATTTATTAAATTTATATGCCACCAAAGGCGACTTCCAATAAAATCAGAATCAAAGCTGATACCAAAGGCATATCTTCCCAGCTTCCCTCATACTAACCGTAATGTACTTTGCTTTCCAAAGGCTCAGGCTGCCTATCATCGCTTGAAATAGGCCACTGTGTATAGCTTCCATCATAATGGCAACTGATGATATGATGGCCATCCCTCATCCAGAAGAGATTTTCTAGTTGCTAAAGAAAAACAAAAGACACATCCTGAAGTAGCAACAGGGTTGATTTGCTCACAAGGTCTGTATTTAAAACATAATCACTTAATTCTCCAGCTTTTATTTCGAACCCTTACAGAAATATCATGTGCTGGAAACTTAAGAGTTCATTAAGCTGTTAGCTGGATCTTCTCTCCTGAAGCTAATGCTTTGAACTAGGCCATAGACCAGTGTTTCTCAACCTTGACAATTTTAAGGCATGTGGACTTCAACTCCCAGCATTCCATAGCCAGCGTTGCCTCAAAATTGTCAAGGTTGAGAAACACTGCCATAGACTAATAGGAGTGCTGACTCTGATCTGCCTCTTCCCTTTTAGATACCATCAGTCTGAACTGGCCAGATCCAGACTGTGGTGATGCTGCCACAGGGTACTAGACAGTGTGCATTTTCTCACCAGAACAAAGGTGGAGAGCATATACCAGTCTGGACTCTTCACCCATGAAAACCATTAGCACATTCATTCATCTTCAAATCAGAGAAGTGTGCTTTATCTGAGTGGCACACCAGAGGTCACACATCCAAAAACAAACGGGGCCAGGACAAAAGCTAAACCAAATGTAATTTGAATAGTTAATGTGATTGCTGCTGATAGATTTAATCATTTCTTCTGTTTACCCATGGCCAGTGCAAACTTTTGGAGAGGAGCCACACCCACAATTTTGGGGAAAAGGTTGGGTGCCCTTTTTCAAACTGAACTCGTACATGTGATCTTCTAATGAAAAAAAATTCAATATTCTCATCTGGAAGAGTACATATGTGATAATGTGGAAATAGTGCTGTCAATCTTCTTCACTTTTATGGTATAAACAACAAATCAGGCCAACAAAGAAAGTTCAACAGAGCATTCAAAAGGCTCCCTCCATAGCACGTTCTCTCATCTCCTCATAGGCCCCTACGGCCTCTTGTTTCTCTATTAATCCTGTCAGTGTAAAGATTGTCTTTTCAAGTGACACTTCGGACTGTTCAGTCATATTGTTATTCTAATCGGCAATCTGAGCATTTTAATATGCTATTGGAAAATGTTAATGAAGAACATGAATTCATATTCTAGGGACCAAAGATCTTGAGGGGTAGCTATATGTTAATAAACTGGTATAATAAAACCCTGATAACAACTTTTTTTTTGGTTTGTTATCATGTTTCGGATGAGGGTAACGAAACATCCATTTCCTATTCTCTACCTTAGAAAGAAGGATGCTGAAAGGATAAATTGCACGAAAAAAAAATACATTTTCTTAGTAACACATTTCACCTCTCTCTTGCCCTGCTTGTTAAAAAAAAAATGTGCAAGGACCTCATAATAATTGCTAGACACAAGGCATCATCAATGTCCTAGCAGATTTCCCTGCTTTTTGTTCTGGACAGAGTTCTATGACTTTGCCCATATTTTACAGTAAACTATAGTTTATTCATGGTTTGAATAAATTATTACAGTCAATGACCAGTCCATTTAATCCTAGCACTACTAAAGTAAAATGTGTCAGGGCCACACCAAACCATAAACAGTAGTTTACAAAAAATAATAAACGGCCTCATGCAGTTTACTAAGCCAAGTTCAAGCCAACCACATTTTGGCTTATCAATTTGGATGAACATAAAACTGTAACTTGCTACGTAAGCTAAGGAAACAGGGCCTTCGTTCAGAACTTCCAGAATTCACGAGTACCTGATTGCCAAGTAAATGATGTGTTGCTTTCTTATTTATCAAATCCCAGAGAACAATGAGGCCCCTGCTGTAACCAATCAAAATCTGATTGGGATTCTGAGGATGTTCCCGTAACACTTCTACCAATTCCAGGGACCTCCTGTTCCGATAATCTTCTGGCACTCTGTGAGGAAACACAAATGGAACCATTATTGTGCAAGCAAAAGAAAGAAACTTAAAATGTGCAAAGAAACAGTTGCACATATGGTAAGGCTCCACCTTCCTCTGCACCATCATAAGGCCAAGCACATGGCTTCTTGCCAGAGCCTCTGCTTTCAGCTCAGATCAGACCAAGCTTTTTCACCAGCAGGCTCCCAGGCCAATTGTTGAAAGGGGAGCTCATGTTCCAGAGAAACACTTCTATTTCTAAGCTCATGCTTTGCTTGAGTGCAACATACTTAGGTAATCCAATTCAGTCTATTTTTTCATGGGGTATGTTTAAGGAAACAAACTGGTACTTTGACCTATCTGAACAGTTGGTCACAACAGAAACCTTTAAGTGGTTACGCTGTGGAAGCTGAACCTTGAAACACGTACATTGTCTAGGTTATTCAAGACTGGACAAACTCTGTATTTTCATAGGTCACCCCAAATGTTGCTCTTTCTCTGGCTTTAGGGCTTGCTGCCACCTGTTCTTAGAAGGAGACCTCAGCAGAGAATTGGAACATTTACATCCCAACAACTCTCTGTCTATTCACATAAGGAGCCTATCCAGATTAGGTGAGAAATGAAACCTCTCTGGAGGACATACATGGGATCCCACTAAGCAACTTGCTCAAACTGAAGCTTAGATAAGTAGCAAAACGTTTCGAACTGACAAGACATCCAGTTGCTATGACTTCACTTCCAGACATCTTGTATGACAGACAAGCTGTATGTTGATCGAGACTTGTAGAGTCTATACCCATCTATGGTTGGATTTATAAACAGGGCAAAATCTCAGAAATGTTATAGGTAACAATTTCGGTGTCTGACGTCACCTTTGTAATACTTCTTCTGGACTGATGATCTGGTCTTCTAGCACCCTGAAGGATGGGAGCTCTACCACAAACACATTACCACTTTCAGTACCAAGATACAGAAGTTCTTGAGAAGAATGTGCCAGGATTGCTGTTATTTGGGTAGCACTTGGAGGGGAACTAGAGGTGGAGAAAAACAAAGAAAAAGATTTTAAGATTCAGGCGAATGAACTTGATATTGCAATCAATATTCATGTAGCACCATATGAAATAAAAATTTGATCCAAAATCTATTTGCAAGAATTGAGAAAGGACTACTGAAGACAAGTTATTGAAATTCTAACTCCAGAATCTCGTGGCAAAGAAACATATATGAAACTGAAAATGTTATATGGTTTATGAATAGATAAACTTGCAAGAACTTAATAATAATAATAATAATAATAATAATAATAATAATAATAATAATGTTGGAAGGGACCTTGGAGGTCATCGAGACCAACCCCCTGCTCAGGAAGGCAGGAAACCCTACACCATTTCGGACAGATGGCTGTCCAGTCTCTTCTTAAAAACTTCCAGTGTTGGAGCATTCACCGCTTCTGGAGGCAGGTTATTCCATTGGTTAATTGTTCTAACTGTCAGGAAGTTTCTCCTTAGTTCTAGGTTGCTTCTCTCCTTGATTAGTTTCCATCCGTTGCTTCTTGTCCTTCCTTCAGGCGCTTTGGAGAATAGCCTGAATCCCTCTTCTTTGTGGCAGCCCCTTTAGTCCCTTCTGCTTGAAAATGCTAGATTTACTAGTAAATAGCATATATATTGATGGTTGTTAATATTTCCTCCTTCACCATTATCCTAAAATCTGTACTAAACTTTTACCGTTGTTTTAATTACAGTAATTTAGCCTAAGTTCAGACACTGGACCATCCTCTGATTCTCTTGCTGAAACACAGTTGACCTTTGGTTCAGATGAAATAATAAATTAAGTTTCCTCAAATAAAGCCAAGAAGAAAACTAGATTTACAAAAGATGAAGCATACCACAATTCTCCATACCACAAAAAGCAGATTACGCAGAGTGCAAAGAACCTTTAAAATTTATATTTGCTTGAAATATCAACAGTGAAGAATTTACTGTATGTCAAGCATGTTGACTTTCTTAGCAGTCCAGATGTGCTAGGATTGGAAGTATCCTAATTACCCAGGAGGCCCACGGAGTGTGAAATGTCTTTCCTCCTGAAGCTCTGATGTACCATGATGGGAATGTTTCAGGGTCCATAAATGCAGGCTGTTATCATCCAGTAGGGTCACTAAGCGGCACTGAAAATTATCAAGAGGAACAGAGATAAAGCAACCTTTATTACCTGTAGTAGCACATCAAGAACTAAGCTATTGTTTTAAGCTACAATCCATGACTAAGATGAAATAAAATTCCCATCTGGGATGGGACAAAGTTAGACAGAAACAGATTTGTTACAGACTCTCCACTTTAGAAGTCTATTCCAAGATAGTAGCCAAGAGCAACAACCAGGCCAATAGATAAATGCTCACATATTTTATAGAAGTTGACAGCTTATTTCAGCACATATACTATATATACCAAGCACAGGAACAAGATTTATCCTATAAAAAAGAACAGTCTGGCCTCTAAAAGCCATAAGGGACAGGACAGTGATGATAGGACAACATAGGAATTGGCGGATGAGATGGGGAGGGGGATGGCTATGTGTGTGCGCGCTATGTGTGAAATAGACAATGAACAGAATGCAGATAGTCCTCGATTTACAACTGTAATTAAGCCCAGAATTATGGTTGTCATTGGAATTGCTAAATAGATCACATGGTCAGACCCGATTTTATGACATTTTTTTTGCCGTAATCATTAAGCGAACCCCACAATCACTAAGCAAACACCATGCCATTAAGCGAATGCCATTGTTGTTAAGCATATCAATTTACTCAAAATGGATTTTTGCTGGCATTTTTTTTTTTTGTTGAAAATCAGAAGTAAATGCTGGAAACTGGCAAAAAAAAGTAGAAAATCATGGTCACGTGACCATAAGATGCAAACAAACATAAAGGTGAGCTGGTTGCCAAGTGCCTAAAATGCTACTGCATGACCACAGTGTGTGTGGTCATGTGTGTGTATGCACGTTTGTGTGTGCACATCAGGGCAGACTACCTATACAGCTACTACCAGTAGTAACATCTGACAGGGTATTTAACACCCTAATTTTACTTATTTTGAAAGAAAATCAATAAATCCGCTTTGCTGTTGAATTCCAGCTGTTTGATCTGGGGGGGGCGTTTACCAAGAGCTGCCATTAAAAAAGGGGAGGGAATACTTTGAAAGATTTATCACAAAGGTTATAAATTGCTCACACTGGTGTATAACAAAGATAAATAAAAAAAACATGCAAGGCCTTAAGAAAAAATCTATATCAAAGCCGATCAAACAATTTGCACATTTGCGCATTTCAGAATATAAATAATCTTACCAACATTCACCCGATTTGATACGTGGCATCTATTTAGAACATTGATTCTAAAGTGGTTAACCAGAAAAAAATATCTACAATACAGTACATTTGCAGTCAACTGACAAGTATTATACAGTACTAAACGTTACCAGAAAGTCATATTTAGTTGCTTTTGACATAGGGAATATTATTCTGGACATTCGGGACACACTTGATATCTAACATGCTGGGAGAGAAGTGGCCTGAACAGGAAGTTACTTTCAGTTCTAATGAGTAATATACAATGACTTAATCACATAAATCAAATGAACCTGAATTTATTAGTTCTTATTAAGAGTGTGCCTCTTTGGTTCAGACATTTGTTCAGCAAAATGGGACTACTCTGCCTTCTCCAATTGTATTTTTTTGTATTACTTTCTGTGTTTGGAAGCCACTTCCCTAATCTATTTCACCTTAATATAAATTCATTAACGTGGTACTATAAACTTTTAGAAATGTGGAAAATATTTGTAGGTGGGTAGTAGGTGTTGGTGTTGGTTCCGCTGATGATGTTACCTAGCCTGGTGATGAAATGTTCTGAAACTAAACAACAAGCCTGGACAACAAACCACCACCGACCATAAACTTTTACCCTGCGTGATGTTGTCAAATCTACCAAAAAAATATTCCATTTCTTGTATTGCCTTAAGATTGTTGTTCGAAAGTTGTATGTGTGTTGGGTGTCTATTTTTAATATTTTGATTGGACTTAGATTCTTTGATGTTTTGTATATGTTGTAAGCCGCTCCGAGTCTCCGGAGAGGAGCGGCATACAAGTCCAATTAATAAATAAATAAGATTCTGTCCATCAAGTCTAAGCACTCCAAGCTATTTCTGGGCTTTTCATAGTGTTACACAACAGTAAGAACTTAAGACAAACTGTGTTTTAGATCAGTTAACCCAAAGTCACCTGAGCTACCAGCTTCCAGGGATAAATTTTACCTAGCTGATAATCTGCATTCCTGATGTCTGAATTAAACACACACCCTTTTTGAAGTGAGCATTTTTAAATCTGCCTTTTTCACTTTTGCATTCTTTGGATAGGTTAATTTTTTTTAAAGTGGTGTGCTCCATACTATTTATTAAAGCCCAACCCTAATCACTATTTTAGATTTAAAATTAAATATACTGAACACCAAATTGACACTCAGCAGAGCATACCAGTTTTCCTATAGGTATTTCCTGATGGAATGGAATATACAAATAGAATATAAAAAAGTACTACAAAATGCAGGATCTTTTTCCTAAGTTGAAAATGTTGAAGGAAATTACATGATACATTAAATATATAGCTCTTTGCTTTCTTTTTTTTATTCCTAGGTGAGTACATGACACTCCAATGTAACACAGCACCACTGGCAGAAGATATTTAAGAGAACTGTGATTCAAAGGGGAAAGGGGGATTTGGTGTGTACGTGCAAACATACTCATTGTGCCTGTTGGCAATTTTTTAATCAAGCTGAAAACACACAATCTAATGAAAAGAAGTGTTTGTTTAAAAAATTTGTGGCGCATGCAGCCATGCACATTCTGAATCACCCTTTGAATTCAGATCAGTGCATAGCCCTGGTATTTAGCCTTTTAAAATGTTTAGCCCTTGCCTTCCAATCTGCTATTCTCCGAACACAAAGGTTAAAAAGAGATAACCTTCATATTAGTGCTAATAGTTGCTTTTTTTAATAAAAAAAATCCTGCAGGATATTTCAGGCTGCAAGTTACTGGGGAAAAATGTTTACATCATTTCCTTCTTTCACAAACACATAGCCCCAATCCAGAGGAGGGTCCCATAGGGAAAATAAGAGGGCTGTGCTCTTCTTTGTGTAATCATACGTCTGATATACAGATAGTCCTTGGTTAATATTGCTTAACAATGGTAATCATGGCAGTCCCCATTGCTGTCATTAACTGACTCCCACAAATTGTTAAGTGAGGACCCACCCTGATCCAAACCATTCACGCCCTGGCTTGATAAGGTAAGGGACTGCCTGCTCTGTCTCCTCTTGACCTCCACCCACATGCCTCTCTTCCCACTCCATTCTGCCCTTTTGGCTGCCTGCTGACCCACTTCCAACTGCCTCTGCCACTCAGCCCTGACACCACAGCACTCACCAGTACAATACTGGCCTGGGTCTTCTTTCAGACTAGTGCAGTCAGAGTTTCTCTCACATCCCTTCCAGGGCCTCCATTCTGCTCCACCCAGGGTCTTCTTTCACAAAAAAGCCAGACATATGAAAGTAGGGCTGACTGCACTGGCATAAAAGGACCCAGAAGCTGGGGCCTTCTTTCATGCCCAGACTTCTTTGGCAAAAGCAAGCCCTGGGTGGAACATGAAGGGAGAGCCTGGCTGGCATGCAGCAACCCTGGATGGGGCACAAGAGAAAGGCCCGACTGCACCAATCTGAAAGAATGTGGTGTGAAGGAAGATCACAACTGGTGGAGTACTGGTGTGCGTTGCAATGGGTCTAGACAAGGACAGCTGGTGGCAATGGGTAAGCAGACAGCCATAACAGGGTCATGACTTTGGGTGGGCCTGAATTCTGTTCACATGACCACACAGACACTGCAATGGCCAGAACTTCGAGGACAGGACATAAGTCCATTCATTCGGTGTTATCATAACTTTGAATGGAAATTAAGCAAGGTTTATCTCTATACCATAATGCACATTTTAATGAATTGCTCAGATTGATATGTTAATGTTCCACAGCTGAACAAATTTAACCAGCAGCATATTCAATCTATTGCAGAACTCTACCACATTCAAGGAAAGCATAATTGCCATCGGGTAAGTTCAAGCTTTAGTTTTATTTATTAATTCAATTTATAAAGACAGGAATCTGAATCATCTTCAGGATATCTAAATGGAATGAACAGGAGACAGGACAGTTCATGATTCTCAAAGCCTTCTTCCCAGTAACTGCATCAAGCAGTGTTGGGTCTGTCAGGAAGATGACAACAACAAAGCTGGAATCCTCCCTCTGACAGGTTCTGCTAGAGCTGAGATCCAAAATCGAAGTCTTCCTTTAAATATATAGGATTGGGGAGCTCGGAATAAAATGAACGTCAGTTCATAAATACTCCAGGAATCATACCGAGTTACCAGCTACAGTTAAATCAGTGCTATTTAGCAAGTCACATTAAAAACACTTTCATTTTAATACTGAGTAATTGCATTATCTCCAAGGAAGTCAGATTTGGTTGCATCAGTTTTACTCACCTGTTCAGGAATGAAATGTATCTGCATGACGGTGTTGGTCTCTTCATGTAAGCCCATGAATTCCACTCCTGGAGCACCATAACTGAACTACTACTGAGGTCAATAGCGCTGAAGTAGACATATATTACAACTGACATCTTGCATGAACAATTATATTTTAGGACAACGGTAATTCTTTTTTGTATTGTTTCTAGAATTAGGCTAGATTACACTTCTTCTAATAACATTTTTATATGTTTGAAATAGCTGAGGACTATTTCCATTAATCTGAAGAGAAAAAAGCAGAAGTATAGCAATTTACTCCTTGATTTACATGAGATCCTGGAGTAAAGTACCCTGAGCGCTAAAGGAAAGATGACTTATAAACCTAACAAATACACTAAAATGGAAAAGAGTTATTTCAAAGCCTTTCCTGATACTTTCTAACAGGTTTTTAAGATTTATGTTTTTGAGGGGCTTGATCACATGCACCTTTTTTTAGAACTGAGCAGGATGGAATGACTGAAACCTGTTTATTCCCAAGGTGGGTCACGTTTCAATCCACAAATCCAGCTATGCAGATGATCCAATTATACAAACAATTTCCAAAAGAGGAGCCAATTAAAATGACAATTATGTGGAAAAGGCATTCAGATTCTTGGCCATCCATTTCCTCCACTCTTCTATATTTAACCGGGTTCATGCCGCAGGGATAAGCATTGTATTTTAGATATTGGAGCTAAATGAAAGAGAAGCCATTTTAAAGCAGTCTCTTTTTTTATTTCAATCTCCAAACAAGAATTGCCACTTTCCATTCCCCATGAGAGAAACTAGCTTAACATGGCACAACCTGAGCTCCTAGGACTTCACTCTGAAGTGATTAGGTTATCCTGGTTCAAGTCTTATCCCCATTTCAAAGACAATCGACTTAAAGCACGCTAGCATTTTTCCATCCTACTCTCCCAACCCATTCTGCAGTACAGCGATAACCTTAGTACCATTCACATTCACAATTACACTTTATGCGATGAGTAAGAACAAGAACAGCAAGTATAATTTGAATTCTGATTCTATGCACTTTAGCCTGCCCATAAGGAACAGAAAGAGTGAACAGAACCAGGAAATCTCTTCTGCATTTAGGAAGACCAAATATCTTAACTCAGCTGTTATTTTTATAGTCTAATAATTTAGATAATGTGCAGAATTTTTCGAATGAAGTTCTTTCTACAGACTAAGAATGAGGGCTGTGCAGTGCTTTGATTAAAGTTTTAAAAAATGCTTTGTACACAGTCCCTAGAAAAGGCACAGTTGCTTTAAGGAATTATAGATATGTACTATTTCTGGGTCCCATAGCATCTTTGGGGATTCTAGTCTAAAGCATTGTATCTATTAAGTGTGCAACTAACCTACTTTCTCCCTTAAAACTGATTCGAAGGCAGAAATAAACAACTGAAAGGATACATTTTGATAGCTCCTGCCCGGGTCCCAATGGCCATAAGGTGGAAGAAAGCACTGTAGCCCAGGGCACTTGGCTGATGAGGAAAACCATGTTCAACCGTCTAATGGAAAAGGAAAAGATGAACCAGCAATATACATTATACATGAAGACAAAAAGCTGTGCAAAAAGTGAACTTACATAAGAACAAATTTCACCATAGCATCTGGACTCAAGCAATATAATATTGAAATAAAGTACTTCTTCGGACAAATCTTACAAAACCAGGGATCTGCCTTAATCACACTTAAAGACGTTATAGAACAATTTCCTCTAGAATAATAGCGCAGAAATAGTTTAAAATCCTTTCACTGTAAAAGATTGATAGCACTCATCCAGACGAGGCGTGAGTAAAATCACTCTCGAGAACTTTTATTTCCGGAATTTCCATATTTAGCTTTTTAATGTTAATTTTAACAAATTCTTTTCTTCGTGCTATAGGATTTTCTACAGTGGAGACCTAGCAATCCTGCACAGCACTGCCTTTACTCTGTAAATATATCAGATCACAAAAACATGCATCCTATGGCCTTATATAGCTAGACCTTTACTCCATATAGGTATCATTAGTCTTAAAAACAGCATTCCAAAGTACAAGTAAAGCAATTTCAGAAGCAAAGGAGGCAAACAAAATATGTAGGAAAATATATAACCTGGTTTGAAGATTGCTCTAATCCAGTGTCCCCTACCCATAAGTCTGGTGAATAAGCCACAAGGATTGTATTAACAGAACATCTATGCCATCAAGCCTGGTTTACTAGCCAGAGGTTGTAATAAAAAAAAATAACTGGATATGTACAAACATGTAAAACATACTTTCTCTTTCGCATTTACAAGAATCAGTGATTCTTCAGGCATAGATGTATATGTTAATGGAAGAGAGAAGTTTTGCCCTTTGTTATGTTGAAAATGTCATCTGATCTTTCTTCCATCCATTTGCAGCCCTCTACTTAGGAGCAAATACACAATCCATGGTGAAAGATTTTTAGAATAAGGGTTTAAATCAGTGTTTTTCAACCTTGACAATTTTAAGGCATGTGGACTTCAACTCCCAGAATTCCACAGCCAGCATTGCTGGTTGTGGAATTCTGGGAGTTGAAGTCCACATGCCTTAAAATTGTCAAGGTTGAGAAACACTGGTTTAAATCAAACCCCATTATGGCCAAGATGCTGAGAACTTTTGGGAACATATTTCTATACTATGAAACTGAGCAACTCTGTTTGGTTGACAGAGTTATCAACAATTAACAATCTGGGAAATATACAAACTTCAGAACTATTTATTTACTGTAACGATTACCGTAGTGCAAGGCATAAATAGGCTCAGCAGATAATCTCGCTGAAGGAGACAATTGCGTCTTTTTTATTCTTAATGCCAGAAATATGACACAACTGACAAAATTTATAAAGTTCGGCTTCAAATCTGTCACATTTCTGGTTTGATAAAAACCTAAAACTACAGCATGATCAGCATTATCTAAACTTACTTCTTCCAAAATATGGATGTATCTAGGACTGTGCAGAATAAAACTATTCTCTCGTGACGCGTGTCATGGATTCAATCTCTTACATCTATATATACCGAATTAATATCTGCAGGTGGAAGAGGTTTCCAGCTTAGTTGAAACACCACTGGGTATCATTTCAGGGGCTTTTTCCAAGCAGGATACATGGGGCGCAATAGAAAGCCAAGTTGTCTTATCATGATAGTATCTTTCAAGAATTACTTGCAATAACTGGCTGTCTGAAAAGAGGCAGACAAAAGACCTGTATATGTACAAATACTGAAGTGTCTCTCCAGGGTGCCTACAGGTAGTCCTCGAGTTATGACTGTAATGGAGCCTGCCCATTAAGGGTATACATCATAACAGTTATAAAACAGATCGGTCACGTGGCCGACCCAATTTTATCATATTTTCTGTGGCCGTCATTAAATGAATGCAATAGTTGTAAAACAAAGGCAGCATGGGTACCGTGGTACTTTTATGCAATGTCTCACAACAACAACAACAACAACAACAACAACAACAACAACAACAACAACAATAATGTTGGAAGGAACCTTGGAGGTCTTCTAGTCCAACCCCTTGCTTAGGCAGGAAACCTTATACCAGGAGTGTCAAACTTGCAACGTCATGTGCCGTGCCGTGTCGTGCCATGCCGTATCACAACTTTTTTTCCATTGCCGGCAATGGGGTGGGCATGGTTTCAGCATTGATTACATAACTGAAGCAAATAAGCTTATGAGTTTTATCAAAGCATCTTTTTCAACTACACTTGGCTACTATGAATGCAATGGACATTACTCAGTATTTATTATCTGCAAGTATTTTAAGCCCCATATTTAAGAAAAAAACATGTTAATGTGTTAAGTCCACATAGCGTATCACAGTGGTCCCTAACCTTTGTGGCTTGGCGGCCTGGCTGAGGGGTGGAGATGGGAATTGGGCCACGTGAACAATGGGTCGGCGCTCATGTGTGCGCGCACACACAGCCCTTGTGCAAGCTGTCAGCCAGTGCACATGCACACTCGACTTGCGCAAGTGTTAGGCCGGCGCACATGCAAAAGAGTACCCACCAGCCTGCTCCTCATGCAAATTGAGTTGCGCACACACACTTGCTCCATCCAGCCACTCGCGTGGCCCCAATTCCGAAAAGGCCATGACCTGGCAGTGGGCCATGGCCCAGGGGTTGTGGACCCCTGGCCTATTTATTACACAAGTGGAAACCTTTCAAGAGACTTTTATTTCCACTGATTTTACCAGCCTGAACAACATATGTTGTTTGAGAGCCCACCCAACCCTCAGGAAAATATATTTAGCTGTATAGGAAAGAATAACTTTATTTATAGTGCTTTGCTTTCAGTTTAATCACAATTAGCTACATTTTATAGCATTCTAACTCTTTGTAGCACAACCAACATGGCCACTGATAAATGAAATTTATTTGGGCATAAAAGCAAAAATATTCAGATTTTGAAAAAAAAAACAACAACACAAACTAAGATGGTTGCACTTTAGAACATAAAGTACAGTACCAGTAGGGGACAGAAGCAGGTACACCTGGAGTGGGTGTGGAAAGAAAGAAAACAATGAAACTGTAGCGGAGAGCAAACAAACATACATACAGAAGCCAGCTCAGTTTTGCTGACTGATTATGAGCCATCAAGTTGGCTTTTATTTAGGGAAAGTATATTTTATTCTCAGAACATGGAACTCCATCTTTGGTTGTTTGTCATGGGAGAGGCCAACTTTCAGACAAGTGAAAGGATTTTCTCCCAAGTCTTAGTCAAAAGTGACACTATCATTTTATAGCCATGAGAGAATCGGCTTTCTGAATCTGCCCTTAGAAGTACAGCAGATCAAATCTTGGCAACTGCTCTGCCACCACACAAGCCTGTGTTTACCCCAGTGAACAAAGCGGGCTGGAAGACCTACCAGCTTAAAGAACCCCACTCAGGTATGAACCAAGTGGATTGCTTCCAAGTAGGTAAAACACAGGTGAAACCAGCCCGTCTGGCAGCTGAACTTGGCTGATCAGCTAACTTCACAACTGAGGACATGTCTGGCCCTGCAGAATTTTACAACATGCCATACCAAGAAGAGGGAATTAAATTTCACACTGTGCTACTCATTGGTCTGAGAATTTTTGTAAGATAGAACCACAGGTGTTCTTAGTATCCCCAAGTGACAGCTGCTTATGTTGCTGGGATACATGTACTTATATGTGAACAAGGCACTCTCTGGTTAGGAGAGAAATACAGCCTCCCTCCCACCCACCCACCCTCCCTCGGACCACATGCTGCAACAACACCATAGAGATACTGTACTAAAAGCATAATCTCTTTCAGTTGCATATCTGCTTTTGGTCTTGCCTGGGGGGAATGCCTGAGTGAACAGATCAATGTTCCTTTGTTTTAAAGATATGTCTGACCATACAGTGGACATGCATATAGGAAGGAAAAATTCAAGAGCAACAAAATGAAGAAAAACACTCAAAATAAACAAGCTATAAGACAAAATCTTTTTTAAAAAAACAAAACAAAACCCAAACAGTCAAATTCAAAAGATAGCATTTGTTTAAAAAATGTTTTATATTACTCTGGAAAGACTTAAACAATTCAAACAGAACTCAATTGTTGCCATAGTCTTACATTTGTTTCACTTTCGTTTGGAGACAGATTAAATCAGGGGTCCCCAACCCCCGGTCTGTGGACCAGTACCAGGCCACGGCATGCCAGCAACCGGTCCGCACAAAGAAGGAAAGCCCCATCCACGGGATGCAGGCAGCACACAAAACCATGCACCCTCCGGTCCGTGGAAAATTTTTTCTCCACCTAACCGGTCCCTGGTGCTCAAAAGGTTGGGGACCTCTGGATTAGATTATTTCAAGAAGGAAAATGTTTTAATGAAGCTAGAAATACCCCAAATATCTGGATTTGTAATAGTTTGAGGTTGAAAGCTCAGTTGTTCAAAGTTTGAGAAGTATTGTGTAATAAAACAGCTCCAGGTTGAATTTGAAAAGGGGTCTTTTTGAGTTTGGGAGCGGGAGGACTATTTCAAGTGATCAACCAGACCGATATTCTTCAAACTCTAAACCGTTTGCAATGTTTTACATATCTTTAAAAGCTTGAGTGAAACTAATTAGGGAGAGCTGCCATAGGGTGTGCCTGCCAATACTGCAGCTTTTGGGGAATCAGTCAGTGGATTCTCTCTCCACCCGATCCCATAATGCAACCTTGTTTATGTACTTGAAACTCACTCCTCTAATATTCTTTATTTATGATGCAGCTTTTCAGGGAGGAAAACATTTTCTTTTAGATTAAGAATACTAATATTTGAATTTTACATACTGAAAATACAAATGGTATCTATGGTTTAGACCAGTGGTTCTTAACCTGGGCGATATTGCCCCCCAGGGGGCGATTTCATTTTTCAGGGGGCGATGGAATGAAAAGGGGTGATGCAGGGGCGAATGAACGAAAAGGGGGCAATATGGGGACGATAGAGCGAGACGTTTTGGGGACACTTTTGAGCCTTCCCCTGCGACTCCGAGCCTCCTCCACCATTTGCAGAGAGAGACAGAGACAGAGAGAGGCACTTGTGCCTCTCTCTCTCTCTCTCTCTCTCTCTCTCTCTCTCTCTCTCTCTCTCTCTCTCATGCGGATTTGCCCCCTCGCAGTGCTCCTGATTGGCCCTGCGCCCGGGTGCTCCACCCGCTGGGAGAAGCGCGACTTAAGCCTGGCGGTGCGAGGGGAGGCTTGGTGATGCAGCCGACAGGCGGGGCATTCCGCAGATGCCCCGTGGCCCAGACTTGATCCCAGGGACGCCAGCAGCACGTGGGATGGCTGCCAACATGACTGTGAGCCTCCAGCGGCGACAGGGAGTCTTCTGCTGCCTCCTGCCCCCCCCGCCCCTTCGGCGCCCTCTGCCTTTCGTTCTCTCTCTCTCTCCTCACCTGGAGAAAGAAGGGGGGAGGGAGGGAGAGGAAAGAGAGAAAGAGAAAGGGAGAGGGGAAAGAGAAAAAGAGAGAGAGAAAGAGAGAGGAAGCGCAAGTGCTCTCTCTCCCTCTCCCTCTCTCTCTCTCTCACACACACACACACACACATAGAGTGGGGGAAGAGGACTGGCAGACCAAGGGCAGAAAGAAGGAGGGAGGGAGGGAGGGAGAGAGACCCTTTTGACATCTAAAATGAAGATAACACTGAAGATATATATATATATATATATATATATATATATATATATATATATATATATATATATATATATATATATATATATATATATATATATATATATATATATATATATATATATATATATATATATATATATATATATATATATATATATATATATATATATATCTTCAGTGTTATCTTCATTTTAGATATCAAAAGGGTTTTGCGGCTCCCAGTGTTTTGTTTTCAGTGGGAAATGGGTCCAAGTGGCTCTTTGGGTGTTTTGGGTTGCTTATCCCTGCTCTACCCATACAGTGGCGTGCCATTGGCCAGAATGGGCAGTGATGGAGGAGGGAGCGCTTCTTTCGAAACATCGCATGCTGTTTTGTGTGTTTCTTTGTATTATACATTTTTAGCGTGCACTCCAGTTCGATATTATATTTTCTTTGTGTCTTTTTAATCCTTTTTACAGTGTGTGTGACTATATATACTTTCCTTGAATCTTAATTTAGTTTCAGAGTTTTCGTCTTGAAATTCTTAGTTCCTGCATTGCGGTTTGTTCTTATTCCCTTTTTATATTTCTTTTCGCATCTTAAATTTCACTTGTAATTCAATCATTAAATGTTACTGTTTTTCTTTTCGGGCATTTCACTTTCTTGCAATTGAATTTTGTTTTCAGTGGTCATTACATTTAAGTGTCTTGAATAAATAAGATAATAATGAAATACATGTATCCCGAAGTTTGGGAATAAAGTGACGGGTGGCACCAAAATTTTTCACACAGTTGAGATATGGGAAAAAGACTGGAAATAAATTATTTGCATCGATATGTCCAGATGACAATTTTAAAGAAAACAAAAAAAGTGTTTGCATAAATTGAAGAATTATTTCCTATGTTGTGATTGAGAGGTTATGTTGGGGGAGGGGGGAGATGACAACTTCCCCATTGGCTCAAGGGGGCGATTCGTTCAAAAAGGTTAAGAACCACTGGTTTAGACCCAATCTTCCAGGCAAATAGGAATCCCAAGTTGAATATTCACAGTAGCTTTGGGATTTTGTTTATTTATTCGCCAAAAGCACAGTACTCACAACACCAAGGAGAAAGACTTGAAGAGCTGGTTTGCTTTAAAGCAAAGATTGAGCTGTAGGCATTATATGTTTGCAGTTAAGTGTACTTATATGTAACTGAAGCAGTTTGAAATAAAAATTGGGACGCTGCATGGCCTCCAGAAATAAAAAAATGGACTTGCAGAAGTCCTTGCAAAATGTGACATTTTAGCAAGGTTTCTTTTAAAAGAGAATTGATATTTAGCCACTTTTAAGATGTATTAGTTAAAGCAAATCAAGAAGAGAATGAATGGATGAAGAAGCTATGAAAGTGTTCACTAAATTAATGCTAAATTGAGCCACCCAGAATGATTTGCTGAGGTAGGAGCTATAGAAATCAAGTAAATAAGTAAATAAGTACGGGTAGTCCTCAACTGAATCCAAAATTTGTGTTGCTAAGTGAGACATTTGTTAAGGGATTCCCCCCCCCCATTTTAGGACCTTTTGTGCCACAATTGTTAAGTGAATCACTGAAGTTGTTAAGTTAGTAACATAGTTGTTAAGTGAATCTGGCTTCCCCATTGAGTTTGCTTGTCAGAGATTGCAAAAGATGATGCCATGACCCTAGAACACGCAATCGTCATGAATCAATTGCCAAGCATCTGAATTTTTATCACATGATGATATAGAGGGCTCCAACAGTGGTACGTGTGAAAAACAGTCGTATGTCCCTTTGAGCAGTGTGACACAGTGGTTAGAATGCAGTATTGCAGCCTACTTCAGCTCAATGCCAACAGTTCAATCCTCACTGGCTCAAGGTTGACTCAGCCCTCCATCCTTCTGAGGCCGGTAAAATGAGGACCCAGACTGTTGAGGGCAATAAGCTGACTCTGTAAATCGCTTAGAGAGGGCTGTGAAGCACTATGAAGAGGTATATAAGTCTAAGTACTAAGAGGTGTTGTAAATCAAGGACTACCTTGACTAAGTAAGTAAGTGGGACAGGCAAATCTCTGTGGTTCTGCATAGGGTAGGCCAAAGGGCAGCGAATGGGGTGAAACAGGTGAGTGTCCCGTCTGAGCCACTTTCTTAAGTAGTCACAGCTGAGAACCCCACAAGGTGCCCCCTCCAAGGCTGCACCCATCACTGCTTTCATGAAGCAGAAGTGGTGCTGCTGTTGGCCACACTGGTGCTTGGCTCTGCAAAACTCACTCTGCACCCGGGAGATAGGCAAAGTGGGCGGAATTGAAGCAGAGTCAGTCCAGGTAGGGCAGGAAAATATATGGTGGGAAACAGCGCAACAGTCATAAATGTGACTGCTCAGAAAGCGCCCAAATTCTGATCACATGATCATGGGAATGCTTCAACTGTCGTAAATGCAAGCAGTGATTGTAAGTTCATTTTTCAGTGACATCATAACTTTGAACAGTCACTGAAAAAATGGAAATAATCTGAGAACTACCTGTAGGATTCCGGAGCCATGTATTCTCAGTTGTGGCACCTGTTCTTTGAAATAATCTTCTCCCAACACAGGCCCTGGCCCTGATCCTATAATACTTTAGGGAGGCCATTAATATCTAGCTCCACCCCCAAGCCTTTGAGCCAGAATGAATAGAGTCTCCACTCTTAGGAGCCATTATGTATTCAGTCATGTTTACCATTTATGTTTACTGTTTATTTGGTTTTAATGACAGGTTTGCTTTGCTTTTCCATTTTTTTCCCTCACTGCCCAGAGATAAACTGTTTTGAGACAGCGGGCCATATAAATGTTGCAAGTCAATAAATAACCAGATACATCAATAAAGTCATTGTTTCATTGTGGTTATCTAGTGAATAAGCAATGTGTTAATTTAATAGCTACATTTCTACTGCACATTTAAACATTCTAAGGCTTTCCACGCACCATTACACCATATAAAATACAGCAGGCAATCTTTTCATGACTCTTAAAATGCAATCAAAAGTAATGTGCAGCTAAGAAGAGTTTCCATGTAAAATGGGCATGACAAACCTTGTAGAGACAATAGCTCACCTAAAATTGCACAAATATGCCGCTCAAAATCAGTATTTTGGTATCCAATGTCAATGGTGCAATCTTAAGAGGTTTTTGAAGACCATAAAAATGGGATTCAGGCTACCTGAGATTTGGTTCTAAGCTCCCTATTCCAGTGTAGGACAAAATCTATACCAGCGGTTCTCAACCTGTGGGTCGCGACCCCATTTGGGGTCGAACAATCATTTCACGGGGGGTTGCCAAACGCCACAGTCCGCCATTTTTTTTTGGTCGGCCATTTTTTCCCCTTTGCAATGCGGGCCGTCGCAACGCGTGTGCGTGATGCGGGCCCGCCATTTTTTTTTGGGTCGGCCATTTTTTGGGGGGGTCGGCCATTTTTTTTGGTCGGCCATTTTTTTCCCCTTTGTGCTGCGGGAAAAGAATCGGGGCAGCTGGGCGTTGTGCGGGGAAGCAAAGAGGTCCACCTGTGGCAAGCCGAAACAGTGGCAGATCTCCTTGAAGATCCTTGGGTGAAGTCGCCACTCTGAGTGGTCCACTGTTGTTCTGCTCAGGAAGTCGGCCTGAGTGTTCACTTCCCCTGATATGTGATCGGCCCTGATGGAAGCTAGGTTGTGTTCTGCCCAAGTTCCCAGAAGGAGGGCCTCTGCCATAAGGCTTCGGGACCGAGTGCCCCCCTGACGGTTTACATGAGCTTTGGCTGTCACGTTGTCGGTGAGGACCAGGACGTGCTGTCACGCCACTCGGTCCTGGAAGTGACGGAGGGCGAGGTGGATGGCCTGTAACTCGAGCCAGTTGATGCTGTGACAGAGATCCGCCCTTGTGGTATGCCAGGTGGTAATTTAGCCCTTTGAGGTCTAGGATGGCTCTCCATCCCCCTGATGCCTTTGGGACTACGAAGAGGATGGAGAAGAATCCCTGGTCTCTCTGGTCCATCGGAACCGGTTCTATGGCCCGTATGTGAATTAAATGGTTTACTGCCTCGTCCATCAACCTCCTCCTTCTTCGGTTGTGACCAAAATGGCGGCCGCTGTTGCCTGCGCCCCCTTGATGAAAGGAAGCCCCGATCCAACAAGGCCTACGTAGGGCCCCGCGATCGGCCGCCGATCAGCTGATCGGCGTCGGCTTCCCTTTTTAAAATTTTCCGCGGAGCGATCTGGCGCTGATCAGCTGATCGGCGCAGGCTTCTTTGACCCCTGCGGCCGCTCGCGCCGCGTGGTCAAGATGGCGGCCGCTGCAGCACCGGAAAGAAGGAGGGCCTCTGATCAGCCGATCGGCACCGGTTGCCGCTGCGGCCTCCGCCGCCTTCCGGCGAGGCCTCCGATCGGCTGCCGATCAGCTGATCGGCGCCGGTTCTCTTGGCCGCCGATCAGCTGGTTGGTGCCGGCTTTGTTTAAAATGCCCACGGTTCCCGTGAGGAACCGTGAGGCCACATGGCGCGCCGATCAGCTGATCGGCGCCCGTTTAAATTATTCACGGAATGCGAAAAAACGAGACCGCGTGGGCCACCGATCAGCTGATTGGCACCTATCCCCGCGGGCCCTGGAAGGGGGGGAAACGCGCGAAACGGCGAAGGGTGAGGGGACCCCCCTCCCCTTCACCTCCCCCCTTCCTTCCGCCCTCCCCCGCGCCAACCTACGGTTACCTACCGGTCTCTGCTTGCCGGTTGCCGGGTCGTGGATGGGGGAAGAGAGCCAAGTGGGGAGGAGGAGAGAAGGAGCCCTTTCCCCCCACTTAACTGCAGCTCTTTCTAGCTTGCTTCTTCTAGGGGAGGCTAGGAGACAAGCTCCCACCCCGTTTAAACTGAAATAGTTTCTTAAAACCTGCTCTAATCTGATGAAGAATCCATCAATAGGTGACTGTATCTGCCTAGGAGCCACGTTTCATGTCCGTCCTGGGCCAGACCAAGTCAAAACTGGGATAAGGTCCAGGAAGGGGCGTGGCAGCTTTGGCTGACTTGATCTGATTGGGCAGGAATACAGTCATAACCCATTGGTGGATTCTCCATCTCCTAGTGCTGGAGAATTGTCAAGGTTGAGAAACAATGTTTTAAAATAAATTATCATTCAATAAATCTGATTGCTTTGTGAAATTTGTATAGCAGGCATATATTTTTTTTCTGCCCTGGGCCAATTCACCACAAATCACACCAATCAGGCTAAACATGTAAGTTAAAAATACTGCCATTTCATGATTTAAGAGAGAGAGAGAGAGAAGGGTCAAGGATGGATACTTCCTGCACTCCAGTTTATATTTAGTAAATGAAACATAAGTGTGTAAACCAACTGCAAATGAGACTCTGGTTACCTGAATCTGAATATCAAAATTATATTTTCAAATGAAATCATTTTGGTGGTTTATCTTTACGTAGAATTCCATGCATGAACAACTGAATCCGCAATTCTCCAGTTCACTATGAAGAAGTATGGCAATTAAATGCCTCAATTTATCATTCCTAAAGTAAAATAATCACAAGGCCAGAATGTAAGCTCTGTGTTGCTCTCCAGGTAGTGTGGGTTACAATCCACTTTCCCTGTTAAACAGCTGACTGTCCTCTGAGTAGGAATGATAGAAACTGAAGTCTCTCTGGAGACCAGCAGGGGAGGGAATACAATCACAAATTACTTTGGCTTTCTACAACTGATTTTTGAATAGCACTGCTTAGTTATAAAAATCTTGGGAAGTAAAACACTGAAGCTATCCCAGTGCTTCTCAGCATTTGCAAGAGGTGTGCTAACCTATCTTAAGGTTTCCATGCAAGACTGGCCATAATTCAGTATTGTAAATCAAGTCATATTTCTTTTCCCTCAGTTGCTATATATCTGCTCTCTTTTTCATGACTGTTAAGTCAGAGAAAGTGACATTTTTACAGATTTACACAAAAATTAAGCACTAGTAGAATATGTAAACACCACAAAAACACTCTACCTTTTACTTCTTCTAGATCAGCGGTTCTCAACCTTTTTCAGGCTGAGACCCCAACCTGCACCGCGCATGCGCGGCACACCGCATCACGCATGTGTGGCACCCCGCATCGCGCATGTGCGCGTGACGGCCTGAATCGCGCATGCGTGGCGCAACAGCCCGCGGCGCGCGCGAGACAGCCTGAATCATGCAGGCACGGTGCGACGGCCCGCATCGCGCAGGCGCGGTGCTGCCCCCTGCGCCGGCCGAGGGGAAATGGGGGAAAAAAATGGCGGACTGTGGTGTTTGGCGACAGCTGTGAAATGGTCGTTCCACCCCAAATGGGGTCACGACCCACAGGTTGAGAACCGCTGTTCTAGATATAGTTAACCACCTCTTAGCAATAGCACTTAGACTTATATACCGCTTCACAGTGCTTTACAGCCCTCTCTAAGCGGTTTACAGAGTATTGCCCCCTAATAATCTGGATCCTCATTTTACTGACCTCAAAAGGATAGAAGGCTAAGTTCAACCTTGAGCTGCTCAGAATTGAACTCCTGGCAGTTGGCAGAATTAACCTGCGATACTTCATTCAAACCACTGCACCACTCTTCTTAGCCACCACAACTGGGACAAGCAACCCTATTGCTAAATGCTATAGTCACAGCGTGAAACATCACATAAACCCAACTTGCAATTTTACTTCCCTATTTTAAATTCTGCCTGTCTTGCACTGTAATGGTAATCATCTGACTGTGGAACACTGCAATGGTCATAAGCAGAATCACTTGCAAAGTGATAGTGACCACGTGACTGTGGGATGCTAAGATGATCACAAATATGAAGATTAGTCGTAAAGCTATTTTTTTACGTCGTCGTACCTTTGAATGGTTGTTAGAGGAGGACTACCTGTTTACTGCACTGTTTGTGATGTTGAATTCAAAACAGGTTTCAGAATGTAGAGAAACTTATTTTCAGTGAACAGAAATCTATTTAGAGTTACTTTAATAGCCATATCAGTATTAGCTTTTCAGATTTTTCACTAAATAATCATACCAACTGCTTTCATTTTTAAAAATAAAATTCAACACTCCTCCTACTCGCACTGAAACGATGCATACAAGCCTGTGAATTGTACACTGCCCTTTGCTTATTTAAAAACAGTACTATATCCAAACACAATAGCTGCCATGTGCTTCCACGGAGGGAACATATTGCCAGAGAAAAAGACTTCGTGTCTTAAAAATTATAATTGAAAAGTATGAGTTCTAAATGGCCATCTGGAATTCAGGAAACCATCTGCAAGTTTAAGACATGAAAATATATAAAAAAACCTATTGTCTCAATAGTAGCATAGGTCGAGTACCAGGTGAAGATTGATTAAATTTTATACCACCAACTCCCAACAACTCTGGGAGGTTTTATCAGACACTTTTGTATTTCATGCTACGTTCTAAGCTAAGCCAAAAACCCAGTATGATTATGGGCAAACTGCATTTGGAAGAGTCATAAGGTTAAAGAGTCCCATCTCTTCCATCCTTCAATTCACCTAAATCAGCAATGAAACATGAAATGTGGAAAAGTTCTGTACTTGTTTCCTCTTAGATCTTATTCAAGCTCTGCGACATACCTTGTTAAACTGAAAAAGGTCACGCTTGAGCCTTTCTCTTACGGTATCATGTCCAGGCCTCAGAAATCTTCTCATTTTCCTCTTTAATCACGAGGCACCAAAAGCTGTAGAGAAGGCAAAAATATCTTTAGAGAGACACTTGGATATCAACTACATACAATGGACTTTGATAGAAAAAGAAGTGAAAATTCCAATGCTGCAGAAGAGAATATCTGCAGCTCAAGGTTGAACTGTGTAGTTTTTGATGCTCTCTGAGCTTGATGGTTTGCTTGCAGACTTTTCATCATTCAAATAGGTAACATCATCAGCCTGAGGGAGTGTAGGTAGCAAAACTGATTCTTAGTATTGATGTTACCAAATTGTCCACAAGCAAACAGCCAAGTTTAGGGAAGACTAAGAATTCCACAGAATGAAATGAGGTATCTTGCCTCTTTAAACTAGCAAAAAAGAGATTACACTACACATCAGAGGTTAGTTAGGTAAAAGACTCCAGCAGGTTATTTAAAAGGTCTTCAATGTCCCAGAATGGTAATTAGTACTAGTATCTCCTGTCACAGCAAATTCAGGTTTATTGAATATGGGAGAAAGGAAATAGGGAGCTTAGTCTTCCCATAAGTATAATACAGTTATTTACAGTTGTTAATAAAACATATTAAAATAATGTTACATGCACAAATATACATTTTATATGTTATGTTATTATGAAGACATTTCTTCTATGTTCATATTACCCAGCTCTATAATTTAAATCAAGAATCCAGTTTAAAGGATTGAGAATTATGTCATTCTACTTTGCCTTTTCTTTATTAGAATTGATTTATTGCAAATATTTCTAGGAATTTAAAACCCCATGTCCTTAGAGTTATCTTCTAATATAATATTTTACTGCATGTCATTTGGGACTGGAATGGTTAAAGCAACACATAAGCACTTGAAATTAATGGTGGGCATTGGTGCATATACCCACATACACATATACACCTCATTTTAAAAGGCCTAGCTACGTATCATATCAAATATGCAGCCATAAGACTATAATAAATACCATTCTGTTAACTGGTTCTACTTACCAGGAGACTAGCTTTAAAAAATGTTCGGCTCCAACTTAAAAGATCAACTATTACTTCAGAAATATTAGAACAAAGCAATCTATTGGATACCAATCAAACTGACTGGTCTCACAAAGGCCCCTCAAACTAGGCCTATAAGTTGATATGAATGGCAGGTTCCAGTGGAGAAAAGTGATCCTCCAAGTAAACTGAGTGGAGATTAGGACTGAATTAGTCTCAAGGATGGCAATCAATGTGATACTGTATAATGTATCTCAACTGCACATACCGATAATGCTGACATAACCAAGACCTATTCCACAAATCGTACAACAACCTGTAACACCACCTGTTGAGTAAGCTCTCACAGAGAGATCTAAAATCCACAATACCATTTCTAACGTTATATCAATCAAGTAAATTAAAAGGACATCATGGTTAATAGCATATTCAAGTCTCTCATATATTCATCAGAATATATGCATTTTTTAATCTATTCCTCAGTGTAAGTCATATCAGTACAACCTGAACAATTTACACATACCCGTGTTTCCCCTAAAGCAAGACAGGGTCACACTTTCTTTTTATCCCCAAAAGCCCCACTATGTCTTACTTTCGGGGTACGGCTTATATTGATTGGAAAACAATTGTCAGTTTTATTTTAAGTATTTTAAGTATATTAAGTATTTTAAGTATTTTAAGTATTTAAGTATTTTAAGCAGGAGGCGGAAGTGGGCAGGAGTAATATGTCTTACTTTCGTGGTACGGCTTATATTAGCCGACCCCCCGAAAACCCCGATACGTCTTACAATCGGGGGTGTCTTACTATCGGGGAAACACGGTAGAACACAGACCTGAAACCAGATTGCATGTGAATCTTTTCACAATTATTTTTTATCCTTTTAATGGGTATTATGCTGAAGATGTCCTTGACCGAGTTGAAGATGACAGGATCGTAATGGGTATTTATTTTTGCAAAGGAATATCAAATTTAGGCTGTATAGACAAAGAGGACTTACAGCCAGTTTTATGTTTTGTCTATATTTGGCCTAGAAACCTTAAGTGAAATTCTGTTCCATTAGAAGGAGTAAAGTTCTATTAAAATTATGTTTTAGAATTGCAGCCACTGTTGAAGAGAAACAAGTAGAAAGCAAGGTTTCCTTAAATGAGATGTTGAAGAGAATAAATAAAAAGATACGCAACTCTAAGTAACTAGTTTTATGAAAGCACAGGAAAGCTCAAAGCAGAAAATGGTAAAACAATAAATAAGGACTGCATCACAGTCCAAGTATACAGTACTTGTATCTTTTCATATAAAATGTTGTGTATCTCTTGAAAAACTAAAAAACAACGATCTAAATAGAAAAAGAAATTATTCTGAATCAGTGCAATTTATAGTCCAGAGTTCACTTGCCTTCATTTGCAAAAAAAAAAAAAAGCTGGGGAAAGTTTATGACCATAAAGGAAGGCCAATTTAAAAGGAGAAGGCTGAGAAATCGAAGGTTACCGCCTCAAACGTAAGATGTGCAGGAACAGTCGGACGAAAGGCACCGTGGATTGAGCAAAACAAAAAGAAACCTTTGAGCCATACATCTGTATAAATCGAGAATCAGCTTCCTCATTCACGGTGTTTTGCATTCAGATTAACGATGTTGCAGAATACAGAATAACACAGAGTTGGAAGGGACCTCGGAGGTCTTCTAGTCCAATCCCCTGTGCAATCAGGAAACCCTATGCCATTCCAAACAAATGGCTGTCCAATCTTTTGTTAAAAATCCTTTAGGGATGGAGCACCCACAGCTTCTGAAGGCAAGCTGTTATACTGGTTAATTATTATCTCAGGAAATTTCTCCTTAGTTCTAGGTTGGACCTCTCCTTGATAAGCTTCCATCCGTTATTTCTTGTCCTGCCTTCAGCTACTTTAGAGAGTAGGTTAACTGTGCCCCTCAAATACTGGAAGACTGTACTCCTAGTCCTTCTCTTTGTTAAAGTAGACATACTCGGTTCTTGAAACCATTAATTCCTGATACTATTTGTACCACGGTGCTTGAATTATTTGTAGTTCAACTGGGATTCTCAATTCTTCAATCAAAATAGAAAAGGCCCCTAAATAGAGAAAGTAATGAGATTATTTTGCAGTCTGCTACCACTTTTAGCACTAGGGGGTTTGGTAGCTCTGGATACGCTTTGGACATGTTGGACATCAACTCTCATAAGTACACTGATGGGAATTATGGAAATTCAAGCTAACTCAAAACAATTAACACCAAAACACTGACTGTTGCCAATGTACATTCATCACAGAAATCATTCCAATTTCTTTGAAGATGCACACCTGTTCTTTTGGTTGCAATATCTAGGACTAATGCATCTTTAATCAAAAGACTTTGATTTTAAATGATAAATTTATGAAAGTAAGTCTTCCTATAATAAAGCATTTGACTGAGCTATAAGTCTTCCATACCAATTTTAAAAAAAATCTCTGGATCAAAACAATCCTGTAAGAACACATGTTCTTTTGTCAAGAAATAAATGAGACCATACTCTGTGTTCACAAAGAAAGCTGTAGAATTTAATTTTTATTTATGTATCACATTTAGAAACTACCCATCTTCCTCACAGAGGAACTTTGGGCAGTGTGGAGTAGGCATAAAAGCTATAAATAAACATTATAAAAGGCAATTAAAACAGAATTCTGCAAATCTGGTTTTATGTGAATACAGTATCTATGTTGGTCTTTTGCAGCAAATACCATGAGGAGTGCTACAAGAATCTAATATATAATTTGTTTGAGATTTTAAGACACCTTTGTGAGAATATTAAAATCAGATTATTCACATTGAAGCATTAATGTTTCATAAGATCTTTACTCTAGTACAAAGAAACCACACAGAACAATCTCAAATGTAAATATTCCTAGAAGGGTTTAAGTTTAATGTTAGTAACTACTCAAAGACAAAAGCATGATATTAATTATGAAACTATAAGAACTAAAAAACTCATTCTGAGTTACTTCCATTTGAAATTTTTGGACTGCATGGGAATACTGTAGCAGCTACGGTATTCATTACTTCATTACATAAAGTATATCATTACTTTGTGCTTATGTAAACAAGTGAGCTTATTGTCTCCACATTCCTACCAATACTGAGGTCATCCCATTTGTCATGTCATAAATTCATAAAAGAATAGTTTAATTTAGTAGTCACCATAACACTACACAAGGGACAAAATGAGAGTCCTGACAATATCAGTTCATTTTTACATCTAACCTGATTTCTTCTCTAAATCTAAGAAGAGTATTAGACATCTTGTGTAATGTCTTAGGGTTAAGCTAACGTTTTAAAACCTAGCCTAGAGTTTTGCACAAAATGGGATTATCTTCCATTTCAACAAACTGTTTATATGCATCAATCCGTATTATTGTGTAGCTTTTAAAGTTCAACTAACTGAGATACTAATCTGAGTAAAAAAATATAGCAAGATATTGCAATAACTTGATAGAATGAGAAGGTCCTTTAATTACAATAAGTAAAAACAAATGGGAAGGGCAGTGTCCAACTCTGTACCTAGCACAAAAAGCAAAAAGAAAAAAAAGTGGAAGTAATAACCACAGTGAGAAGTTATAAAGATGTTGCTTAAACAAATAACCTTTGCCTTTCATTATTATGAATAAGTAACAGAAAGGCTTTCCAAGGTTGTTAAATCTGGTGCATAACAAAATGTCCGGGTTCAGTCCTGAGCACATTTCCCTTAAAACAAGATCTATAAATTTATACAGATGAAACAGGATATGTTTAACTCGATTTATACAGAGAACACATGCCTACTCCACACTGCCCAAAGTTCCTCTGTGAGGAAGATGGGTAGTTTCTAAATGTGATACATAAATAAAAATTAAATTCTACAGCTTTCTTTGTGAACACATTTATACAGGGCACACATTTCTTTCTGCAATGCAACACCCTCAACACTAAGAAGATTAAAGTCTGGTCACCCCCAGTCTACTCCTCCTTAGCAGACTGGTCCTCCTTTTAAATATTATTGTGGGAGAAAAATGCTGTCACTTCAAAGGCATTCTTAAACTAATTCTTTACTCCTGAGAGAGAGGTTCTTTGAATTCAGTTTGGCTTTATCTTATCATCCCAGTTTGCATATTGTTTTATGCATAACAGAACAATTAACAGTACTGCATGTGGTCGAATTCCTACAGTGATAACAATTTTTTTTAAAAAAGGAGAGATATACACCTGACTGATAGAGGAGCTACGCATAACTGAGTCAACTGCCAAATTCACAGCCAGAAGCATACTAAGAGCAAACATTTTTACTGACTGAATTTAAGAGTTGTTCTTCAGACTTTCGAAGTGCCTTAAAAGAAAAGATATAAAATAACATGACAACCAATAACATGACAACCAATTTGCTAAAGTAAAACAGAAGGAAAAAAAAACTTCGATAAAATCAACATAGGACTAAAAGCTACCAGGGAGAAGAGCTAAGCAGTGTTATACAGCTTAAGAAAAAAATCTTCACCTGGCATTAAACTTGGAATTATATTACTGTAGACTTGTTTTCTGAATTAGAGCATAATAATTTTCATGACATGTTACTTCTATGAAGTTTATTTTAAAGTTGTCGCTTTAATGATAGCAATTGTTATTTAGCATAATAATCCTTCTATTCAACCTAATCTTACTCCTTTATATATTTGTTCTGCACTTTGATCTTCTGTATCTGTATCTCAGAAACTCAGCATGCTGTAATATGCACAGGCCATTCACTTTTTTATTCAGTCCATGTACATTCAGCACCCCTTCATTCTCGACCCTAGTTCTTCTCGTTTTATCATACACAGTCCCAGTGCATTCCACGCGATATAATCAACTCACATTTCCATTTACTGCAATAAAATATGCAGAGGCAAGCAAAGATACAAAACCATTTCTACTTATTTTGACACTTATCCTTTGCAACAGACCATGTACAATCAATAATCTTTCTACTACTATATCATACTTAAATAATACCCATACCATATTACAGTTGAGAGAATTATAAGGAAAAAGTTGTAGATGATTGTATCCAGTTGAGTTTTTATATCGATTCTTTGTTATATTTACAATTTTATAATCAATAAAAAATTATAACAAAAAAAATCTTTCTACTACTGTAGTTGTTTGTCTTAAAATGTCTCTAATTGTGTTTCCATCTTCACTAGGCATTATACTAAGTCCCAAAGGTGTTTTTTTCAAAAGGCAATTGGACTTTATTTTTCCTTGAAGATGTTTCGCTTCTCATCCAAGAAGCTTCTTCAGTTCTTCTTGGACGAGAAGTGAAACATCTTCAAGGAAAAACATAGTCCAGTTGCCTTTTGAAAAAGCACTGTTAAGATAACATAACTTGGATGACCAAGAATCTCTATAGACACTTATACTAAGATAGTCAAATTCATCTCCTTCCTGTAGTTTTTGACTATTTTTACATAACATGGAGTTATTTATTTCATTTTTCCTGTCAAATGCAATCATTTCAGTTCCAATACATGCATTTTTAGAACCATGCTCTTCCTTATAGTATCAAGTCCAACATTCACCACAAATAAGTCTCAACTAATGACAAAACTACCTAAAGATCTTACAATAAAACGGCAGATCTTATAAACACATGTGGGACTTCAATTACCTGTAGCATGGAAATATTGTGTCCCCCCCCAAAAAAAAATTAAATTATGGCCCTGCTGGCACATATTTTGGCTATGTTTCCACACAAAACCCCTTAGTCTTAGTTAACAATAACTGATTAAACAAATCACAGTAATTAGTTTGTACATCAAACTAAACCATAATGATTCATTCACACATCACATGGTCAAAATCAAGCAAACTGTCCTTCTTAATTCTAATTTTATTCTAATTTATAATAGTCACCCAACTCTTTAGTTTGAGATATAGAAATGACATAAATTGTTACTTTATATGTATAAACCAGGACTTAGCTCAATCAATAAATTCTAAAATAAGGAACACAGGAACATATATAGGTTGTCCATATGGATTTAATTTATTCAGGCAGATTCTTTAGTAACTTCCAGCTGACAAATGTTTGATGCCATTTAAAAAGAAACACAAGTTGCATAATTAAGACAGCTCACTCTCAAATATCATTTCTGCCTGGACTAAATATTCCCAGAAAGAATTCAGGCAGGAGAGCCAATTTGGTTAAATGGTTAAGGTGCTGGCCTAGAAACCAGGAGATTGTGACATCAAAGCTGTGGGCAGTGCTGGGATTCAGCCGGTTTGCACCACTTCAGCAGAACCGGTAGCTAATTTTCTGTTGCCCAGACCCAGAATGGACTTCCGGAAGCGGCATCCACACAGAGAACCAGTTGTTCACATATTTGAATCCCACCACTGGCTGTGTGGTAACTCTAAGCCAGTCACACTCTTTCACCACAATCCTCACAGGGTTGGTGTTGCATGTTTGTCATCTTGAATTTATAAAAGCGGGATATAAATAATAAGGCAAGAGAAAGGTAATGTGAATTTATTTAAAAGTACCTCTGCAATTACAGCACTAAAATTTATTTAGTTTCTGAAAGCTTTTTGTGCCAAGCTCCCAGTTACATGTTTATTTTTAACTAAAAGCCCAGACTTAAATAGTATACAGATTTATGAAAGCCTAAAGAAATACATACTGTTTAAATTCAGTATAAAGTCAATTATAAATAGAATATTATTACACTTATTTGAAACCATGACAATATTCTAGGACTCCTAATATAATTTTCTGAAAAGTTTGTCTTTATGAAGATGTCATTATTCTTTACAAAAAGTGTTACCATTTTCTGTAGTAGTCTGAAAAAAAATCAAGTTTCAAACTAACATATTGGAAATTAATGTTCAGCACCAGGAATTGTAGCACCAAATGTAACTGAAAAGTACCAGTTAGCATGCTACGTAGTGTATGCGAATCTTCTTCACAATTATAGAAAATCAATACAAATTACTAGAAAATAAATAGAAGCTAATTTGGTGAAATTTACTTCTGAGTAAAGAAGATTAGGATTTTGAAAAACCAAAGATCCCCCCCAACACATACCAGAAAACACTTCTGCTATACATGCACAAACCAGTTTTTCTAGATCATGCTCATTAAAAAACAATAATCATTTAAGTTTCAGAAACTACCACCCTGATTTCAAGTTCCTCACATAACAAAATACTGAAGTGGATAATCATTCAAATATGCAGAAAATATTAATTTATGAAGCTTTACAGTAAAATTGAGATTTGAGAACCTGTTATTATTCCTCATGACTAACAAAACCCAAACAATCTTCTACATATTTCTATAGCCTATTAGAGACTTAATTCCCTTAAAAATTTTAAAATAACTGAACAGAAATGATACAGCAAGTGGAACAAAAAAAGCAGAGCAGTTGATTGGCAGTCAAAAATCAGAATGATCAAAGTAATAAAGATGAAAACAAACTAAAGCTCAAGATTCAGTATGATACCATAGGTAGAATATTAAGTGTTGAACCAATTCAGGACATTTAAAAATATAGAATTGGAATGTTATAAAACTATGGTAAATCAAACATACGTTAGCTTTCTTACCAAATATACAGATCCACAGGCAGTATCTTATAGATGGAAACCCTAATGAATATTACTAATAAGCAATTAACAAAAGAAAAATATTCTCCAAGACATTATATTAACATTTATGAAGCTCTGAATTAACACAAATAGTAACACTTTAATTAAAGTGTTGGGGTATATAGTCGGGGTTCACACATCACTAAGACCTTTTTTTCAACCATAGCTTATTTGAATCAGTGACTGCAGTTATCTAATTTACTAATTAAAAATTATGGATTTCAAAGCATAATGATAAATGTTCACACATTAAGTACTGTAACTGTATCTACAGTGTTTTATAACAAGATAACAAGGAATATAATAAACACAAAACTCTCAAACTACCACTGAACAAAGGCTGAAAAGGGGCGTTGTCTTACCTGAACGCCTTTCTCAGCACGGAGATGGAGAAGCCACCCATGGGTTATGACTGTATTCCTGCCCTATCAAATCAAGTCATCCAAAGCTGCCACGCCCCCTTCCTGGACCTTATCCCCAGGTTTGACGCGAGCGTAGCCCTTGAATGACTGTGCGGCATCGTGGCTCCTTCTACTATGCTAATCCTAGGCCTATCTAGCCTACCAGGGTGGGGGTGGCTTCTCCATCTCCGTGCTGAGAAAGGCGTTCAGGTAAGACAACGCCCCTTCTCCAGCACTGGGAGATGGAGAATCCACCCATGGGACCTACCAAAGCCTACTGTCCCTAAGGGTGGGCAATAGACTGGTCCGGTGTGGCACTTTGGCGAATAACCTGTTGGATAATTCTCCGGCCAAAGGCGCCTTCGGCCGAGGCAAACTTATCGATCTTGTAGTTTCTAATGAACGGGACTGGTGTAGTCCATGTGGCTGCCCTGCATACCTCCTCGATGGATGCCTGTGTGTCCCAGGCCGTGGAGGTAGCTGCACTTCGTGTGGAGTGTGCCGTGATCCCTCTTGGGACTGGCAAGGCTTCCGCCTGATACGCCCCGGCTATGCACGCCCTGATCCACCTGCCAATTGTGGAGGAGTGTGCTTTCTGACCCCTATAAGAGGGGTGGAACGATATGAACAGAGCCTCGGACCTACGGAATTCCGCTGTACGGGCAATGTAGCGCTTTAGCGCCCTACGTACGTCGAGGCTGTGCCACTGTCGCTCCCTATCGTTAGACGGATTGGGGCAAAAATCCGGTAGTACTATGTCCTGCGACCTATGGAATAGAGAATTTACCTTCGGGATGAAGGTGGGGTCCAGGCGCAGGGTCACCCTATCCTGATGGAAGACGCACAAGTCTCCCCTGACTGAGAGCGCAGCTAATTCGGAGATGCGTCGTGCGGATGTGATCGCCACTAGGAACGCCACCTTGTGGGACAGGTAGCGCACGTCGCATGTCGCTAGGGGTTCGAAGGGCCGCTGCGTGAGGGCCTGGAGTACCCGTGGTAGCTCCCATGAGGGGTACCTGTGTACCGTGGGTGGTCTGGCGTTGGAGGCTCCTTTTAAGAAGGACCTGATACGGGGATGGCGACTCAGGGTCTCTGCGGAGTCGCATGTGAGTACCGTTGCCAGGGCTGCCACTTGTCTGCGCAGTGTGTTTGGGGCCAAGCCCCTGTTGAATCCGGCTAGCAAGTAGTCCAGGATATGGGCGATTGTGAGCTCCCCAAGCGACAGCCGCCGCCTGGAGCACCACAATTGGAAGTTTTTCCATGAGGCATCATAGATGCGGTTGGTGGAGGGACGGCGGGAGGTCTGTATTATTGCTATGACCCCCGGGGAACAGAGTTCCTCCGTCAGGATCGAGCGCTCAAGTGCCAGGCGGCTAACTGGAGCCACTGGGGATCTGGGTGGTGAATGGCTCCCTGACTGAGTGCCACCCGTTCCGGGGGGATTCTCCAGGGTTCCGTCCGGGAGAGACTCATCAGGTCGGCGAACCATGGTCTCCTTGGCCAATGGGGGGCCACTAGGAGTACCACTGCCCGTTCCCTGATGATCTTGCGTATCACTGCCGGGAGGAGGGGCACGGGGGGGAAGGCGTAAAGAAGGCCCTGTGGCCATGGACTCCGGAGGGCGTCTGTTTGTTCCGCCCTCCTGTCGTGGAAACGGGAAAAGAATCGGGGCAGCTGGGCGTTGTGTGGGGAAGCAAAGAGGTCCACCTGTGGCAAGCCGAATCGGTGGCAGATCTCTTTGAAGATCCTCGGGTGAAGTCGCCACTCTGAGTGGTCTACTATTGTTCTGCTCAGGAAGTCGGCCTGAGTGTTCGCTTCCCCTGATATGTGGTCGGCCCTGATGGAAGCTAGGTTGTGTTCTGCCCAGATCCCCAGGAGGAGAGCCTCTGCCATGAGGTTCTGGGACCGAGTGCCCCCCTGACGGTTTACGTGAGCCTTGGCTGTCACGTTGTCGGTGAGGACCAGGACGTGTTGTCGTGCCACTTGCTCCTGGAAGTGACGGAGGGCCAGGTGGATGGCCCGTAACTCGAGCCAATTGATGCTGTGGCGGAGGTCCGCGCTGGACCACCGGCCCTGTGCCCACTGTGACTGTATGTGTGCTCCCCAGCCGAAGAGGCTGGCGTCCGTTGTGAGTACTATGCGGTCCGGCTCCCTGAAGTCTGACCCTTTGCTTATGGCTGGTGATAGCCACCATCTGAGGGAATGTAGTACCTTTGGCGGGAGGCGAACTCTCTGTGGTGAGGCGCTGAGATTTTGCTTCTGGAAAGGCAACAGGAACCATTGAAGTTCCCTGGAGTGAAGCCTGGCCCAAGGCACTATTGCGATGGCCGAAATCATCTTCCCTAGCAGTTGGGATAGGCTGGCCAACGCTACTGATCGACTCCTGTGAATCTGGAGGATCAAGCTCCTTATGCTTTCCCGGCGTTCCTGGGATAGGTAGACCCGGCACTCTACGGTGTCTATGATGGCGCCGAGGTGGAGCAACCTTGTTGAGGGAATTAGGTGACTTTTGGGAAAGTTTACGGAGAACCCGTGGCTTTGGAGTAGTCCTACCACCGTCTGCAGGTCCGACTCGGCGGCCTGGGTGGACGCGGACTGAATTAGAATGTCGTCCAGGTAGCACTGGACTCTGATCGGCACCATCCGTAGACTGGCTGCTAGAGCTGCCAGGATCTTGGTGAAGACCCTCGGGGCGGAGGACAGGCCGAATGGGAGCGCCCTGTACTGGAAGTGGCGCCCCCTGTAGGCGAACCGGAGGAACCGTCGGTGGGCCAGAGAGATTGGGATGTGGAGGTACGCCTCCGTGAGATCGACAGATGTCAGGAGGTCTCCCTTTCTGATGCTTCCCAAGATTGATCGGAGTGTTTGCATCTTGAATTTGTGGTATGCCAAGTGATAATTTAGTCCCTTGAGGTCTAGTATGGCTCTCCATCCCCCTGATGCCTTTTGGACTACGAAAAGGATGGAATAGAATCCCTGACCTCTCTGGTCCAGCGGAACCGGTTCCACGGCCCGTATGTGGAGTAAATGGTCTACTGCCTCGTCCATTAACCTCCTTCTTATTCGGTTGCGAGGGTTTGGACAAGGGAGGA
The DNA here is from genome assembly GCA_034064705.1 of Bothrops alternatus. Classification (NCBI taxonomy): domain Eukaryota; kingdom Metazoa; phylum Chordata; class Lepidosauria; order Squamata; family Viperidae; genus Bothrops; species Bothrops alternatus. The sequence continues at coordinate 8,646,337 of JARGCV010000041.1, forward strand.
ACCTGTTTGGGGGGGTGGAGACGAATTCTAGGAAGAGGCCTTGGCGGATGATGTTGAGAACCCATGCGTCTGTGGTGGTGACCTCCCACTGGTGGGCGAACAGGGAGAGTCTGCCCCCGATGGGAGGTCCTGATGAGGTGTCATTTTGATCGTCGGAAGGGCCTGTTGGAGCCTCGAAAGGGCCGCTTGCCCTGCGGCTGTTGTCTTGGTCTGGGGCTTTGCCTGTCTGCCTGTCTGTCCTGCCTGTCCTGCCTGTCCTGCCTGGCCGGGAAGGCCTGAGATGTCTGGTACTGGTTGTACCTGGCTCCGGCCCGAAAGGGCTGCCGCCGTGGGTAGGCTCCAGGGCGTCTGTCCACTCTCCTAAAAACGTGCTTTAGGACCCTGCGTTTGTCCTTGTTCTCTGTTGTATAGGGGTTCAGGGCGTCCCCGAACAACTTTCCCCCTTGGTATGGTGCTGCTGCGAGTTTCCACTTGGCCCTAACGTCTGCCTGCCAATGTTTCAGCCAGAGCAAACGTCTGCCAGTGATGTTGGAAGCCATAGCTCTGGATGAGAACCGGGCGGCCTGGAGAGTTGCGTCTGCCGCGTACTCTGCGGCCGCCACCATCTTACTGAGGTCCTGTTGTGTGCGGAAGTCCTCTGCAGGGATCTTACCCTGGAGCTCCTGGAGCCAACCGTGGGCGGCCCTGATGAAGAATGAGGCGGAGGTGGACGCTCTGATCGCCCAAGCGGTCGCTTGGTGCGTTCTGCGGAACGTGGCCTCGCCCTTGCGGTCCTCACCTTTGAGGGCTTCAGCGAGGTCTCCTGAAAAGGTGGTGGACGACACTAGGGGTGCTAGGGGCTCGTCCACTGTAGGTACCTCCAGGGCCTCCTCCAATTTTGGTGCCACCCCGAACAGCTTTTTGTCGGTACTGCTTGGTGTGGGAAGAGAGGCAGGGGGATGTGGGGTTATCGAGCGCCCTCGACTCTCGGTGTGGTCGTGACCGGCTCCACGAAGCTAGGGTGTGCCTCTGCATCAGTTTCCTGTGGGTCGGAAACCGTTGCCGCTGGGGTTTCGGGCCCCAGGTGTGCCGTGGATGCGGCCTTGCGTAGCAAGGTCAGGAAGGAAGAGGGGTTGAATAACCCTTTGGAGGCGGGTACCTCCGGTGGGTCCTCCTCTTCGTCCGACATTGGCACCCCCTGTTCCGCCATTTCCTCCTCTATGTATGATTCCTCCGAGGCCTGAGAGGTTGTGATCGGCACCGGCGATCGGCACCGGCTTTGTTCCGGTCGCCGGCCACGTGGGCAATGGCCGCGGCTGCCCCAGCGCCGATCAGCTGCCCAGCCCCGGCTTTCTGGAGGCCGCGCGGTAGCGGCCGCAGCTCCGGCGCCGATCAGCTGGTCCGCGCCGGCCTCTTTTAAAAAATTCGGTTGCGAACAGCTGGTCGGTGCGCAAACGGCCGCGCCGGCCACCCGAAAACGCCGGCGCGCTAGCCGCCTCTCAGCTCTCTGGCGCCGATCAGCTGGTCGGCGCCGGCTTCCTTCAAAAGGTTCGGGCCCCGCGGCCGCCGAACAGCTGGTCGGCGCGCAAACGGCCGCGCCGGCCACCGAGTGAAAAAGCCGGCGCGCTGCCGCCTCTCAGCTCTCCGGCGCCGATCAGCTGGTCGGCGCCGGCCCTGTTTTGCTCGGCCCGCGTGGTCGCCGAGGCTGGTCGGCTTCTCCTTGGGCGCTCCGCGTTTGGAGCCGATCCCAAGGCCCACGCGGTGCCCGGGGCGCCGATCAGCTGATCGGCGCCGAACTTAGCCCCCCGCGATCCTTGTACGGAGGGGGGGACGCGAATGGCGAAGGGTGAGGGGACCCCCCTCCCCTTCGCCCCCCCCTTCCGCCCTCCCCCGCGCCCACCGAAGGGTACTTACGTTTTGTGTGTTCCCTTCAGCCGGCTGCCTGATGAATGAAGGAGGGAGGAAGAGGGGAAGAGAGGAAAAAGATCCTTAATGGGTAAGAATGTTAGTGGAGAGGCTAGGAGAGCACGCTCCCAGCCTCTGCTTAACCTAGTTATCTTCTAAATAAGCTCTTCTAAACTGGTAAGAATCCACCCATGAGTGAAAACCTGTATCTGCCTAGGAGCCACGCTTCATGTCCTTCCAGGGCGAAATCAAGTCAAATCTGGGGATAAGGTCCAGGAAGGGGGCGTGGCAGCTTTGGATGACTTGATTTGATAGGGCAGGAATACAGTCATAACCCATGGGTGGATTCTCCATCTCCCAGTGCTGGAGAAGATTTAGATTCAAATTATGATTCCACAGTAAATCATTTGTTATCAGGTAAATTATGCCATAAATCTATTATCCAGTGCAAAGCAGTTTCATTTTATGATGAAAACTACCATTTTCATTCACTTCTGTACTATATATGGTTATTTATACAGTATTGAATAGCTAATTTATTTGCTAATCCCACCTGAAGAGCTAAAATGGGCCTGGCTAGTCTAAAGAAAAGAAGAAATAGGTGATAGCAGCATTCCAGTATCTGAGGGGCTGCCACAAAAAAGAGGGGGTCAAACTATTCTCCAAAGCACCAGAGGACAGGACAAGAAACAATGGTTGGAAATTAATCAAAGAGAGAAGCAACCTGGAGTTAAGGAGAAACTTCCTGATAGTACAATTAACCAGCGGAACAGCTTGCCTCCAGAAATCATGGGCGCTCCATCACTGGAGGTTTTTAAGAGGTTTTTAAGGATGGTCACTTGTCTGAGATGGTATAGGTCAGTGATGGCGAACTTATGGCACGTGTGCCAGAGGCAGCACTCAGAGCCCTCTCTGTGGGCACACCTGCCACCACCGCTGCCAGCTGGCGCAGGTCCATTAGGCCACCGCTGGCACCCAGAGTGGTAGCCCCACCCAGCACAAAGGAGGCGAAGCAGCTGGCCAGCAAGCTCGAGTAGAGGTGATAGAGCGGGGGCCCCTGTGCTCGCTGGCCTGTGTGTGTGGGGGCTGATGGTATCAGGCAGCAACCGCCCCGCCTCACCTTGCTCTGCAGCAATGGTACCCCCGCCCTATCCCCTGCCTCACCCTGCAGGATGAGCCTCCTGCCCACCGCCCCACCCCCAGAGACCCCCTGGATCTCCCCCAATCCTGCCCAGCCCCCACAGGCGTCCCCCCCACAAGCAACATCAAGGTGGCCATGCCCACCCTGGCCATCCCCACTCAATCTGCCATGACCACCGCAGCCACACCCACCCAGTGGGCCACGCCCACCCCCACCCCACTGAGGGCACCACAGTGCTGATGCGGCCCTGGCACTTTGCGATAAATAAGTGGGTTTTGGTTTGCGATTTGGGCACTCAGTCTTTAAAAGATTCGCCATCACTGGTATAGGTTCTTCTGCTTGAGCAGAGGGCTGGACTAGAAGACTCCCAAGGTACCTTCCAGCTCTATTCTATTCTATTCTAAATAGCAAATGTCACACATAAGCTTTGCTGGTGTCAAGCAAAGGTAAATAGTATTTTTTTTCTTTTATAGGGCTTAGTGGCCACTGCAGACAGAACCAACTCCAAGCAGCATACCATTTTCCTTTTTGAAAATCAGGATAAAAACACATAATGATCAATAATCATTCAGGATTTATAATAAAAAACATCTTTCAAATAGAATACCTTGCAATATTTATATACAGACACAAAACAGAAAGGCCTGAAAGGTTAAAGATATATATCAATATTATTTCATCAATTCTAGATAGAAAACTTTGTCATCAACAGAAAACTGTTCTGTGATCAAAAGTTCCACAGTGCAACTGAATCAGAAATGGCATATGGCTTCCACTGGTTAAGCCAGTGATGGCGAACCTTTTAGAGAACGAGTGTCCAAATTGCAACCCAAAACCCACTTATGCATTGTCGGGTGCCAGGTGGGTGTGGCCCATTGGGTGGGCGTGGCTGCGGTGGTAACAGCAGACTGGGTGGGACTAAAAAGTTCAATCGATTCCAACTTTGCAAGAACTTTTTTTTCCCGTGAGAAGTTGAAACTGACTGATCGAACCTTTTTTTTTTGTATACGGCGACGGAGGCCTAAAGCGAAAAGGTTTTATAAAACCCAGGCCTAGGACTGGGCCGACGGCGCACGTACCCACACAGAGGACTCTGAGTGCTGCCTCTGGCACCCGTGCCATAGGTTCGCCACCACTGGGTTAAGATATCCATTAATATATTACTTTTATTAATGTCCATAAAGGAATAGGATAAGTAGCTTCTTAATACTAGAAAACTTATAAAACATAGCATTCATTCTGTGTGTTGTCAAGAGATATTACCATTTTTAATTTAACTCTCTGAAGGGGCAATCTGTAACCCATATCCTACATATATTTATCTGTAAAGTAGTCCCATAACTGCTTTTGGGGATCCAATAATTTGAGAGTATCTAATGTTGCCAAGGAAAACCATGAACACACCAATTATAAAGAACATACTCTGAGGATCACTGCCAACTGAATATTATTAAAATAGTGGGGGTGCTAGAGTCCAGCTGCAGAATAACCAAATATTATCATTTAAGTTTACTAACTCAAGTTGACTCAGCCTTCCATCCTTCCAAGATCTGTAAAATGAGGACCCAGATTGTTGGGGGCAATATGCTGACTCTGTAAACCACTTAGAGAGGCTATAAAGCACTATGAAGCTGTATATAAATCTAATTGCTATTGCTATTCCCTGTGGACTGGACTCATTTTAAAGCATTGCATTCAGGTGTCATTGATCTGCATATAAAAACACAATTATCCAGATGTGTGCATATAATACATAAAACAACAAACATACAACATGTTAACCAGTGTTTAATCAGAGGAAACTGCAAGAATAGGCTCAAGTTCTTAATAAATATAAAAGGGAGCTTTAAGTAAGAACAAATATACCTATTTCATCATGAAAAATGTCTGCAAAAAAGAGGCAGAGGGTGGGATAAGAGAATTAAATCTATACATAAGCCTATGCACTATTGTTTGAATGTAGAAATAAAAACCTGCTAAATGTCCCGTGGCAAATAAATATCTTTGTGTTTGATGTAAAAATAAATTGGAGCATTTCAAAGGGTTCGAGTATCTACTAAATCAGCCCACTTTGATTGGGAAAAAAAACAGGACAACTTTTCCCAGCTTACAATGCAGTTAATTTTTCAAGTGTGCCATAGGCTACTCTTTTATGGTTTTGAAAAATGTAGACTGTCAGGTCACTAGGACTCCTGGCAAACAGGGGGTTAGGTAGAATTGATGTTCATTATCTTATTTGCTTAGAAGATGATATTCAACAGACCAATCTCTTTAAGTGGGAAATTTTATTAGTTTATATTGACGAAGACTACAAAGGAGATTCAGTTTCTCTTAAACTTTACTGGCAGAAGCATTCACTGTGTCAAGTCGCTTTAAGCAAAGTTTCACAAATAGGTCTAAATTTGATCCAATTCTAGATTCCTAAACAAAAGTTATCTAATTCCGCAGCTAGGTCCATACAGCTACATGTAGTCCTCGACTTACAACAATTGAGCCAACATTTTTGTTGCTAAGTAAAACATTTCTTAAATGAATTTTGCCCCATTTTAGGATCTTTTGTGCCACAGTTTTAAGTCAGAGGTCCCCAACCTTTTGGGCACCAGGGACCGGTTCCGTGGAGAGAGGTTTTTCTGCAGATTGGAGGATGCATGGTTTTATATGCTGCCTGCATCCTGTGGATGGGGCTTTGCTTGTTTGTGTGGACCGGTTGCTGGCATGCCACAGCCCGGTACTGGTCCACAGACTGGGGGTTGGGCCCCCCTGTTTTAAGTGAATTACTGCAGTTGTTAAATTAGTAACATGATTGTTAAGTGAATCTGGCTTCCCCACTGAATTTTCTTGAAGGAAAGTCACAAAAGGTGACCACATGACCCTGGGACACTGCAACAATCATAAATATGAGTCAGTTGCCAAGCATCCAAATTTTGATCACGTGACTGGGGATACTACTGTAATGGTCATTAAGTGGAAAACACAGTCATAAGACAATTTTTCAATCAGTTGTAACTTTAAGCAGTTGCTAAATGAACTGTTGTAAGTCGAGGACTACCTGTATAACATGTTTTTTTTAAAAACCAGTTATAATTGGTTAGGCTCACTCAATATATTAAGCTGTAAACCTAACAGATCACATTACAGTTGAATGCAGTGTGACCTGCTTGGCAATAATGGGACAACTTTATACTACTATTAGATTTATATTCCACCTTTATTTTTGTAGAACTCAAAGTGGCATATATATAATATTCAATTTAAGAAAACTTTATCATACATGTACAAGACTAATTTAAAAAATACCTGTATTGGTCCCAAGACACAATACTTTGTCTCGACCTAGACTGCTTGCATTAAAACCTCAATTTCCATACCGATCTGGCATTTTTTTCCCCTTTAGGATTCCTTGTTTTTCTTTGGTATGTTTGTTCCATGAAATACAGACCTCTCTACACCAAGAGCAGACACTTAATTCTCAAAGGAAGGGAAACAGAAAGCAAGAATTATCCGGGCAGTACTTATAAGAATCACCTCAAAACATGTAGTAACAGGAGATGTCCAACCCCCACCCCGTCCCAAAATACTGAGCAGCTCATTGTTTGCTTTTTAGCCTACGGTCTCCACCTGTAAGACAACTAGTTTCAAGTTAAAGCATTCCTGAAATACCACCCACCTTATTCCACACATTAAAAGGCGCAAGAAGCCCCAGGACCGGAGTCCTTATGACGGCCAAAGACCCTGCGAAATTTTTTAACCAGCCTAATCTAGGTTCGAGTTTTCACACTTCTCCCACCACAGTGCTTGTAGCAGATTTATTGACTTATATTAAATTTATATAGCGCCCATCTCGCAAAGCAAGGCAATTCTGGGCCGGCTTATTCAAAAGGCCACCCCCCCATACCCTGTCCAAGCCAAACCCTTCCACCCTAAGGCTCCCAATTCATCCGCTAAATATCTATATGGGCTCCCGCCCCGCGCTGAAAGCACCCTGCCCGATACCTACTCTTCCCTGTTCCAGCCTCCACCCCACCCCGTCTTCCCACTACCGCGCCTATTATTCTGAAGCCCTTGCAGGAGCGCGGCTTAAAGATCGACTTGGAAGTTGTGTCGCCGCTTTCCTCCCACCTCAGCGGAGCTCACCTTTCAGCATGAAGTCAACCCCTCAGCGCCACTCCCCCACATCCGTCCAAGAGAGCCTCTTCGCTTCCTTTCTCTCCCCCCCCCTCCACAACCCCTCTCCCCATCCCTCCGAGCCTCCTCACCTGTCGGCCCCTTCCCGTCCTTCGCCGCCCCGTTGCCCGAACTGGGGCACCCGCCCAGCCCCACTTGTCCTACCTAACCCCCCCTCCCCGTCCCCAGGCCGCGCGCGCGCTGAGCCACCTACCCTGCAAGCCACCACAACTCCTCCTCGCGCCGCCGCGGCCGCCTCTCCTTCCTGGATACCTCCGGGAGGGGCGTGCCCACCCCTATGCAAATGAGACCGGGGGCGTGGCTCGCCCGGCGCCTTTCTTTCAAGCCCCCCCCCGCCCCCCGCCCCCCGACGCGGCTCGTGAATAATTCATTTTCCTCACCGCTTTTTACTCTCCCGGCCAATCGGGAAGCAGCGAGCCTTGCTCTCGCTCCGTCTGCAAACCAATAGAAAAATATCAAGGTCGGCCACGGAGGGGTTGGAAATCACGGCGAAGAAGTGCCGTAAGGCTAACACTCGATCTGGTTTCTGAATGGCCTTTTGCAATGAGTCTTGGCCACGCCCCATATCCGCCGCGTTCTGGGCGTACCTTTTTTCCGGTGTTTGAAGACGGTGTAGCAGCCGGGTACAAAGGGCCCTTGAAGGCAGCCCGGGAGGTTCTTTAGTCAGTGAGGTCACTTACGGCTGATTCTAGAATGCGAGGATGCGTTCGCATCGCTGGGCTGTTTTCGTTCTTTGCGAGCGTGAACGAACTGCTGAAAAAAACAGACCTCGATTTGAATCAGGTTGCATTTCTTTCTTTCCATCCAGATCTTCGGCTGCGGCTTTCAAGCGCAGGAGAAGTCGGGATGTTATACCGACGCGCAATTTGGAAGCGAGCATCCGTAGATTCCGGAGGAGAAAAATGCATTGCCTCTTGCCTTGTAAGTACGGTGGTAGCAAACACGTGAAGTCGGGCTTTATTACTTGAAACTGAGGTTTTCGTTCCCATTCTCGATTTAGCTTTAGTTAAGCCCACCCATCGTGAGTTTTGGCTCATGTTCTGCCTCTCCCCGTCTGTAGAATTAAAGGCAATAAGTATTGATTTATTGAGCTCTTCCTGGCCACTCATGGTAAGCACATCATAATAGAATTGATGGTTCTTAACGTTTCCTTGAATTAATGTGTCTATTTCCATTTACAAGCCATGGTTATTTTCCACATAGGACAAAATAGTGAGCTATGGCTATTAGCTTTTTACCTACATGTGTGTATGCCTATAGAAGAATGTATGGGATGAACATATATAATACTCCTACCTATTTTCCTGTAGGTGAAAATCCCATAGATGGGCTGGAAGAGAAAGGAGCTGGTCACCCATCCAGCTTCCTAAGGAAGGCCTAAACTTGTGGTTTGTAGGCCAGCTCCTTCAGCACTACATTAAACTGCTTCATCAATATTTCTGATTTTAAAAAGTATAGCTTTATCCAGTAAGAAAAACTAGATTGCTATGTTTAGGGCCAGGCTCCAAGTCTTCAAAAATGAAGACAGTATTCCTTTAAATCAGAGGTCCCTGACCTTTTGGGTACCAGGGACTGGTGCCATGGAGAAAGGTTTTTCCGCAGACCAGAAGGGGTGCAATTTTCAATACTGCCAGCATCCCGAAGATGGAGCTTTGCTTGTTTGTGCGAACCACCAGGTCCACAGACCGGGGGTTGGGGACCCCTGCTTTAAATCAATGCCTAGGAGTTGTGACTGAGGTTTTTTTGTTTTTTTAAAAAAATGTGATTAGTAGTCATGCAGTAACATTCTGAATACTGTGTTCTATATTTTAAACAGTATTTTCTAATGTTACTATTTCTAGTTTTGCATTACAGTATGTAATCACACTCATTGTTCTCATTCCTTATGCGGAAATTTACAATACAAAGCAAACCATCTGGCACCTGACATAAAGTATTGCTGTTTATTTGTATCAGAAGCATCACAATTAAAATAAGGCATACTATATGACATAAAATTTAAAATATAAAATACAAGATTAAAATATGTACAATTAAATAGATCTTGCCCAGAAACCAGCAATATTAATTGCATTCTGTCGCACTGCCATGAGGTCCTCAAGTTAACAAGCTGGATTTGCTGATTTTTTTCAATTATGCAAAGCTAATCAGCCAATCACTATGCCCTAATGCCATAAAGACTAGAAGTTGAATTGTGCTCCAGGAAGACACTAGAAATGCATGAAAAGAAAAATGAGCAAACATTTAGTATTTTGTAAACATTTAGTATCAGCTTAATATTAATAGTGAGTTGAATTTAATCCCTGGGAATTGCCTGTCTTTTTCTTTTGCTGCTGGTTTTTCAACAAACATTTTTGCTTGATTAGAAAAGACTGAAACTGGCCCAAATTACTACCACATTTACCTTTTTGTGACACTATAGTATGGAATATATGATTACGTAGTCCAACTGGAAAGTCCAGCATTGCAAAATAAATTATTTTCTTGCTTTCATCAATATGTAGTTTTTGTGCTTCAAGGAATACAAACTGCCTCAGAGCAATCATTCTGTCACCAAATTAGCAATAACAAATTCAGATTTATAAGCCATCATGATGTAAGTAAATCCTGCTGGACTGGCTGCAACAAATTGCACAATATACAGGTAGTCTTCAAATTATAAGTTTACTTAGTGACTGTTTGAAGTTACAACAGCACTAACAAACAGCGACTTATGACCATTTTTAACTCTTATGACGGTTGCAGCAGCCTTATGGTCACATGATCAAAATTTGGACTCTTGGCAACTGGCTTGTATTTATGATGTTTGCACTGTCCTGAGGTCATGTGATGACCTTTTGCAACCTTCTGACAAGCAAAATCAGTGGGGAAGCCAGATTCACTTAACAACCGTGTTACTAACTTAACAACTGCAGTGATGATTTGCTTAATAACTGCGGCAAGAAAGGTTGTAAAACGGGGCAAAATTTACTTAAAGCTGTTCTGCTTAACAAAGTTACAATGGCACTGAAAAAAGTGGCTTATGATCCATTTTTCACCTTTATGACCCTTGTAGCATCTCCATGGTCACGTGATCAAAATACAGGCGCTTGGCAACGGGCCTGTGTTTATGAGAGTTGCAGGGTCCCAGGCCAGTGATCACCACTTGTAACCTAACTAGCTGGCTTCCAACAAGCCAAGTCAATGAAGAAAGAAAGATTCACTTAATGACTGAACAACTGCAGTGATTCTCTTAACAAGTGTGGCAAAGAAGATCACAAAATGAGGTAAAACTCACTTAACAACTGCTTTGCTTAGCAACAGAAATTTTGGGCTCAATTGTGGTTGTAAATCGAGGACTACCCGTATAAAGATAATTCTGCCTTTTCTTACTCAATTGTCAAGAAGCCAATCCCTGATCAACTCAAGATTATTTTTGAAAAGTAAGAAAGCATAAATATTCCAAGCGCAAAAAAGCAAGTTCTCTCTTTTTTTCACTATGTTATTCTGAAAACAAACTGCTAAATAAGGCTTTGCGGAACAATTCATAGATGAAAATGACATTTTTGTCGGCAGCTCTCTACTCCTTGGTGATGAAAGGGCTGGAATTTTATAGATGCCTATGTGATTAAATAGATATAGGTAGCACTCAAGGTATGATCATAATGTAGCCTGCCCGACACAGTTATAACTCATGAAAGTTATAAGGCGGGTCAATCATGTGATTGACCTCACTTTATGTCCTTTTTTGCAGTGGTTGTTAAACAAACAAAGTGTGCTATGGACGAGGTTGATTTTCAGCAAAACTCGTATCAATCAACTGACTGTGGGACCCTGCAGATGGCCATAAATGTGGCCCAGGTGCCAAGTGCCAAAAGTGTGATCATGTGACTGCTGGGAAAGGGGTGACTGTCAGAACTTTGAATCTGGATTGTAAGTACTGCACCAAATAAGACCATCAGAACTTCCAACAGTCACTCAGCAACTGATCATAACTTGAGGACTACCTGAATGTATAAAGTTACACCTACCTCAAGAGCTACAGACATTTGGTAGATGTTAATCATCCTGTCCATTCTCCTTGTTGGTCTTTTTTTAGCACATCATGATCTCACCTCTAAAAATAAGTATCTCCAACTGGATGCTCTCCAAGCCATCTGGAAGGCAATAGGCTGAATAAATCTTCTATTACCTATCTTTTCAGTTCTAAAGTTCATATTCTCATGATTCTGTATAGGTACTCCTCGACATATGACCACAACTGAGCCCAAAATTTCTGTTGCTAAGTGAGACATTTGTTAAAGTGAGTTTTGTCCCATTTTACAACCTTTCTTGCCATAGGTGTTAGGTGAATCAGTGTGGGTGTTAAGTTAGTAACGTGGTTGTTAAGTAAATCTGGCTTCCCCGTTGATGTTGCTTGTCACAAAGTCGCAAAAGGTGATTACATGACCCCAGGACACTGCAGCCATAATAAATGAGTCATTTGCCAAGCATCTGCCTTTTAATCACATGACCTTGAGGATGTTACAATGGTTGTAAATGTGAAAAATGGTCATAAGTCACATTTTTCAATGTTTATAACTTTGAATGGTCACTATACAAATGTTGGTAAGTCGAGGACTACCTGTTTTGAATTAACTCATTGCTGAGATTCACATGACTCATTGCAACTAACTATACTGGCTAGGTTTGTGCAATACAGTATCCTGAACAATCTAGCCAACCACATTTTAGTCTAGCATAACTCACCCTTGATGTCACAGCTACACAATCTTGCTCCTACTTATTATAGTTATATATGTCCGTACAAACACCAAAGCATCTTAGAACAGTTTAAACCAATATTTTTCAACATTGGCAATTTGAAGAGGTGTGGATCTCAACTCTCAGGATTTCTCAACCATTCAGCCACATGTAAGGATTTGATTTTTGCTAGCATTTGTCAAATTTATTTTGCCTTTCATTCCACAGCCTTGACGCCACTTTTTATTCAGAGAGAAGAATCTATGGATTGAAATGCAAGGCTATGAAGAGTTTGTTCAGGAACCATTGCTCAGGAATCCAGAAGTCATTCTCTGCTTTTGTCTTGTGTTCTTTCATTAAGGCAGATATACACAAACACTGACTCAAGGCCAAATACAATAGCAAGTTAGGCTGCAAAACAATTAACTGTAGAAAAAAGTATTGTATTCCTCTTCATATATAAGTTAATTGGAGCAGAACAAAAAGGTTTCTAAGACAGGCCTACTGCCTCCTCTTATAGGGCCCTACTCCTACGTAAAAATGAAAAGCTGAGGCTAATCATTTGTGCTTAAAAATGAAAAGCTGAGGCTAATCATTTGTGCTCTCTGCTACTGGTGAATGTGCGCACACACACAATCACAATGAATTGATACACTTCAAAATTTAACCACTATTTCTACAAATCAAGAGTACCCAAATATCTACTATTTTATCTGCTAGCTCTAAGTAGGTATTCTCAAATCTGGAGCAACTCCACATGAAGGCAACCTAAACTCCATCTCCAGTCCACACCATCCAAATGATGAGGGTTTCCTGCAGAATGTCAGAGAGAAACTGTTTACAGAAGACAAGCCTTTAAATATTGGCTTCCACAAGACACAAGACGATGTATGTGCAGATCCTTTTTATGCAGAAGCCAATCCACCGAGAGCTGTATGCACGATGGCTTTCTTCTAGTCATTCAAACTCATGCAAATGCATCAGGAGGCTCCTAACGCTTGATTGACATGGGGCCATTTTGTCTCTGACAAATATGCAGTGCTTATTATCATAACTATAGAAAATTTGTTACAATTGCTGACAGTAGCAATTATAAACCACCACCAAAGAAGAAAGTCTCAAGGTACATATGCCCTATATCAGTAATCCATGCTCTGAGCACCACCCAACTAGATGACTGTAATTTCAATTCTGCGTGGAATTTCCTTTGAAGAAGACACTGCAGCTCTGGCTGGCACAGTATGTAGCAGATGGAGTCTTAGTGGGACAATTCCAGCAGTGTAGAATTATATCTATATTAATTCATTGCATTGGTCACCAAGATTTCCAGTGAAATTCAAAGTACTGGTTGTTTTACTTAAAGACCTACACCATAGGTCGGCAACCCACAGCTCCGGAGCTGCATGTGGCTCTGAGCCTTCTCCTGCAGCTCCCAGCCTCCTCTGCCATTTGCAGAGAGAGAGACAGAGACAGAGTGCTTCCCTTCTCTCTCTGTGTGTAAAAAAGAGTGGTCTCACACTGTTCTTGGACAAGCTGACAAACTTATTGGGTGAGGCTCTTGCTTTTGCTGTGTCTCAGCAGGAAGCAAGGAGCAGGAGCTCTTTCTCTCTGTGTGTGTGTAAAAAAGAGTGGCCTCACGCTGTTCTCAGACAAGCTGACAAACTTATTGGGCGGTGCTGCTTTTGCTGTGTCTCAGCAAGAAGCAGGAGCTCTCTCTCTCTCTCTCTCTCTCTCTCACACACACACACACACACACACACACACACTGAGTGGGGAAAGAGGACTGGCAGACCAAGGGCAGGAGAGAGCCAGCCCAATAAGAATGTGTGTTAGCTTGTCGGAGAACAGCGTGAAGCCAGCTTGCCAAGTGAGCAGAAGATCAGAGAGAGAGAGACAGAGAAAGAGGGGGAGGGAGAGAAAGCAGCCTCTTTCTTTTTAATTAAACTCTTCAATCAAGTTCCCCCCCTCACGTGTGCATGCGTGTGCACACGTTTTGCGGCTCCCAGTGTTTTCTCTGGGAAACAGGTCCAAGTGGCTCTTTGAGTGTTTAAGGTTGCCGACCCCTGACCTACGCTGCAGAACTTAACTATATCTCACAACACCTTGCCAGAGCCAGTTCAGGTGTCTGATCCAGAGGGTCTACTAAAACAAAGTACATGAGATACGATTCTTCTCTGATAACCCCCACCCTCTGAAAAATAGCCACCTGCCCAGAAGAATGTGCAACTCCCGTTTTTCAGAAACAGCTCAAAGACGTGTTTCAATGAGTATTTGGTTCCAGTTGATTGTTAATAGTGCTAATATGAACAGTTTTGCTCTTTGGTGATGAGCATTTTTTAAAATGTTCATATTTGTTGCTCCTCTAGGACTAGGAGAGATTATAACCACCATAAATATTTACAAATGTATATTTCTATGCATGTATTACATACATCATTTTGCCAAGAAAAGATGTTACTGTACATGAAATCGTTTAATACAAATTTTATTGCTTTTGCTTCCAAACTGAAGTAATTGAAAACTCAAAACAATTTTTCTACAATTTCTATGTAAAAATCCTCATTTTCTTAAACAAGAAAATATTCAGTGCCTTTTTTCTAGTAGCAGTGCAAGGTTCAACTGCCTTGGAATTTCATAGTAAGGAGAGAATGTCAGAATCTGCAGAAAAAAAAACATAGCAGCCAAGAATGTAAAATAAACTTGGTGATATCAACCCTCTTAAACTGCATCTAGAAGAGATGCTAGAAAGCAAAAGCAGTCCATGGACTTCCACTAACCAAATACTAAGTAAATTAGATAAATCTCTTAGAACTGCAAATAGAAATTAAGTATTGATATAATTCCATTGATTCTGTACAAATTATGCATTCGGTAGCCTCCAAATTTTCTTGTAGAAAAAATAACAAATGACCTATATATCCAGCTATTCTCATATGTTCCATGTTTGGGTCTGGAATTGAAGATTACTAAGAAAAATATTTATTTTTGTCTTTGCAATTTGGTGAATCATGAAAGTAGCTTCCAACTTTTAGATTCAGCTGATGCCAGAATATATTTTGGGATTCTGCCTAGGCTCAAATTCCTAAATTGTTCCAGAAAGATTGGCAGAAAGGTTAGCTTAGCAAACAAAAAACAGAGAATCTGTGGATTAAAAGAATAAAATAATTTGTGTTTCTAATCAGAAGAGATTTTGTTGGAACAGTTGTTGTTTTTTTCTTTTTAGACTTTTGTTATATAGAATGTGTGTCCTCTCGCAGCACAGTACTACGGTATTAATCTGAACTCTGGATGATATCCTACTGAATAATCTCAAACCCTGGCTAATCTTTTGTTTCAACATACCCATTTATAAAACAGCTTTTCCAAATGATACCATCAGTATCAGGGATAAATATCAATTGGCAATTTGAACTCCTTAAAAGAAAAGAAAGAGAGGTTTCCGTTGTCAACTAGAGCAAACACCACTGGAACATCTCCACTTAGATAAGATAGTTGCTTGACAATCTTCAGAGATGGGACCTGCTCGTTAAAACTGAAAAAAGAAAAGAAAAACAATCCAACTTTTTTTTCTATTTGATAATACATTTTAAAGCAGACATGTCAAACACAAGGCCCGGGGGCCGGATGCGGCCCGCGAAGTGGTTTCATGTGGTCCGCAAAGCCATCCTGGAAACAGTGAGGGAACAGCCCCTGCTGCCTTGGCCCTGGCCCAGACCAGCCAGGAGCCAAGGTACAATTTTGTGGTGGCCATCTTGGCATTTGCCCCAGTGGACCATGCCTTGCTTGCACTGGTCCCACCCCCTTCTGCCAGAGACCCTCAAATCTGTCCCACTCCTGCCCAGGCCCCTACAGGCACCCTTGACGGGAATGATGTAGAACTGGCCACACCCACCCAGTAGGCCACACCCACCCCATTCACGCCCACCCAGTAGCTGCACCCACTCTGGCCACACTCACCCGGCCCCCCAAGAGCAACCGCAATGCTGATGTAGCCCTCAATGAAACTGAGTTTGACACCCCTGTTTTAAACAGTCACAGCATAAAAAGTATTACTGTATCTGGGGAGAACACTGTTGTTCCAATGAAACAGAGATCTATTTATTTTTTTAAAAAAGAGTTTCAGGTTCCCCATGGTGAGAGCAAGAGCTACAATAACAGCCAGTACTTAGGTCCAATAAGTTTCAGGATGGATTGGGATCCGAAATCCTAAATCCATCCTGTCTGGGCAGCCATAAAACTACCTCAATAGGTGTGCCACACACAGGACAACTGCTACCTCTCTTCTCATCAATCCAAACAGGACAAGCCATGTAAACACATGAGCAAAATCTATAATGGATTTAGATTAGATTATAAGCACGCAGTACCTTTGAACATACATCCGGACATAAGGCTTCCCAGGATTATTCTTTTTAAAAGTTGAAGCTCCATCAGCAGGATACACATCAAAATCTATTTTTAGCTCTGATGAATCATTCTCTAATCTGTGGAGGTTAATCATTAGTTTAAAAACTCAGATGTTCTTTGATATACCAAAGGAGGAGAAAGAAAAAAAAAAGTTCAGGTATAGCAATTCCGAGCAGGAATTATAACGAGCATTCTCCCTGTACTTTTAGCAACCACGGGAGTCTCAAAACAGTTAATGCTGAAAGTTGGTGGCACAACATCTCACTATTTAAGCCAGAAAGCACATGAAAACTATAGGTCAGGCATGTCAAATTCGCGACGTTGCGTGACATATCGGAGCTTTCTCTCCATTTCCAGCAATGGGGTGGGCGCGGTTTTGGGATGACACGTCCAGCCCACAGGCCAGCAGTTTGACACCCCTGGCATAGGTTGAATGCTGTTTTTTTCATACTAAGAAATCCTTACCAGAACTTCCCCAAATAATTCAACTTTCCATTACTGGGGTCAACCCTGTAAAAATCCTTTTCTTAGGACTGGGTTGGATGAAGGCACTTGCTCCTTGAGGGTAGTTTGCTGGTGAATTGGTTAATTCCTTTGCCGTGTATACTTTCAGTTGTGTTTGCTTTGTTTTGAACAGTTATTTACCAGATGTTTTACCCTGTGATGCAAGCTGTCTAAAGTCACTTACTGGGGCAGCATATAAATTGGCAATCAATAATAAACAAATTGCCACAACTGTCAGATTTCTCAAAATGTTGCTTTAAGACCTCATCCATTAAAACATGACTCCTGAAGGCAGTTGGATAATCCATACTGGACATGAACATGTTGGCAAAGAAAAGAAAGTAGCAGGATGGCATATCTGACTGACATTTTAAAATGGTTTCTGAAGAGTGGAATTATATAGCAAGCAGTGGAGCAGATGGTGGAAAAAATTATATCCCTTCTCCACAAACACTCAATGTTTGCAATACAGAAGATCCCATGGGCTTGTTGTAATGTCCAAAAAAAAACAAAAAACCAGATAGCAATTGTACACTGAATGACTAATGTAACATGATCCTCAACTTCACTTCCCAGGCATGTAATTACAGTAAAGACCAAACTGCTTCCTTAAACTGGAAAGCATTTGCATTAAGAGAAAGACCAAAACTCAGTGAGATAAATTTTAAGATTCCAGGTATCTCTATCACTTATAGCCTAAGGGCAAGAGGATTTCCTAGAAACTATTATATGCTGAAAAAAATTAAAGCAGACTTCCTCAACTTCATATTCTTCTTATTTGTTTGGGGACAATGGCAATTCTCCTCCAACGTATCTGGAGAATACAAAGTTTGGACAGCAAAGTATGCATATTTGAATCTGATACTTATTTACTTTTATCGGCATTTAGTTAAAATAACTGCAATTTAACAATTAACACTTTAGAAGACAAGGTACATTTATTGTGGTGCATTGCATGAAACACTTTCAAAACTGGTTGGCATTGTTGGGTCACTTCATTGCCCAGAGGCGTAGGGGACTTAAGGTTAAGTGCTGGCCTTTCAAGTAACACTTCTGACATGCAGTACAATTTGTAGTGCTATGCATGCTGGGAAAATGATTTGGAAGAAGTCCTTTGGATCACACATGAACACAGAACATTGCTGCTACTCGTTAAAGCAGCTGGATTCTTCGGGATCCTGTGCAACCCTGCTTTAATGAATAGCAGAGAGATGTCACACTCATATAGGGGCAGAACCACTATTTCCAGAACATGTTCTTAATGTAAACAGCCCTAACGATTAGTAATGCTTTGAAGTAAACATCCCAGGTATATACTATATGAGAAGAGCCTATGAGCCTCCAGAAGTTGTTAAGCCTGAACTGCCAGAGCTCTAGCTAACAGGGTGTTATAGAGGGCTACAGGTTCTGCATCCTGCTCAATATGACTGTTGCTCATACCTGCAATTACTGGGAGAGATTAAAAGCATTTACCGGTAGCTCATTTTCTGGTTTGATACTTACTGAAATGCTTCCTCCAATAAGTGTGAGGGTTGGAAAACACTGATCTGTTGAAGGATGTCAGCTAAAGGGAAGGAGAGAGAAGAAATTTGGATTAGGGTCTTCATAAAACATGCCTCTGCCACCAAGCCAGCTATCCTGGCATTTGGAAATACCCATCCCCTTCAACAAGGGCATGTGCATCCTTCTTCAGAGAACAAAACAGACCTTTCTCTCTTTTTCAGAAGCCACAATACCTGTGGAAAGCCCTTGGCTTGGTTTCAAAAGTGGGGTGACTGTCTCCAGGCAGAGATCTTCCCGACCACTCCTCTCTCTCAAAAGTGCCTTGTACTCTCGCCAGGTGGTGCAATGCCGGACTTCGGCATCCTCATTGACACTGATTTTGTATCTGCTCTCCCACTTCAGCTGCTCCTGTTCCTTGCGAGTCATCCTCTCCTGTTTCTGGTTGAGCCGCCTGCGCCAACAGCTTGCATCGATTGCCCGCGCTGTCACGTTCTCAGGGAGGAGCCTCTTATCAGGATCTGGCAGGAAGACCTGAGGGCAATCAGCACCCATGTTAGGAAAACCAATGGAGGTGAAATTCCACCTGGATGCACAGATATCGCTATGACTTTCCCCAAAGGTCTTCCTACATGTCTCTTTGTAGTCTTGAGCACAGGTGGGCAATTCACTGCATTCGCTTGGGACACTTGAAGACGGGACTAATTCAATATTTGCAGTTTTTGGATCCGGTGTCTCTACTGTTGGTTTCGGTGAGCCATCTGATGCAGTGGAACTGGAAGTAGCATGATGGATCTTGGCCTTTTTAGGTGACGGTTCTTGGGGTTTCGCGGATAGCTTGGCTTTCTTCTCGTGCAATCTTGTAAAACAGAAGATGATAAAACTATGGGCACAGATTTTCTTTTACTCTCACAGTATTATTCAAACATACTATTCGTAAACTGTCTTTCATCCAAAAGGATGCAAGTAATTATACTGCATTTACTTTTAATCATTTTTTTCAATCAATAATTCAGTCCATTCAAAAACCTCTAGACATTTAAAATACTCAAGCAACTCCTTAGTTACTGGATCACACTGGGGATTTAAAGGGACCGCTTTTGTCTGATTGTTGTGAACCAATGAGAGGCAACATACAAGTTTAATAAAGTATTAATAGTTTTAATTTCTTAACAGTTTAATAAACTAGCTACATATCAGTTGAATTCTGAACCACTTGAAGCGTCTTAACTATTTTTGAGGACCGCCCCATGATATTAAACATTCCTAGATCATAAATTCACCATAGCAAAGCTATCTCTGTTCAGGAAACAGCATTGCTATGTGCCAGAAAAAAACTGCTAAGTGTTGATCTGAATCTTATTGAAATTTTGGATTAAGAGGTATCTAATGCTATGTGCCTGCTTCTTCAGTGGGTGTGTGATCTCATCCAGAATACATCAAGCACCAAATTTTTAAACCTGGAAACCACCTGTTTACAATAAAGTTTCCATCTTCTTGAGACTTTAACTTACTTGTCCTCATTTATCCCACTGCCAAATCCAGTGATTTAGCATCTCTAAGCCCTCACTTGATTAAGATAACCCAGAGAAACAAAACTTGGTGTTCCCGACATAATGATGACCTTACTTCAAAGTCCTGAAGATGACTGCCCTCAAAATGACTGCTGACCTCATATGTACTTAAAATGGCAACACAATGATCCCACCAATGTGTCACCACAAGTTACTCCTTATTCCCTTTTTTTTTAAAAAAAGTGAGCAAGTCACACAGGTGTGTCTTGTAATGCATTCTTCTTACTAACTGTAGCTGATCTTTCTTTTTTAAAAAATCAGGGATCAGGAATCTATGATCCTCGGGTACTCCCACTACAGGTAGTCCTTGACGTACGACTATAATGGAGCCTCCCCATCATGGACATAACTTGGGACAGTCCTAAATAGGCTCACCTACGTGATTGACCAAATTTTGTGATCTTTTTTTTGCAGTGGTCATTAAGTGAATTGATGGTTCACTATGGGCATGGTTTCCCCCCCCCAAAAAAAACAAAAATAAATGCCAGTTTTTGGCAAAAACATTGTAGAATGCCATCATGTGACCACAGAATGTTGCAAACATCATAAATCTGGACCAGCTGATACAGGAACCTGAAGCATGGTCATGTGATCGCAGGAGGGGCACAATTTTGGGAACTTCAGATTGAGGACAAAAGTACCCCCAAGAGGTCCATCGTAACCTCAAATGGTTTCTAGGCAATGGGTTGTAAGTTGAGGACTATCTTTGTTGGGAGCACCTGTATATCACACTATTGGCCATGTTCACTGGGGTTGCTATAAATCA
Organism: Bothrops alternatus; assembly: GCA_034064705.1. Lineage (NCBI taxonomy): Eukaryota > Metazoa > Chordata > Lepidosauria > Squamata > Viperidae > Bothrops > Bothrops alternatus. The sequence continues at coordinate 8,667,020 of JARGCV010000041.1, forward strand.
GACATGTCAAACACAATGCGGCCCGCGAAGTGGTTTCATGTGGCCCGCGAAGCCATCCTGGAAACAGTGAGGGAACGGCCCCTGCTGCCTTGACCCTGGCCCAAGCCGGCCGGGAGCCAATGTACAATTTTGTGGTAGCCCTCTATGCTGAAACACATTCAGTCTTAGCTCCACAATGCCATCTGGAAACAGCGAGGAACCAGTCCGTGTCGGCTCCACCCCCTGAGTGCATGCTGGGGAGGTGTCACCCTTTGTGAGGAATGAAGAAATGCACCATCACTTGGAAGTGGCCAGCAAATGGCCCTTGCCTACTTCACATATCCGGGGAGGGGTTTTGGCAGGCAGCAGGGCGCTCTCCTCATAGCGTTGAGAGGCTGAGCCAGGTGGCGCAAATCCAAAAAGAAACACGAGGCCGCCCAGCTCCCACCCTGCCTGGTTTCAGCAGGCAGCGGGGCGCTCTCACAGTGCCAAGAGCTGAGCCGGGTGGCGCAAATCTGATGAGAAGTGCAATGCTGCCTAGCCCCCAGCCTGCCCAGTTTCATCAGGCACAAGGTGCAAAGCTGACGAGCTTCGCACTGCCCGGCTCAATCTCTCGGCGCTGTGAAGACAGCATCCCGCTGCCTGCCGAAACCAGGCAGGCTGCGGGCTGGGCGGCATCACACTTCTTTTTGGATTTGAGCCGCCTGGTTCAGCCTCTTGGCGCTGTGAGGAAAGCGCCCCACTGCCTGCCAAAACCGGGCAGGCTGGGGGCTGGATGGCATTGTGCAGGTAACGTTGACTCTCACACTGCTCATGGCATCCCCTCCTCCAGAGCCAACCAAGCCAGATATGTGAAGTAAGTGAGGGCCATGTGCTGGCCACTTCCAAGCGATGGTGTATTTCTTTATTCCTTACAAAGGGTAACACCTCCCCAGCTGTGTTTCTTGCCTGTTTTTCTCCCTCCCTCCCTCATCTCAAATATTTTCTCACCACTCTGTACTTAGGAAAGAAGGAAGGAAGGAAAGAAGGAGAGGGAGGGTCTGAGGGAAGTCCTGCCTTAGTCCTGCCCTGCTGCCCTTTCCTTGCCCCCTCCTCCTGGCCTATCCTGGGGGTCTCCCATCCTATTGCTAAGGAAGCTTTGGATACAAAGCCGGGTCTCCTCCCATGGAGAGGGAATGGGCCTCCCTCTGATTTTGCCCTCATACCGATCATGAGCAACCTGGGTAAGGAGAGCAAGCACAGCAACAGCAGCCTTGAGGAGGAGGTAAGTGCAGTTGGGCGCCCCCTTGGGGAAGTGGAGCTGGGCTTGGTGCCACAGGTACTCGAGGGCCAGGCTGGGCATTTGACCTTGCTGTTCAGGGCTCCCAGCAGCCCGCACTACCATCCAGCCCCTCCCCGCATGGCCTGAGAGGAACAATGAGGCTCCTCCAGTGGACCATGCCTTGGCACTTACCCTGGTCCCACCCCCTTCTGCCAGAGACCCTCAGATCTGTCCCACTCCTGCCCAGGTCCCCACAGGCACCCTTGATGTGAATGATGTAGAGCTGGCCACGCCCACCCAGTAGGCCACACCCACTCCACACCCACCCAGTAGGCCGCACCCACCCTGGCCACACCCACCCAGCCCCCCTAGGGCAACCGCAATGCTGATGCGACCCTCAATGAAATTGAGTTTGACATCCCTGCTATAAATTATGTTCAGCAGTAGCTGGAGAGCTACTGGCTATCTAGTTTAAAGTAAAACTTTCTTTTCATTAGAGCAAGCGACAAAGGTGAAGACAAGAACAAAAATAGATGCATTTCTCAGTGCTTAATTCCATGCCCACCTGGGGCCAGCTTGTCAAGGCCATCACTCCCACTGCCCACATTCACCACTATTGCAAACCACATGCTTTTACCCGGGGCTGGAGCATCTCCTTTTGTGGCTTCCTCTCTCCCTGCTTTGGTAGTGGCTATCCAGATTCAGCTGCCTCTCATAAGGTGTTGGAACAGTGCTGTAAAAGAGAGATTCCCCACCCACCCAAAAAAGAGTGATAGATCAAAACAATCGGTTCAGAGACAGTGACAAGTCATACTAGAAAAGCGGAGAAGCAAAAAACTGAAAGACAAAATGCAATCGTCTGGAGAAGTAGGGATATTGAGAGGGGAGAAGAGGGAGCAACCATGCAAAAGTTAAAGAGATGCATAATGTACAGACTGCCAGGAGAGAGAGAAAACGGTTGTCAAACAATTACCTGGAATGGAATCTCAAAACGATGTAACCCAGTCGCTTCAAGTGGCTATATACCTTACAATAGGGATGAAATGTAAGGAGTTCACATGAGAAAGGACATGACTCTACATTCTTTAGCGATTCAATTATCAAACTCTTTTTTAAAAAAAATCTGAACTATGTGTGAATGAAAGTCACCTTCCTATTGGTAGGTGGTTCACACATACAGTGACTACCCAGTTTTTAACAAGGTGTATCTATAGCAAAGAGGCATTTAAGTAGCCATTCGTCATGCAAACAAAACTTTGAATACATTAAAGTCTACTATACAAAATCAATTTAACTTGCAGCCTTCACAAATCATAAAAAATTAAGCCTGCAATTTCCACACCAGAAGGCAGCTGTGGCAAACTATTTCCATAAGGCTGCCAAGTAAACATGAACGTATCCATGTAGTTACTAGGAGTTGAGCCCCATTCCAGGGAAACTTTACTTTTTAACTTTCCAAGTAAATATATAGGATTACAATGCAAAAGCGACGGGGTCTCAGACCAACAATACGATACTAGGGTGGTCAACATGCTGCATCATTTCTAAAATCTAACAGTGATCGCTCTTTTCAATAGAGCACAACAAACATTGGGGTTTTTTTTCCTCTAGAGAAGATCACAATAATTTTAACTAAGGACATTTTGACAACCTGGGTCTCTAAGGATTCTAATCAACATAGAAGAAGTCTCCGCTGAATAAGCTTAAGAGCGTCATAGAAATGTTTCACTGATATATGCAGGTTTTTTTTAAAAAAAACAAGCCACCCCTTAAAAATAAGAGATTATATGATAATGAGATATTACAACAGCGTAAAACGTATTGAATTTTCACCACAGTTGTTTTTATTAGGTATTATAAAGGATTGCACCACCATAGAGACGAACTTAATTTTGAACTTGATTACAGCAGCGAGATTGTTGGTTGGACAATATTGGAAGAAGGCAGAATTACCATCCATCGAGGAATGGACTTTGAAAGTCATAAATTTGGCGGAAATGGCTAAAGTATCTGCATATTTGAAAGATCACTCAAATGAAAAATATATGTTGGACTGGAAAAAATGGATAGATTATATTCAAGGGAAATATCAATCTAAGAAATTGTATTTATCATATAGTTAAATGTTTATTAGGATTTATATAATAACTTAGTTTAACTTAGTGGGTTTTCTTTTGTTTTACCCTGTATTCACTTTGGGAAGTCGGGTGGGTGGGTGGGTTGGGGGGGGTTTAATAAAAAATTAATAATGTATTATAATGCACTCAACTGTAATACTTGCAATATATAAGGATGATATATTTATTGATATAAGAGGACTTGCTCGGGCAGTACCTCTGGACCACATCTGGAGGGGGTGGAGAGTGAGGAGTGAAGGAGTGGAGGGAAGTAGGAAGGTTGCTGGAGAGGAGGGTGGAGAGTGAGGGAGGGAGGGGGTGGGAAGTAGGAGATAGGGAGGCAGGAAGAGGGGGATGTGGTGGAGGGGGTGCTGCCGAGCAACATCTATAGTTATTCTATTTTATGTAAGTTTTTAAAAGTATGTATGTTTTGTTTTGTGTGAGACAAAGTCAAAAATGATTGTATTAAGTTGAGTTGTATTTAATTTGACTCTTTGTTAATAATTATAAAAAAACTAATAAAATATAACAAGTTAAATATATATAAAAAAAGAGATATTACAACAGCGTAATTTAGCATTTGCATAGATGGAGGCACGAAAAATTATTAACAAGTTACGTTTTAAATTATTAATAAGTTAAATGGACTGTTTTTTCATTCAACCAACCATCAAATCCATTGGCAAGCTAATAAAGCTAAGACTTGTCTGAATTCTGCATCTTGGACCTAATACTGTATTTGCTCAGGCCATACAGCAATATCTAGACTGTATTGCAACTTGAAGTATTTATTTAAGCAAGTGCCCATTATTGATGTTTCAGAGGTAGGACTAGAAACAGGTTTTTTAACGAGTACAGTGTCTACTCCACTTTTTAGGGAATACCATCAAAATATCCTACTGTATTATCCTTGTGAAAATAAAGCTGAACGGCAACATTTATCTTCTCCAACTCAGCTACTGAAGTTTAGGCTCACTACTAAAGCATTGTATAAGCAGTTAACCTCAAACTTCAATGGAATATCCTCACATGCCCTTTCATGTCAACTGAACTGTACAATTAATTGTGATCATATAATTACAGCAGTATTGCCTTTGAAATTCAGTGTCTCTTTTTTTACTTACGGGACTGTCTTCTGCCACATACTTCCCTACGACCGGTGAGAGCGCACAGGGTCGGCCTCCTCCGGGTCCCGTCAGCGAAACAATGTCGTCTGGCGGGCCCTAGGGGGAGGGCCTTCTCTGTTGTGGCGCCCGCCCTCTGGAACTAACTGCCTCCTGAAGTCCGCGTTTCTCCCACTCTCCCGGCCTTCCGAAAGAATCTTAAAACCTATCTTTGCCGGCAGGCCTGGGGATGATTGTGGGTTGTTGTGTGACTGATGAATATGTGTGGGGTTTTATTTTTTATATATTTTTTGCTTGGACTTAGATTGTAATTGTTGTTTTATATATATGTTGTAAGCCGCTCCGAGTCTTCGGAGAGGAGCGGCATATAAGTCCAAACAAAATAAAATAAATAAATAAATTGCCAAATTTTACTTCTGTAGATGTTGAATTCCAAATTTTGACATGCACCTGGTATTTTAGTAGGCTGATCGACTTTGGAGACAGCAGATTCTCATATGCTTCCTGGATTGACAAAGGCAGGTCTTTGTAGAACAACTGAAGGGATCCCTGTAAAGAAAGAAAAAATCTTAATGTTCAGGAATTATGCAAACCGACCATTGTGGCGACAACCTCCCTGGGGTCTGAAGAGCTACACCAACTTGCCCATTTTGCCAAAGGGGGAACTTTGGGTCAATTGGATGTCTGTAGAGATACTTGTGTAACAATGGTCATTGGGGCCAGAATTTCTGTCACTAAGTGATACAATTATAAAATATGATGTATTGTGACACATCGCTTAGCGATGGCAATCCCGGCAGTTCCCATTTCTGTTGTTAAATGAGGACTGCGGATTAAGGGAGGACCTTATGTGATCACAACTTGTGACTTTCTGCCAGCTTCCATCAAACAAAGTCAAAGAGGAACCAAGTAGGAAGTTACAATTCTTGGTCATGACAAGCCTTTCCTTAGGTAGCTTGCAAGCCACAGAGCAAGCAGATGTGTGAGTCTGTAGCCTGACACAAATAAGGCCCAGTCGGGGGGCGGGGGGCCGGGCAGTTGCAGTGCAAGCATGGCTGAGGGGGTGGGGTGGAAGCATGTCTTCTCAGGAGAAAAAGCGATGGGGACAAGAACAACTTGCGACCCTACCCTGGCTTCCAAATTGATTTTGGTTGTGGGAAGCCAGCAGGCCGGGTTGTAAATAGTGATTACATGACCACTGGATGTTGCAACCATAATAAATGTGAGTCAGTTATCAAGTGCCTCAGTCATGATCATGTGACCACGGCGGTGCTAATACAGCCACAACTTTGAGGATTGGTTTTAAGTACCACTTGTTCAGTACTTTGAACAACTGCTGAATGAGTGGGTTGCTAACTTGTAATCTCAAGATACAAGAATTGGTTTCCCAGTACAATATGGCTTATAGAATGATCACACAGAATGATCACACAGACCCACAGAATAAAACAACAACTGCAATGAGAATACTGGAGCAGTTTTGACGATACTCAACTCCAAGAATTGTACACTGGTATTTATAAACTCATGTACGTCTATATGTTTCAAATAGATGTGCTTTCTGCAGAAGAAACTGACAGTGCAATATCAGGGAGCGGGAGATGGGAACATTTCCTGCAAGTCTGCTCATCCCAACTTACATGTTCATAGGAAGGGTCTGAAATGAAGATGTGGCATTTATTCAGAAGATCTTCTGTGTAATCCTGACAGGATTCTCAATCCTATGGGGATTGCAACCACTTTTAATAATATGGTTACACTCTCATTTCAGATGTTCCCATTAGTATGAGGTTAAGACAGAGAGCTAACTCCCCTAAACAGATTTCTTCCTTAACTCCTGAAAAAGTATTATATGGCTGTAGTCACTCTAAGCATCCTTGCCACCTAATCCAGTTAACTTTCTTTAATTTATATGATTATTCTATGGCAAAATTTAATACTGTCTGTCAAGACAACGGAACAGGGGAGAGGCTTAGCTACACAAACTGCTTCATAAGCTTGTGGATGTGATTTACTCACACATTCCAGGAGATACAAGGCTTCTTCTGGAAGCAGGCACTGCTTTCCATGCTGTGTAAAACCCATGGTATGCCAGAATTTTCCCTGATGGCAAGAACAAGCAATGTTAATTTAGGAGATCAGTCCCAACCCCTATTAACATTTCAAAAAGAACAACATAGGCCCAGGATTGTTGGAGTGTTCTAGGAGACTTTCACTTCATGATTCAGTCAGAGCGTCTCCATCTGAATTAATACTGTATTGAAGAAAAGAATTTCATCCTTGTGCCAAAGGATTGAATTACTATTAGGGAACATAAAATCCCAGAATTTTTTGTGTCTCAATGCACCCTATTGTGTGCGTCCATAGGGGGTTAACCTGATGTCCAGTTCTCTCAAGTCAGAGCTTGAATTATTAGAGGTGAGACAATAAGTATTCAATATCCTTGTCTTTCAAAACAGCTGTCTTTGAGACCACTATGGGGGACAGGAAAGAAATCAACAGTAAGACTTAACAGATTTCATTTGCTCATCCCTTATCTTCTTTACCCACATATCACCTTCCAAGAATCATAGCTGGTTCCAATACAAAACAGTGCCAAGACAGACATTGCAAATACAGTTTTTATTTTGTGCAATTTGATGAAAGAGAGAGGAGACACATTATTCTGTGGCAATGTCATCCTATGAAAACTAAAATCAGCCCTACTATATCTGGCTCTGATCTGAAAAAAAAAAAGTCTCTGGCTACTGGTATGTGCTGCTCTGACACAGAAGCTGGTAACCGTAGGTTATTTAAGAAAGAAGGAATGACATCATGTAAAAGATAGTAAAACTTACTGCAGGGGATTTCAGTTCCACAATACCTTCTTGAGGCTTCCACTCAGCCTTCACCAAACTTCCCCTATAAAGAAAATTTTAAAACGCGAAGTATTATTACCAATTTATAAAACCCTAGTAAGACCACACCTAGAATACTGCAGCCAATTTTGGTCACCATATCACAAAAAAGATGTTGGGAGTTTGGAAAAAATTCAGAGAAGAGCAACTAAGATGATCTGAGGCCTGGAGACTAAAACATATGAAGAATGGCTGCGGGACTTGGATTTCACTAGTCTAAAGAAAAGAAGAAATAGGGGAGACATGATAGCAGTATTCCAGGATCTGAGGGGCTGCCACAAGGCAGAGGGGGCCAGGTTGTTCACCAAAGCACCAGAGGGAAGGACAAGAAACAATGGTTGGAAACTGATCAAAGAGAGAAGCTTCCTGACAGTAAGGACAATTAACCAATGGAACAGCTTACCCCCAGAAATTGTAGGCGCTCCATCACTGGAGATTTTTAAGAAGAGACTGGACATTCACCTGTCTGAGACGGTATAGGTTCTCCTGCTTGAGGAGGGGGCTGGACTAAAAGACCTCCAAGGTTCTACTCTACTCTACTCTACTCTACTCTAGAACTTTTTCCTCAAAAACCCATTTCCTACCAGCACAGAACAGCTAATAGAGAAGACACAGATCTAGGAAGAAATAATTTGTGGCATAAAGCACTTACAGTTACTTCTAGGATTTTAAATAAGTTAACCTACTGTGAGAGTGAAGTTGGGGTTGCTTTCTGTGCTTTGGAAAAGCAGTGGCAGCAGGCAGAAACGCTTCTCACCCCCATATCCTTCATACCATCATACTTTCACTTTACTCACAAGCATCTAAGCCAGTGTTACAGCTGCCTGTGATAATTGAGCCATTCCCTGGTGTTTTTAAGGATGTGCTGACGTTCAGAGGCATCACTCCACCTCAGGGCCTTGGCTTACAAAAGCAAATGCTAAGACAGAGTGGAGAGGGGTATAAGAGGAAAGGTGATAGCAAATGGCTATAGAGGGGAAATGATGGCATGAGATTGGCTGCTATTAGGAGCTGGCAAGAGGATTTTCATTCAACTGCCAGCAACCACAAGCTACTGTATATCCTGGTGGGAGTCCTGCTTAGAGCTTTGCCTGGAGCTTGGCAGCAACTAGAAAAGGAGTAACCACACTGAAACAGCACCCCATCCCAACCAGTGCAAGAACTTTTGGAAGAAGGCAAAGGTTGTATGCTACTTTATAGACTTGGAAACTTTTTTTAAAAAAACCTGAGTGTTAAAAGGCTCAGTATAGAGTATTAAAAACATGTAGCCACAGCAACTTGCAAGTCCTAGATGGGTAGAGCTGACCCAGAGCAGTAGCTTGTTGTTTGGGAAGGTCTGTGCTGAAGTAAAGCATCGTGTGTAGATTTGCTATGTTGTGATGTGTCCATTCCTTGGAAAACAAAAAAACCCTCACCCCAATTTCATTATGAAATAGACTGTCGGAAAACCTTACAAAAGGGGTCCATGGCCCCTTATATGACATTGGTTTACTTTGGGGTAGATATCATGAAACAGAGAAGCATCTTCCCATATATCTGATTGGCAGGTTTCCCAAGCAATGACATTTTCACAAGAGACTTTTTGCAAATATCTGTAACCAGATTCATAACAAGAGAAGTGGCCTCTCAGACAAACCCTAGGCACTTGGATTTTTAAAGGAAAAACTTATTCCTCACATTTAACCCCAAAATTCCAAGATCTACGTGTTCATGAGTGGCTACAGCCTACAGATAAAATCTAATTGCACAAATCTGCTACCATTTAGAAATCCTGGGACAATATAAGATTGAAGTATACAACTTTCAGAGAAAATGCAACTTCCTTGGGGATAATGAACCTCAATCCCTGAGCTGATTTTCTATTGACTAGAATCTCTTTCATCTTGTTGGATTTAAACAGAGGTTGTTGGCCATCATCCATTTAAATTTTGTAAACCAGAGTCACCTAGGTATAAATTGGGCAACTGTATAAATTTGTTTAATAAATAAAAAGTAAATCTCTTGGCTAAGTCTAATGTTCAACACTCTGGACTGCTATCTTGGAAATATGTTAAGCTGCAACAAGGTTGAATAGATAAGTGCATCACTGAGCCAGACTGGTCTAGTGGTTAAGCCTCCAGGCTAGAAAGTGGAAGACCCTGAGTTCAAGTTCCGCTTCAGCCATGAAAGCCAGCTGGGTGATTTTGGGCCAGTCACTCTCTCTAAGCCCAACCCACCTAGCAAGGAAAATAGGAGCAGGAAGTTATGTTGAATATGTTTGCTGCCTTGAGTTATTTGCATAAATAAAGGTGTGATAAAAATAAATATATCTAAAGCTCTGAATGAGTATTCTCAGCTATTTCAGCTAAATGTTGATCACAGAGGGTAAGGAAGAGCCTGTCAATAATGTTGATTAAAAATACCCATCCTACCTTCCAAATCCAGGTAGGAATCTAGGAAAATCCAGAAACAATGTGTGGTTGAGAGCTACCTCTCTGTTACTATATAGTATATAGCCTTACAGACATTCACACATTCCCAAAGGATACTATGGCCAATAATGTCAAAAGCATCTAATATATCTAGCATTCCTCTTCCCTGTTTTTATGTAGATCAACAAAACAGCAAAAGCAGTCAGTGCCATTTTCAATTTAAAAACCTGGCTCAAATATATCCAGACTCTAGATCATGGGTCCCCAACCCCCGGGCTGTGGACCAGCACCAGGCTACGGCATGCCAGAAACCGGGCCACGTAAACAAGCAAAGCCCCATCCGTGGGATGCAGGCAGTACATGAAACCACAACCCTCTCTGGTCCACAAAAAAACCTCTCTCCACAGAACCGGTCCCTGGTGCCCAAAAGGTTGGGGATCTCTGCTCTAGATGTACCTGAAATTGTGAAACAACCATCTTTTCAGTTATTTAGCTAAGAACTGTGTATTTGAGAACTGTCTGAAACACTCCAGTTTGCTTGATCAAGAAATGTTTTTCCCTTTTGTTAACAGTCCTTTGTGTAAAACTGGTAAAGCTAAAAACATACTACACAAAACATTTTAATTGTTAGTTGAGTACTTTAATTGTAGGCATAATTCATACGTACAACCGCACAACACGTTCCTCCTCCAAAAGTTGCCAGTGTTCTTTCCGACACTGGCGCAGCTTTGATTCTTGTTCTTCTGCTCCATCGGGAATGAAATCTTTCTGACCAAGTGAGCGCTGGGGGATCTTGTGATCACGTGTTCGAGCTGCCAGCAGTTCTGCTGGGCTTCATGGGGGGGAGGAATTGGGGGAGAGAGAAGGTAAGAATAATCATTTAAATATTCAATTTCTCCATGATGGATTCCTCCAAATACGGTGGCAGATCAGACCACGAGTCTATTTAGCCAGCACTATTTCCTATCAATAGCCAACTCCAATAACTGCTATAACCCACTTCCTTTTACTCTTCCTAAATATCCTACCATTCAACTTCCCCAAATAACCCCAGGTTTCAGTATGAAGATAATTTATTTTTACATTGTTAAGTGTACCACCAGTGTTTCTCCATCTTGGCAACTTTGAAACATGTGGACTTCAACTCCCAGAATTCCCCAGTTGCCATACTTAAAGTTGCGAAGGTGAAAAAATGCTGGCATATACACTTCTAATCTTTTCTCTAAATTAAAGGCTTAAAACTTGCATCCTTTTAAGGAGAATCACTGTCGGCTCCTACATCAGTCTGCATGTGTACCCTTTTTGCCAAAATGCCCACCCTACCTTTTGCTCATTTTTGTGAAATCCCTTTGGAATTCCTCAAACTCTTTTTTTACAGGTACTCCTCAACTTACAGCCACAATTGAGCCCAAAATTTGTTGTTAAGTGAGAAATTTGTTGAGTGAGTTTTACCCCATGTTACGACTTTATTTGCCAAATATGTTCAGTGAATCACTGCGGTTGTTAAATTAGTAACATGGTTGTGAAGTGAATCTGGCTTCCCCATTGACTTTGCTTGTCAGAAAGTCACCAAAGACTCCGGGATCCTGCAACCATCATAAATGTGAGTTAGTTGTTAAGCAACCGAATGTAAATCATGTGACCATGGGGATGTTACAATGGTTGTGTGAAAAATGGCCATAAGCCACACTTTTCAGGGCAGTTCTAACTTCGAATGGTCACTAAACGATCTGTTGTAAGTCAAGGACTACCTGTATTTAACTGTCTTAATAGTCATTTACTTTTTAAAATAATTTTAGTTTAATTCATTTCACTACAAGCCAGAGAGACACAAGTGATCATGAAATAAATTCAGGTTTGTTGTGATGCTCTCATTTCTTTCCATTTTTAGCATGTATACCCTTTAACACCACGTGTGTACACACCGACCTTGTGCTTTGCTTTTTGGCTCCTGAAATTACCTGTTTAATCTGCCTACCTCCACCTCTCTCTGCCTGCAATATATTATCCTCTTCCTCATCAATCCCTACAAGAGAAGCAGGCCCGTGAAGGCCAGACAATTGTAATTACTCGAAAAAGGTGATTTCTACTAAGGAACGAGAGCTATACAATTTGTTTCTAGGGCAGAACCAGCTAAGCCAGGGGTTCTCAACCTTGGCAACTTTAAGACTTGTGGACTTCAACTCCCAGGATTCCTCATTCTGGGAGTTGAAGTCCACAAGTCTTAAAGTTGCCAAGGTTGAGAACCCCTGATGCTAAGCAAACCGAACTGGGTGCTCACGACCCACTAAAAAAGCAGTTGGCGAGTTTGTAGGTCCGCGTTGTGTCGGGAGAACGTAGCCTCAGTTTCCTCCCTGCCTGGTTGAAACCACTGGTCCTGCATAGCGTGTGCAAGCAGGCTTCCCGGAGCCAAATTCCTGACTTGTGCGTGTCAGACCGGCCTGGGGGCGCTGCCGACCCGGAGCCGCACATGGCAAAGGCGCCGGAGGGAGAAGTGAACGCCCGGCCTTCCAACACTTCCGGCCTTCTCTCCAGCCTTCTCTCCAGCCACCCATCCCCCCCCGGGGAGGGAGGCGGCTCCTTTAAACTCCTTCATACCCCACGCCGTTCTTCCCTCCCTTGCAGATACCTGAGTAAGCGACGTCCGGCCGGAGATCCTCCTTCGGCCTCCATGGTTTTAGGTGCCAGCCGAATCCACCGCTTCAAACTTCCGCTGTTGCCCGCCTTGCCTGCTGGGTCCTAGTGCCGTATGAATCAGGCTTCCGAGCCGGCGGCTCAGAATGGCTGAACGTTCGGCGCGGTTGAAAGCAATTCGTCGTCTCGGAGAAGGATGCCGACTGGACGCTGTCAGCGGGATAGCTACGTTTTTAATTCTGTTTCAGATGGAATTCCCGTCCGTCCGTTCATCCAGCCCAACGTTAAGTACAGAATAGTTGCGGCGCATAAAGGAAGTGTCATCACACAGATGTGTAGGAGCTGGGTAGGTCTTAAGTCTAGTGAAAAGGACTAGGGGTGACATGATACCGGTAGCAGTGCTCCAATATTTGAGAAGCTGCCACAAAGAAGAGAGGCTCAAGCTATCCTCCAAAGCCTCTGAAGGCAGGACAAGAAACAAATGGCTGGTAACTAATCAAGGAGAGATCCAATCAAGAATTAAGGAGAACTTTTCTGACAAAACGATCAGTGGAACGGCTTGCCTCCAGAAATCGTGGGTGCTCCATCACTGGAGGTTTTTAAAAAGAGATTGGAGAGCCATTTGTCTGAAATGGTATAGCTATAGCATTTCCTGAGGGAGCAGGGGGTTGGACTAGAAGACCTCCAAGATCCTTTCCAACTGTGTTATTCTGTTCTGTTAATCCACAGCTAGGGCATCTTTTAAACTTAGGCTCGGATTTTGTCTAAGTAGGTCTAGTGAAAAGAAGGACTAGGGATGACATGTGTTCCAATATTTGAGGGGCTGCCAAAGAGGAAGGGGACAACTTATTTTCCAAAGCAGCAGAAGGGAAGACAAGAAACAATGGATGAAAACTAATCAAGGAGAGAATCAACCTAGAACTAAGAAGAAATTTCCTAACACCGAGAACAATTAACCAGTGGAACATCTTGCCTTCAGAAGTTGTGGGTGCTCCCATCACTGGAGGCTTTCAAGAAGAGACTGGACAGTCATTTGTCTGAAATGGTATAGGTCTCCTGTTTGACCAGGGCGTTAAGATTCATTAGAAGACCTCCAAGGTCCCTTCCAACTTTGTTATTCTGTTATTATTAATTGCAAAGTTTAGCCAGATTATTCTATCGATAATTGCTCTAGAATTGGAAAGCAGATGCCTCTGGCCTCATCCCTCAAACAAAGGAGCAAGAACTGCTATTAAAACGAGAAGAACTGCAAGAGAAGAACAACCTGGACTAAACTAAACTTCCAGCATCTTATTTCCAAGCATAAAAGAAGTGATGTCTCCTCTTTACCATTCACTCCTCTTTGCTTGTGTTACAATATTTTGCCTTTGTTGATTGTGATCCTCAGGGTAAGCCTAGTCTGTCTTTTAATTGGCATGAGAATTATTAGTGGCTGGAAACCCCTTATGGACTTTTTGCTGAAAAAAAGAGGAGAATGAATTTGTGATTTATGGATTTTGAGGTTAGATTGGTTAGCTTATGAAAAGAAAATCATGATGTAACCTTAAAAAGAGGGGATAAAACAATTATATCTATCATTGCTGTCATGAAGATAAAAATCTGCTTTAGAATCTATTTTTATATTTCTTTTTCACTTTTATTACTTTTCTTTATTCTTCCTTAATTCAAAATTTGTACTTTTTAAATTCTGTTGAAAACATATTGAATAAAAAATATTTTTAAAGATTAAAAGACTTTCAGCATTATTTATTTTAGATTTTTTTTTATCCCACCTTTATTATTTTTATAAATAACTCAAGGCAGCAAACATATGTAATACTCCTTCCTCCTCCTGTTTTCCCCACAGCAACAATCCTGTGAGGTGGGCTGGGCTAAGAGAGAGTGAGTTGCTCAAAGTCACTCAGCCATCTTTCATGCCTAAGGCAGGATTAGAACTCAGTTTCTGGTTTCTAGCCTGATGCTTTAACCACTGGACCACTGTTTATACATTTTTAGGTCACCTTAAGTCTATTTAGAAACTAAAAGAGATTGATGGATGTGCCTAGTATATTTTGTATTTCCATATACAATGGAAAACTGTAATGGAAAAAAGAACCCTGAGGAGAAAGAGTCATCTAACCTGGTTGCTTTTGGCTAAATTGCTGTTTTTCAGGCTTTACATGCTTGCAAAAATCCAGATGATCACTAGATGGTAATTAAGACTATGTTTTTCCTCTGTGTTTTTGCTTTTTATCCAGAAGTCATCTAGATGTTTGCAGAATATATATGGTAACCTTAATGCTTTGGTTCTGGTCATACTAGCATAGGACATTTTATGAACAAATTAGTTTTTTCCATTAATTGTGACCTGGACTGCAGCACAGTACAATCTCCAAATTCTGGATATGTCCGTGGGCTTAAACCCCCCCCCCAACAAAAGCAACCTTACTTTTACTAATTTATCCCTGTGTTCCTTTTCCTCACAGGGAGGAAAGACCTATTAGGGCAGCCTGGCCCAGGTGCCTTATGGATCCTTGGGGTTTTCAGGGGATGCTGGGAGAATGTTCTGGACTGGAGAAAAATAGCCCAAAGAACAATTTTTGCTGAGCTTAGATTAATAAACTGTATTAGGAAATTGTTGTAGAGTATAATAACAGAATTTTGAAAGCCTGTCCAAATATACTGTCCATTTCTTTAAGCCATGACATGGATCATTGTTTAATTCAATGTATTTTTGTTCTAGCTCTGGCCCAATTATACTGTAGAATGACTCTGGAACAATTTATTTGAGTTTGAAAAAGTGAAACCCAACTCTGTCCATGTGTGTTAGAAGAATGTAACTCCTAGTCAAGTTTTTTTGTGAGTTTAAAAAGATAGCTTGAGAATAGATGGAGATTGCCTCAAAACCAAATTATTGTTTAAAAGTAATCTCTTAACCCTATCAATAAGATGAATATAATATATTTGCAAAGCAAATAGTAAGTTACTTACTTGCAAATTATTATTTATACCTGTCAATGATAGCTGTACCTTGTCAATTATCCAAATTCAACAGTAGCTATAACAATCCAATACCTATAGAAGTATCTTCATATCTCAATATAAGCTGGTAAAGATTATCCTATCAGTTTACCTTAATTCAGCAGAAATAATCACTGTTTAATTTATCTGAGGCAGATAGTTGTTTATATAAATTCATAGAAAAAGGCCAAGAAGATATTCCCTGTAAGAAATGTAAAGAACAGGATGAAAAAAACCTTAGCAGACATCAGTTATTGATGAACCACGTAAATAATAATTCTCTCAGTTATCAAGGGATTGAATCCTATAATAATTCTCAGCTTTATTTCAGCTGAGAATTAATTTAGGCAAGCTATCTTCAGGAATTAAGTTCAGCTATTTGAATATAAGCTCTGCCAATGTGTTTCATCTCCCACATCCAGACTTTGGCTTGAATGTCTATAGAGTAGAAATTCATACATAATTAACCCTCTGTGCTTCCTCTTGTACTTAAGAAGACTTCCCTTTTATACATATTTGGATCAATAATTGAATTTGCCTCTAACAATGCCTGACATCCTGAAACTGAAAGCTAAGCTAGATGGGAAGGTAGTGGCTATTTCTTTTCATTCACTTGTGTCTCAGATGCAGCAGAGGTGGAGAAGAAAAAAGGGCTTAAAAGAAAAAAAAAAGGGCCCAGTTCAGATGTTACTGCTGAATTCTCTCTCTGCTTGTGGCTCATGAACAAAAAGCAGAGAAAAGAGTCAGAAGCATAGAAAGAAATCTGGATCTTCAACTTGCAGGCAGGGGCAATCCATTTGGGAGTAAATCATTCACTTTCTTTGTGCATTTTGAAGGCTGTAAACTGTAAGGCTGTAAGATGATGAATAAGGGCCCTGAGCAAGAATCTGTTTTTCATTTGCAGGAAAAGGATCTTGACAGCTTTCAGTAGAGGAGCCCAGAAAGTAGTGTAGACTTACATGAATGTTTCCATTCTTCCTTTCAGGTACTTTTGGCTGATTTTCAAAGCATAATCTCAGAATTGAATAGCTGGAACAGCAGGGAATTTGTTCTACTTTGCCCTCCTTTTGTTACTATTTGTATTAAACCCAGCCTTGAAAAGTTTATAACATTCTTTCAGGATACAGTGTAGTTTGACAAATAAACTTAACACACTGAAGAAGTATGAAAAAGCCTGACAATGATGGTGCCCTAATTAGGACACTTTGATGAAAATGGAGAAACAATTGCTTTTTTTTTTTTTGCTTTTTTTTTTTTGGTGTCTTCAAGTAAGCTTTTAATTTCTGAATAAGCCCCAGCAATTTTCTTAGCAAAGATTTGCATTGCCTCCTTCCTAGGGCTGAGTCAGAGCAAGTGGCTCAGTCACCAGTTGACTTTGTGCCAAAGGAGGATTAAAACTGAGGACCTCCCAGTTTTTAACCTGATGCCTTAACCCAGGGGTTCTCAACCTTGGTAACTTTAAGACTTGTGGACTTCAACTCCCAGAATTCCTCAGCCAGCAAAGCTGGGAGTTGAAGTCCACAAGTCTTAAAGTTGCCAAGGTTGAGAACCCCTGCCTTAACCACTTCACCACACTGGCTTGTTTTGACTCCTTGACAGGTATGGGGGAAAAATACTACTATCTGGATACAGGGAGACATGCATCAAGGATTCTAAAAAGGTGATACCAAATACAGGTAATCCCCAACTTAAACAATAGTTCATTTAATGACCGTTCAAAGGTCATTAATGGCACAGAAAAACTGGCTAACCTTGGAAGTCCAATGCCCTCCTATAGGGCCTTTATTCCATCTACTAATATAAGCATGGGTCACACTTCCGCTGGTTATGTATGATATGGGCAGGCAAAGGAATTGTACCTTCTTGAGGAAGAATTCTGATCAATGTCTATGGAAATTCTCAGTCATCCAGGTCATGGTTGTCCCAAAGGTGTTTTTTCAGTCAGAACTGAAGAAGCTTCTTGGATGAGAAGTGAAACATCTTCAAGGAAAAACAAAGTCCTTTGCATTTAAAAAAAAGCACTTTTGGGACAATTCTGATCAGTCCAATAAGATTCGCTGCACGCACTACAAAAGCCTATACACATATGTATTTGTACAAAGTTCATATCAACTAAATATGGAATTGGAAGATAGGAATTGTGATATACAGTGAAATGCCCTTATTTTAATCTTTGATGGAAGGCATAACTGATATGTGGAGATAATTAATAGATGGAAGGGAGACCCATGTGCCTACGTTCCCAGTTTCAGGCATTTAGCATCCCTACGTGTATCCAAACGTAGGTATCTGCAGTATGAGGACCTGGAAGTAACAAAACCATGTATAAAAATGTCACAATGCACACACACTGTCACATCTTTGACAACTGTGACACAAGTACAAAAGGGTAGAGCTTTTAATGACGACACAATGCATGTTTTGGACTTTTGACTTTAAGGTTAAGACTTTAAGGACTTTAAGGTTAAGAATCCACACCAAGGTATCTAAGGATGATTTCTGTCCTATATTATAATTAGTTTCAAAGTCTTTAGGCCTACGTCAAATTTTTAGCTCATAGGGCATCAGAAAGGGCTGCAGGAGACTAACCTTTAATCTGGAAAGAGCACTGTGCTGGCAGATGGATCACCTTGGCAATGAGAAATCTTACACAGAGCTCTTGAAAACAAGACATCTGTTTCAGTTATCCTTACTGCTGTTAAATTGGCTTTTACATAAATTAGCATAAGCTTTCTAGGCTGATCCGTTTTTTAAAAAAAAATAGTGTCAATTTGAAAAATATCAAAAGAAAGTCAGAACATCCGACTGAAGCTTCACTGCTTTTCGATATGCATCACAGTGCCCCTAAAATGGAGCCAGGCTTCATCTGCACTGTTGCATCGCCTTTTTGCCTTTTTTGAGCTGTCCACCCCAGGTGCCCTCGCCTAGGCAGTCTTCCTGCGCTGGACATAACTTCGTCCGCCTCGTCTCTAGTGGATCAGAGTCATCTAAGCCAGGGGTTCTCAACCTTGGCAACTTTAAGACTTGTGGATTTCAATTCCCAGAATTCTGGGAGTTGAAGTCCACAAGTCTTAAAGTTGCCAAGGTTGAGAACCCCTGATTCTAAGCCCTCGTCTTACGATTACCAGGAGGCCATCTATTTCAAGAGGGCAGGGACTTGGGATGGTTAAAAAAAAACAACAACTTTCAGTCCCACGAAAGATGTGTGGCCTGCGAGAACAAAGTGTGACTCCTGCACACCCAAACGGCGATCTTTTCGTTCGCTTCCATTCGAGGGCACAACATATACATAGGCAGAACCTGCGCAAGCAGAGTTCTACTCCGCCGACATCCAGACGGGGCATGGACGGGCTTACGGCATAAGTGGGCAACTTCTTCCTAGGGGTCCTGCAAGCAGATTTGCTGCATCTCGGCAACCCACCAGTCGGCTGATTGGCCGCCTGCCAGGAGCAATCGCGCACTCCTCTTTCCCCTATACGTTGGGTGCCATGGAAACAGATTAAGACTTGTTTGCATTCACGACTCACTATGTACCGGCTGCCCTTACATGATCTTCTTTGTTACCGACTTTCTTCTACCTATACTGTTAACAGCAAATCCTGTTCTGAAAGTGACTGAGGGCTAGCTACAGTACTTAGCTAATAGCTAAATGGAGCCCCCGCATCGAGTAACGTGATATATTTTAAAAACAAAGTCAGACACATATCTTCCCCCCCCCCAGAAATACAGTAGTAGAATCAGTACTTTAATTATTAGCCTTAAAATTCAAATCATTTGGTAGAGTAAGTTCTACTCAGCTGGACTGTTTCTTCCTCACCTTTTTCATTCTCCTGCTTTGAGAGGGTCGCTGAAGAAGACCTGTTCAGTCACAGGGCAAGGGTGTGTGTTTCCATAGCTCCCTGTTTGCTCTTTATCAAGGTCTTCTCCAGCAATGGTGCTTTCCATTTGGCTTTTTAAAATTGCAATTTGTACAGTGGTGAGATTCAAATATGTGAACAACCAGTTCTCTGTGTGGATGCCGCCGCTTCCAGTTCCGGAAGTCCATTCTGGGCCTGGGGAACAAAAAATTAGCTACCGGTTCTGCTGAACTGGTGCGAACTGGCTGAATCTCACCACTGAATTTACCCATTTTATTTGGTAGGGAAAGAGTACTTTGTGATTCAATGGGAGCTCACGCCACTAAGGTTTATTTAAACCTTGCAATTTGCCCCATTTTATTTGGTAGGGAAAGAGTACATTGTGATCCAGTGGCAGCTCACGCCACTAAAGTTTATTTAAACTTTTACTGAAGGGCTAATGAGACACTTCCTTCTCCAAAAGGCAGGCAGAAAGCAGAGAAAAGCAGAGGAGAAAGAAAGACAGGTAATGGTTGGAGTAAGAAAAGGGAAAGGAAAGGAATTGTTAGCATATGATTAGCCCTGCAAGGTAGTCCAAACAGGAAGGTCCACTGCCTCTTTATTGTTAGACTACATTAACCAAATCTTGCAAGATTAAAAGTATTTCCCCCTCCTTTCCTTTTACTCTGGAAAACTAGGGAGGGTCCCTTCTGTTTCCCATTCCCTCCCTCTTGTGACCTGAGACAGTGTGTCCAATCTGTGGCTCTCCTCCTGTCTACCAAGGCCATTCCCACATAGCATTACACATATATAGAAGGGTGGCCCTCACGAAATGTCCACTGTAAATAAAATACAGCTTATATCTTGCCCGAATTCTTCATATAATATTATTACTAACATTCATATAATACACATATATTCCCACATTAGCATTCCTATAATGGTATTATTAAGATTATATTTTTAATAAGCAATTATAAATAAGAGACAAAATTTGATATTCCAGCCACGCACCTATGATGCTATGTTACTCATAAAAAAGCTAATAAAAGAGAAGATAACACTTCTATAAGAGCTCTACAGTTCATCATCTTGGAGTGAGGTTTTAAATTACATTTATTGGTCCCTAAAATAAGTTGAGAGAGAGACTTATGCCACTTGTGATCAACTAAACTCAGTTCTGCCACTTTACTCGATTAGCACAGTAAAACAATCAAGCCAGGGAGTTTTTGCTCAGCTTTGTGAAGCTAATTAGATCAATCTGTTGAATTAACTACTTTCAGTTTTTTGATCAAATTGAATTGGAAGATGATGGGGGAAGGAAGGGCTCTTGATCTCTTTTTCCTTCAAAGTACTAATGGTTGATTTCTTTAAAAATACACATCAAATCTGTAAACACACAAAAAAACATGACTTGATCCTATATAAATTTTCAGTCAAAAAGTGGGCGGGGGGAAGGAAATTAAGGAAAGAGCAAACACAATAGCCACTGGAACCTACAACTACAGTTGCAGGTTATGCAAAACCATAATTTCTCACAATTTGCATTTAAAATCATAGTGTAAACTTCTTGTAGGGCAACATGGTCTTCCAGACTCAACACCCATTCTGAGCTGCCAAGATAGTTGGTGCCATGAGACTCCTGTCAGTCCTAGTTCAACAAAGTATATTCCATGTACTTTGGATAACTTTGGTTTCATTTAGGTGTTGTGTCTCCCAGTTTCCCATACTTCACTATAAATAACTAAAACTTAATTGTTTTGTATTTTTCCCCCCTATATGAAGGTTCTTAGGAAAATCAATCATTTGACTATAACTTGCCTCTGCCCCTTTCCAGTAAATAGATAAATTTATTTCCATGCTTATGCTCGAGGTATTTAAAATTCAGTATAGACTAGGCTGCTTTTTATTTAGTGAAATGTAATTGTGTTTTAGAAAACTCTTGCCCTTTCACTCAAACGACTAAGAACATTTGAAGATTGTTGTTGTCTACTTCATTTAATACAAGGGATTTATTTCAGTGTTGTAATATTTTATTAAGTGCAATAGGTTCTCTTAACAGAAAATATTTGGGAGAATGACCTGGGATTTGAACTTGATTAACCTCATTGCAATTCTTTGTGACACACAATTCCTTTTCAATCTTTTTTTTTTTTAGTATAGAATCAGAATTGGGCATAAATGTAATCAGTTAGTATTGCGGCATTATACTCTGCTAAAATCGCATCAAATTAATTTTAATTGTACTAAATTGTATTGGTGCAGTTGTAAATAATTTTGCATATATTACCATATTCCATCATTCCTTTGGGTGAAAGATGTTAAAGGAAGTGAGAACATCACCAATCAAGTGTATCCTGCTATTGCTATCCAGTTTCCCAAATGCATATCAGTCAACACAGCATAAGAAATTGACTTAATTTCTATTGTTAGATGCCAGGTTTCCTGTTGCAAGATACGGGAAAAGTAAAATAACCCACTGGTATATTAAAAAAAGCAGAGACAGAAAATGCTTCAACTGAAAACCTGAAAGAAATATGTGTTTATGTGTGTTGGTATACATGCCTATGCACATAGCATGTGTGTGCATATATCCACATCATACACACACAGAGAGAGACACACACAGACACACACGCACAAGAATGATATATTTTGATTTTGAAAAAAAATAAAAATGAAAGCAAACTATTGTTCCCAAGGAGCCATCCATATGGAAGAGGTTTTGGTAAAAACATGTCCTCAACTGCCGGGAAATCCTTCCTGCCATTGCTACATAGCAATGAACATTATATTATTGACCCAGCTGGTTTCCCATGCTCCTATTTTCCCCCTGATAGGAAAAGAGCCATGTTGGTCTACGGCAGGAAAAAAAAAATCAGGAATCTGGTAATCTCTTTTCTATCTAATAAATGTTATTAAAGGTCTAAGCTTTCATGAGCTGCAACTCAATCTGATACAGCTCATGAAAGCTCATAACTTTTAATAAAATATGTTAGCCAGGGAAGAGGTATTACCAAGACTCATGTTTTCTCCAGGAGATTTTCCTTAAAAAAAAAAAACCAACTGATTATTATCTCTATCCTCTCAGTTTTTCTGTAGAAACAGTTTTTTTATTGCTCATTTTATGTTTATTACAGCTTAGATGAGTCAGTGTCTTTAATTTAAATCATTTAAATGATATGGGATGGTTCTGTGTAGCATGCTTGAAAAGTCAGCATCCCACCTCTTTCTAGAGAAGGGGTTCTCAACCTTGGCAATTTTAAGGCATGTGGACTTCATCTCCCAGAATTCCACAGCCAGCATTGCTGGCTGTGGAGTTCTGGGAGTTAAAGTCCACATGTCTTAAAATTGTCAAGGTTGAGAAACACTGTTTAAATCTAGAGGCTTGTCTTACAACATTCTAATTCACTGACACATCTCTTTGCTTGAGAAATGAATGGTTATTTTCCTTAATCAAATGTTTCAATACCTGCCCAGCAATAGCCTTTACAACAATAAAACCAATACAGATAACGATGTTTCTCCCTTAAAAGACCAGCTAACAATCTTGCTTTTCATCTACAGGAAATTAGGATAGAGGAATGACAGGAGAGATGAATGCCAATGCTTTCTTGTTTTTTTTTGTGAAGCTCATTCTATCTTTGTGTGAAGCATTGCTTTTTTTTTTTAAGATGAAAGTATATTTCATATGAATAAGAAAGTGGTGGAAGGGGAGTGGGGAGAGAAAATGGCATTGTAAACTAGCAAAATACTTCTCATCAGAGCAAAGAGCACAGGAAGAAAAAAATGCTTGTGAATGAGTGAATCTGAAGCAGGGGGACTGTGTTGGCTTAGTTCAGCGGTTCTCAACCTGTGGGTCGCGACCCCATTTGGGGTCGAACGACCATTTCACGGGGGTCGCCAAACAATGCAGTCCGCCATTTTTTTTGGCCGGCCATTTTTTTTTGGCCGGCCATTTTTTTCCCCTTTGCGATGCAGGCCGTCATGCCGTGCATGCGCGATGCGGGCCCACCATTTTTTTTTGGGTTGGCCATTTTTTTCCCTTTGCCATGCGGGCAGTCGCGCCGCACATGCGCGATGCAGGCCCGCCGTTGTTGTTTTTTTTGATCGGCCATTTTTTTTTGGTCGGCCATTTTTTCCCCCTTTGCGATGCGCCTCGCCGCGCCGCGCATGCGAGATGTGCCTCGTCGTGCCACGCATGCGCAATGCGCCCCACCGCGCATGTGCGATGCGGCCCGTCGCGCCGCGCATGTGCGATGCGGCCCGTCGCGCCGCACATGCACGATGCGCCCCGCCCCGCCACGCATGCGTGATGCGCCCCGCCCCGCCACGCATGCGCGATGCGCCCCGCCCCACCACGCATGCGCGATGCGCCCCACCACACCGCGCATGCGTGATGTGCCCCGCCCCGCCTGCGCAATGCACCCTGTCGCACCGCGCATGCGCAATGCGGGCCGGGGTCGAGCCCCGGAAAAGGTTGAGAACCGCTGGCTTAGTTCATACATTTTACTGAAACAAAGACAGTTTGCTAGGCAGTGGCTTAGTGTATTGTGCAGACCCAGGCGTTTGCGGTTTATTCCATGGATCATAGTCAGATGAACCAGGGCTTAGGCATAACATGTGAATTGAATCATTGCCATTTTTTTCACCTGAATGGACACAACTATGTGTTGCTTGGGTTCTCTGCAGATGAAAGCCTCTTCTTTAAAGAGAATCAAAACTGGTCATTTTGGACATCTTATAAACGGAGAGCAAATGCAATGCATTACTGCAACACTAGGTGGCTCTCACAGTAGCCATAGAAAGGAAGATTGTGATTCCAGATCTTTTCCTATGAGAATGTGATGCAGGTTGAAATTGGTGAAATTTACCATTTTCACCTCACATATACAGGTAGTCTTTGACTTATGACCGCTATTGAGCCAAAAATTTCTATTGCTAAGCAAGGCAATTGCTAAGTGAGTTTTACTCCATTTTGTGATCTTCTTTGCCAGAAGTGTTGAAAGAATCACCCCAGTTGTTAAGTGAATGATGCAGTCATTAAGTGAATCTGGCTTTCTTTATTGACTTGGCTCATTGGAAGCCAGGTAGTTAGATTACAAGTGAGTGGGTATAGTTTATAGTTTTATACTGTATTACTATTTTAAATGATTTATAGATTTTTGTACTTGTATTTCTGCTGTAAGCCGCCCTGAGTCTGGGGAGAAGGGCGGCATATAAGTCAAATAAATAAATAAATAAATAAATAAATAAGTGGTGATCACTGGCCCGGGACCCTGCAACTCTCATAAACACAGGCCCATTGCCAAGCGCCGGAATTTTGATCACGTGACCATGGAGATGCTACAAGGGTCATAAGGGTGAAAAATGGGTCATAAAACACTTTTTTTCAGTGCCATTGTAACTTTGGTCAGTCACTAAACAAATGGTTGCAAGTTGAGGACTACGTGTATGCAGTCAGTCTTGTTTTAATCAGGGATTATTTAAAAAATGGATTGAATTCATGGAATATACTAATCTGCAAACAACCAAACTGCAGGAGCCCTGGTGGCGCAGTGGTTAGAATGCAGTATTGCAGGCTGACTCTGCCCACCGCCAGGAGTTCAAACCTGATCTGCTCAAGGTTGACTCGGCCTTCCTTCCTTCCAAGGTCAGTAAAATGAGGACCCAGTTTGTTGGGAGCAATACGTTGACATTTGCAAATCGCTCAGAGAGTGCTATAAAGCACTATGGAGCAGAGTATGAGTCACTGTTATTGCTATTATGGCTTGGCAAAACCAATCAGAGAATGCACATGCGAATGCCCCTTAAGGATTCAAAAACTATACCGTAATGAAAACATATCTCAGTGGAAGGTAGGCTACTCCCTTTGCTCCCACTCAGGCACATTTGCCATGCACATTTTAATAAGAAAATTGTTTGCTCTCTTTAAAAAAAAAAAAAAAGATTCAGGCATCCCACTGGCATAAAATGAGAGCAGGACTCTCTGAACTCAATGGAACTTATTTCTGAATATAGGATTTTTCTTTGAAATTTGCCTTCTTGGAGATAATGTCCTTCTTCCTTAAATTACTCACCCTCATACTTGTTTTGCCAGCATTGAGCTCAAGTAATGTGCCAATGATCCTAGAGGAGAGGAGAGGAAAAGGGAGGGGAGGAGCTTGTTTTCTTGCACTAAATCATTGCACAGATCATTTGGGGGTTAGCTGACTAGGTTTATGAATCCAGCCATTGCAATTTGGAAACTATAATTCAGTGTTGGCGAACCTATGGCACACGTGCCAGTGGAGGCACTCAGAGCCCTCTCTGTGGGCACGCACACCATTGCCCTAGCCCCGCCTCCCCATGCGGACCCCTCCTCACCAGCATCCCCCCCCCAGAGAGTCACCCTCAAGCATGGCCTGTGCGGAGCAGCACAGCCAAGGACATGGCAGCCGGGCAGCAGGGACAAGACTCCGCCCTCATGCCCCATTGTGCGCAGATGATGCTGCAGGGCATGGATGGAGGGCGTGGCCACTATGGCGCTGCTGGGCCGCCTGGGCGATCTGCTGTGGCGGGCCATGGAGGCAATGGGGGGCCCTGTGGGTGGGGTGGGGGCAGAGTGGGGGGCGGGGAGGAACAGTTTTTGGGCACTCGGTCTCTAAAAGGTTCACCATCACTGCTATAATTTATATCTTAACAGATACTGGTGTAAACCTATGGTTATTTAATGAACCACATGTTAAATAAGTTTTAGTGTCTTGGCATCATACATTTACTTGGCCAGATGATATTCTATCTTTACATTTCTCTTTAATGCTTGAACACAGCTCGCTACAAAGCAAAAAAAAAAATGGACTAAAGAAACATGGGAATCCAAAAGTGACTTTGGAAAAAGGAATAAACCACCCGGAGTGAAGGCTGAAGAAATTCAAAAGAATGTTTTAAAAAAAAGATAGTACTATGTTCTCTTCTGGAGACTCAGACCACTTTACAGCCAGAATAAAAATTACCCAATTTTAAAATGTGTAGAACTCTTGAAAATGTCAGCATTGCTCTTCAACAAATAATTGTTTCCATGTTGCTGTGGAATGGATGAGAAGGCAGAGAGACATCCTGAACACTAAACTCTTTGGCTGCCAGTTCAGTTGAGTGTTGTAAATCAATTCTCTCATGTTTCTGAGTAAATCACATCATAAGAGAAGCTATAAATCTAAATGATTTCACAGTGATTAGTGACAAATTATTATTTTCCTATTGATCCTTTACAGAACATTTGTTGCGGAGATTTGAAGCACAATGGGCGTTTGTTTGTTGGTGCCAGTCAGCTCCTGTAAATTACAAGTCTTCTAATTAGCCAATCACTTTCTCCTCTACCTTCAATTAAACTGTAATTACATGGTCATCACTCTTCTGTTTAGCTAATCCCTTTTCTCTAAGTTCAATTAAATTGTAATTATATGGTCATAAATGTAATTCCACTCCAATTGACAAAGATTGTTTGTGATATAGGATAGTGTAATCTCAACCTCAGCAGCTTTAAAATGTGTAGACTTCAACTCTGCAGCATGAGGTGGGGAAGTCTGGGAGCTGAAGTCCACACATCTTAAATTTACTGAATTTAAGGAACACTGGTCCAGGAGCTGTCTTGGGATCAAGAGTGGGGAGAAAAAATATCAAAGATATATATATATATTAAAAAGTTTCCATTTATAAAGGAAGTCAGGAGGGAGAATTTAAGATCTTAGGTTCCTGGAGGAATGTCTTATGGGGTTCATCAATGGGCGAGTCCATATTCTACTAACCCTTTCGCAGGGAATAGCAAAACTCTACAGAAGAGTCAAGATAGGCCAGGGGTAGGCAACCTTGGCTCTTTTATGACTCGTGGACTTTAACTTCCAGAATTCCTGAGCCAGCCATGCTGACTCAGGAATTCTGGGAGTTGAAGTCCACGAGTCATAAAAGAGCCAAGGTTGCCTACCCCTGGCTAGAATTAAAAAGTTTAAAATATATCTGTTGTGTACTTTGTTCGCGTGCAAATGATGAAGACACATGGCGATGCTGAACAAACACTTTATTCTCCTTCTACAATAATCAAGCAAAAGCAAAAGGCACGCAGGCCTTTTTATATGGCCAGAAACCTGGACAATGTCAACCAATAGGAACAGAGCATTTTCGCACCTTGCGCATGCGCACAAGGCTGGCGCCGCTCTGTCTGGTCCCGGGCAGCTTTTGGAATGCCCAGGACCAATGCAACGTCCCGAGCCTGTTTTTGCAGGCTCAGGACACAACACCTCTCCCCCCTAGATGGAATATACTTCACGTACATTCATGTATGTCATGCATTGGGAAGAGTGGCATACAGTTGCATCATTCAAATGCAAGGAGTGTGGAATACTTGAGTCTGCCCTCAGGCAAACCCTCTACAATATTGATAAATACAATAAATGTATCCGAAATAAATAAAAAAATAAAAAATAATCTACCCACGAGTTGCTCCCGTTATTCAGGGGCCTCATGAACAGGACCCTCATGACTTGACAGCAACTTCACAAAGTCTCTCAGATGTTTGGGTGGGCACTTGGCCCGCTGCGACCTTCTAAGGCCCGGAGAGATTGCCTGGCCCACCTGCTCGCCTACCAGGCTAAGCAGGCCAGGGCGTTGCTGCCCTAAATCCCCAGGTGACCCTGGTGAGGGTGCCTGGCCTACATGCTTGCCTACCAGGCTAGGCAGGCCAGGACTTTGCTGCCCCAAATACCTGGTTGACCCACCCAGCTGCTGGCTAGCTGGACCCTCTAAGTCCAAGCCAGCATACCTTGGAGGGGTGGAAGTCCCCGAGTTCACAATGGATCCCTCTTGGGAACACTGTCCCTCTAGCCCAAAGCCAGCAGATAGAGAGGGCTGGGTAGCGGAAGTGCTCCAGTACTCTGTGGCCCCCAAGCACATATCTGAGGTGCCAGAGTCAGGAGTCGCCTCCATGGCAACCCCCTTTGCTGGAGACCTCCTTTTGGGAGCAATTGCAGAATTTGGCAAGCGCCCCTGATGGAATTCCTTTTCTCTTGCTGCTTGTGATTTGTGTGGATACCCCTGGTCAGTCTCCCTGTCTGGAGCACTATCTGACATATGTGAATACTGTGGATACCCCCGGTGTGACTCCCTGTCTGGAGTAATTATGGATGTGTGGGATGATTCCCTATCCAGTGAATTCCTGTTAGGAGCACTTGCGGAACCTTGGGATGAATCCCAAACAGCATCAGTAGCAGCTAGTGAGGGCCTGTTAGTCCTGGGAAACTGTGACCCAGAATGTATATTATGATCCTCCTCCTCCCCCCTCCAGAGCAGAGCCAGGAGTGGAAGGGTGCGAGTCCAGTCTCCAACGCAGTTGGTCTATGTGTCTGCAAAGAACACGGCCATCACCCAAGGCAACTTCGTATGACAACGGCCCCGAGACCTTGCAGACCATAGCTGTGACCCAGAAATGTCCAGGCCCATAGTTTCTTGCCCAAACTGGATTGCCCACCTGGAGTCTCCTAGGTGCCCGCGGTTGTGACACCTGTGAAGCCACCCAGTCAGGGTGCAGCCTGTCCAGTTTAGTGATGAAGCGGCAACTCCAGCGGAGTTCAGCAGGGCTCTTCCCTGTGGCTGTGCATGGTGTGGTGCGGTGTGCAAGAAGGAAATCTGCTAACCTGTGATGCCAGTTACCATAAGTCAGTTTCTTGAGGGCATCTTTGGTGGTGCGCACCATTCTCTCTGCCAGTCCGTTGGAGGATGGATGGAAGGGAGCCGATGGTGCATGCCAGATCAGGTTGGCCTGAAGAAAAGTCTGGAACTCAGAAGAGGTAAATTGAGGGCCATTATCTGAAACCAGCACATCTGGAAGACCATGTGATGCAAAAATTCCTCTCAATACCTGGATGGTCCTGGCAGTAGTAGTGGAGGAAACAGGAACAACCTCTAGCCACTTGGAATGGCTATCAACAACAACCAGGAAGAATTGCCCCTGAAAGGGCCCAGCTTAATCTATATGCACCCTAGACAATGGGGTTTGAGTTTCCTCCCACCTATGTACTGGGGCCTGAGGCATTTCAGGCCAAGACTTTTGGCACACTTGGCACCCGTGCACCTGGGCCTCAATGGCTTTATCAAGCCCAGGCCACCAAAGATGGCTGCACGCAAGCACTTTCATCCTGACTATACCAGGATGTCCCTCATGCAGAGAGATCAAGATTCTAGACCTCAATGAGGCTGGAATCACTACCCTGCTACCCCATAACAGGCAACCCTTGAAAATGGAAAAGTCATGCTTCTTGTGCCAGAAGCTTTGGAACTCAGTATCTGGACACTTGTCAGGCCATCCTGACAACACCCATGTCAGCACGCGTGTAAGCGTGTGATCAGTGGCAGTTTCTGTGGCCACATCCCTAGCATTGAGGGAAGACTCAGGCAACTCCTGAATGGAAAGAATATTAATGGCTGGAGCAGGATCTGGCTCTAATTGGTTCAGTGGTAATCTGCTCAGGCCATCTGCATAACCCATTTCTTTTCCTGGTTTGTGAACTAATGTATAGTCATATGCTGACAGGAAAATGGACCATCTCAGCATACGAGGAGAAATGATATGTGGGGTCTGTTTGTTAGTGGTAAACAAACCCAGCAGAGGCTTATGGTCAGTATAGACCGTGAAATGGCAGCCATATAAGAAATCATGAAATTTCTTAATGCCAGCCATTATGGCCAAGGCTTCTCTGTCAATTTGAGCGTAATTTCGCTCTGCAGAGGACAGAGTCCTTGAATAATAGGCCACAGGGACCTGTATCCCATCAGCCTTCAGATGGCTCAGTACAACTCCCACCCCATAAGGAGATGCATTGCATATGATGCAAACAGGCAGTTGCTCATTGAAATGTGCTAAAACAGCATTAGAAGTGAGCAAGGCCTTAACCTCATTGAAACTCTTGTCAACACTGCCAAGGAGCCTGCTTGTCTAAGATCCTGTGTAATGGCTCTGCCACTGCAGCTTTATGTAGGAGAAATGCATGGTAAAAATTTAATAGCCCCAAGAAGGCTTGCAGCTCACTCTTAGACTTAGGGCTTGGGGCCTGCTGGATAGCTTGCAATTTAGTTTCAGCAGGGTGAACGCCTTGAGCATCAATCCTGAATCCTAAGAAGTCGGTAGAAGTGACTCCTATCTTACATTTATCCTTCTTTAGTTTAAGGCCTGCTTTTCAAAAACGAAGCAAGCCAGCCCTTAATCTTTCTGTTAAATTTTGAGATGACTCCCCAGCAATGAGGACGTCATCGAAGTAGGGACAGACGCCAGGAATACCTCGAAGTGCACTCTCCATGACACTTTGGAATATGCCAGGGGCTACATTGACCCCAAATTGCAGTCTCTTGACCTTGAAGGCCCTCCTGTGAGTTACAATAGTCTGGGCTTCTGCAGCTGCCTCATCAACAGGTAACTGTTGATAGGCCTGTGCCAGGTCAAGCTTCGCAAAAATGCGCCCCCCCCTTTAGGGAGGCCAGGATGTGACTAACCACAGGCACTGGATAAGCGTGCTGTTGCAGCGCCTTATTCAATGTGTACTTATAGTCTGCACATATACGTATGTCCCATTAGCCTTTAGAGGCATTACTATGGGGGTTTCCCATGGACTTGAATCCACAGGTTCTAGAATGCCCTGCTGGAGCAATTTGTCCAACTCAGCATCAATCTTACCTTTGAGGGCAAAAGGTACCCTCCTAGGCTTAGCCCTGATGGGCATGATGGTTGGGTCTAACCGTAGCGAAATGGGAGGCCCCTTGTAGGATCCTAGCTCTGAACTAAACACATCTGCAAACTCCTTGTAAACCTCTGCAAGGCCCAGCGTTTGCAAGCTATGCAGCCTAATTACCTGGATTCCCAGAGCCTCGAACCAATTGAGTCCCATAAGACTCGTACGTTCACCCCCAACAACACCACATCTAGGGAACCTTCAAAATCCTTATACTGTACCCTAAGGGTGGCCTCCCCATTAACACACACCATATAATTTTGAAAATCAGTGAGTATTAGATTCGATGGCCTGAGTTTAACTCGAAGGCCACTACTCCTGCAAATTCTTTTAAAGTATTAATTGAAATAATGGAAAGAGCGGACCCAGTGTCCAACTCCATCAGTAAGGGAATCCCTTGCAATCTTACGTTAATGGAAAGTTTCTTCTTAAGGGGCTTGTATGTCCCTGTTTTTAGAATGCTCCTGCGCAATGTGCAGAAACCCACCCTGTTTTGGCTGGGGACCCTGGTACCTTTCTGAAGCAATTCTTCCCGAGGTTGAACCTTCTGGCGACCCAAACAGATGGATGCAATGTGGCCCTGCCTGCCACATGCCCTGAAAATGCGGAGCAAAACCTGCAGTCAGCTCGCTTGTGGCATCCTCCGCACCCGAAGCATTGAAGCGATGCTGGGGCCTTGACCGGACATCCCTTCTGCCTCCTCTCAGCTGGCTGGTGAAGTCTGTCGACCTCCTCTTCAAGATCCATTTCTGATCCTTCTCGAGCATCCTCTTGATGGACAGTAGCTGTGTCTGGAGGATTCCTGGCAAGGCTCAAGGCCTTCACAGTCCCGCTTGCTGCTTCCTCAGCTGCCACCTCTCGCAACGCATCTTGGAAGGAGACATCTTCTTTTGCAAAAATCTTTTGTTGTAAGTGTCTGCTCCTTAAGCCACAGACAAAACGATCTTGCAGCTTCTCTTCCAGATCCTTGAACTCACAAGGTCTGGCTGCTTGCCTTAAGGCCGCAATAAAGTCTGCAGCAGATTCACCCGGCCTCTGGTCTCTCTGCTCGAACGCGTGCCTCCAAGCAATGACGGATAACTTTGGCTGGAAATGTTCCTTCAACATTTTCTTCAAGTCAGCATATGTTACTGACTCCAGAGGTGCAGGGGCCACCAGATTTTCTGCGATGTCAAAAGCTTCTTGTCCACAGGCACACAAAAGAGTTGCTGCCTTCAGGCCGTCTTCTCTAATCTGATTTACTCGGAAGTAATTCTCCACCCGTGCTACATAGGAATTCCATCTCTCTGGGTGGGAGACATTGAAATCAGTCAATTGGCCAATCTTCGACATCGTAAGCTTTACGACCTTCACCACTCGCTTCCTCTACAAGCTGCTGTTGGGGAAAGGGTCCTTTAGCTGAGCTCAACCTCCAGCGATGCTGTACTGGCAGGCTGGGGCGCTGATTCAGATGCTGTCTTCCCCTCTTCAGGACTTCCTGGATAAGTCCTCAACTCTTTTGTTCCAGTTTGCAAAGGATCCCATCTTCGTCACCAGTGTTGTGTACTTTGTTTGCGTGCGAATGATGAAGACACATGGCGATGCTGAACAAACACTTTATTCTCCTTCTACAACAATCAAGCAAAAGCAAAAGTCACACAGGCCTTTTTATATGGCCAGAAACAATGTCAACCAATAGGAACAGAGCGTTTTTGCACCTTGCGCATGCGCACAAGGCTGGCGCCGCTCTGTCTGGTCCCGGGCAGCTTTTGGAATGCCCGGGACCAATGCAACGTCCCGAGCCTGCTTTTCCAGGCACGGGACAGAACAATATCCTTAAAGAAAGCAAGAGGAAATCAACAGCTGAATGTTGTTCCAACTCCCATACAGAACTACTAACCCTTTCGCAGGGAATAGCAAAACTCTACAGAAGAGTCAAGATAGGCCAGGGGTAGGCAACCTTGGCTCTTTTATGACTCGTGGACTTCAACTCCCAGAATTCCTGAGCCAGCATGGCTCAGCATGGCTGGCTCAGGAATTCTGGGAGTTGAAGTCCACGAGTCATAAAAGAGCCAAGGTTGCCTACCCCTGAGATAGGCTAAAGTCAACAAAAGGAATGTGTTTCAAAAGGAGCATAAATTTTTATTTATTTATTTATTTTAATTTGACTTCTATGCCGCCCTATTCCGAAGAACTCAGGGCGGCTCACAACATAATAGAAATCACCTAGTAAAATACATGAATATAAAAACCCCTAAGTTAAAAAAGAAAAAAACAATCATTCCACAAACATACACACAAACATACACTGGCTAGGGGCAAGATGTTAGCTGCCCCAAGCCTGCCTGCAAAGGTATGTTTTAAGCAATTTGATCTAAGGCCTACACTTAGATCAAAACAATGTCTCTGCTCTTAGATAAGGTTTCACCATACAAATATCCTGCAGAGGCTTCAATGGTGGATGAATTTTCTTTAATCACACACATGCAGGTTTCTGTTTCAGGATTGGGACACCTGGAAATCCATTCTAAACTCTCAAATTTACATGTGGGCTTCAGTACAGTACAAAGAACATTTCAAAGAAAACACTGTCCTCTGTTTAAATGCAAACGGAGCTTCTACTGCTCTTCTTGGGAGGAACTGGATGCTTTGATCTCTTTTTAGCTTTAATCTTGCTCTTTTCAGACTTGTATGATCCTGTGTTTCTGGACAAGGGTTTTTTTAGTTTCACTGTTCATCTTTCCAAGGCCAATCACCTTGTCTACATATAGTATTCTATCCAATTATTTCCACATCAAAGCATCTTATTACTAGTTCATATTGTCAGATTATTACAGTAATTATGTACCAGTTAGTTCAGCAGTGAAGGATATCTGGAGTAAAAGAGAAACTACTATTAAAAATAAAAGATTACTTTATGGTGATGGGCTGTAATACACATAAATCCTGACATCTATCTCCTGAGCTAGCAGTTACTTACAGTCTAGATTTAATGTTCCTTGCCTTGATTTTCTGCCCCAAATCCCACTTTGAGGAATGGAAGTGGGGCAGATAACTACTCATTTGTCTCTTTCTTCTAACCCCAAAATGACGTTTTAAATGATAACAAAGAATACCAAGAAAAAAGTATGAGACATAACAAGATGAAGAGGGATTAGTCCCACCTATAATTTTTTTGAGAGGCAACTGCTTGATTGAGAAGATTTGGGCCACAATTAAAAGGTGATTTACCTTTTCTAAATGTATGTTAGAGTTGTTTTTATTATGGGGTAAACAATTGGATTGTCATTTTACAACCAAAGTTGTATTCTTGTGCATATTTTCCTGAAAATAATCTACAATGAACAAAGAAAAATTTACTTCCAGGTAAATTTGAAGTTGATGAAAATGAAATGGTTTGACAGAGTTCACACAACACAGTGAATCACAAACTAGCTAACTGTATTTCAGATTACTGTGTCGTATAAATCTACTTCATGCAATTAGTTCATAGTTCAGTGTAACTTGTGAACCCAGCATATTGGATTAATGAAGTTAACCACAGTTATGTTAACCATGAATAAATTGTTGTGTGAGCACAATCATTAGAATGTCTAATATTGTTGAAGAGTTGAATGTTTCTAGTAATATTACTGAATGTTAGAAGTTAAACAGAATAGTGGTGTGTACATACCAGATAGTGGAACATTCTGGCCCCTTTCTCTTCCCATTTTGAGTATTACTGGATGAAGTGAACAGGGAAATAGTTTGCAGACTTTAAAAATCCAACAAAAAATACAGTATTATATTCAATAGACACATAGTAATTTCAGGTACACATACATAAAATGAAGCTGACAGGAATTGAAATTCTTATATTTTACCCATTCAGGCTGATCCTTTGTCTCTACTTCAAAATTAGCCCTGTGAAAAACAACAGGATTTACTTGCAACAAAATATGTTGAGATTTTCTGTTTGTGTTAGAATACATTTGTAAGTTATGTGGCTGCATAAATATAAAGATAATGGAATACAACAAGCATTGCAAAAAGGTAAAATCAAACTATGGAAAATGTTCTTTCCTACAGCTGTGTGTCTTCACTATGAATGAACACACTATGAATACTCAGTACTCTGCTGCTTTGTGTATAATCATGTGTCAAACCACTTTACTGGGTGGTTTACAGCAAAGAAGTTAATGACAAGGAAAGAATCGGTTTCCATTTCTAACTTAAATGGGGTAAAAACAAATATATTCTTGTATACCTTCTCCTGTGCCAGACAGGGGAAGATCACCATGCCTGACCAAATATTTACAGGGATCTTTGTGTCAAGTTTCGAAGCACGGTTTTGCTGATGCAACAAATATTTCTTCTCAGCTTGCCCACAAACTTGTGGGGAGAAAAGAGGTTTGGAATGCAGACTTCAAAGATTAAGCAGCCAGACTGTGAGACTCAAGGACATTACACCAGATGTCTGGTCAGGCCTAGAGATGCCCTCTCATAACAATATTTTTTTTCTTGATTGGGCAACGTGACCTGACCCAGAGGGAGGAGGGAGAATTCAATGCTTTTACTATATGGGTTTGGGAGGGGTCTTGCCAGAACTGGTGTTGCTTTCATCAGTGCTGAAGTGATGTACTCAATAAAGTTTTACATTAAGAGATCAGAATGTCTTGAAGGTGTTTGCTTGGCTGGGTTTGTCAGTTGGAACCTTGATACTTAGAGTACATTATATACTTCCATGGGACAAGCAAGGTATCTTTAAAAAAAAAAAAAACAAATGTGAGGTTTTGCTCCTGGATATAAGTTATTTGCATCCATTATTTCCAGCAAAAAGGTAAAGAGAACAATATCAAACAGCAGGATTTTTCGAATAGGGTAAAACATTAAAGCAAGCTATTTATTCTTGATTTTTTTTTCCTTTTGGAAAAAGGAAAGCCATGAAGGCCTTGAAAAAGTTAATTTTGCCATCATTGCTTTGAGCTTAACCAGCCATTCTTCTGATATGGATATTTCAGAGTCTTTCCACTTTTGTGCATATAATAGTCTTGGGGCAATAATCACATATAATAACCTTCCTTGTCTATTTTCTAATTGACTGCCCATTAATCCCAGCAGGAAAAATTCTGGTTTCAGTTGAATGTTGATATTTAAAATTCTTTGCATCATTTTATATATTTGAACCCAGAAATTTCTGGATTTTTTTTTAAATTTTATTAAAGCAATCAACATTAAACATAAGATCATATTAAGAAGCAATCATCATAGAACATAAAAATACAACATTAGGTATTAGTCTTTGTAAACGTCTGATTTGGTAAACATTCTTCACTCCTCACATCAAGCCTCAACTATACGCCAGATACATTTTATTTGATTGGTGTTTCTCTTGTATATAGTCTATCCACTGTTTCCAGTCTATCATGTATTGTTCATTTGAGCGATCCTTCAAATATGCCAAAATTTTCGCGATTTCTGCCAAATGTATTACTTTCAAAGTCCAATCTTCAATAGGTGGTATTTCTGGCTTCTTCCAGTATTGTCCCACCAGCAGTCTAGCTGCTGTGATCAAGTTCAGAATTAAGTTCGTCTCTGTGGTAGTGCAATCTTTTAAGATCCCTAACAAAAAAACCTGAGGTAGAAATTCAATACGCTTTTTCAAAATGGTTTGAAGTGTCCACCATATCTTCCTCCAGAAGGCTTTAATTTTTCTACATGTCCACCATACATGAAAATATGTAGCCTCCCCATTGCCACACCTCCAACATTTAGGTTGGGTGTCTGGGTAGATATATGATAGTTTTTTCGGATCTAGATGCCACCTATAGAACATCTTGTAGAAATTTTCCCTTAGATGTTGTGCTTTCGTAAATTCTACATTTCTCACCCAGATTTCCTCCCACGTTTCCATCGTGATAGGATGCCCAAAATCTTGTTCCCACTTTACCATACAGGTCTTGATTAGCACAGTTTCAGAGTCCATTTCTATCAGAGCACCATACACTCGTTTGATATGCATGATCCCCTGCTCTCTAATTTGTTCAATTAAGTTCTCATCTGTCAGGGATAGGCCCTTCTTCATGTCTTTTTGCCACCTAGACTGCAGTTGCAAATATGATAGCCAGGTACCCCCTATTCCTTCTTCTGCTAGCGTATTTGGTGGCTTTAATGAAAACCCATTTTCTTCTTCCAATACAAGTTTACTATAGGGCACCACTTCCTGCCCTTGAGATGTATTTATGTCCCCTATTGCGTGCCCAGGTATCATCCAGATGGGGATCTTATCGTGTAGAAGGTACTTATATTTCCTCCAGACCCACAACAACGGGGTTCGTAGGGGGTTCTCCCTGAAGTTCGTATCAGCCTTTTTGTCATACACCAAGTATGCGTGCCATCCAAATAGTAGACCATGCCCTTCAATATTCAGTATTCATTTGTTTGTCAAGTTGATCCAGTCACTCAGTGCCACCAGTGCCGTGGCGTAGTAATATAACTTTAGATTGGGCATTTTTAATCCCCCTCTCTTCCTTGTGTCTTGGATGATTTTTAATTTAACTCTCGGTTTCTTGCCATCCCAAATAAATCTGTTGATGCCCTTCTGCCAGTCGTCCAGTTCCACGTCCTTTTTGAGTATGGGTAGCATTTGAAAGAGAAATAGAAATCTTGGCAATACGTTCATTTTTACAGCCGCTATCCTGCCCAGCAGGGAC
This sequence comes from Bothrops alternatus, assembly GCA_034064705.1. Lineage (NCBI taxonomy): Eukaryota > Metazoa > Chordata > Lepidosauria > Squamata > Viperidae > Bothrops > Bothrops alternatus. Next base: position 8,704,706 of record JARGCV010000041.1, read on the forward strand.
AATTGTAGTGTTTTCCACCTGTCCAGGTCTGTTTGTATCTTGTTCCACAGCACCTCGTAGTTATTTTTGTATAATTTCACATTTGTTGCTTCTATCTCCACTCCTAAGTATTTAACTTTTTTAACTATTTCACAACCCGTTATTCTTTCCAAGTCCTGTTTTGCTTTGTTGTCTAGATTTTTAACTAGCATCTTCGTCTTAGATATATTCACTTTGAAGCCTGATACCCTACCATAGTCTTTCATTATCTCCATCAGTCTCCTCGCTGATTGTACTGGCTGTGACACTGTCACCAGCAGGTCGTCTGCGAAGGCACATAGTCTGTAGTCTTGTTGTCTGATCTGTATGCCCTTTATGTCCTCTGCTGCTCTTATCTTGTTCAGTAGTATTTCCAGCGTTAAAACAAATAACAGTGGGGATAGCGGGCATCCCTGTCTCGTACCTTTTTCTATATTAAATGGGTCTGTTAAGTCTCCATTCACAATGATCTGGCCTGTTTGTTTCTGGTAGATTGACTATATGGAGTTAAGAAACTGTTTACCCATTTTCATCCCCCCGATCAGTTTTGTCAGAAACGGCCAATTCAGTCTGTCGAAGGCTTTTTCTGCATCCACAAACATGAGAGTAGCGGGCACCTGGTTGTGCCTTTCCAAATATTCTATTATGTTCAGCAGTTGTCGTACATTGGCTTTCCTCTGGCGTCCTTGTATAAATCCAGTTTGATCCGGGTGAATTATTTTTTGTAACACAGTCATTAATCTGTTGGCCAAAATTTTTGCAAAGATCTTGTCATCTATGTTCAGTAGAGAGATGGGTCTGTAGTTTTCAGGTTGTACGTTATTTTTTCCCTCTTTGGGGATTAGCGAGATGTAAGCTGTTTTCCATGACGGTGGGATTTGGCCGCCTTCTTGTATTTTGACAAATAGCTTTCTGAGGGGTTCTATTATTTCCTCTTGAAGATGCTTGTAATAGGTTGCTGTTATCCCATCCGTCCCTGGTGATTTTCCCTTTTTCAATTGGTTGATCACTGAGTGTATTTCCTCTTTTGTGATCAATGCATTCAGGGCAACTCTTTGCTCATCGGTGATTGTCAGTAACTTTTCATTTTGTAGAAACTTGTCTATCTCCTTGTCTTGTGTCTTCTCCTCGGCGTATAGCTTTGAGTAGAACTCGGTAAAAGCTTCCTTGATGGCTTCCTGTTGAAATTCTTCCTTGCCTTTGTACTCTATCTTTTCAATTGTGTGGGATTTCTGCTTCTTCCTTAGGATGTATGCCAGCCACCGACCAGGTTTGTTGGAATTACAGAATGTCCTATGCTTTGCGTATTGTATATTCCTTGCCACTTGGTCTGCCAACAACAAGTCAAATTGTTTCCTTAGAATCTTGATTCCTTCTTTGGTGACTTTGTCATCCGGTCTTTTTATTAATTGTTGCTCTTTCTTACTTATCTCATCTTCTAACTACTTTCTTTTTTTTTTTTTGTTTACGACGGTGCCTGTTATTCATGTCCATGAGAATCCCACACATGTAAGCCTTGCTGGCATCCCATATCATTTCTATAGGTGTCTCGTTTTTCATGTTTATGCTGAAGAATTCCTTCATAGCATTTTTGCATTCAGCCACCTTTTCTTCATATTTAAACAGGTTTTCATTAATTCTCCAGGATCTCCTCGGTTTCTGACCATGTCTTAATTCCATCCCTACCGGGTGATGGTCCGATAGTACTTTGGGTAGGATTTTCACTGTGTTTAGGCTAACCAGCAAGTCGCTAGTTGTTAATATAAAGTCAATTCTGGAGAATGATTGATGTCTGTCAGAGAAAAATGTGAATTCCTACTCTTTGCCGTGCCTTTCCCTCCATATGTCTGTCATTTCAAGGTCCTCCTTCATGTCGAAGAAGGATTTAGGCAACTTGGAGTGCTTTTGCGGGTTAGGTGCAATCTTCTTTTTATCCAGGGTGGTCTCTATGACACCGTTCTAGTCTCCCATCATAATACATGATCTGTAGTTGAGTTGTGTTAACTTTTTGTGTATCATTTTGTAGAAATTTCCTTGTTGTTGACTTGGTGCATATATGCCCATCACCAGAATCTTCTTATCTTCCTTTGTTATTTCGATTGCCAGGCATCTACCTTGGGAGTCTGACTCTATTAGCTTAGCTATTACATGTTTCTTTACATATATAACAATCCCATTCTTCTTTCCTGGTGCCGCTGCAACAAATTGTGTGCCTTGTTTGTTGTTGATTAAGTATTTCTGGTCCGCCGCTCTGATGTGTGTTTCTTGTAGGCAAATTATATCATTTTTAGCTTGATTCAGGTAGTGAAATATTTTCCTCTTTTTCTGTGGGGAGTTCAATCCGTTAACGTTCCAAGTCAAATATTTACGTGCCATTATCAGCTTCGGGATACTCCTGCCAGACCGCTTCTGCTCTTTCTCCTGCTTTCTTCCTTGGTCTCGTTCCCATGGTATCCAGGTTGGTGCTCGTATTGTTTTGTGGAATCTTGTCGTGCTGGTCTGTGCATTTAGTGGTGGACCTTAATTGCCTTGTCTCTGTAATCTGCCATGCTTCCTTGTTTTTGTTGCCCTCTGTTCTCTGTGCCGTCGCATCTCGAGGTGGTCCCTTCCCTTCTCCTGCTGATGCAGCAGCCTGTACTTCTGAGTAGTTTGCCCGTTGTTCTAGGTCCCTTCCGCTTTCATGTGGCCCGTCTACGTTGTCCCTCGTTGTGGGTTGAGGTCCTTCCGCCTTCAGTTCCTTTTCAAGAAATTCTTTGGCTTTCTGGATTGAGTTCAGATGGTATCTTTTACTTTTGTAGAGTAGTGACAGTCCTGTTGGGGCTTCCCATCGATATAGTATAGCGAGTGATCTCAGTTCATTGACCAATAACTTGTAGTCTTTTCTGTCTCGTAGCATCGTCGGGGGTATCTCTTTCAGTACCTTCACCTCTTGCTCCTCTACATATAATTTCTTGTTGTAGGACGTTGTGGAGATAAGGTCCCGGAACCCCTTTGTTGCAAAATGGATGACCACGTCCCTTGGTAGGTGCCTGTTTGCTGCCGTCCATGAGTTAACTCTGTGGACTCTGTCGAATTGCCACGCAATATCTTTGGCTTCCCTTCCCAGAAATTTTGCCAGGGCCCTCACAAAGATTCTTCTCAGGTCCTCTTGGTTTTCGTTTGTTGTCTCTTTCCATCCTCTGAATCTGATTGCAGACGCCATTTGCCAATATTGTATCATAGTGGATTGGTCCTGAGCCACACTTTTCATCTCTGTTATCTGTCCCTCCATGTGACTCTCCACCTCTTCCATCCTTTTCTCCACACTCTCCCTGATCTCCTTAAGATTTTTTCCCATTTCATCCCTCATTCTCTTGTTGTGTGTTTGCATTGCTTCCTTAATGTGGACCAAGTCTGCAGTCACTGCTCTGCGTTGCTCTTCCCACTTTCTCTCTAAATCTCTGCCTTGTTCCTCCAGCTTCTGTTCTATATCTTTGCACCGTCTCTCCATCCGTATGCCCACTTCCTCCAACTTTTTATCCATTCCCTCCATCCTCTTTCCCAGTACCTCTATCATTTCTTTTAATTCTTGCATCATGTGTGCTGTTGGACAGGCCTGGGTTGATGGATGGGTCTGGGGTCCTGTGGGTGGATGGGGGGGTGGGAGGGTAGGTGGAGTGTTCCCTGGTGTTTTAGGGAGCTGAGCTTGGGAAGATGCAGCTCCCTTTGGGAGTATCAGTTTGGTCTGCTTGGTGGCCATCTTGGGTTCAGCCTATTGTTGGCCCTGCTTTTCTTTTGATTTTTAGAATAAGCCAGATTGCTCCCTCAGCAGTGCTCAGGTGATGTTCTTGTAATCTGACCTTTCAGGGATAAGGCTCCAAATTTTCCTTTCCAAGCTCCAGTACTATAACGTTCTGACTGCTTTCTCTCTTTCCCCCTCCTTCCTCCCTTGTGGGTTCACTGTGCTGCCCCTGGGATTCTGAGTCCCTTGATTCAAGGGCGCAGCTGGGGGGCTTCTCTCCTCATGTTTCTCTGCCGGTTCTTCCAGGCCTTCCACCTCCTCCTCCCTCCTTGCTGCTGCTTTGTCTCTGTCTCCCTCTGTACCTTCCGCCTGTGTCTCTGTTGCTCGCGCCAGGCCCCCTCGGATCTTCACGTGGCCCTCTTCACCTTTAGCGAATCGTCAGAGGGTCCTCTTCCATCCGGTAGATCCTCCCGGCGGCCCGCGCTCCTCGTGCAGGTATTTTTTGCCTCCGTTGCTAGCGCCGCTCGACTCCGCTCGCGCCGGCTTCCTTTCATCACTTCTTTGGGCCAGCCGGCCGGCCGGCCGCCGCCGGCTTCTTCGGCCCCGTCTGGGGCTCCCTCGGACTTTCCCGCAGCGTTTTTCGCCTTTTCGGGTAAGTCCGGGGGCCCTCTTCCAGCTTACCGTTTCTCCCGGCGGCTCATCCTCCTGGGGGTCCGGTAATTTAACAGTAAACCGGGCCCCGTCTCGGAGCCCTCTAGAAGCTGCTCCGGACCGCGTCTGGATTTTTTAAAAAGGTTCACCCGTCATGATAAAATGATTGGTCATATTTCCAAGATAAATCTGACATACACATTCTAGACAATTTTTCTGGACTTCATATACCAATGGCACATCATTTTAGAAAAATTCTCCTCTACGTTGTAACATAATGTAAATTTAAGTCCTTTTAACCACATAGTTTCCCACTGTTTCATCAGTATATTTTATCCAAACTTGTTAGCCATTTTATCATACAGTCTTTCACTTGTTCTTCTGTTTCAAATTTCAATAAAAGTTTATGCACTTTAGCAATGACATCATCATTTATATACAGTTCATCTTCAAAGTCTATCTTCTGCCACTCAAAGCTTTATATAATATACAAGATTTTTCTAAACCAGGAATGATGAGTTCTGCTTAGGACAAAACTTTATGGGTGGAAAGCCCCAAAAGCAGTGGAGACTGACTCTGCACAATCTTTATTAACTTTTCATAATGTCATAATGGTGGGACTGATGGACAATGATGCATTCACCCTGATCTCTTATAGCAGGGGTGTCAAATTCGCAATGTCACGTGACGTGTCACAACATATTGTGACTTTTTCCCCATTGCCGGAACTGGGGTGGGCGTGGTTTCAGCATGATGCATCTTGGCCCACTGGCCAGCAGTTCGACACTCCTGTCTTATAGCATGATTCCCTTAAGAGAAAAAAAAAAACACCATGGCTAGTCTAATGGACTACATTTGAAGGTAGTCAATTATATAATAGACAATATAATAGAAACATAATAATAGAAAAATCTGCTGACATATTTGTTGGCCAAGAAGAGAGGATTCTACAACAAAGGAATTTCTTGCAATATATATATATTGACTTTTTTCCCCCTCCTAATATTACTAGAACGCTGTGGATGGTAATTAAAACAGGAGTTTTCAAGATTTTTCAGGCCATGGGACCTGTTAATTTTAAAAAATCCTGAAATCTATGATCAAGAGGCCAAGCTTTAATGATAGACAATTAGTTATGTTTGATTTCCCCTCCCGTCCCTCTGGTCTTTCAAAGAACACCTTCAAGTTGTTAAGAAATCTAAGATTCCACAGAACACAGTTTGAAAGAAACATGATGCAAAACAAAGAGCAACTCAGATACAGTGAATTCTATTGCTCTTGCAGATGTGTAATCAAGAAAAAGAAGTTTTCAGATTCCTTTCCTAATCTCACAGAAGCTTAAAAAAAAAAAGGATATAAATGAAACTCAAAATCAATGCCCAAGCCATTTTCAACCACTTAATGCCTCTTATTATGGCATCTCCAACTCTTATTCACCTGTCTATTCAATTTGCTTCTGTTCGGATCACTGCTAAGTGCTCTATGCTTACCCTAATTATTGAAATGACATAAATGGTACTTGGTTAGTTTTTGAGTAACGATCTCTTGCTTTGTTATTCTTTTTTCTTTTAAAGAACATTCCTCTTGGATATCACAGTGTGAGTTTAAGTCGGCAGTAGACATAATTAAATAGCATGATATTTGATTCAAGTGGACACAGAAGTGTATTTTTTTTACAGTGGCCACAGCATGTAATTTTGGAATGAGGGACAGAATATTTAATGTTGAGATCCAACACTATGCATTTCCCCAAGCCATCTGTCAGTATGATAGAAATGATTATGTACAAGAACAAAAAATAAATGATTTTACCTAGATCCCTAGATAAAACTGAACCCTTCTTTAGCTAGTGATGAGTATAAATTCACTTATTGCAGGCTTTGCCCTGCTGGTCCTGCTACATTTGGCTATTCTCGTGTTCATTCTGCTGGCTCTGAGTTTCTGTCCTAAAGACCAGCTCCAAGGGCACTCATTAACACAAGATTTGACGCACAGTTTGCTGAGACACAAAGTTCCTTTATGCACTTCTCTTGTCATTCACTGAGACACTTAGCCCACCCTGTATCATATATTATTTTTAAATTTTATCTGCTCCTATTGGCTGTAATAGTTTCAAATACATAACACATGCTTAAAGTTAAAAAAAATACAACAGAAAAAATAATAAAATATAATACGTAATTTTGTGTTTTGCACTTTTTTTGTTATTTTAGAAGCAATACTTTTAAAAATATATATCACATTTCATCTAGAAGCATATTCTTTAAAGCAGAAACAGGAGCAGCACTTGTTTCCCCTAGGAGTGTTTGGAAATCCAAAAAGAGTTGAGGTCCTTTAATCTGGAGTTAACTTAGCCCAAGAGTCAAGCAGAAAGATCCAGTATTAGAGGGGAATCCTAACATATATATGGATTGTGAAATGTGACTGCTCTAATAAGGAAGTTTGAAGCAAAATAATGCTGAGATTTTTTTAGAGTCATAATTCTGTAAAAAGCCTTCTGTTGTTTCATTCTCTCTATGGGCTGCAGATGTAGAGGCTTCTTCCTATATTCTTGATTGCATTTCCAGTTGCAATTTGTCTGACAACGCATTTCGATACAAGCATTTTTTTGAGCAGGTGGAGGCCATTAGATGATCATTATTAATCTGCAACAAATGCCCTTTGGTCAAAAGCTGCCAACAGCAGACATATAGATTCTGACATCTTGAAAGTTACCAAGGATTATGAAAATGTCAATACATTTATGAGTGCTGGGAGAAAAGACTGGTGCTAAGCAACCACGCTATTTTTCACAAAGAATAATGATCCGTTCATGTGCCTTGTGGTAATACTGGCTGTTGAAAAGTCAGCTCAGCAGTCAATTTTGTGATTGCTGCAATTTATATCAGCAGGCAGAGAAACTTAAGAGATTTTGGAACTTTCTTCACTATTGTGTTATGTATTCTCCCTCTCTTTTTGTCTTGACACAAAACAATGCTGTCATAAAATTTAATGTCCCCATTGCCAATCTTTATGCTGCTTTTGTTGTAAAGTCCTGCAAAATGGTGCTATCAAGTCTTCCAGTCACTCTTAACGCAGGGGTGGGGAATTAATTTTCCCAAAAGGCCAGGTGAGAAGTTGGGATTGTTGTGGAGGGCTGCTGTCCCTGCCCCCTCCCCCCTGCCCCCCTACCACCACCATGGGCCAGACAGGGACAGACAAAGGGCTAGTTGGGGTCTGCAGGCTATATATTGCCCAGGCCTGCTTTAAGGTGGGGTTTTTTTTCTTATGGATTTGCTGCCATCTTAAAACAATCAGAACCCTACTCCAGCCCCTGAGTTAACATGGTTCTTCTATGTGGACACATGTGCCGTTGCCCCAGCCTTGCCTCCCCCCACGACCCCCTCCTCTCCAGCAGCCCCCCTGAAGGAGAGTCACCCTTGAGTGTGGCCCACACGGAGCAGCGCAGCCAAGGACATGGCAGCCAGGCAGCGTAGACAAGACTCTGCCCTCGCACCCCATCATGCAGTTGATGCTGCAGGGTGCAGGCAGAGAGTATGGCCGCCATAGCACTGCTGGTCCTGTTGGCGGGGGGGCAGGGGATGGAGGGGCAGAGCGGGGGCAGGACAGGAGGGTGGAGTGGGGGCAAGGCCAGTTTTTGGGCACTCGGTCTCTAAAAGGTTTGTCATCACTGTTCTATAAGAATAGTTATATTCTCTAAATGTGGAAAGGTCAAAAGTGGAAAATGTGTGTATAACAATGTATAGTAATAATAATATGTATTATTCTTAGTATGAAGTATAGTATGAAGGAAGAAAAATGCAAATAAGAAACAACGGGGCAATAAGGACAAATATTCTAAAGAAGAATAAGGGGAGGAAAATGTAAATAATAGAAGATTACCGCTACGAAATCGCTGTTAAAAAAGGGGGAGGAATATATACTGTGTGTGTATATATGTGTGTTATGTTTTGTTTTGTTTTGTTGGTTTAAAAAATATTTTTTTTAAAAAAAGAATAGTTATATTCTCTTCTTGCTATCAAAACTCTCCTCTTTTGATGGAATACAATGTAACTCAGTGTGTTGCATTTATCTTACACCCTTGTTGCTTCTAGCTTCCTTCTCAACTGGATTATCTATTCCAGTACTCTGAGGTTTCCCACCCCCATCCCGCTGCTGTATACATTTTCCACAGTCCTAATTTGTGATATGTAAAGAACATTTGTGCCATTCCTCAACATAATTTTAATTCTGAAGCAAAAGTACAAAGCAAAATATTGGCTTGAATAAATTGCAAATGCATTTTCTGATTTAACTGAGAGGAAGAGAGGGAGGAAAATAAAGTAATTCCACAGGATTTAATAAGAACGTTTCCATATGAATAGATGAAGAATTCCTTCATCTTTCCCTCTTCCAAGTCTGAATGTTGATTTCACACATCATCAGGTTTATTCTATAAAGATAGTGAGATTTCAATGCTTATTGCCTAGGATATCAGTCATATAGGCAGAAACCAACACACACACACAAAATGAACTCATGCTTCAGGGAACTGAACTTTGGAAGGATTCCTTTTTAGTAAAATAAGAATACACACAAGGGAGGAAAGTTAAAAAAAAAAAGATGTAATCATATGATTGAAGCCCTGCCACTTTTTTTTCATGCATGGGACACATATGCAGCCACATAACTTACAAATGTATATGAGTCAGTTCGCAAGTGCCTGAATTTTGATCAAATGACTATGGTGATAATGTGTGCAACGGTCATAAGTGTGAAAAATGGTTATAAGTCACTTTTTTCAATGCCCTTGTAATTTTGAATGATCACTAAATGAACTGTTGTACGTCGAGGACTATCTGAATAAATTACAAGGGGAAACTGAGAAAAAGACATTTCAGAGGGAGGAAAATTATATATATATAAAAATAACTGGTTTTGTAAATAATACTTTTATTCATATATACTATTAAGTTACTTTACTTCATTAGTATAAAGATCACAATGTCAAGAATAAAACCTCTCATTTCTATAATGACAAGCTCAGTGTGTGTTGTATCAGCTCCCATCCTTACCCTCCCCCCAATAGTGATATCAACATTAAACATTTTTAAGGAAGTCTCTGTTTCACCAAATACAATCCGAGCACTTGTTTGTCTTTTTCGCTGAGAAAGTGCCAGATATTAGCTAGATTGTCTCCTGTTGTTTGCCTAGAGGCTGCTAAAAGCAGGATTTCTAAAACCAGGGTGATTATCTCAGCTGAACCCTGACAAATGGTCAAAAAGTTTAAGGTCAAGGTGCTAATTGTTGGCTTCATTTCAATTTTTAAAAAGACAGTACAAAAGGATGAATTCTAAGAAAATGGGGTATATGAATACTGTACAATGGCTCCAGCCAGCCAATCGTATTTATTTTGCACAGCTGTGCTGTAGTTGCACAAGGCATTCTTTGTGCATGGGCAATTTTCATTCAGCCCTTCCCATCTTCAGCTAAGGGAGCTAAAAGCTTTAATTAGTGTACACGTGATTTGCATAGACCTATTTCTAGTTGTGCCAGCTCAGTGAAAGGAGCTTCTTTCCCTTTCACAAAAACTGTGGATTCTATTCATTCTTTAAATACATCTGCATGGGCCTTTTAAAGAAGAAATCCATATGGCCAACATCCTCTGCTGGTTGCAAAAATGACTGCCTCCATATACAATCTGTTGTCAGCTTTGTTGTCCTTATATGGCGGTAGCAACTGCAATTATACTAAAGCAACCCAGTCTGGTGGCTTCCAATGGGGGTCAGGCAAATTTCCAGAGGAGACGGTCTATCAAAGGCTATTCATCCGAAGCTTAAATAAAAGACTGAGTCCCATTTTTTTTATACTGGTCTTGGAAGGAAACATGGTCTCCCGACTGCAACACAACAAAGGGAAATAACCTGTCAAGGTATTGATTTAACAGCTAATGTAATGTAATATGTAAGCAGTAAAGATGGGACTGACTCAGCAGGGTCTGTGACTCTTTAAGAGCCTTTGTATAAAGGGAAGGCTCTGCTAATGCGTTCTCTCTCTTCCGTTTCCTGCTGTAACTGTGATTTGTTGGATCCTGCTGTATTAGCAAGTGTATGTATATTATTCCTGGTGTATGATATTGTAGATAATGTAAGATAAACCACCATTTACTATAGACCACTGTATACTATGTTTACTTCTGGGTTATCTCGCATAATAAGACTGTGCACGCTCTGACATAACTCTTCTTGTTGTAGAGGTAGTCCTCAACTTACAGCAGTCCATTTAGTGACTGTTCAAAGTTACAACAGTCCTGAAAGAAAATGAGTCAGGGCCATTTTTCACACTTACAACCATTGCAGCATCCCCAGGGTCACGTGATTAAAATTCAGACACTTGGCAACTGACTCAAATTTATGACAGTTGCCGTGTCTTGGGGTCATGTGTTCTCCTTTTGCGACCTGCTGAACAAGCAAAGTCACAATGGGGAAGCCAGATTCGCTTCACAATCGTGTTCCTATCTTAACACTGGCAGCGATTCACTTAACAACTGTGACAAGAAAGGTTGTAAAACGGGACAAAACTCACTTAACAAACATCTCACTTCGCAATAGAAACTTTGGGCTCAATTGCAGGAGGACTACCTCTAATGACTTAAGGATACTTACTTGGGTATATACAGTCTCCGCCTCCCCAGTTGATTCATGTCATGAGCAAATAAATTAAGCAAAATTGAATGGCATGATGGGCTTAGATGCTGTGCATTGCAACCTTCTCTAATTCCTAACCCCATACAGTTTTGGCTTACAACTCTCATCATCCTTTGCCCACATTATTCAATACTGAATGTTAGGCACTGGAGTTCATTCCAAGAACTGGAAAATCTGGCAAATAAATCTGTCGAATGTGTAGAGCAGTTCTACATGTCTCCTTCGCCACCCTTCAAGAACTTCCTCTCGTGGGAAGATTGGCCAAAGCCTCGTTGTCACATTATGCCATTCCTTGCTGTAATGTGTGAATGGAAGCTGCAGTCTTCTCACTTTCCATGTAATTTACTCAACATCCTATCTAATAATTGAGAAGAAAAAGCAATGGTTAAATTGCAAGGCTGTGAGTTTCCACTGTTGGATTTCCACCTGCAGAGAGAAATACAATTATTATCCTCCTGCTAAGATATGCATTAATGCCATCTACTATCCTGATCATGCATATTGTTATGATTCTGGACCTTTATAACCTTCGCAAAATAAACATGCTGCAACATTCCTCATATTTGTCATAAGCAATTAAAAAAAACTACCCACCTCTAGAATCCAGTTCTCTTTCTCTCTCTCTCTCCCCTTTAATTAAACAGGAGATTTCTGGGGAAAATCTGCATGCCTATTCAGCTTTTAGCTAAATTTATCTCCAAATCCTTAATTATCTGATTGTACAAGCACAATTCCTCAGCTTCCAATATTCATTTGTTTTCCAAGGTTTGCTTTATTTCCCTTGGAAAATTGCACCTTGGCTGTGAACACACAATTCTCAGTTGTGATAATTAGATTTTTTTACTGTTTTTTTAATGCATAGCTTCTTACCAAATTTAGTCATAACCGGTGGTTCCCCGTTCTTGAGATGTGATCCTCCTTGTAATTTTTCTGACAACTTCAGAATCCTGAGAGCAAGGTGTAAAGAACATGATTTAGTCATTCCTGTTGCAGGGCCAAGAAGAAAGAAATTCCTTTCTTCCTTATATCGTGCAAAATGAAAATTAAAGAACAGGCTTGCATCTCTCATCCCCATCCACTCTTTTATGTTGTACCCACTTGTGTTGTATGCCAAACAAATCAACAGCAGCTCCTATCTAGAAGAACTGCAAAGCATCAGATCACTTTCCTTTGAAAGACCCTCTAGCACAGGGGTCTTCAAACTTGGCCCTTTTGTGACTTGTAGACTTCAACTCCCAGAATTCCTCAGCCAGTGTGCCTGGCTGAGGAATTCTACCGTGTTTCCCCGATAGTAAGACACCCCGATTGTAAGACGTATCGGGGTTTTCAGGGGGTCGGCTAATATAAGCCGTACCACGAAAGTAAGACATATTACTCCTGCCCACTTCCGCCTCCTGCTTAAAATACTTAAATACTTAAAATACTTAAAATACTTAATATACTTAAAATACTTAAAATAAAACTGACAATTGTTTTCCAATCAATATAAGCCGTACCCCGAAAGTAAGACATAGTGGGGCTTTTGGGGATAAAAAGAAAGTGTGACCCTGTCTTGCTTTAGGGGAAACACGGGGTAGGAGTTGAAGTCCACAAGTCATAAAAGGGCCAAGTCTGAAGATCCCTGCTTTAGCACAAATGAAACCTCAGAGTTAAGTCATGGTGAATAAAAAGTACCCACAAATGGGGAACTGTACCATCCATAATCTCCAAACAGCACTTGGACAAAAGACTACTTTTATTGATGTTCTAAATGCACTATAACTGGGTCAGCAATAGGTCAGTTCATCTCTTAAGCATGCACATCAGGAAATCATAGATGTCCAGAACTACTTTAACTTACCCAGCGTCCTTATGTGCTCTTAGTCAGTGACCTGCTAACTGACTGGGGAATTCTGGGAGTTGAACTCCACACATGTTAAAGTTGACAAGTTTGAGAAACACTGCTCTAAATGATTACTGCAAACTTTTCAATCAGTCTTGTTGATAAAACAATATCTTGATTTTTTTTTAAAATGGCTCAATTATGATGACTACTTTATGCAAATATTATTTGCTTGTTTCTGCTACAATGTTTAAAAAAAACTCTCCTGGAGTGGCTTTATAATGTAGCCATAACAAATTCTAGCAGCTCTCTAGAAATGATGGAGTCCTGTATTCAAATTATTATAGTCAACTTGTGCTTGGGTGGTTATGAGTGTATTATCAGGCATAATTTGCTTAGAAAATACTTACACAACTGAGTAAAAAAATAAAATTTATTCACATTTTCATCAAATCAGAAATTACACAATCTTCACCTCGAGGATAGATGATACAACAGTGATGGCGAACCTATGCCACGGGTGCCAGAGGCGGCACTCAGAGCCCTCTCTGTGGGCACGTGTGCCGTCGCCCCAGTCCTAAGCCTTCAGCTGGGTTTTATAAAACCTTTTCACTTTAGGCCTCCGCCGCCGTGTACAAAACAAAAAAAATAAATCAGTCAATTTCAACTTCTCGCGGGGAAAAAAAGATCTTGCAAAGTTGGAATTGATTGATTGAACTTTTTAATCCCACCCAGTCTGTTGTTACCACCGCAGCCATGCCCACCCAATGGGCCACGCCCACCCAATGGGTCACACCCAGCCAGCACCCGATGATGCATAAGTGAGTTTTGGGTTGCAGTTTGGGCACTCAGTCTCTAAAAGGTTTGCCATCACTGTGATATAACATACTCTCCGTGACTTCAGTAAAGAAGCCTTCTTCTATTCCCCGTGAGCCTGCCTTTGAAGACTTTCCAGAAATTCCACTAAACATAAAAGGCATCTACTCACCCTCTAGTAAATGAGAGACCCAACAGTCAAGTAACACCAAATATCTACCGTAGGTGCTATGCTGGATTCCAATCACCTTACAAATACAGCACAATTCAAAGTGCTAGTTTAAATCTATAAATCGTATCTTTTTTATTTGATTCCCAAGTATTTCCAGGACCAGAATTCTCTCCTTCAAAAAGGACCAATCTATCTGGTCTGCTCATCTCCGTAGGGATATTGACGATTCTACCCTCCCCAATGTATGAGGTTCAGAGGGGCCTAGGAGAGAATGCTTTTAAGGCATTGCTTTATCATTCATGAACCCGCTTTCCCCTGTAGAGTGAGATGCCTGCTGATGTTTAGGAAGATAGTTAAGAAGGAGCTGTTACATAGAGTTTTTTTTATTATTATTAAAACAATCGACATTAAACATAAGATCATATTAAGAAGCAGTCCTCGTAAAACCTGTAATACAATACTAAGTATAAGATCATATTATGAAGCAGTCATCGTAAAACCTGTAATACAACACTAAGTATTAATCTTTGTAAACATCTGACTTGGTAAACATTCTTCACTCCTCACTTCAAGCCTCAACTTCAAATGCGTCTAAATTTTTTCTCCATTTCTGCCAATTGTATTACTTTCAGAGTCCTAACCTCATAATGCGGTGTTTCTGGCTTCCTCCAGTATTGTCCCACCCGCAATCCATTTGCTGTGACCAGATTCAGAACCATATTCATCTCAGTAGTAGTGCAATCTCTTATAATCCCTAACTAAAGATCCTGAGGTAGAAATTCAATAACCTGGGGTAAAAATTCAGTCTGCTTTTTCAATATTAAAGTAATCAACATTAAACATAAGATCATATTAAGAAGCAATCATCATAGAACATAACATACAACAACAGGTATTAGTCTTTGTAAACGTCTGGTTTGGGAAACATTCTTCACTCCTCGTGTCCAGCCTCAACTATACGCCAGGTACATTTTATTTGATTGGTGTTTCTCTTGTATATAGTCTATCCACTGTTTCCAGTCGGTCAAATATTGTTCATTTGAGCGATCTTTCAAGTATGCCGATATTTTCGCCATTTCCGCCAAATTTATTACTTTCAAAGTCCATTCTTCTATAGGTGGTATGTCTGGATTCTTCCAGTATTGTCCCACCAGCAGTCTGGCTGCTGTGATCAAGTTCAGAAATAAGGTCGTCTCTGAGGTAACGGAATCTTTTATGATCCCTAGCAAAAAAACCTGAGGTAGAAATTCGATACGCTTTTTGAAAATGGTTTGGAGTGTCCACCATATCTTCCTCCAGAAGGCTTTAATTTTTCTGCATGTCCACCATATATGAAAATATGTAGCCTCCTCACTACCACACCTCCAACATTTAGGCTGGGTGTCTGGATAGATGTATGATAGTTTTTTCGGGTCTAAATGCCATCTGTAGAACATCTTGTAGAAGCTTTCCCTTAGTTCTTGTGCTTTCGTAAATACTACATTTCTCATCAAGATGTCCTCCCACATTTCCATTGCGATAGGATGCCCAAAGTCTCTTTCCCACTTTACCATACAGTTCTTGACTAGCACAGATTCAGAGTCTATGTCTATCAGAACGCCGTACACTCGTTTGATTTGCATGGTCCCCTGCTCTCTAATCTGTTTAATTAAATTCTCATCAGTCCAGGATAAGCCCTTCTTCCTGTCTTTTTGCCACCTAGACTGCAGTTGCAGATATGATAGCCAGGTACCTCCTATTCCTTCCTCTGCTAGCGTTGTTGGTGGCTTTAAAGAGAACCCGTTTTCTTCTTCCAGTACTAGTTTACTGTAGGGCACCACATCCTGCACTTGGGATATGTTTATGTCCCCTATTGCGTGTCCGGGGATCGTCCAGATGGGGATCTCATCGTGTAGAAGGTATTTATATTTCCTCCAGACCCACAACAACGGGATTCGTAGTGGGTTCTCCTTGAAGTTCTTGTCCGCCTTTTTGTCGTACACCAAATATGCGTGCCAGCCGAATAGAAGGCCATGCCCTTCGACATTCAGTATTCTTTCATTCGTCATATTAATCCAGTCGCTCAACGCCACCAATGTTGCTGCGTGGTAGTACAGTTTTAAATTGGGCATTTTTAGTCCCCCTCTCTTCCTTGTATCCTGGATGATTTTTAGTTTTACCCTCGGTTTCTTGCCGTCCCAAATAAATCCGTTGATGCCCTTCTGCCAGTTGTCCAAGTCCACATCCTGTTTGAGTATGGGTAGCATTTGAAAGAGGAATAAAAATTTTGGCAAGACGTTCATTTTTATTGCTGCTATCCTGACCAGCAGGGACAGTCGTAGTGTTTTCCATCTTTCCAGGTCTGCTTGTATCTTGTTCCACAGTACCTCGTAGTTATTTTTGCATAATTTCGCGTTCGTTGTTTCTATCTCTATTCCTAAGTACTTCACTTTCTTGACTATTTCACAGCCCGTTATTCTTTCCAAGTCCTGTTTTGCTTTGTTGTCTAGATTTTTAACTAGCATCTTCGTTTTTGATATATTCACTTTAAAACCTGATACCTTGCCATAGTCTTTCATTATCTCCATCAGTCTCATCGCTGATTGTATTGGCTGCGATACGGTCACCAGCAGGTCGTCTGCGAAGGCACACAGTCTGTAGTCCTGTTGTCCAATCTGTATGGCCTTTATGCCCTCTGCTGCTCTTATCTTGTTCAACAGAATCTCCATCGTTAAGACAAATAATAGTGGTGACAGCGGACAGCCCTGTCTCGTGCCTCTTTCTATGTTGAATGGGTCTGTTAGTTCGCCGTTCACAATGATCTGGCCTGTTTGTTTCTGGTAGATTGCCATTATGGAGTTGAGGAACTGCTTTCCCATTTTCATCCCCCGGGCCAGGTTCGTCAGGAATGGCCAATTCAGTCTGTCAAAGGCTTTTTCTGCGTCCAGAAACATGAGGGTAGCAGGTACCTGGTTGTGCCTTTCCAAGTACTCTATTATGTTCAACAGCTGTCTCACATTGGTTTTCATCTGACGTCCTTGTATAAACCCCGTTTGATCCAGGTGAATTATTTTTTGTAATACAGTCATTAATCTGTTGGCCAGAACTTTTGTGAAGATTTTGTAGTCTGTGTTCAATAGTGAGATGGGCCTATAGTTTGCCGGTTGTGCATTATCTTTTCCCTCTTTGGGGATTAGAGAAATGTAGGCTGTTTTCCAGGAGGGTGGGACTTGGCCTCCTTCTTGTATGTTGACAAATAGCTTTCTGAGGGGTTCTATCATTTCCTCTTGGAGATGCTTGTAATAGGTAGCCGTTATCCCATCCGTCCCGGGTGATTTTCCTTTTTTCAGTTGTTTGATCGCTGAGTGTATTTCCTCCTTCGTGATTGGGGCGTTCAGGGCATTTCGTTGTGTATCGGTGAGTACCATTAATTTTTCGTTTTGTAGAAACTTTTCTATCTCTTTGTCCTGTATCTTCTCCTCGGCGTATAGCTTTGAGTAGAACTCGGTGAAAGCTTTCTTAATGGTTTCTTGTTTGAATTCTTCCTTGCCTTTGTACTCTATCTTTTCAATTATGCGGGCTTTCTGTTTCTTTCTTATGGTGTAAGCCAGCCACCGACCCGGTTTGTTGGCGCTACAGAATGTCTTGTGTTTTGCGTATTGTATATTCCTTGCTACTTGATCCGCCATCAGCATGTCGAATTGTTTTCTTAGTATCTTAATTCCTTCTTTTGTGGCTTTGTCCTCCGGTCTTTTTATTAATAATTGTTCCTGTTTCTTTATCTCCTCCTCTAGCTCCTTTCTTTTTCGTTCTTGTTTACGTTGGTGCCTGGCGTTCATGTTCATGAGGATCCCGCGCATAAATGCCTTGCTAGCATCCCAAATCATTTCAATGGGTGTTTCATTGTTCATATTTATACTAAAGAATTCCTTCATGGCACTTTTGCATTCAGCCACCTCTTTCTCGTGTCTAAACAGGTTTTCATTAATTCTCCAGGATCTCCTCGATTTCCGATCCTGTCTTAATTCCATCCCTACCGGGTTATGGTCTGTTAGTACTTTGGGTAGGATTGACACAGTGTTTAGGCGGACTAGCAAGTCACTAGATGCCAGGATGAAGTCAATTCTGGAAAATAATTGATGCCTGTCGGAGAAAAAGGTGAATTCTTGCTCTTTGCCGTGCCGTTCCCTCCAGACGTCTGTCAGTACAAGGTCCTCCTTCATGTCGAAGAAAGATTTAGGCAACTTGGAGTGCTTCTGTGGGTTAGGTTTTGTTTTCTTCTTGTCCAGGGCAATCTCTATGACCCCGTTCCAATCTCCCAGAATAATACATGATCTGTAGTTGAGTTGTATTAACTTCTTGTGTATCTTTTTGTAGAATTTTCCTTGTTGTTGATTTGGTGCATATATGCCCATCACTAGAATTTTCTTGTCTTCCTGTGTCACTTCGATTGCTAGGTATCTACCCTGGGAGTCCGACTCTATTAGCTTAGCTATTACATGTTTCTTCACGTATATAACAATCCCGTTCTTCTTTCGTGGCACCGCTGCGACAAAATGTGTACCTAGTCTGTAGTTGATTAAATATTTCTGGTCCGCTGCTCTGATGTGTGTTTCTTGTAGGCAAATTATGTCGTTTCTTCCTTGATACAGGTAATGAAATATCTTTCTCCTTTTCTGTGGGGAATTTAGTCCGTTAACGTTCCATGTCAAGTATTTAGTTGTCATTGTCGGTTTCAGGATACTCTTGCAAGACCGCTTCTGTTCTATCTCCTGTGTTCTTCTTTGGTCTCATTCCCATGGTATCCAGGTTGGTGCTCATGTTGCGTAGAGGGGTCGTGCCTTGCTGCTCCGTGCGTTTGGTAGTGGATCTTAGTATTCTGCTCTCTGCAGTCTGTCCTGTTTCCTTGTTGTTGTTGCTTTCTGTTCTCTGTGTCGTCGTGTCTCGAGTTGGTCCTTTCCTTTCTCTTGCTACTGCGTCGGTCTGTATTTCTGGGTGGGTTGCTCGTTGTTCTCGATCCCTTCCACGTTCCAGTGGCCCTTCTATGTCTTCTCTCGTGGTGTACTGAGGTCCATCAGATGTCAGTTCCTTTGCAAGGAATTCTCTGGCTTTCTGGACCAAGTTCAGGTAGTATCTTTTATTTTTATAGAGAAGTGACATCCCCGTTGGGGCTTCCCATCGGTATCGCAGAGCGCGTAGTCTCAGTTCGTCGACCAGGAACTTGTAGTTCTTTCTGTCTCGCAGCATCGTCTGGGGGATCTCTTTCAGTACTTTCACTTCCTGCCCCTCCATGTATAATCTCTTGTTGTAAGATGTGACTGAGATGAGGTTCCGGAACCCCTGTGTCGCAAAATGGATGACCACATCCCTTGGTTGACGCCTGTTTGTTGCCGTCCATGCGCCCACTCTGTAGATTCTGTCGAATTGCCATGCGATCTCTGGGATTTGCTTTCCCAGAAATGTTGCCAGGGCCTCTATAAAGGTTCCGAGCAGGCCCCCTTGGGTTTCGTTTGGTGTCTCTTTCCAACCTCTAAACCTGATTGCGGACTCCATTTGCCAGTATTGTATCATGGAGGATTGGTCTTGGGCCACCCCTTTCATCTCTGCTATCTGTCCCTCTACATGGTTCTCCACTTCTTCCATCCGCTTGTCCACATTCTCCCTGATCTCCTGGAAGTTTTTCTCCATTTCTTCCCCTATTCCCTTGTAGTGTGCTTGCATTGCCTCCTTCATTTGGTCCAGGTCCGCAGCCATCGCCCTGCGTTGCTCTTCCCATTTTCTCTCTAGCTCTCTACCCTGGTCTTTCAGCATTTGTTTTATATCGTTGCATCTTTCCTCCATCTTTTGTTCTGCCTCTACACACCTCCTCTCCATCCTTGTGTCCATTTCCACCAACTTTTTATCCATTCCATCCATCCTTAGTACCAGCGTTTCTATTACCTCTTTTAATTCTTGTATCATGTGTGCTGTTGGGCTGGCCTGTGGGAACAGATGGGTCTGGGGGCCTGTAGTTGGATGGGAGGGTGTGGGGGTGGGTAAAGTGTTTCCTGGTGGTTTAGTAAGCTGGGCTGGGGAGGAAACAATTCCCTTCGTTTGTGTCAGTTTGGTCTGTTTGGAGGCCATCTTGAGCTTATCCTCCTGTTGTCCTGGCACTGTTTTGGTTTCCAAATTAGACCAAATTAGACACTAGACTGTGATCTGGTGATGATCCAGTACTCTGTCCTTTCAGTGGGGGGCTCAGCTGATGGGCTTCTTTCCTCCCTTCTCTCTCCCAGTTCTCCCAGGCCTTCCACTTCCTCTTCCCTCCTTGGTGCTTCTTTATCTTCTGGGTCCCTTGGTTCCCTTGGTTCAGGGGGCTCAGCTGATGGGCTTCTTTCCTCACTTTTCTCTCCCAGTTCTCCCAGGCCTTCCACCTCCTCTTCCCCCTCTGGTCTTCCAGCCGCCCTCTTCGCCTTTAACAGCTCACCTCCCGCAGGTATTCTTTTTCTCTGTTGCTCCCTCTGCTCTCCTCCACTCTTGTTGGCGTCCTGTCGGCTTCGTTCGCTTCCGCCTCTCGCTTCTCCGCTCTTGTCGGCTTCTTTCTTTCTGGCTCTGGCCGCCTCCGCCTCTGTTTGCTGCTCCAGTCCTCCTCCGCTGCTCTCTCGCCGTTCCTCCCTCTCTCCAACTCGTCCGGGGGTCCTCCTCAGGCCGGCAGGCCCCCCCCGGCAGCGATCCAGTGTCCTCCTCCTGCTCCGCCGCTCATCTCTCACCTGCTCTCCAGCTCTCCTTCGCTTGCGGCGCGGCATTTTCGGGCCTGCCGGCCGCCCGGCCACCACCGGCTTCCGCGGCTCCGTCTGTGGCTTCCCGGGACCTCCCAGCGGCAAGTCTCACTTTTTTTAAAAGATCCGAGGTTCCTCTTCAATCCCGACCTCTTTCTTCGTCGCTCACTTTCTCGGTGTTTCTTTATTTTGAATTTCGCGCGAGCCCCGTTCCGGAGCTCTCAAAGAAAGGCTCCGGTCCTCGTGACCGGAACTGGAAGTCGTTACATAGAGTTTTTGTAACTGTTGCCAACTTCATGGAGGACTGATGTTGTTATTAACTGTTATCAGTTTTATGTTTATATTTTGTCTTTGATATTGTAAACCAAGAGGAGTTTTTTTCAGTGTGGTGGAATAACACCCACCACAAATAAATAAATCCTAGCACTAAGATCCCAACTCTACTGGGTTTTTTTTACAATCCTTTGCTCTGGTGCAATTAACTCATATGTGCTATGCAACACACATAGAGCAGAAGGCATATAATGCATTCCAAGAATAATATTGTTCTGCAATTGTTACAAACCTGTTGTTCTCAGTGACCAAAGCTGGTTTAAGTAAGTCTCAGCAATCTTTCTGCTTAGAAGAATGACATGTTGTATTTTGGGCTGGCACATGCCAACATATATGGCAGTTGAGTTCATATAGCATGAATATCATATTACTAGGATAATCTGCAGCTCGGCATGATATGAGAACCCAAGGATGGGCTTAAGCCTGTTGTTCAACTTGGTTGTCATATTAGCCACAATAGAGATAATCCTCAACGGACCCCCAAATATATGTTGCTAAGTGAGAAAATTATTGAGTTTTGCCCAATTTTACGGCTTTTCTTGCTACGTTTGTTAAGGGAATCACTGCAGCTGTTAAATTAATAACACAGTTCTTAAGTGAATCTGGTTTTTCCATTGACTTTGCTTGAGAGAAGTTTGCAAAAGGTGATTACATAATCCCGGGAATCTGCAACCATCATAAATGTGAGTCAGTTGTCAAGCATCCGAATGTAAATCACTGCTGCAACAGTCATAAGTGTGAAGAATGATCACAAGTCACTTTTTACAGTGCCATTGTAACTTCAAACAATCCCTAAGTGAACTGTTGTAAGTTGAGGACGACTGTATGCTCATTTGTCTGGACATACCATACAGGAATTCTGCTTATTAGAGTTTAGTATATTGTGTGTACATACCCATTTAGAGGAAACAAATACTCATGTGCGTTTGTTGTTTGTCGACTTCAGTTCGGCGTTTAACACAATCATTCCCCAGCATCTAGTAGACAAACTTGGCCTTTTAGGCTTAAACACTCCTTCACAACCATATTGTGAAGTTCGCAGATGATACAACAATAGTGGGCCTTATTCAGGATGACAAGGTGGAAGCTTACCTCAAGGAGGTTGAGGGGTTGGTGAACTGGTGTAAGGAAAACAGCCTAGTTTTAAATGCCAGAAAAACCAAAGAGATCATTGTTGGTTTCAGAAAAGGAAGGCACAGCCACACCTCTCTGTACATTAATGATTCACCTATGGAGATGGTTACCAGCATCAAATTCCTGGGTGTGCAGCTAACGAGTAGGCTGGCTTGGTCACTCAACACTGAGAAACTGGTGGAGCAGGCTCAGCAGTGCAGTGCCTGCATTTTCTGTGTCGCATGAGAAAAGCACATCTTCCTTCCCCTGTCCTGACCACTTTCTACAGAGAGACGATCGAGAGCATCCTGTCATATAGCATCACAGTCTGGTTTGGAAGCATCACTGCTTCAGATAGGAAGGCGGTGCAGAGAGTGCTGAGCATGGCTGAAAAGATCATTGGCAGCTCCTTCCCTCCCATCCAGGACATAATACAGAAGCGTTGCTTGAGCAGGGTTCATAAGATTATCTGGGACACTACACATCCTGTTCATGACCTGTTTTCCTTGTTACCTTCTGGGAGGAGGCTTTGTGATATCAGTAGCAGAACATCCAGATTCAGCCATAGTTTGTACATAGTATGTTTAGGTGTGTGTCATGTATGTGTTTCACTTTGAGAGTGGGCAACTAAATTTCATTTTTGATATGTGCCGTTGTTCCCACAGTAAAAAAAAATGACAATAAAGGTTATCTTATCTTATCTTATCTTATCTTATCTTATCTTATCTTATCTTATCTTATCTTATCTTATCTTATCTTATCTTATCTTATCTTATCTTATCTTATCTTATCTTATCTTATCCTATCCTATCCTATCCTATCCTATCCTATCCTATCCTATCCTATCCTATCTTATCTTATCTTATCTTATCTTATCTTATCTTATCTTATCTTATCTTATCTTATCTTATCTTATCTTATCTTATCTTATCTTATCTTATCTTATCTTATCTTATCTTATCTTATCTTATCTTATCTTATCTTATCTTATCTTATCTTACCTTGTCTTGTCCCACACCCACCTTTTTTTTTTAGATTGTACCACTGAACATCTCACAACCTGGCTACAAATGGTCAAATTGCAAATCAATACATTATGTCTAAGGCTAAGCACTTGTTTCTAAGGTCACTTGAAAACCTTTGCCTTGGTACATAATATTTCATTTCTCCATGTGGAAGAAAAGACGTGGGAAGCAGCTGATTGAATCTGAGTAAAGAAAAAAGCAAAATGATGAAGGGGAAGAGAAAAATGTACTGCAACAAGTAAACCCCTGGTTATCTTCTGGTCCTGATGTTTTCAAAGATGGCAATTTTTAGGCATTTTGCTATTTTCACCGCAAATGGCCTGCAGCCTTCAGGCTAATTTCCAAAGCTCCTTGCAAGTAAACAATGCAGACAAGTGGTAAGAATAATCTGCCCCAGGCTCTTCTGGGGTGTGTGAGGTTGTATATAAGGGTGGGAGGAAAAAATGTGAGAAACAAATTCCATCTTATTAAAAAAAAAAAGATCTGGAATCAGTAAATTTAATTATTTTCAGATCTGGTCCACTTGCTATTTCCAAAGTAATGCAGACTTCTCCTACATAGAAAAAAAAGTCCTTAGTTACTAAGAATGTTTTTTATGAACTAGAACTAAGTTTATGAAGTTGTAAGAATTAGGACAAGAGGATGCCCATTTAATCATTGTAAAATAAAAGGAAAAAAAGCCAGCTTTCTAATTTGTTCTTATATTTTCCAAATAGGTGCTTTTTACAACTCACACTCTTATTTAATAATCTGGCCTTTAATCATTCACCAATTGTAATTGATTGACTAATCCTTCCATTCTCCACCAGTCAGTCAAAACTGAAGAAGCTTCTTGGATGAGAAGTGAAACATCTTCAAGGAAAAACAAAGAAAGTCCAGTTGTCTTTCGAAAAAGCACCTTTGGGACATTCTGTGGTATTGTATGCAGTAAATAGGTGACAGGATAGGAATGTTTCTTTACAGAAGTCCATTTTCAATCAAAAGATCCATGTGGATAAAAAAAATTAAGACAGTAGAAATAGACTCATCCCAGCTTTTCCAGGGAGGGCATAATTTAGGTCTACCAAAATTCTACAGTTGGATGAGGTGCCCTCAGCCATGGAAATTCTCTGGGTTGCTGTATCAGTGAGATGGGCAGCATGGATACTCAATAAAATATAAAATAAAATAATAAAATAAAATAATAAAATAAATAAAATAAAATAATAAAATAAATAAAATATAAAATAAAATAATTAAATTAAATTAAATTATTAAATTAAAATTAAAATAGATCTACCTCACATGGTTGTTTATGGGACTGGTTGGAGAGGGAGCAAGGGATTGCAAGACTGGCTGGGAAACTGTCACAGAACATTGAAAAGGTAGATCACTGACCGCAATAGCAGTAGCACTGAAGCAGCCATAACTTTTCCAAATTTCATTCCCTCAAGAATCATGGGTACTGGATTTTGGATGCATTCTGTTAATAAGTTAGTAAGTTCTGTAAATTAGCCCATTTGAGATACCTTAGTTGAAAAATGGTTGCCCGATGATGCCCTGTTTTGCCCAGTTAAAGATCATGAGTACCAGAGTTTTAGTGATATATAGATTGGGATTTAGATTAATATAATAATGCATTGTTTTTTATCCTTGAGTTCCCTTCATGGGGTTTGAGATAAGAAGTAAGTAGAAGTAGCATCACTGCCTTGAGTTGGAGTTCAGAAAGCTTCCCACAAGAATATCCCAGTGGCTGGTCCTCCAAGCTTTATTGGACTGGAATTCCCGTCATCTATACCTTTGGCGATATTGGCAAAAATAGAGGAGAATAGGAGTTGATTAATGAAGTACCATCTTGGAGTACTGTATGATCCTGATTTCAGATCTGCCTCTAGTGTGCCATCATATCAAGAATTTTATCTCAAGACTTGTCTTGCTCCTCTTTTCACTCTTCTTTGTGTGCAGTTAGAAACATACATTTATTATATATAAAATCAGCTAAATATCGAGATGAGAACAAACCCTAATCCTAACCAGGTGCATATTTTTGCTTGCACATCTAATGGTAAGCTTTGGTTTGTAGTTATGCTTGCATTGGACCAAGTATACATGCAAAGTTTCTTCCCTTAAATATTTGCCGAAGGATTGGGAACTGAGCCAAAGCGTAAAAATTGGTCTTGCTGGAAGTATTTTCAGAGGCATGGTCAAACACATTTTCCAGGGTTAGGGACATTCCAAGAATGTTTATTTTTTGTACAGTATCTGCATGTCTGCCCTAACAGGGCAGAACACGTTTTGATTATGCCTCATTTCATCTAAATAACGTTGAATCTTTTTTTTCTTTTTAAATCATTCATTGAACCGTATGAGCTGCATGTTCCAGCAAATCTGTCATGGAGGGAAATACTTTAATAGATGGCTGGGCATGTATATTCACTTGAATAATGCTCTATGTGGGGACTGGAATATGGTAAATTATATAATTCAGCTAGCCCAGCGGTTCTCAACCTATGGGTCGTGACCCCATTTGGGGTTGAACGACCATTTCACGGGGGTCGCCAAGCACTGCAGTCCACAACTTTTTTATTTTTTTTGGTCAGCCATTTTTTTTGGCCGGCCATTTTTTTCCCTATCACGATGCGCCCCGTCGCGCCGTGCATGCGCGATGCGGGCCGGGGTCGAGCCCCGGAAAAGGTTGAGAACCGCTGAGCTAGCCTATTATTACTTCTCTGTGAAATGCCCTGACTGCAACAACATAAGGTATTAGATCCCAATGTGTACTTATTACTGAAAAAAAGTTCTCAGAGATCTATGTTCTCAGAGATCTATGTTAATCTATTTTGGTTGTAGTTTGTTCAGTGTGGGGCAATGAACAAAATCAATAGCGTGTTTCAATTTCACTCCTCACAAGAATGAGGCTGAGCTGCTCCTACTGATCTCTAGGCTTACAACAGTTCATTTAGTGTCCATTCAATGTTACAATGGCACTGAAAAAAAAGAAACAGCCATTTTTTACACTTACGACCCTTGCAGCATCCCCTGGTCATGTAATCAAAATTCAGACGCTTGGCAACTGATTCATATTTATGACGGTTGCAGTGTCCCAAGGTCATGTGATCTCTTTCTGCGACCTTCTGTCAAAACAAAGCCAATGGGGAAGCCAGATTCTCTTAATAACCACATTACTAACTTAACAACTGTGGCAAGAAAAGTCATAAAATGGAACAAAACTCACTTAACAACTCTCTCAATTAGCAACATACATTTTGGGCTCCATTGTGGTTGTAAGTTGAGGGTTACCTGCAGGGCTTTTTTTCCTCATAAAACGCCCAGAACGGAGTTCCGGCACCTTTTTTGGATGGAACCTTGTAGGGTAGGCAAGGCGGGTTGTATGACATGTGTGAGTTCCGGCACCTTTTTTTTTTTTTTTAGAAAAAAAGCACTGGTTACCTGTATTTAGGCATGAATCAAAAGGTTGCATAAACCAGATTAAGATCTTTTTAGCGTTACAATTTCAGTTTGAAGTAGTTACATTAATAAAAATGAGCCACTGAGCTATGTAAAATTCAGATTTTTGGTGCTTCAGGTATAAAATGAGTTTAAAGGGCTTCTTTCCTGGTCATAGTCATTGTTCATTGAGCTGTCCTGTACCAAGGCCTAGAAATAAATCAGGCAAAGGTCCTCTCCAGAAAGTGTTAATATGCTTAGAGAAAGAAACACAGCAGAGACGCAGACAAAAGGAAAGGAGGAGAAGTGACCCTGGATGCTTTGGTGGAAATTTTTTTTGATGCCACAAACTCTTGGAATTGGAAGGTATTGATGAGCACAAGAATGCAACACAGACATCCCTGACAGACGCCTGTTCAGTTTGTACTTGAAGGCATTTGCTGGAAGGGAGGTCACCACACCCTACATATGTGTTTCTCAGCTGTAGCAACCTTAAGATGTCTGGACCTCAACTCCCAAAAGCATCTTCTCAAACCTTTGGACTAGTGATAACCACTATTCACCTGACACTTGGATTTGACTCCTGCCCAAAGACACTTGATATGGCCTGACTACAAAGTATCTGCTTCGTCAGAAGCTTCTTTCTTACTCCAAACATCTTATCTGTTGTTTGGTTGGCTTCTCTCAGCTACTGTTGCTTCCTATCTCTTGCAGTTTTAAGTAGGGGAGGGCACAGAACCTGAGTGGTTAAGATGCTGGGCTTGTCGACCAGTTTGAGACCTAAGTACCAAGTGATGGAGCGAGCTCCCATTACCTGCCCCAGCTGCTGCCAACCTAGCAGTTCGAAACAAGTAGATAAATAGGTACCACTTTGGTGGGAAGCATTCCATGTGTCTTCGATGTATAGTCATGCCACATGGCCACAGAAACATCTTCATACAATGTTGGCTCTTCGTCTGTGAATCAGAGATGAGCACCGCCCCCCCTAGAGTCGGACACAGCTGGACAGGAAAACCTTTACCTTTTTTATAATTAAAATATCGTTATGGCTTGGCTTCTCATCAATATATTTTTTTTAATTATATTTTTATTAAATTTTAGAAACTTTTAACAAAATTATAACATAATAACATAATAACTCGACTGAAAACAAGCAAATAACATATTTAACAATCAATACGAATAACTGCTCGGAACCCCCCCCCCACCACATCCTCCAACAACCTCAACCCCTCTTCTAAGCTTCTCATCAATATATTTTAATGTATAAAAAAGGTAAAGGTTTTTTTTATTTCCTCATTTAAGGATTGGGAACATATAGTTGTGGCTTGGCTTCTCATAAACAGCAGAATGGGGCAATTTGCCACAGCCAATTCGCACAGGACAATTCGCTACTGTCAACTCGCCACACGACAACTCACTGCGGGACAATTCAACAATTCAATTTAATTCTTTAAAATCATTAAAAAAATTGTTTTAATTTTTGTCACTCATATTTCATTTTGTCCCTCCTTTGGCATCCTTTCCCCCTTAATGATCCTTATGCCACTATTTCTTCGGTATTAGTGTAACTCTTGTCCTGCAGCGAGTTGTCCCGTGGCAAGTTGGCCACAGCAAATTGTCCCGTGGCAAGTTGGCCGTGGCGATTTTGCTCTGGGGAGTTGGTTGCAGAGAGTTGGCTGCGACGGGTTGTCCTAGACATCATAAATAGGGTGGCAGTGATTGAGACACAAGGCTGGTCAGCTGGAAAGCCGAAAGCCCAGATTTGAGACCTGAGTGCCACATGATGGGGTGAGCACTGCTCCTTGCCTCAGCTCCTGCCGACCAGCAGTTCAAAAAAAGCATGCAAATGCAAGTAGATAAATAGGTACCACTTTGGTGGGAAGATAACTGCAATCTGTGATTTCATTTTGGCCACATGACTGCGGAAATGCCTTCTAACCGCCCTGGTTCTCTGATTTTGAAATGGAGAAAAGCACCACCCCTTACAGTTGGCAACGACTAGCAGAGTAAAATCCACAGGGACTCCCTTTTTTTTTTTTTTTACTTCTCATAAATACACTTTAGTATTTTAAGAAAAAAAGTTAGGTTTTCAGACTATATGAAACAATGTGATTTGCTTAACTGTGGTTTGTTGAATATACATTAGCTGGGTTTATGCAATATAAGTTTAAAATTAAGGTTTACAAATCACATTAGCTGGGTGCCCATATCATGGGTTATATTGTGATCCTAGCCAAAATTATTTAGGCTCACCCTCAACTCTGCCCAATCAAGCACATATTTCTATGTGATATTTGAAGAATTTATTGATATTGGAGAGCATTTAGCTGCTCAGAGATGCTCTAATCATAAGGCAAGTTGGCTTCTTCAAGTAACAGTCTGGACTGTCATGAGATACAAAGGTTTTCTGGATGAATAAAGAAAGCAGCCAGTTTGTATTTGAAAAATCAAGAAGTTTAGACTGGTTCTGCTTTCACCTATAGCCCCATTTTAAACAAGTACACACTTAAAGCGCCTAATCTTTTTGAGCTTCAGCATCCTAACTGATGAATTTATGAGCAGGGATAAGTAAGTGCCTGCCTAAGTGTGACATTTATCTCACATTTCAGCTAAGAATGTCTTCCCCAGCTTTCAGTCAAGAATACATCACAAGCATTAAATGAAAAATAAAACCTTGAGCAGCTTACATACATAACATTTGTTTAAGGCTCAAACAATGTTAAACCGGAACAGTTTGTTGGTTTAACAATGCCACCCATTTATTTGAAGTTCTTGTGTAGTCCTTGTTGACAATTCCACAAATCTTACAGGTTTTGATTTCTTTTCATTGGCTAAACTCCCCCCCAAAGTATTTTTTAAAATGGTCCTAAAAAAGATGAACAGAAGTTTCTGTTCAACTGAGCTACTTTTTAAATCTCTTTTTCTTTACCCCTTTTTTCTTTTTATTCTAAAGAAAGCTAAGCCAGCTCCCAATACACCAAGAGAGGAGAGTAACTCAAGACTTTAGCCAGCAGTTTAAGACAATATCTCTTTATTCTCAATTCTCAACTTAAACCGTGTTCTGCGCTCCTTCCCCTTTTAGTATGTGTGAATACTACATCTTCCTTTTTTGTTATGGCAAGAAGCCTTGAGGTTAAATCCCCCCCTGTCTGTTTTAAACTCACTCTTCATCTTCCAAATCAATAAATTCCCCACAGATTGTTAACTACTAAAATATCTGTGCAAGTCTTTGGACTGTTAGCTGCTGAAGATTTCAACAGTAGCCTGTCAACTATTAACTGTAATTGTTGAATAGTAAGTTATTATTTGATTGACTTACATGCCATTAGAGGACAATATTATTTAATAAATGATCTTACAAAATCCAGAGAAGCAGCTACTGACAGACAGTACTGAGAAACTGATGTCTCCTGAATCATGAAGGGTCAGAAGCAACTAAGTGAATCAATAACTACATTGATTGATCCTTAAATTGACGCATAAGTCAATTTAATAAGCTATACTACCCTGAGGGACTGCCCAGTTTGTTATAACAGGAACAGCAGGTTATTAGGAGCTTTAAGGCTACACTTAATCCCAGGCTATGGAGATATCTTAGCATCTTCACACAAAGAAACCTCAAAAATGAACACCCTACCATATAGCCAACAAAGTCATAGGTTACAGGATAACTAACCCTATCACAATCATGATCAGGACTCGTAAATAGGCTATGGCTATATAGATTATAAACTGTAAAGAGGTTACATGCTCTTTTCCAAACTGCCTACCATTGTCTAGAAGCAGTAATAGTAGTAGTAATAGTAGTAATTATTATTATTCAAAGTGAACAGATGAATAGTCATCTCAGATTTCATCCTAATGTCAGATGAAGACAGTATACCCAGCAAATTATGTGACTGAACTATTTGCAGTATATTCACAATTTTGTAAACAAAGGGATAGTAGTATAGGTACTACTGGTATTTTTATTTAAGAGATTAATAACTAGAATAGAGTTCTTCATTAACATATGAGTTGTAAATGTAAATAGGGTAATAAAAGGGATGTCAGCTCTGCTAAAAGCTTCCAGACTGATTCTCTGAAAATAATTGCACAAGGAAATCTTATTATTATTATTATTATTATTATTATTATTATTATTATTATTATTATTATTATTATTATTATTATTATTATTATTGGCTTATATGTGTTCATAGGTATTCAGTTCGCATAAAAAATGGTTTATTCAACAATTCAACTAAAAGCTTATATGTGGGATTTAAATGGTGGATGAGAAAGCTGGTATGCCATTGAGTGAAGGCACAGAAACATTCTTAGTGAAGTTGACATAGGAGGAGAAAAAGATGCTGATATAGAAAATTACCTTTAGACCTACATTAGACTAATGAGCAAGTTCTGGTATTGAACAGAGAAAGAAAAATGCCTCTCCATTTTTCTACAAAATGGTGAGTCTGAAGTTATCATGTCCTCTTTACTAGATAGATAGATAGATAGATAGATAGATAGATAGATAGATAGATAGATAGATAGATAGATAGATAGATAGATAGATAGATAGATAGATATAGACATAGACATAGTCCTCTTTATATAAAAATAGGATAGTAAGGAATCATAACAGAGGAAAGTACAATTCCCAGACTTCACATTCCTATGGTGGAAGAGTGAGAAATAAGTTTTCTTTCTAATGTTTTCTTTGTTTTGTGGACTTAAAGCATGTTTTTCAAGGTGTCTCTGTTGAGTTTCATCCAGCTCATCTGCATGGCTTCCTATACTTCTTCTACTAGCAACAGAGCGCTATGAAAGAGGACAAAAGAGGGTGATGCTTTTTACCCCTACTGCAAGGAGGCCTTTTCCTCCTGGTCTAGTAATCTTTTCACGGTATCTATTGAAAGCATATTGCCTCCCTCAGCACCTGTTTTTTTAATTAAAAATCACTAGACATTGTAGCCTTTCCTCATACAGCAGCCCCAGTCTTCCCAAAATTTTGCTTAATTTGTCCAACACCTTTCCCTCTATTGTGCCCTATTTTAAAAAAATAATAATAATTACCATTTTTAACAATGCTAACTCTAATTCCCAAAATTATTACAAAAGAAAGCTACACAAGGTATTCTAAGATTGGTAATGCTCATATAAATGTTACATGCACACAATAGCATAGCTATGCATGAGATGTGATCACTTCATCCATGACACCTGAGCAGCACACCTTTCTTCCATCTCACTTGGTAAATCAATCAATTAATCAATCAATTTAATCTATTACTTACTTGATTAAATTAGGCAAAATATTTTGTTTCCATTCAGAGTTTATTATACCACTGAGTCTGGTTCAGTGAATGTTTGTATAATCTATTCTAGATCTTTGTTCAGCTTAGCACCTTAGTAGCTAAGCTAAAATGACAGAATGCAGGCTGAGTTGGATTTATTAGACAAAACTTTGGGG
Organism: Bothrops alternatus; assembly: GCA_034064705.1. NCBI lineage: Eukaryota > Metazoa > Chordata > Lepidosauria > Squamata > Viperidae > Bothrops > Bothrops alternatus. The sequence goes on from JARGCV010000041.1 coordinate 8,736,684, forward strand.
AATGTGAAGGCACCAGCCTGATTATCTTGATTGGAGCATTAAGATGCAACCTTTGCTAGAGACCACAGCAGGATGTTCATCTGTCATCTGAAAACAGCAGGGAGGAAAAACAACAGTAGCTGAACGTTGCTTCTCATTAACCAGCCCACCAAATGATGAGTAATGTGCTTTTAAATAATTAAATAATGTCCTTTTTAAATAATTAGAAAAAAATACTAAACTGTGCGGAAATGGACAGACTTACTCTGAGGTTGAAAGAAAAAGAAGAAACAGAATATTTTCAAACTTGGGACATTTTATCAATGGTTGGAGAAACAAACAAGAGATTAGGAATTTAATTTGTATTAGTGAATGATAAACTCAGACAATACGTTTGTTGAATAAGCATTATTGAATCATATCAAAAAATCAATAAAAATTTTTTTTAAAATGAGTAATGTCCTTTATTGAGAACAATGCCTTCTAACTGCAGAATGGGATCAAATATCTATCCCACTAAATAAGCACTTTTAAGAATTATTGGTGGTATATTTGTTTGTTTGTTTTTCTATATTATATTTATTTGAATAAATAAATACATTGGTGGTATAGGAGTTATTTGTCAATAGGTTTGTGAGGAACTTGCTGTCAGTCGCTGACTCTCAATCTACTTGCACAAATACTCTAACAAACTCAACAGTTTGAATGGAAAGTCAGTGTTGTTTATATTCTGGTTGGAAAGAGTTATCATAAGAGAGGGAGAGGGTGATAGATATGGAGTGGTAAAGAGGCAAGTCTTAAGAACCCCCAGGAGAACTTGGGAAGTTTGCAAGAGAGATGAAGGCTACTAGCTAAAATGGTTATAGCGGCTGTTGAAGATGGACTGTTAGTTTCAGTCCATAGTAGCTATATTTCAATTCTATGGATGTGGTAGAGTTTGCAATGCTGAAGGTCTGTCAGTTCAAGAGTGGTCCAGAGTCCATGAAGCATTGATCTGATCATGATCTGGAGGAAGAGTGCTGAAGAGAAAGAAGATCAGACTTTACCCATTCATCACTAACAGTCCTTGGTGGAGTTAGATGGCAGAAGAAATTATCACCAGCTAGACCAAGACCAGCTGCCCGTTTGTTTGATGGAGTGAGAAATAGGACAACTTACCACTATTAATACCTGTAAGCCTTTAACTCTCAAATTAGGGTAATGTGCACACATAGTAAATTTGTATTGTAATCTGTGATTCTGCGAGCTACACTAGCTGCTGGTTTGTTTCCAGGTGCAATTCAAGGTGTTGGTTATCACATTTAAAGCCCTTTATGGCATGAGCCCAGGTTACCTCTCACCCCTATGTGACTTGCCCATTTCCCCCCCCCCAGTGCCAGCAGAGGAGGCATGCTGCACATCCTGTCAGTCAAGGGATTCCAGGTGACAAGAAAAGAGCCTTTTCTGCCATGGCTTCTACCCTTTGAAACATCTTGCCCTGTGAGGTGAGATCTTCTCCCACCCTCTGGACCTTCCATAAGGGTCTGAAGACCTGACTCTGCCAGTTGGTTTGGGGCCCTAATGGGGAAGTGTCACACTAGAGATGGTTGAGGATTAATAACAGATCTCACATCGCCCCCTGCATGCCTTGTTCCCTCCTTCCCCATCTTTTTACCATAATTGATCATTTTATTGTTAGAACATATGTATGTGTATGTTTGTATATATGTATACCGGTATGTATATGTGTGTGCATTGTATACATATAGAATAAAATAGAATAGGATAGGATAGGATAGGACAGGACAGGACAGGACAGAACAGAACAGAACAGAACAGAACAGAACAGAACAGAACAGAACAGAACAGAACAGAACAGAACAGAATAGAATAGAATAGAATAGAATAGAATAGAATAGAATAGCAGAGTTAGAAGGGACCTTGGAGGTCTTCTAGTCCAGGGCTTTTCAACCAGTGGTGCACGTACCATCAGTGGTACACAAGCACCTGGCTAGTGGTACGCATAGGACCGGTTGAAAAAATGTAAAAAAAAAGGGGAAAAAAAGGAAAAGTGGATGAGGTGAAGCGGTTGTGAGAGCTCAGGGGAAGCACCAGGATCAGCGCCCCTTTCCACCTGATCGGTGCTTCTCCAAGGCCGGGAGAGCTCAGGGGAAGCGCCAGGATCAGCGCCCCTTTCTGCCTAATTGGCGTTTCTCCGAGGCCATGATGACTCAGTGGAAGCGCCAGGATCAGCATCCCTTTCCGCCTGATCAGCGCTTCTCCGAGGCCGGGAGAGCTCAGGGGAAGCACCACGATCAGCACCCCTTTCTGCCTGATTGGCACTTCTCCAGGGCCATGAGGGTTCAGGGGAAGTGCCAGGATCAGCGCCCCTTTCTGCCTGATCGGCGCTTCTCCAAGGCCGTGATGGCTCAGGGGAAGCGTCAGGATCAGCATCCCTTTCCACCTGATCGACACTTCTCCAAGGCTGGGAGAGCTCAGGGGAAGTGCCAGGATCAGCGTCCCTTTCCGCCTGATCGGTGCTTCTCCGGAGCCGTGAGACCTCAGGGGAAGCGCCAGGATCAGCGGCCCTTTCTGCCTGATTGGCATTTCTCCAAGGCCGTGATGACTCAGTGGAAGCGCCAGGATCAGCGCCCCTTTCCGCCTGATTGGTGCTTCTCTGGGGCCATGAGGGTTCAGGGGAAGCGCCAGGATCAGCGCCCCTTTCCACCTGATCGGCGCTTCTCCAGGGCCGTGAGACCTCAGGGGAAGTGCCAGGATCAGCGCCCCTTTCCGCCTGATCGGCGCTTCTCTGGGGCTGTGAGATCTCAGGGGAAGTGCCAGGATCAGCCCCCCTTTCCGCCTGATCGGCAGTTCTCTGGGGCCGTGAGAGCTCAGGGGAAGCGCCAGGATCAGCTCCCCTTTCTTCTTGATTGGCGCTTCTTCCGGAGCTGATTCTGGTGCTTCCTCTGAGCCCCGATGAAGCACCAATCTCCTGGAAAGTGGCATTGATCCCGGTGCATCTGCTGAGCCCTGAAGAAGCGCCTATCACCTGAAAAGCAACATTGATCCGGGCCAGCGCACTCCCACACACACAAACACATGCAAGCAGTTACAGCTGAAGGCGTTTCAGCCTTCAACTATGGCTCACAGTCCTCTGGCGCCTCATTGGCTCAGGCCATCCATCCATCAGAATCTACATCCCGTGATTGGCTGGCTCCCTCAACGCATCCCTCCCTCGCTGAAAGGGTTTGACTCTTCATGCCGGCTTGCCCCCTCACGGGGTTCCTGGTACTGTAGGCCCCGCTGGCCGGGCAGGCGCACCGGAGTCCCGGTAAGGTGATTGACCCGCTCCTCTCCCATTGCCCACTCTGCCCGGCTCGAGCCTGGCTGGAGCAGCATTGGTGCTTCCAAAGGTGGCCACTTCAAAGTCACATGGGCAGCCTTCGGCTGCTCCCCTCCCCTCCATGCCTCCAAATCGATCCCCAATTGGAGAGAGACGGAGGGAGGGAAGGAGGAAGAGAGGGAGAGAGGGAAGGAGAAAGAGAGAGAGAGAGAGAGAGAGAGAGAGAGAGAGAGAGAGAGAGAGGAAGAGAGGGAGAGAGAAATAGAGAGGGAGAGAGAAAGGGAGAGAGGGAGGGAGAGAAAGACAAAGAGGGAGAAAGAAAGAGAGGAAGAGAGAAATAGAGAAAGGGAGAGAGAAAGAAAGGGAGAGAGGAAGGAAGAGAGAAAGAGAGAGAGGGAGAGAGAAAGAGAGAGGGAGAGAGAGAAAGAGAAAGTAAGGGAGAGAGAGAAATAGAGAGAAAGAAAGAGAGAGAGAAATAGAGAGAGGGAGAGAGAGAAAGGGAGACAGGGAGAGAGAAAGAGGGAGAAAGAAATAGAAGGGGAGAGAGAGGCAGAGAGAGGCAGAGAGAAAGAGAGAGAGAGAGATTAAATTAGTAACATGGTTGTTAAGTGAATCTGGTTTCCCCCACTAACTTTGCTTATCAGAAGGTTGCAAAAGGCAATCACATGACCCTGGAACAATGTGACCATCATAAATATGAATCAGTTGCCAAGCATCAAAATGTAAATCACATGACCCTGGGGATGTTGCAACGGTCATAAGTGTGAAAAATGGTCATAAGTCACTTTTTTCAGTGCCATTGTAACTTTGAACAGTCACTAAGCAAACTGTTGTAAGTCAAGGACTACCTGTACTTTAACACTTTTTTCCATATTTTTTTTTGTCAAGTTTTTGACACCTCGCTAGGTGACTGGTGGTACTTGAATGTTGCCATATTCTAAAAGTGGTACAATCGGTGAAAAGGTTGAAAAGTCCTGTTCTAGTCCAATCCCCTGTTCATGCAGGAAACACTATACCATTTCAGACAAATGGTTATCCAATCTCTTCTTAAACACTCCCAGTGTTGGAGCATTCACATCTTCTGGAGGCAGGTTGTTCCACTGGTTAATTGTTCTGTCAGGAAATTTCTCCTTAGTTCTAAGTTGCTTCTCTCCTTGGTTAGTTTCCATCCATTGCGTCCCACCAAGGTGTTATACAGGCACACACACACACCAGATTGATCTGGATCAAAAACTGACAACCTAAGTCTGACTCGAAGTATTTGCCCAACAGAGATTGATTTAAATTTAATGAGCACTTGTCTTATCCTATGCTACGTATCAGCCTCTACTCCAGCGGTTCTCAACCTATGGGTCGCGACCCCAAAACACGCATAATCTGGGGCATCCCTCCCCAGCAGCAACATCGAGGTGGCCAAGCCCACCTTGGCCACACCCACCCAGTCTCCCATGACCACCATAGCCATGCCCACCTGGTGGGCCACACCCACCCGGCACCCGGTGATACATAAATGGGTTTGGGGTTGTAGTTTGGGCACTCGGTCTCTAAAAGGTTCACCATCACTGTCCTAAGAGATACTAAGGCTAATAATTGCTTCAGGAAAATGAATTGGGCATCCAAGAGAAAACCAATTGTGTCTGTTTCATCACTATTTGTTGTCTATTTGTAGCATTAGAGTTTTCTCAGCAATGGCACTCAGACTCCGACATTCTGTGTTAAGAAATCCATTTAATTTTCCGGGAGAAAGCTAAGCTAAGCTAACCTAACCTAAGCTAAGCATCATTCTGGTGCTGTGTTGTAAAGTTGAAAAGTTGCCAATAAATAAAAGCTAGGTTACTTGGAAAATGGTCACATAGGACAAAGTATGTTTCTTTCCTCCATATTTTATAGTACAGGTAGTCCTCGACTTACAACAGTTCATTTAGTGACCGTTCAAAGTTATAATGGCACTGAAAAAAGTGACTTATGACCGTGTTTCTCACATCTGTTGCAGCATCCGCATGGTCACATGATCAAAATTCAGATACTCGACAGTTGGTTCATATTTATGATGGCTGTCGTGTCCTCGTGTCATGTGACCACCTTTTGTGACCTACAGACCAGCAAAGTCAATGGGGAAGCCAGATTCACTTAACAAACATGTTACTAACTTAACAATTGCAATAATTCACTTAACAACAGTGGCAAGAAAAATCGTAAAATAGGGCAAAAGTGACTTAACAAATGTTTCACTTAGCAACATAAAATTTGGGCTCAGTTGTCATTGTAAATCGAGGACTATCTGTTTAGCTCTTAATTTTCACAAAAGTATTTTAAAAATCCTTCTGTGCACTGAGGTAATCTATGCAGCCATGAGCCCCGAGGAAGGCCGCAAATAATTTTTAAATGTTGTCCTATATATCATCCCTTGTTCCAAGCAAAATCCTAGATCAGATTGGCACATTTTTGATGAGTATCAGATTAAAGCAGTCAAAGAGACTTGCTCTAATATTTTTTATCTAAAGTATCTTTCATTGGTACAAAGTAAACAATATTGGGGATTGTTGCTATGATTGATGGCCTGTGCCCTAGGATCTGTAAGAACTGGACGGAGCATAGGTGGGACGAAGAAATCATGAAGCCTGGGACAAAGACTGCCATGTTGCTTGGAACAAAGAAGACAAAGGAACAAAGACCCATGAGGCTTGACCATGTGGCCTGGAACAAAAGGCTATGAGATTTTGGAATAACAGGAAATGAGGGAGGAGCCAACAGGTGGAGGAACGTTGTACCAAGATTTGAATCTACCGGCCACAGGTATAAGCTTTGCCATTGGCCACAGGTGTAGCTTTGCAAGTGTAACCTTGCTATTGGCCACAGCTATAACATTGTCATTGGCTGTTTGTAACCATGTGATGCCTTATGTAACTGCCCACTGTAACATGCAATAAAAAGGGAAAGCAGCCTTCTATCTGGGTTCGCTTCACCCCAAGGAAACCTGCAACCTGCATGCTGTCTCCTTAATTCGGCTATCGTGAAGAACCTGCCATTGGGGCACAACGAGGTGCCACAAATGGTGACCCTGATGTGATCTGGGCTGGTGTTGTATTCTACAACATCCCTGACACCCTCTTACTCATCTCGCGCATTCGTGGCGTCCTCTCCAGCGCGGACTCACCCCCGTAGCGTCTCCAGCAGAGACCTACCCCCCCGTGAGTATGTGGGCAGAATTCTCCAAGGACCAAAGGGAAGGGCTTGGTGTAATTGTCAGGACCTCAAATATGCAACTAAAAAAATCTCATAAATTACCTTCACGTAAGGAGCTAAAAAAATTGCCTTATGTGGAAAACTGTTCTTGCTTGTTTGCAAGCTTATTTCCAAGATTTACCTCTCCTTCCCCCCCATACTTCTCCTTCTGACTCAGAACATGCTTTCCTATGCTAATTCAGTCTTTTCTCTCTTACCTTTTAACTTGTTAAAAAATCTTAAGTCTGTTGATTCTATTCCTTATAATTGGAAAAAGAGAAAATATTTCCTGGTAATCCATTGATTCAAAAACTGCCTTGATAATGCTTTGTTCACTGTTAAAAAAAACTTTTTTCCTCTGCAGAGAGCCATTCCCCCACCCCCCCTTTTTCTCTTCCCCTCCCCTCTTCTTTTGAAATTGCAGGTTTATTATCGTGGAGACCTTGTTTGTTGCAATGCAGGCCGGTTTAAAACCAGTAAAACAAGCTTCTTTTCCCCTTTCCAAGTAACAAAAGGATGGCTGTGAATGAGATCTCATCTCCCATCTGCATTTTGTTTTTGCCATTTACATATGAATCTGTTTGTGTTACCTTCTCTCTCTCATACACCCCCCCTCCCTGGTTGTTTTGTTAATGATTTTATTTTTGTGACAATTTTTGCTGTTTTGTATGTTATGTTTCTCACCATGCTATGTTGCTGAATGCACCCAATTGTTGGATTCAATGTATACATGCCAGCACAGAACTTGCCTTGCCTCACAATTTTTTCCTTAATACGTTCACATGGATGAATGAAATCTCTCTTTCAAATTGAATCCTTCCTTACAGTTCTCTTTTGTGTTACCCTGCTCAAGTATGCATTAATCACACAGCTTCATCAGTTAGTAACAAGACCTTTCTAGGTATTTGGCAATCTTGTAACACAACTATCCCTTACAGCTAAACTATAAAGCTAGATGACAACAGGAAAGCATGTGCTGACTGTGTTCCCTTGTTTGATTTTGGTGAAATTTTTGAAACTCTGTACAACGCCTCTAAAGACAGTGCTCTCACATCTGACAAAGATTGGATCTTATGTGGAAAAAATGCATATTGATCAATACCCCAGAATTGGTCTGGTACATTTACATTTCTGACAACACACCCAACATTTCTGCCACAGTTGCTCACATGGAAAGTATGGTACAAAACAATCCCTTATCACAAGAAACTGGTGCCTTGTTTGATTGGGACAGTTTATTTTCCTGGTTACCTAATGGTGAATGGCTCAGAAAATTGATTTTTGGTATTATAATGTTTGTAGTATTCTGTGTAACAATCTGTTGCTGTGTGCAGTGTATTCCTTCCCTGTTGAACCTGTGTAGGCCTCCCTCTTCTGTCCATTTTCTGGACAAGAACCAACTACAGCCTCTGATGACAGAAAAAATTCACATTGACTGGCAGAAGACAAAACCATGTCCCGTTTTCTCCCCGGACTCTTATTAAAAGAAAAAAGGAGGAGATGTTGCTATGATTGATGGCCTGTGCCCTAGGATCTGTAAGAACTGGATGGAGCATAGGTGGGACGAAGAAATCATGAAGCCTGGGACAAAGACTGCCATGTTGCTTGGAACAAAGAAGACAAAGGAACAAAGACCCATGAGGCTTGACCATGCGGCCTGGAACAAAAGGCTATGAGATTTTGGAATAACAGGAAATGAGGGAGGAGCCAACAGGTGGAGGAACGTTGTACCAAGATTTGAATCTACCGGCCACAGGTATAAGCTTTGCCATTGGCCACAGGTGTAGCTTTGCAAGTGTAACCTTGCTATTGGCCACAGCTATAACATTGTCATTGGCTGTTTGTAACCATGTGATGCCTTATGTAACCGCCCACTGTAACATGCAATAAAAAGGGAAAGCAGCCTTCTATCTGGGTTCGCTTCACCCCAAGGAAACCTGCAACCTGCATGCTGTCTCCTTAATTCGGCTATCGTGAAGAACCCGCCATTGGGGCACAACAAGGTGCCACAGGGGATGGAGGCTGTATCAATTTTTTTCTCACCTTTTAATCCCTAGTTTTTGTATAATCAATGAACAGGTGATTGTGCTTAGTCATGGCTGTTCCAGATTGTACATAATTGTGGCTGTTCCAGATTGTACATGCTGCATCTGTAAACCCCCTGTTCCACGCACTGGGGAGGTAACATTCAGTGATCCTTTACATCAAATCCATCTGTACATCAATATAACCTTCTTAAATAAGCTACTTTAGATTTCTGAATCCATCTTTTAACATTCTTATATGTCGGCCTAAGAGCGAAATTTTTGTAGTTTTTTTCTCGTGTTTCTTCAGTAAGTGAATATGTCTCATATGCACAGTGGTGGGATTCAACCAGTTCGCACCACTTCAGCAGAACCAGTAGCTACTTTTTTTGTTACCCAGGCCCAGAATGGACTTCCGGAAGCGGCATCCACACAGAGAACCGGTTGTTCACATATTTGAATTCCACCACTGCATATGCAGTAAGCTGACATAGAAGCCACTGAATATTGTTTTAATGCCCTCAGGTTTTATTAATGCATAGCAGCATTTTTCGAATCATCTGTCAAAGCAATAGCTCTCATCATTACCACCATCTGAATGCTCTTTTTTTTTTGCCAAGGGCACTTCCAGATGCCCAGTGTTTTTTCATTGCCCAAGTCATCTGCTTTCGCAGTTGCTTTTTTTTTTTTAATTAGGCCCTGACTGAGCTATTTAAGATACCAGGATGCTGTAGAAACAGGGACATTTTCGTGTTTCCAAGCCTGCAGTCCTGATTGTGCCCAGAAGCGCCCTTCTGGGCCAATGCATGAACACTGGGATGTTTCAGCCAATCTCTGCTCACATGCCACCTAGGAAAAAAGGCATCGTCTTGCTTTTTGAGTCTTGCACAAAACCAAAAAAATTATACACCCTCTTCATAACAAGAGCAAAAAAACAAATATTTATGTGCTTGAAAAGGAGGCTAGCTGCCAAACTGCTTAAGCTGCTACATTTGGCTCCTTTACCAAATCCCGACATCCCCAGCCCAGAGGCTAGGCAATGCAAGGTGGAGTTCATACTATGCCTCATCCGATAGTTGCGTGGAAGCCTCAAGGCAATAGAACTCACGAAAACATTGTTGCTTCTCTTGTGACATTCACCAAGTACAAATGGGAGTCCCTCCTTTTGACAAACCTGTTAAAAATGCAGCAGGAAGGTGTCAAGACCACAGCAGCATATGATGATCCTCAGACAGCGGAGGTCAACTTTTATTCCTGATGGGATCTGTACTCCCCTCTGGAAGTGTCCCATGTTCTGTTGTGTAGCATGAGGTGCATCACAAAAAACATACGTCAGTCTATAATACATCTTTGAATTGCTAAGATGCAAGAGCTGCTTCTGCAGCTAGATCAAATCATAGTCTTTTGACTTCCGGTTCCGGAGTGCGGCGCTTGCAGCTGTACGAAGAGACTGCTCTCTTTGCCAGCTGATTCTCCACTGCCGGTAGACCTTTAATCGGGTCGAAAAGCCACCTCCAGGGCAGCTACCGTTGAGGTCCTTGTCATCCATAGGAGAGCAGCAGCTTCTTCCATGGCCCGAGATTGCTCCTTTGGGCCGACAGTGGAAAGACCAGCCAGTAAAATGGCCATTCACTTTGCCGCGGTAACCAGAAGTCAGAAGAACATCTAAGCGCAGGAACCACCGTAGCTGAGCCGGGTGAGACTTTTTTTTCTCCCTCTCTTGGTTCTCCTTTTTCTTTTGGGCCTGTAAAAAGCACTTTTGAAATCATTTCCCTGCTCTAAGAAAGCGGTGTTTGTGAGTATGGGAAAAGAAGCTTAAATGGACTGAATTAATTTAAAGTGACTTTTTTTCTATTTTTATTTTTTTTATTCACTTTGCGGTCTTGGAAAAAAATTAATATTGAATTTACTACTGGACTTTGTCTACATCTTAAGAATTCTCTTTTTTGTGTGTTTTCTGATCTTGTTAACGTTATTTCTGGTGTCTGGGAGGAGATCTTATATTTTACTGAGGACACCTTGTGGAAAAAGTCAAAATTGCAACTGTTTCTTTTTCTGATGGTGAGACTGACTTTGACCTTCAGATTACCATAAAAGGGAAAACACAAAGAAACTTAACAGTTGTATTTGTGGGGGTGGATACTGATTAAATGTTCCTGGAACACAGCCTCTACTAAAAGATATAGACTGTTTCTAATTATTTTTGAAATGGAGAAACCCTATGTTCAACTTGACTATAAACTCAACTGGAAAAATTTTATGAAGCTACTGACCAAACACATTTGCAAATAAAAGAGTGCACTATAGAAATAAGAAACAGAAATTCTTCTTTGAATCTACAAATTGACTCCCAGACTCTATCTGAGTACTCTACAGACCAAAAAACAACAGAAGTGGAACCAATTAAGATTAAAGAAGATTCCACTTTACTTCATACACATCCTGATGAGATCTCCAAGGAACCAAAAAGGACTGTAATTAAACCACTTACAATTCCAAAACCAACAGAAATGGGTAGACAAGCTCAACTAACCGAGAACTATGGTAGCTTGGATAAGCAACTATTAACTTCAAAGTTGGATATAACTGAGTTTGTTATTCAACAGTCTCAAATGTGGAGACTTGACTCTCTAAAACAACAAGGGATTACTTACAAAGGAGCTAGGTCTCTAAAACAGAAAAGGGGTCACTTTTGTTTGACCCAAAGGATACTACAAGGCACAAAAAGTATTGATCTAGAGGCGTTGTTATGGAAACCTGTCTGGCATAAAAAGAAAGCTAGAATAAGATTTAAGAGTGTGACTCAAGGCTCTATATAATGGGTTTAAAAGGCTTATTAGATATGGATTGATTTATGGTTTAAGACAGTTAAATAAGATGTTAGATTGAACAAAAATTAATTAATAATTTGAATTTAATAAGAAGATGTTTGTCTTTGGGAGGTGGTTAAAGGAGTTTGACACAGATATTGAGGGATTGATAGATTGTAAAGTATAATAGAGTAGAAAGGTATTTTTTCTTTTTTATTTTTATTTTTTGTTTTCTTTCTCTTTGCTTTTTTGAACTAATATTTTTGTTATTAGAAATGATAGTTATTTTGTAATGGAAGAAGAATAAGAAAAAAGAAGTAATGATATTAATAAATGATTATTGATTATGTTAAGGAAAAAGGGAATGGAGAGACACCTGAAGTGTTAATTATGTATTTATATTAGCAATATGGAATATAGCAATTGAAATAGTAAAGCTTAATACAGGATTTGGACTTATTTAGATGAAATGTTATTGATGATTGTTTTGATTGACTTAGTTGTATTGAAATATATTAACTTGAATTTAATATATTATTAGAGGGAATAGAGAGGGGGTTTCTAATGATTTAATCTGAACTATATGAGTATGACTTTGTTTTTGTACAATTGACTACCCTGCCACCACGTTGATTCTTAAGCACTTGTTTGTAAAATGAAAAAACTAATAAAACTTGTTTTAAAATCATAGTCTTTTCACCCAACTTTGGTTAATACCCTCTTCTGGGAAAGTCACCAAACACAACAAGATGATGGAGAAAGGATAGCTGTCTTGTTAGGATGGTTTCCTTGAAGAACTTATTAAAATGTCTTACAGATACTGTATCATCCATGAATTTGCCTGCTCCCGTTTAAAGACCAACTAATCAAGTGAGGTCATTTTCACTTCTCACAGTATCTACAGTATGTATGTAAGTCCTGCCTTTATTATTGCTGTATATAATTCAACTTGGTGATCACACACAATACTCTTTCTTCCTCCTATGCTCCCCACAACCACAACCCTGTGAGGTGGGTTGGGCTGAGAGTGACTGGCCCTAGGTCACCCTGCTGGCTTTCATGCCTAAGACTGGACTAAAAGTCATAGTCTCCTGGTTTCTAGGCCTGTGCCTTAAACACTAGACCAGGGGTAAGCAACCTTGGCTCTTTTATGACTCGTGGACTTCAACTCCCAGAATTCCTGAGCCAGCATGGCTTAGCTTGGAAACTCTCCCTTTCCCCTCAGCATGGCTGGCTCAGGAATTCTGGGAGTTGAAGTCCACGAATCATAAAAGAGCCAAGGTTGCCTATGCCTGCTCTAGACCAAACTGGGTCTCAATTCCTTACATTGAAAATATTTATTGTGCAAAATTACACACTCCTTTTTATCAGTCTGAAGTCTACAGCCAAATCAGTTAAACATATCAACATTTGCTACAGCACTGCATTGATGAAATTGAGGAGGAGCAGACACGAGGTGGTAGAGTACTATACAGCAGTGGACAGGAAAACAGATTCATGGCTTCTTCCTGTGAATGGCTGAAGTGTAACTTGAGTGTATGGAGGCTGCACTTTTTAAAAACGATGGCATTCTTCTTTAATTGGATTCGCATCTTGTGCTAAACCTGAAGTAAGCCGTATGGAACTCAGGAGATGCACATCGTCCCCAGATCCCCATTTAAAACTTCAAAGTGCTGCAGAATCTGAATGCTGAAATCTCTTAACAAAATGACCAAATTTCAGTGGAATAATTTGGGATCAAACATAACAAAATAAAGCTGAAAATGGGAATTACAAGCATTTAGGGCAGCGGTTCTCAACCTGTGGGTCGCGACCCCATTTGGGGTCGAACGACCATTTCACGGGGGTCGCCAAACACCGCAGTCCGCAATTTTTTCCCCTTTTCCCCTCGGCCGGTGCAGGGGGCAGCACCGCGCATGCGCAGGGTCGCGACGCGCATGCGCGATGCGGGCTGTCGCGCCACGCATGCGTGATGCAGGCCGCCATGCCGCGCATGTGTGGTATGGGCCGTTGCGCAAGTGCCGTGCATGCGCAATGCGAGCCATCGCGCTGCGCATGCGTGGCACGGGCCGCCGCACGAGCACCGCACATGCATGATGTGGGCCATCGCACCGCGCATGCGCGGCACGGGCCGTCGTGCGAGCAGCACGCATGCGCGATGCAGGCCGTCGCACCGCACATGCGCAATGCGGGCCGTCGTGCGAGCGCCGTGCATGCACGATGCGGGCCATCGTGGCGCGCATGCACGGTACGGGCCGTCGTGCACATGCCGCACATGTGCGGTGAGGCCGTTGCGCTGCGCATGCGTGGCGCAGGTCGGGGTCGCGGACTGGAAAAGGTTGAGAATCGCTGATTTAGGGAGCTGAAGTGCTTTCACTCTGATCTTAAGGGGAGATAAAGAAATAGATGCAGGACATGGAAAATATGGGTGAGTGTAGCACTGGGGTTTTGGGGTTTTTTTGGTCTCTTGTTTCAGTGTTAAAATTTGGAGCGATTCTTTGTAACTAAATGTGACAAGATCCAAGTCTGATCAAAAGAAAGTGCTGCTTAATATAGTTGGATTCTAAAATTTGCTGATGTGTGATAATGACCACCAAGTTGCATAGGTCTAAACTAGAGCACAGGTGTCAAACTCGATCGCATCACGTGACGTATTGTGATGTATTGCAACATTTTTTTGCCTTTGCAGAGCCGGGCGGCAGCGTAGCCGGCACATGACGCATCTGGTCCACGGGCTGTCAATTTGACACCCCTGGTCTAGACAAACCCAGGCTATAGGTGATTACTGATTTAGAGGGTTAAAAATCTTTTCTGAATCCCAAACAATGCTACTTAAATGCTAGCCAAGTGTGCTAGCAATGCTGTCCAAGTTTGGGGTTCCCTCATGCTTCTTTCTAATTCACCACTTCATGGTGAACTGCATTGGCCCTTAATCTGATTCAGCAGGTTCATAACTTGATGAGCCTTTTTCATGTCACTAATTGATTTTTTGTTATGGTAGACCCTGACTTTTTTTTACAGTAACATTGTACAATAATTGCATATGGTTCTGGACAGACTGCCTGTGTTGCAGTGCACTTTCTGGCCAGCTCATAGCTTAGAATTTGATTTTAAGCATGTAGTTCCCAAACTTCTTGGAAAACATTACAATAAAACTGTTATCTTGGCCACAAACAATTAATCCCAACTTTTACCTCACCCCTAGGGTATTCTACATTTCATAATTTAAAAAAAGAGCATATCAGAGCTCTTTTATTTTCTATGATAGTCTTAGTAGGCCTGTTGACAACACTATTATTTCCATATACTATGTGGGAATATTGTGTTATGTTATGATATGGATATAGAACTTGGGAACGTGCAGATGAAAGTTTATCTCTCCTGTATAAAAAAGGGAAGATTAAAACTATTGCTCCAAATAACAGAATACAACAGTTGAAAGGGACTTTGGAGGTCTTCCAGACAGTGGTGAGATTCCAATATGTGAACAACCGGTTCTCTGTGTGGATGCCACTTCTGGAAGTCCGTTCTGGGTCTGGGCAACAAAATATTAGCTACCAATTCTGCCAAAATGGTGCAAACCGGCTGAATCCCACCACTGCTTCCAGTCCAACAATGGTTCTAGTCCAACCATAGCTGGGCAACCTAATCTCCAGCTGAACCATATGTAAATGTAATCTATTGTGTAGTCGCCCATTTACATGGGAAGGGCATTGCCCTCCAGATTAGATTGCCCCTGACCCTGCCAGATTTTCAGAAAGATTGAAGACATAAGTGTGATTCCCAAGCCTGTGAAGTTATTGTATTTATGGCACTGTAGACTGAATTTTATTTTGGCTGTAATTATATGTATTGTGTTATAGTTATGTCATTTGCATTATGATTTTAACAGCTCTTAGTTGCCAAGAGATACTGTATAAGTCAAGTAAGTAAATGAGTCACAATACTGAATTATCTCAACATATGAAAAGTTGTGTCAAAACAAACCATTCCCCACTGCATATGCAGGACATAAACCAATTAGGGAGGTTAGAGAAAGGTGGGGGGGTTTTTGAGTTAAAATTAAATTCTGGTAACTTCATGAAATTCCAATAGGTAGGTAGGTAGATAGAGAATATAACTTCAGTAAAAGTGTTTGGGTGTCTTCCCCCCCCCCCAACTCCAAAAAGGAAGTTTGGGTTTTTTAAAAAGCAGCTAGCTACCTTTATTCTTAGCACATTCAAAATATAACATCACCTCAGTTACATTCCCATTTTCATTTTGTTACTAACATAAAATATAACATATGTACATGACAGTGCATCAATTTTCTATCTGAGTTTGCAGCATTTGTTGTTGCTAACCAGTCTCAGATTTGAAATCAAACCTGTGATTGCCCGGAAACAGCAGTTCAACTATCTCTTCTGATGCAGCTTCTTTCTGCACAATTTTATCAGAAACCTGGTGCAGGGTAATTCTCCAGAAGCATCATTAGATTTTTTTTTAAATAAGTTTTTATTGAATACAGAAAAAAAGAAAAGGATTAAAAACATTGAGCATGGTAAATTGTCTTTGACAGACATCTCAGTCCATATTATACATTAATTACATATAACTTATCTATATACAAAACTATATATTTCTAATCTCTATTTTAATTTATCTCTTTATTTGTGACCTCTATTTTTTTCCCCTCCATCTATAAAATTTGTTCCATATCAAATAAAATTCTGTGTCTTCCTGGTTTTTTAATCTTTTAGTTAACCTATCTAGTTCTGTGCAAAACATAATTTTCTTTATTAAATCTTCCTCACTCGGTGTTTCCATTGCTTTCCATTTTTGAGCAAATAGTATCCTTGCCGCCGTAGCCACGTGAATGATTAAGTATGTGTCCTCTTTATTTACATTTTTCTCTAATATTCTTAATAGTAATGCCTCAGGTTTGTATAGAATGCTCTGGCTAGTCATTTCTATTACCCATTCCCAGACCATATGCCAATACACCTGTGCAAGAAGCATCATTAGATTTGAACTACAGGGCAAGATTGACCACGGTACCTGTCAGTCATAGCAGAAGAGAGCCCTCTAAAGAAGCCACTCAAGCTGGGCTCTTAGATCTTCCCTGCAAAAAAACAGGATTGCTTTCTGCCAAATTTAAGTCAGACTTGCTGTCATATCATTTATAAGAAGCATGCTGATCTGCTGGAATGAGCAGAGCGCATACCTACCTTATTCAGCACTGTAGCAACCTTCATATTTGCCACTTTCAGGATATTGGGCTTTAATTCAAAACACAGCTGAAGGTGTGTTAATTTGAAGCTTCACGACCATTGCCTCCATCCCTCCACCCAAACCTTTTTCGGAAGAAGGTAAAAGTCTTTCATTGACTTCAGTTTAACTTAATGAAGTCGTGTAACCTCTCTTAAAAAGAAAGCTTCCCCTGAGTTTCATTATCCTTCCCATCACAAGACCATAATTAATAGCCTTACCCCCCCCACCCCATCCCCAGCCCCTCCTCCATTGCTCAATGACAGGGTAATTTTTTAACTCCTGGCAGCACTTCCGACATTTAATAAAGGGCATTGAATGAAGTCCTCGCTCTTCTATACAGCCATGAAGGCGGCAAGAGTTCTAAGTTAGAAAGGCTGCCCTGTTTCTTAACGTTAGGCCTACAAGGTAGACTAGACTAAGAATCCAATGTCATCAACGGCAGGACTTTTCATTTTATCATCATGTGATCTAGGGTGAGGGCTGTCTGAGATGTTTTTCTCAAATTAGTTTTTGGAATGGACTTAAGCCCCACTTATCCGGAGTGTTGCCTTGGCAACTACACTCCCTTCTGTCTTTCAAGGCCATCCCCTACTGCCAAAGGACATCAGCAGGTTGCAGGCCCTCTGTGTTATCATGGTTCATGTCTAAATGATAGGCAGCAAGTAGGGAGGTACTGTTGCCTGTTTGAACTGGACAGTGTTCCTAAGAAAGAAGAAATGCTTCCACTGTCCAGGCATCATTTTTCCATCTGAAATACACTTAAGGAAGTTCTGAACTGGAGACACCAATGGATAACACTTGGACTGAATTGCACCATTTCTGGAGCCGATTATGGGATTCTTGTTCTCCCTTTGTTCATGCCGTGATCTTACTCAATGTCCACTATATTAGGCTAATGCATTTTCTTCCATTAAACACATTGGAGCTATTGGTTCCATGCCACGAAGCTCTAAAATTTCCTGTTTTTATTTACAGGGGCATAAATACTGGTAGTCCTTGACTTACCACCACAACTAACCTTAGAAATTTGCTTGTAATTCATTGTGGTCATTACGTGGGTCACCATGCGACCTGACTCAATTTTACAACCATTTTTATGGTCCTAAAGCAAGGCAGCAATCATTAAGGGAATCATATACTCAATAAGTGAATTGCGTGGTCATTAGGTAAAACCGGGCTCTCAAATGGGTGCTTTTTGCTGTTTTCTCCTGGAAAACGGCCAAAAACAATTGCAAACTTGGTCACTTGACCTCAGGAAGCTGCAACCAGTTGTAAATGCAAGAAAGTTGCCAAGTGCACCAAATGCAATCATGTGTGTGTGTGTGTGTGTGTGTGTGTGTTGTAAATAATTTTTTAAAAATCCATTATATTTTGAATGATCGTTAAGCGAGGACTACTGTTGTTAAGTGAGGATTACTGTTATGAAACATTCCCAGATCCTCACTTTGTTTATGTCATGCTTGATTAGTTAAGCCTACAATGGATTTGATTTTTTAATACTATTTTTTGCAAAGGCAATTTGGCAGGAGGCAGAGATTATTTCACTCAATGAGAAACCAGGAACTAATAACATCCATGATACTGTGTTTAATAAAGCTTGGTCCCAGGCAAATAAGAGGATCCTCCTCTGGAGTCTGACGTGCCACAAGATGATGCCTGTCCTCTAGGAAGATGTGTGCATGATGGTGGTTGTGCTTTTCTTAATTGATTGTTTTTAAATGATGTTTTTTTGTTATTTACCACCCATAGTCGTCGGGAATCAGGTGCCTTATTAAATACGTTGAATGCTATGGCAGAAGGCAGGGAGGGATGTTTGGTTACGCATTTATATATATGATATATTGTTTATTATTGATGGGATAATATATTATATATTATTGACGGGATAATTTCTACATTATAACGTCCACTGGCTCTTCAATAGTTTTCAAGTGGATACTTGCCTCCAATACTCCCAGCAATTATTTTATCACTTTTCTTCATGTATCAGAATAAATGACCTATTAGCATTTGCACATTTAAGACTTCCATTAACACCTCATTGACTTGTGCATAGCAGTTGCTCTGATGATGCCACACATTTACCACGTGCTAGATTACTGTGAAGGAAAACATATCTCGGTCTTCAAATAGCTAACGATGAAACTCTTAGGAAAGACCACTAGTGAACTGCAGCTGTCACAGGCAATGAACGTGGGGAAAACTCCTCCAAAAACTGAGTCTGTTGAGTGGATTCTGGGACAAGCTTCAGGCACACACTGGCTTCTGTAGTGCTGTTGTGGTGGTTGTTTACCCTGAAGTGTTCTTTGGCTGGATGGATTGCTACCATGAACTGGCGCTTGAAGGTTTCACTTAGGGCAATGTAGAGGAAAGGATTGAGGCAGCTGTTGGCATAGCCTAAGCTGATGGCAAAGTTGTAGGCATAGAAAAAGGCAATAGAAGGGGTGCCTATTCCCAAATGGGCCAGCTGAAGGATATAGAAGGGTGCCCAGCAGATAAAGAAAGCTGAGCAGATGGCAACAGCCATCCGAGTGACTTTCTTGGTACGAGCCCGAAGACTTCTCTGTGGTAAGGGCACAACAGTGGTGGCCATATGCTGGAGGATTTTAAAATACACCACGCATATGATGATCAGTGGAATTGCAAAAGCTAGCAGGAACTGGTAGATGGTGAACCAGTAGATATCAGTCTCAGGATTGGGAAGCAGAAGAGCACACCGGACAGTCCCATCATCCAAAGGCATCAGTCCTGCATACATCCACACAGGGATGATGGTCAGAAATGAGAGTAGCCATACCAGGCTGATAACCAAGGTTGCTACACATGGAGTTCGGACATAAGTGGATCTCAGAGGATAGACAGTGGCCAGATAACGATCTAAGGTCATGACAGTCAGGATGTTGGTGCTTGTAATCTGGCTGTGGGTGTCTAGAGCAGTGATGATAGTGCACCATGCAGCTCCAAAATACCAGGAACCGTTGCCAAGGAGTTGGTGGATAAGAAAAGGCATGCCCAGCAGGAATAGCAAGTCAATAATGGAGAGATTGAAAATGAAGATATCAGGCACTGTCTGTTTGCACCGAAGCTTCTTCTTTTTGATGATGGTGTAGATCACAATAAGATTCCCAACTATGCCAAGAAAGCAAATGATGCCAAACAAACTAGGCATGATCACATTGGTGTAGGGAACTGTCCTTTCCAACTCTGATCAAAGAAAGAGAAAGGGAGAACGAGGGAGGGAGGGAGGGAGGGAGGAGAGAGAGAGAGAGAGAGAGAGAGAGAGAGAGAGAGAGAGAGAGAGAGAGAGAGAGAGAGAGAGAGAGAGAGAGAGAATAAGAAAAAGAAGTTTGAACAATTAGAATTAGAAAAACAATTCAAAATTACGTTTAGCTAATTATGAGAGATACCCAAGAAAACCACAGATCAAAGGTTTGTTGAAATAGTACCAATATAATGTGCTTCCTAAAAGTAAGGAAGGATTGGAGTCCCCTGTACTAATAGGGACTAACATGTTCCACAAGGAACATTCCCCGGTACTAATTTGGAGCTAATATGTCCCACAAGGTGAGGGCTACCACCAAGCATGCTTGTCACCTGGCTTACACCACATGAACACAGGATCAGTGAACTTCTAACAAGCTGAGGGAAGTGGGGAATGTTCAGAAATATTTGAAAGGAGCAGACGTCAGAGCATCTAATCTCAAAGGCCTCACAGGATCAAAGTGATTTCTCTGCCAAGAACTTTCTTGTCCAGATCATTCATTTTTATGAACCTAAAGTATGCCATTCTTGAGTAGCATTTTGAATAAAGAGATCTCTTTTGTAATGTTCAAATGATTCACAGAAAACGGGATGGCAGGCTCCTGTGTCTGCAGGAGCTGAATGACAAATCATAAATTAACCAGGTGACGCTTTCCCTGGCATAGAAAATTAAAGATAAAATCATAACACAGGAGCAGTCCTGCATTCAGTCCTTAACAGCTTTAGGTAAAGATGAAAAACTCCAGACTGAAGGCCCACGGGGGAGAACTTGCTGATCAGTATTAAAATTGAGAAGTAGATGAACTAATAATTTGCTCAATGAAAATGTTCAAACATACCCATAATTAAACTGATGGAATTAAATCAACTGTCTGAATTTGCATGATGTACTGGACCCTTACAACCCTGAGAAAGCCTGGAGAGATGAATGGTCCAAAGTGGCCTGGCTATTAGTGATCCCTCTCCCAAACGACCTGGTTTTAACCTGTCACATTCTGTCTGGATGAAATTGAACAGAATTAGGTGTGCTACTGGAAGAAGTACCTCTGCCCTGTACCAATGGGGATGGAAAGATCCCCCCCTTTGCAAATATGGTACTGATGCAACCTATTAAATATATTGTGCTAGATTGCCCACAACCTGCATTCCCTGGTTCCTTAGAAGATCAGCATGAAGCAGCACCAAAGGTGATTGCCTGGATAACTCAGTTGGACATGAGGCCATGTTGTATCTCCATAGATGTTTTCTATATAATTATGTGGATTGTGTGTATATGTTTATTTCTCTGTCACTTCATATGCTAAATAATAACTGGACTCTAAACCAAATAAATAAATAAATAAATAAATAAATAAATAAATAAATAAATAAATAAATAAATAAATAAATAAATAAATAAATAAATAAATAAATAAATAAATAAATAAATAAATAAATAAATGAATGAATAAATAAATAAATAAATAAATAAATAGATAAATAAAAAATAATAAAGGTGATTTCCATTTCAGTGTGCTAAGTGAACACAGCAATTGTAAGCGGCTTGCTATGCTCCTGAGATGGAAAGGTATCATTGCCTAATGAATTTCTCCTCTTCCAAATTATTAAAACTAAGAGGAAACACTGGGAAATCTGTCTTCCTCATGCCAAACAGTAATGTAAAAAGCTCATGTTTTAATAATTAATTTTAAGAACTAGATCAGAGGAGTTTACTCAGTGGATGACACAGGATGATTTTTTTAAATAGATGCTTCAATCAACCTGGATGCAATGATGATACAACACATCATCCATCCAAATATAACAGAACAATCTATTTTTTCTGTTAGAACATTCTTCCCTGGTCAATTTTACAAAAACAGATGTCTCAGCCTAGCTAATTTGTAGGAAGATAAATTACTACCGTGGACTGAATTGATAGCATTTCAGTGGTCTTCTGAAGTAGAATATTTTTTTACCAGCTAGTTATTAATTCAAAGGAAATGCCCCTAAGGTCACTGGAGAATTCTGATTAACTCTCTATAATGCCATGTAAAACTGAAAAGAAATTGTCCTGCATCCTTTCCTGTGGTACCTGTCCAGTATATCTGTAAACCACCCAGAGTCACTTAGACACGGAGATGGGTGGTATCTAAATTTAATAAAGAAACAAATTAATAATTAATTATTATTTTGTGTATGAATATATACAGTATTTCTGAAAGCAGGAGGATGTCGAAAGAAAAACAGGACTCCTAGCAGTGTTGTTGTTGTCTAGGTACCCATATACTGTAACCTATGGGTGTGGGGGAGGGGGGGAGAAGTGTTTACTTCTTTTTCTACTACCATATTTTTTTTTGTTGTCTCTCTCATCTTATCAATTGGAACCCTCATCAACTTCAGAAACGCAACTATACCTTTGATTAAATCAAGTGCAATGGTAAAGATGGCATAATATAGTTGTTTTACTCTAATCGTTAGTCTGAATTTCATTTTCTGCCATTTTTATCTCCTGTGTTTTTACTGTTACCGTATATAGAGAAAAATATATAACAAGTACCATAGGAAAGGATACAGGACTGGATAAAAATCCTATGGAGCAATAATCCCACTTTCTTAAATTAAAGTTTCTTTATGACACTTATGAAGAAATCTTGACTCAGTGACTTTCTGTTATTCACAATTTTAAAGGACATATCAACTGTCACATATTCCTACATATCTTTACCCACAATGTAGAAAATCCAATCCAGTTCCATTCGCACACTGAAATAGTGTCCTATTTTATGGAAAGAGAATGGCAGAGGACAAATCTATTTAAATTAAAATTAAACAGAAGACAGAAATTGATGTTCAGCAGTACAGCCATGGAAAGCCACTCCTCAACTGTAGCCATCCATATCTAGAATTTTAAGCTACTTGGCCCTGAATCTGATCTTCACAACTCTTAGTGTTTTTCTGTCCACAGATGCACTCTCAGCCTTTGGGAAGTGTCTCCCCACCCCCCCCAAAAAATGAACTCAATCAAAAATGAACATAATTAGTGTTCTTTGATTTCCTTTCCTTTTTCCAAGGAAGTTTCCTGTTACTTGAACAACTGTATGACAGGCAGAATTTCAATAAGGAAATAATTTTTCTGCAGTTCCATAAGCAGTGGCAGATATCTGCCAGTTCCTCTTCTGAAGGCACAGGATCTAGGGATCTGAGACATCTGGAATCCAGTCATAATCAGACAGGGAGCTCATTTCTATGCTCAGAAAACTTTCATGCATTTAATTTTACGAGCCAGGCAAATCTGGAATGCACGTGAGTCCAATGTAGCCTCATAGAGAAGACAGGGTGTCTCTGATTTGTGCATCTGTGGCTCTCATTCAACCATAAAAGTCAAGGGACAGAATTATCACAGCCCATCTTTGCCTTCCGTAGTGCCATCTGGGATGCAAGCAGAATACTGAGCTCTGGTGATGGCAGAGATTGGCAAGATATCCATTTTTAACAAAAGGAAGGCATTCAAAAAGTAGTAGGCTTGATTTGGGCAAAGAAGAAAATCTATTTTTTCACCCCAATACCATTGATCAGTAAATAGACATAATATTATATATTGGAGCATACGAAGAATGGCTGCAGGACTTGGGTTTGGCTAGTCTAAAGAAAAGAAGAAATAGGGGAGACAGTATTCCAGTATCTGAGAGGCTGCCATAAAGAAGAGGGGGTCATGTTATTCACCAAAGCACCAGAGGGCAGACAAGAAACAATGGTTGGAAACTGATCAAAGAGAGAAGCAACCTGGAATTAAAGAGAAACTTCCTGACAGTGAGGACAATTAACCAGTGAAATAGCTTGCCCCCACAAATCGTGGGCGCTCCATCACTGGAGGTTTTTAAGAAGAGGCTAGACAGTCACTTGTCTGAGATGGTATAGGTTCTCCTGCTTGAGCAGGGGGTTGGACTAGAAGACCTTCAAGGTCCCTTCCAGCTCTGTTCTATTCTATTCTGTTCTGTTCTGTTCTATTCTAAATCACACATTACCTAAAATGTTTAAAGGATACATCTAAAACATTGTGTGTGAAAGCAATAAATGTGTATGTTTTATATGTCATGCCATTTAATGGAGCTTTTCAGGAGCTGAGCATAGTGCTTGGAAAATAAGGGCATTTATTTCCCTTGAGACAGTCATGACAGACTAACAATTGTTAGAGCTCTTTAGCATCAGTAGATAGTTAGATTATTTAACCTATAATATTCCAGTAGAATGGAAGGACCCACTTTTCTGGTTGGAAGTATTGTTGAGAGCTGCAATATGACTGTTTAGAAAGTGCCATAAATAACACTTCTATGAGAATAATAATAATATGTAATCTGTTATATGGATATTGAGAGAGGAAATAATATGAAACCAAGGCAGTTCTCTCATCTAAACTCTTCTCTCACTTCTCATTTGCAATCTTTTCTTAAATTGTTAGGGCTACATCCTTTAACTGGTTAGCAGTTAAAATGTTCAGAGAAAACCAATTGATCAAAAATATGCCCTCAATACATCCTCTAGGTTTCTCTTTTTTAAAAAAACAAAAGTATTTTAATACTAATTAAGTAGCAAGTGTGTTTAAAAAATGTTTGCCCTTTCTTCTCATTATAATAATGACTGCTATGGCATATTCTAAAACAAACAAATGAGCAAAAAAACCAGACTGTCTTTTATTTCAGAGTTATTATTTTATGAAGATGGATATGTATGGATTTATACCTAGACATCTTCCTCAAAAAGAAGTCCTGTTTTGTGCCATGTGGTTCACATTCTGATGAGTTGGCTTAATGATTACTCAAAAGGTCTATGATTATTCAAGAGACAGATGTCCGTTTTGTCACATCCCTCTCACCCAAAAGTGGAGCATGTAGATCAGGGGTGTCAAACTGCCAGCCCACAGGCCGAATGCATCATAGCGAAACCACGCCCACCCCATTACCGGCAATGGTAAAAAAAAGTCGCAATATGTCACGACACATCACATGACGTTGGGAGTTTGACACCCCTGATGTAGATAGTTCTTCCCTAATCTTTTACATTAATTACCTGATACAGGTAACTAATTAGAGGTAGTGATTAATTAGAGGTAGAGATCAATCCAGAGGTAGTGATTAATCTCCTAAATGAGGTGATCAATCCAGAAAATGAACCAGAAGTCATAATTAATCCAAACATTTCATGGCTGAAAAAAGGCTCTATCTTGGGATATTGTTGGACTAAGACTGCAGGGTTATATTAACATTTGGTGAATTAGACTGCACTTTTTAATTGGAGATGGTGGGGACTTAGAGCTTCTGAGAGGTGGAAACAGTATAACCAGGAAAGAGCTGGAAGGCTCAGCTCCTTTTATTTATTTATTTCCATTTAAAAAATCTAACTGAAACAGGTATCTTAGACCAGGGGTAGGCAACCTTGGCTCTTTTATGACTCGTGGACTTCAACACCCAGAATTCCTGAGCCAGCTATGCTGGCTCAGGAATTCTGCTTGTTGAAGCATAAAAGAGCCAAGGTTGCCTACCCCTGTCTTAGACTATTAGACTGAATTGTTGATGATGTTGGTATTGTTGATATTTCTTTGATATTGTTGGAAACAAGATTAAAGTAATCTTTTACTTTACTTTACTTTTACTTTAATCTTGTTCCCAATAATATCAAAGAAATATCAACAATACCAACATCATCAAAAATTCAGTGATGTTCTCTAAGAGGTTCAAAAACAGGATGCATCTCTAATTGATGGTGAGTTGTCTCCCTCCCTCATTTTAAGGTGCATGTTATATCCATAGCCCCACTTCATTTTTAAAATGTATCTTTGCTCCATCGTTTTAATTACGGTAAATCTTATTTCGTCCTTTTAAAAAAGCTTGTTATTTCATGCATTTCAGGATCCTAAACATAGAAATAGGACTTACAGCTAGACATAAAAAAATTCTACTCAAATGTAAATCTGATTGGTTTTAGGGATATTTGTTTTCTAACAAGCCCATCTAGGATGACAGTTTGACTTCCTGGCAAAGTGTTGCTAGTGTTTTACACCCTCAGTTATGACATGTGTCAACATTTAGAGTATAATGACACATTTAAACTTGGGTCTTAATATTACCTCCTCTATAACATGAAAAGATTTGGGGAGTGTATGCTTTGCTGCTATTTGTTTATCTCTGGGTCAGAAAATGCTAGGAAATGACTTTCTGTACAGTACATTGCCATTCAGGCAGGGGTCCCCAACCCCCGGTCCGTGGACCAGTACCGGACCACAGCATGCCAGCAACCGGGCCGCACAAACAAGCAAAGTCCCTTCCACAAGATGCAGGCAGCACACAAAACCATGCACTCTCCAGTCCCTGGAAAAACCTCTCTCCACAGAACCAGTCCCTGGTGCCCAAAAGGTTGGGGACCTCTGGTCTATGGTACATAGTTCAAATAATTTATTTCAATTTACTTCCAAGGCATTACCTCCTTCTTAAGACAATATACATAGGCTATTATTCTTTGCAAATATACCTTCAAATAAGCCCTCTGAAATTCTTAGGACTTATTTCTAAATTACTATTGAGTTGAACTATTAAATTTATATAAAAAGCAAGCTGGTAAACAGATTTAATGTTTCAAATAAAAAAGGAGATTGAAAATAGTTGCTAAAACGTTCAGAAATTGCTTTGCAAGCTCTTAAAACAAGCTTTTCTTCCCCCCCTCCCCTCCTCCATCGATTTCCATCCTTTTAGCTTTTTGTAAAGCAAATAGGGCACCTTCCTGCAGAAAACACCAAGCAGCTATCCGAGGGAGCTGTCCATGGATCTTGGTGCTGAAATGAATCCCTTTACCTAATCTATTGCACTGCTGGAGGGGCGGGGGGGGGGGCGGGAGAGAGGATATTAGATACAAGTGTTTGGGGCGCCCAATATATATTCCTAAAAGTCAGCCACTACAAGTTAAAAAACATTGTTCTATTCTTTCTTTCCATGTTTTGGAACTGAACTGTTTCCATTTGTTAAAAGGGCAAGGACTGCAATGAAATGCCAAATTAGAGCAGCAATTGTGAAAGCATCAGGTTTAGTATTTGCTAAATCTTCCCTGAGGTGTTGGATGCTGAGAGTAGCTGAGAAATGCAGTATCTGCCAGGAGCTAATTCTATTTTTGCATTCTCTGAAAAGTTATCTGCTTTAGTTATCATGCAAGCTCCTCCATCCCCAACTTACTTGATTCATTCCTGGCAGAGAAGCTGGAGGAATTCCTTAGGAAAGAGACTCTGGTAACGTTCTCTACAGCCATTTCTTCCCCTTTTGTATCTTCCAGTCGGATGGTATGGGTGATAGAAAGCAAACAGAGGAGTCCAAAATCACCCTGTCTTTTCTTAGGCTACAGTGTTCCGCTTGACAGCTAGCATTGTTCTCCTACAGGTGTGATCAAGCAAAGACAAGAGAAGCTCAGTGCAAGAACAAGGATTCCGAAGTGGAGGAACTTAACAGAAGTTCCAGCTGATGCTTTGTCAAAGTGGGAAGGGAATAACTTGCTTTCTGAGTCCACAGAGATTCGTGTCACTTCTTTACGTGTTCACAGTTACACCTCACATGCCCAAAATGGTCTTGCCCAACTGCTGATCTGGCTGGAGGCTGCATAAATCAAATTTGGAGATGGCTGTGATAAAGCGTGGCAGCAGGCAAAAACGTTGTGGGTGGGTTTAGCTCTCTGCGCAGAAGTGGAAAATTGAAAGGCTGCAACCAGCAGGAAGAAAGGGAGGGGGGGAACAGCACCATTAGCCCCTGATCCTTAAGTTCTTCTAAGGTGCAGTCAAAGATTCTGCCTCTGTGTGACAGAGGCTGACATCAAAGAACAGCTGACAGCATTTGATACATCATAGGGGCTTGGGGAAAGGAAGGGGGTGGGCAGAGGGGTGGGGAGTAGTCTTGGGGAGTGTGTCCTGAATGGCAATAGGGCTGAATGGATTTGTATGTTGCTATAAAAGAGGCAGTTTCCTGATTGACCAAGGAGCAATTCAGCGACAAGTCGGGAAGCAGTGATGGAAGTTGAGCAGCATCTTCTATGGTAGAAATTAGGCCTGAGCAGACTTTTCTCTCCAGCAGTTACAGACCTCCTGAAGCTTTTCTACTAAGCCACGAAGAGCAAGAAAGAATAAGAGGGGGGGGGATTGAGACATGAGAAGTGGTGATGTATTTATCCAGCCTAAGAAATGAATTGTGATATTTTGAGCAAAGTCTTTTTTTCAGCCCTGAAATCCTTAGGAGAGACATTCTTCTTACTCAGCCACAGCTCCCTTTCTGCATAATAGGTTTTAAAATACCAGCCTACCTTACAAAACACTGCAGGATTGTTGCTTATAAAATATAAAGAAGTTCTGGAAAGGGGGGAGGATATTTTGTTCACCTCGTTCTCTGCCACAGATTTGGATGCAGCAAAATAATCTCAGACTTTGGACTGAATGATTTTACTCTCTCAGTGGTGGTAGGCATTTCTTCCGCTAGCTTTTTGTTACCCCACTTTTACCTGTCATGCAGTGCTTTACAACTATGCCTCCATATGCAAACATAATCTAATAGTCAACATATACAATTTTACACTGACAAAAGCCACTTTGTCCACCCGCACTTCCATCGACTTAAATCAAGCCATCCATCACAAGTGTGGGGGGAAAAAACATTCATTTTTACTACTTTTATGCTGGTAGTTTTAATTATAGAATAATAAATTAATTATAATTATTGCCTGCTTGCCTGCCTAACCTTTATCTAAAATGTTAAAAAATATTTTAATAATCGTTTTAAAAGAAGAAAGGAAAAATTGCAGCATGCAGAATTAGCATAATTGCTCCTTTGAAGCCCTGCTATGCTTATGCCAATTCTGTTCACTGCAACCTTCGTCCCTTGACACTCTCTGGAGATCCATTTGTGTTCCTTTCTTCCAAATTCTGCAGCTCTGAATTTGACCTTGGAATGAATTTCTCAACATTCTGTTGACATACCTAAAACATTTTCCATGGTTGCATAGATTTATGAATAGAAAAATATAGTGGATGGTCCACCAACTTTGTTTTCTACCGCTAGAATGACAATTTCCTTTGACCAAGATAGAACAACACATTCTTGGATTTCAGCTCCCATCAACTTCATTAGTAATGCTGATTAGGTGTGTAGGATATTGGGATTTTATAACAGAGCTACATGTTCTCCCCTAATTAAGAAAATACAGCATAGTCTATAACTCTCCAATTTAATCAGTAATTTCCTTGATTTTCAATGTATCCTCCTGAAATATGCTGTTGATTGCATTATCCACACATCTGATGCCCCCCAGACATGTTGGACAGTAGTCCAAATCATTTTCAGAAGGGCAATTAACTACTTCTGGACCTTCACATCCAGTAAATTTAAAATTATTGATATTCTGACAAAATTTTTCAGCCGTCCAACTTCTAATCTTCAAGGGCCTCTTTCATGCTTCTCCTTGAATGTATAACTAGCATCTCAAGTTCCAAATGTTCAAGTGTAAACCTCATCCTTTTTTCTTGGGACTTCCTGGTAAGAAATGATGAAGTGAAGACTTCAGTTTTCAGTGGAACTGAAAACTGCAGCAGAATAAAGAGCTGGCGAGTAGACTGCCTCATTGTAATTCCTTTCCAAACAGGAAGAGGACTTCAGATCACCCACAAATGCTCCAGATAGTTGCTTCTGATGAGAAGATTGCAAGACAACAGTTTCCAGAAGTTTTGGCAATCTGGGAGATGAAGGAATAGCCATCTTGCTCAAATCACAATTTCACTTTTGGAAACTGTTTGTTAGGAACTTTTTGATTAACAAGCCTGAAAAGTTCAGGTCAATTTCTTTCAGTTGTTAGTGAAAGAAGTTTTAAATACAAATTGAAGGGATAATAATCAGCAAAAGGGTGATAGAACTTTGATTTGGAAAGTTACAAATGGACCAAGAGTCCAGATAGATTTGAAATAAGATTTTGGAATTAATTATAAGAATCCTTCCAGTGGGAAAATGCTTTTGTTTTGAATTCTTATTTAAAAAACATAATAAGTTGGGACTTTGAAGACTGTACACTAGAGGGTACTTGAAGAAATTGAAGATTACAATTAAAGGAGAAGAATACTTAAATTTCAATTACTAATAAAGAATGGAGCAAAATATTTTAACAACGGATATATGGAAGGATATTTTTGAACAAGAAATTAAGTTTAAGAGTAGCTGCCTCTATAGACAGATGTTAAAAGAAGTTACGGAATGTGTTTTATCAGATAAGACAGACTGATCTGACAGTGGATTTTAAAATGACAGGCTACAAGAATGATATGGAACAAGATGTTACATTACACACAAAAGAATCCAGTGGATTTCTTAATAATTCAAAGAGATAAACAAAGAACAAACTAAGAAAGTGACCTGAATAATTTTTCTATACTGGATTTATAACAGAAACATGTTAAAGCTTTGCAGAATTTTGTGACAAGAAAAAGAAAAAAATGAAAAAAAATCAAATTCTAAGATATTGTTTGATGGGACTAAAGTTTAATATAATTAAAAGGAAAAAGAAGGAATAAAAAGTTGGTCAATTTGATCAAGGCTAAAAGATTTGTTTATGGATAAGAGATGGGATATGGGAAGAAAAATAATTTGTTCTATTTTAAGAGAAGGCAATAAGTTATTTAATTGTTTATATACTTGTGATGAACAGGGAAATATTTTTATAGATTTCTTTTCTTTTTCACTATTCTTATTTTTTTCTTTTTTGTACTTTCTATCTTCTATTTTCTTTATTAATTTTTAACTTGAATAATTTTTTATTGTTGTAACTTTTTAATAAAATTATTGTTTAAAAATGATAGATCTCATCTTTTTTTCTCAAGCCATTTCTCCACAAATATTCTCCTGATCAGCTGACAACATTATCATCTACAGCAGCTTTCCCAAACAGATGCTTGACAAATATGTTGCACTACAATTTTCGTAATTTCCCACCAATTTAATCAAAGACCAAGTTATCTGTTATTGATAGTAGTAATAATCTAACACAATAGATAGTGTAGTGTAGCAGTTAAAGCATAGGGTTATAAATCAGGAGACTGTGAGTTCTAAATCTGCCTGGGGTATGAATTCAGCTGGATGATCTTGGGCCAGTCACTTTCCCTCAGCCCTAAGAAAGAGGCAGTGGCAAACCACTTCTGAAAAATCTTGTCAGAAAAAAAACTGCAGGGACTTATTCAAGCAGTCTTTGAGATTTGGACGTGACTAAAAAATAATAATAATAACATATTTAGAAAGCATCCTTTTGGGAAAGACTGATCTGCTGCACTGGCTCCATGAAACCTAGTCTTCTCTTTGATTCCTCTCTCTTTTTTCCCCTCCTTTCATATTCAGTTTGTTATTAAATCATTGTAAGGAGGGAGCCATATTACTCTATAGTGGCACAAAAGCTTAAGCTTTTGTTAATCAGCATAGCAGGTGCTGTCAGACTCCTGATTATGTTTTGTTTGTCACTAAATCATATTATTTGCTTACAATATTCTAAAAACGTAGTCCTTTTCCTCTGATCT
Source organism: Bothrops alternatus (assembly GCA_034064705.1). Lineage (NCBI taxonomy): Eukaryota > Metazoa > Chordata > Lepidosauria > Squamata > Viperidae > Bothrops > Bothrops alternatus. The sequence continues at coordinate 8,768,112 of JARGCV010000041.1, forward strand.
CAGGTGGACACTCTGGCCTATTCCCTGATTACCTCTCACTTAGAATAATCTCTTCCCTGTCTAGTATCTTTATGCAAAGATTTACTCATTTTTAAATTTATTTCTTAGGTTTATTAAGGTCACCCAACTCCAAAAACACCCTCTTATAATATGCACAATATATATATTAAAAACACAACTAAAATAACATCCCTGCCCAAAAACAATATCACCAGCATTTTTTAAATGTTTGTTTTGAAGCACTGCGTGCCAAAAAGAAAATAAAGCAAATATCTCATAACATTACCAAATTGCATGACATTTTGACAATATTACTTTTGAGTTGTCACTAGATTCACTAGATTTCATCCCAAAATTGCATGAGAATAGGATAATAATCTAACATTTATTTTGCCCTTTATGCCAAATGTCTGAAAATCTTTTGATTCTTGAGATGACACTTCCAGTTGCCTTCTAAAACATGTCCATGAGGTCTTCCATCTTTTTCCTCCAAATCTCACCTTCTCTTTCTTACCACAACAAAATTAATTGTATTAATCTAAATCCCAAATTCAGAAACAAATCGGATGGTTTGAAAACATTTGATACACAAATTAATTGTATTAAGACACCTCTGAAACAACTTCAATCTAAATGTAAATTTAAATCTAAATCCTTCCTAAACTTTCATTTCTCAATATGAAACTAGAAGCATAATAGCTGTTGTGTCTTCATACAACCTATTTAAACTATAGTAACTCAATTCCCTTTCTAGGTTCACATAAACTAGACATGTCAAACACAAGGCCCAGGGGCCGGATGCAGCCCGTGAAGTGGTTTCATGTGGCCCATGAAGCCATCCTGGAAACAGTGAGGGAACGGCCCCCACTGCCTTGGCCCTGGCCTAGGCCAGCTGGGAGCCAATGTAAAATTTTGTGGTGGCCATCTATGCTGAAACATATTCAGTCTTAGCTCCACAAGACCGTCTGGAAGCAAGGAACCAGCCCTTGCCGCATCGTCCCCATCCCCTCGGTGCATGCTGGGGAGGTGTCACCCTTTGTAAGGAATGAAGAAATGCACCATCGCTTGGAAGTGGCCAGCAAATGGCTCTCACCTTGATGGGTTCTGGGGGAGGTGTTTCGGCAGGCAGCGGGGTGCTCTCCTCACAGCACCGAGAGGCTGAGCCGGGTGGTACAAATCCAAAAAGAAGTGTGACACCACCCAGCCCCCAGCCTGCCCAGTTTCGGCAGGAAACAGGGCGCTCTCCTCACAGCGCCAAGAGCTGAGCTGGGTGGCACAAATCTGATGAGAACTACAATGCTGCCTAGCCCCCAACCTGCCCAGTTTCAGCAGGGAGCAAGATGCAAAGCTGGGGAGCTTCACACCTCCCAGCTCAACCTCTCAGTGCTGTGACGAAAGCGCCTGCTGCCTGCCGAGACCAGGCAGGCTGGGGTCTGGGCGGCATTGCACTTCTTTTTGGATTTGCGCCGCCCGGTTCAGCCTCTTGGCGTTGTGAGGAAAGCACCTCACTGCCTGCCAAAATCGGGCAGGTAACGTTGACTCTCACACTGCTCATGGCGTCCCCTCCCCCAAAGCCCACCAAACCAGATATGTGAAGTAGGCGAGGACCATGTGCTGGCCACTTCTAGGCGATGGTGCATTTCTTCATTCCTCATGAAAGATGACCCTCCCCAGCTGTGTTTCTTGCCTGTTTTTCTCCCTCCCTCATCTCAAATATTTGCCCACTACTCTGTACTTAGGAAGGAAAGAAGGAGAGGGAGGGTCTGAGGGAAGTCCTGCATTAGTCCTGCCCTGCTGCCCTTTCACCATCCCCTTGCCCCCTCCTCCTGGTCTATCCTGGGGGTCTCCCATCCTATTGCTAAGGAAGCTTTGGATACAAAGCTGGGTCTCCTCCCATGGAGAGGGAATGGGCCTCCCTCTGACTTTGCCCTCGTACCCATCATGAGCAACCTAGGTAAGGAGAGCAAGCACAGCAGCAGCAGCCTTGAGGAGGAGGTAAGTGCAGCTGGGTGCCCCCTTGAGGGAGTGGGGCTGGGCTTGGTGCCGCGGGTGCTTGAGGGCCAGGCTGGGCATTTGACCTCTGCTGCCCAGGGCTCTGGGCAGCCTACGCCGCCATCCACCTCCCCCCCGCATGGCATGAGAGGAACACTGAGGTTCCTCCAATGGACCATGCCTTGGCACTTGCCCTGGTCCCACCCCCTTCTGCCAGAGACCCTCAGATCTGTCCCACTCCTGCTCAGGCCCCCACAGGCACCCTTGACATGAACGATGTAGAGCTGGCCACGCCCACCCAATAAGCTGCACCCACCCTGGCCGCACCCACCTGGCCCCCCAAGGGGAACCGCAATGCTGATGCGACCCTCAATTAAATTGAGTTCGACCTAACTACACTTTTCCACAATAGAAGTCCATAAACAAAAGGAGATAAGTAAAGTTCTTTATTTCTGGAAATCTCCAAATTAGGAAATCTGCTTTTGTACTGGTACATCTAAAGCTATTAGTGAGAAAGTTTGCCAACTAATCACTCAGAACAGTTAATTTAACCAGAACATATAATCCAATCCAGTCTGTTTCTTCCAAGTTTCATCTCATTTTCCTTCTTCTGATGTCTACTTTGCATGTGTGTATACATTATAAACTCCTTGGCTCAGTTCTCTCCTTTCCTGTAAAGCACCATATATATAGATATCACAGTTTTTAAGGTATCTGTTGAAATGCTCTGTAATACGTAGCATAATTTATAGTTATATAGCAGTGCATTCCAGATCCAGCAGAGTCTATAAAAAAACAGATTGCACTTCTTATGGAAACCAATCCCAATTATCAAGAGTTGTATCAAAGCAAATCCTGGATCACAAAAGCAGATTTTCCAAAATTTAGTTCAAGAGATTCTGTATTCACAAATCTTTAGTTCTGCACATAGTAAATAATATAATGATCTGAAAAGAGAATCTTATGTGCCAGTTTTGTTTGTTGGAAGTATCTATTTTTCTATTGCTGCAGTATGCTAGATTCTCTCAAACTAGTGGAAAATCACAACGGGTTTTCCTTTGATATTATGTTTGTTTTCACTGTTAGGCTTCAAACTGTGTACATCATGCAGAATCACTGCTGTGCGGTGGGCAGCCACATCAATTATTCAAATAAATACATTATTATTATTATTATTATTCCCTGCATAAATTATTATTCAAAGTTTATCTCCTTTTACAAAATATTCTATTAGTTAACTTCATTTCTTTATGCATGATACTGTTAAGTTTTCTTGAAAAAAAACACCCTGAAGCAGCTCCTGCAAGACAAGGTCATAATCCGTATAATATCACCTTATGATATACTGAATTATTTTGCTACCGTTTACAGTGGAGGGAGGATGAACCAAATGTGTGTCTGAAATGCAAAGCAAATCTTTTTCCTTCTTTTACATACGGACACATTTCAAGCCACAAATGAACCGATCAGCTTGCAAAGATCATTTCTGCCATGTCTGGAGAGATTATTCATAGTAAACCATTCATGGACCCGTTTCCTCTGCACGTATTCTTTCAGACCCTCGGTCTGACTCACACTCACGCAGTCCTCAGCCCCAGGCTGTTGAGGTTGTCAGCAACACAATATGCTTCCTCTTGACACTTGTTGACGTCTCCTGCAGCTTTTCTCTACATAAACAAAATCAAGTCATAAGCTTCCAGGATTGCCACGAAGGCACAAACGTGGGGGTCGGATGGGAGGGGGAAAGGAAGGAGTATGAGTTGCACTTTGATTTTCAGGAACTTCTGAATTACAGAAGAATTGGTAGCAACTGAGTACATCTTGTACAATTTTATCAAGGTTAATTGTAACTCAGGTTATCTAATTCACAATTAAATAATAATAATAAACTCATTTGCAGTGCTTTGCAAAGTGGCCCCCGGGCTGTGGGCTCATTGATTCCAGATAACTAAAACTTGTTTGCATTGGTTGACCAGCTTATATATAAATATACAAATCATCCTGGTTTTCAACATGCCTACATTCATCTCTAATGTCCTAATGCAGACACAAACACAAGCGCAATGCTGTGGGTACCATTTTTTTTGTTTCCGTTTTGATTTTATTTATTTATTTATTTTATTCGGATTTGTATGCTGCTCTCTCCTTCATATCATTTCCACATTACACAGGCATAAAAATGTTTTGTAGGCATTGATTCACATCTGAAAGACAATATTCCAATCTGAGTTATATATGCACCCGGATGAGATGATTGAATCATCCACTAGATTTTTGCCCTAATGAAGAAGGACAGTGCCTCTTAATTCAGTGAAGTAGAGTATATTCCAACATTCTTCCTGAATAAGAATTCCAATTATAAATGCTTAAAAACAATACATATGTTCTAATGTACCCAAAGTAGCAGTACATTAGAAGAGAATATCTGTAATGGGGGATGAACTATGGAGCCTTTGGTACTCTCTGAGCTTGGTTGACTGCTTGCAGACGTTTCATTACCCAACTATCCCAAGGTGCTTTTTCCAAAAGGCAGCTGGAATTTCTTGGTTTTTTTCTTTGAAAATGTTTCACTTCTCATCAATGAAGCTTCTTTAATTCTTCAGAAAGGATCTAATTCTTCAGAACTGAAGAAGCTTCTTGGATATGAGAAGCAAAATGTTGTCAAAGAAAAAAAAATCCAAGAAAGTCCAGTTGCCATTTGAAAAAAAGCACCTTTGAAACAATCATGACCTGGATGATTGAGCATCTCCATAGACCAGGGGTGTCAAACTCAATTTCACTGAGGGCCGCATCAGCATTGCAGTTGCCCTTGGGGGGCCAGATGGGTGAGGCCAGAGTGGGTGCAGCCTACTGGATGGACGTGGATGGAGTGGGTGTGGCCTACTGGGTGGGCATGGCCAGTTCTACATCATTCGCGTCAAGGGTGCTTGTGGGGGCCTGGGCAGGAGTGGGACAGATCTGAGGGTCTCTGGCAGAAGGGGGTGGGACCGGGGCAAGTGCCAAGGCATGGTCCACCGGGGCAAGTGCCAAGATGGCCACCACAAAATTTTACATTGGCTCCTGGCTGGCCTGGACCAGGGCCAAGGCAGCGGGGGCCATTCCCTCACTGTTTCCAGAATGGCTTCACAGGCCACATCCAACCCCCAGGCCTTGTGTTTGACATGTTTGCCATAGACATTACCCACTTAAGTAACACCATCAGTGTGATTCCCAAACAGAGGTTTTGCTATCTAAGGGCCTTTTTGCACTGCAGCTTTGAACTGCTCATCACCTGCATTTAAATCAATTAGAAACGAAGTCATCTTAAAAAATGTGGGTTTTTTTCACCATTATCCTCCATTTTGACCTAGTCAAACAAAAACATATTTTTTTTAGTTCTACTGGATTCTTTAATGAATGTTTTAAGAGAGCTAGTTTTATCCTTTCTAAGCTGGAGCCATTATAAACATGAGAGAATACTACTACGGTAGTTTGGTCAAGTCCACTGATTAATCAACTGATTCTAAAAGCTGGCTAAAAATTTGTCAACTGTTGACCTTGTGTTTTTGAAAGGCAAAATTAGACATTCTGGATGGGTATTAATTGGGAATCAAAAATTAACTCTTAACCAATTGCATAAACATGATTTTTTTATGTTCTAGTTTTTATATCCTACATAAATAGAAAAGCCTTACTGTATTGTAAGATTGTATTGTTTCTTTCTTTTTTCCCTTCATTCTTTTATTTATTTTTATTTTTTCTTCCTATTTTTTTCTCTTTGATCTAATTTTATGTTTTTCTTTTAGCATATAGCATATTTTGAATAGTTTAGAGTATTTGTTGTGGATCATATAGCTCTATGTAACCTTGTATAGCTCTGTGTAACCCTAACTAGTGAGCATGTCTCAGTATGTTAGAATATCTGGCAGTTATTGGGTTAAATGCTGGGTTTGTTGATGGGTCAGTGGGAGCAGTTTCTAAAGGACATTGGGAGACTTCTTGGACACAAGCCAGATTGGAATGTCTTTGTCTGAAAGAAGCATGGGCCATCAGATGTCACCCAATGAGCCTGTGCCATTATAAAGATGGTATGGAAGAGAGCATCATCCTTTTACCTATAGAAATGGGCAAAATATGTATTTTCCAGAAGTATCAACCACAGCATGAATGCAAGTAATCTTTCTGATTAAAAATATATTTTTGTTATGAAATCATTTCTATTGAGTTATCTATCTGACTTGATTTAAAAGAAGGCATTTTTAACTCAGAGTCAGAATAGTATTGCTATCACTGATAGTAATTAAAATTGTAATTAATACAATTAATTAATACAATTAATAAAAATAAAAATTAATAAAAAATTATCAGGCCTTCAAGGCAGGTCAGATCAAGAAATAGGAACAGCAGGGATCTCAGGAATATTCTTCATGGTTATAAAGAACCTTAAAAGATAGAAGGGTTTTGATTCCTTCTATTTCATGAAAGTATGAACCTTCCTCCAAATCCCCTTTAATGGCTCTCTCATACCACAATGTAAAAAAGACGTTGAGACTCTAGAAAGAGTACAGAGAAGAGCAACAAAGATGATTAGGGGACTGGAGGCTAAAGCATATAAAGAACAGTTGCTGGAATTGAGTATGTCTAGTTTAACGAAGAGAAGGACAAGGGGGGACATGATAGCCGTGTTCCAATATCTCAGGGGCTGCCACAAAGAAGAGGGAGTCAAGCTATTCTCCAAAGCACCTGAAGGCAGGACAAGAAGCAATGGGTGGAAACTAATCAAGGAGAGAAGCAACCTAGAACTAAGGAGAAATTTCCTGACAGCTAGAACAATTAATCAGTGGAACAACTTGCCTCCAGAAGCGGTGAATGCTCCAACACTGGAAGTTTTTAAGAAGAGACTGGACAGCCATTTGTCTGAAATGCTGTAGGGTTTCCTGCCTGAGCAGGGGGTTGAATTAGATGATCTTCAAGAGCCCTTCCAACTTTATTATTATTATTATTATTATTATTATTATTATTATTATTATTATTATTGTTATTATTTCCCCAAAGTCAGCTGTACTTTCCATTACACAAGAGGAAGAAGCAATGTTGCTCTGGGGTTCTCATAGACATAGGGAACACCTCTGGGACGACACGCAAATAAAAGTCTTTGTAGGAGAGCTCAACTGAGATGGTTGTTGGCGCAGTGGTTAGAATGCAGTATTGCAGGTGAACTCACTCCTCACTACCAGGAGTTCGATTCTGACCGGCTCAAGGTTGACTCAGCCTTCCATCCTTCTGAGTTTGGTAAAATGAGGACCCAAATTGTTGGGGGCAATATGCAAATAATGCTGACGTCGTAAACCACTCAGAGAGTGCTGTAAGGCACTCTGGAGAGGCAAATAACTCTAAGTGCTATTGCTATTGAGCCATGTGGCAAAATCCCAGGAGCCTAGTTCAAAACACACCAGGGACACATCTATGTTCTTGCCACCTTGACAGAAGCAATATTCCGCCTTCCTCTGTGGTAAAAGGTTCAATCCCAGCCAAATTCACCTACATTTGTTTAGAAATGTCACTACTGCTTTTGATTAGGGGCCAATAAATCTTATGCCTGGCCTTAGCTGTATGAGTTCTGACAATGACCTTTGGGTGCACATCTTGGTTTGCCAACACGCAGCTGGATCAGAGCCATACCACACTCCTGCTCTGCCTGACTTATTCAGGCTGAGCAATATCAAGTGTGAACAACATGTCTTCCCACCTTAAATCTACTAATAGCAAACCCTCCCCCCAGGAGTTGAGACCCACAATTTCCTTTAAAGGCAAAGCCAACAATCTCAGATTGGGAAAAACAGATGTTAAAAATAACTTGTGTTCTTTTATTGCTCCAGTAGCCCATAAGTCAGAATCTATGCTAAAGTCACTAATAGATTGCAGAAAAGCTAATAGAATAATACCAAGCCAAATAATCTACAATGTTGATGAAGTCACAGATCATTCATCCAGAAGCAATCAAACTAAATACTAATTCTTCAACAAAGATATATGATTTATAAATATGTCAACAGTCCTGACTCAGCTACAAATTTTGGAGGAAAATATGTTTTAGTAGCAACTTTTCTCAGCAATGGAGGTAAAAAGAGTGAAAGCTGAGCACACCCATAAATCAAAACTCATGCTTGTATTTATATTTCTGGATAATGTTCTTCATGCTTGGAAAAACCTCATAGACTGAAAATAAAACAAATTGTTCTCACTAGGAGATACTGGGTTAAAACAAGTTATAGAATCTACCCTTTGAAACATGGACACAGTTGTCTGCACTGGTGACTCTTCTTTTTCTGCCTAGAAAGAATTGCAGCTCAAAAGGTGAGTTGCTATTCTAACATACCTAGAAAGCAAGGGAGATTCAATCTTTATGCCTCTCTGATCTTAGCTTATCCTCTTTCCCAGGTTCCTGGGTCCTGGATTTTCTGGCTAGAAAAATTAGTGACCAATTCAAATTGCTGATATCTAAATAATGACAGCAAAACCTAATCTTGCTTCAGAATGACTCATAATGTTTATCAGTAGTTAGGGCTCCAAAGGCAAGGAGATAGCATCATCAGAGTCATGCAAGGCCTGAGTTTTCAAGGTGAATACACAGCTAGGAACCAAATGCAAGATATGGAAGGTCCACTCTCCTTCTAATGCCTACCCCCTTCAAGCAGGAAACATGCCTTCTAAATACAGAAAGCTCCCAATCTGAGTCAACTAGGTCAGGTTTAGTGTGTAGGCAGAGTTGAGGGGGGAGTTAATATGTCATGAGCTTAGAATCCTTATGTTGCCACAAGTGATTCAAGTCCAGCCCTTCCCCAATGAATTCTGCTGACCCTTATCTGGCGCTGATTCAGATTTGAACCTTAGTTGATTAGATTCTGGTGTATAGACTTGAATCTTTCTGAACTACAACTTAACATATGCAGATTAACAATTCCTCTCTGCTACTGCTTGGGCTTAAGCTTTCTGGAACGTCTTCCCCACTTGCTGTTAAGTAGCTCCACCATACCCAATGTTCCTATCTGATCGCATGATATTGATCTCATCTGCTCCCCAGTCTGTAATGTAAAGAGCATTACACTGCTGTTTTATATACTGAAAGGTTTTAATCTGTCGGCTTCCTGGCACAGCTTCAAGACATGTAAAAACCACAGAGCATTGCCATTCTCAGAGGTGAGGTCAGGTGACCTCATATGGGTGTGGCTAAACGTATGATTCTCCATTTAGGCCAAGGTCAGTCTTCAGGTGCTGCCCATTCTTTTCCAGCAATCTGCTCACTTTCTCAGCTGTGTTTTCTGAAATTCTTTCACACCTGTTACATCCCTTCCCCCACAATTTCATATGGTACAATTCTCTACTGGTGCAACTTCAAAATAAGTGACACTGCAGTCGCACTTTTTCTCAATGCAGCATCTGAAAATAAGGAGAGATTTTTGTCTGCACTTCAAAGTAGGCCTGATCAAGAAACAGATACTACGTGGATTCCAGAAATGCTTATTTATGTACAATGTACTTTATATATGGTATTTTGATAGAATGTTGAAAATCTGCCCAGAATCTTCACTGCCGCCATTTAAGGATAACAAAGTCTTTTCTTTCTCATGCTTTCTACTTTCCTGGAACTAAGTATAGATAGTCATCAAATTATGACCACAATTGAGCCCAAAATTTCTGTTGTTAAGTGAGACATTTGCCCCATTTTATGACCTTTCTTGCCACAATTGTTAAGTGAATTACTGCAGTTGATAAGTTAGTAACACGGTTGTTAAGTGAATCTGGCTTCCCCATTGATTTTGCTTGTCAAAAGGTAGCAAAAAGTGATCACATGATCCTGGGACACAGCAATGTTCGTAAGTATGAACCAGTTGCCAAGCATCTGAATTTTGATCACATGATCATGAGGCTGCTACAAAGGTTGTAAGTGTGAAAAACAGTCATAAGTCACTTTTTTCAGTGCCGTTCTAACTTTGAACAGTCACTAAATGAAGTGTTGTAAGTTGAGGATTGCGTGTAATAGTTTTTCCTTTCTCACCTCCTTCTCAAGGCCAGAACTAAATTCCCCTACAGATTTTGTGATTATTTGCCATTTTTCCAGGGTAGGTCAATGCCAATCTCTTTTCTCAGACCATGTCATCCAGTGATTGATCAGCATCGGTTAATAATTAGGACAAAGTTTGTCTCTTTCCCCCAGGGGCTGTTTCTGCCTTGTGTCTCTTGCTCTCCGTATGTATAATTATATTAGTTTAAGTTGCAATCCTTTGGTGCTGCTCAGTTACCTTAAATGTCCTTTTAGGTACATATTTATGATTGGAAGTCCCTTCTCTATAAGCTTCTTCTTTTCACATTATTCTTGATTTGTGAGATGCCAAAATGGGCTAGAGGAGAAAGAGCAGACAAACAAGCTTAGAGAAGCTAAGACAGACCCCCTCCAATCTTGTAAAATATGGCACTGATCTTAGACTCACACCATATGTGCAGCAGTACCTCAATTTCTGAATGTTTTCCTGCTTACATGCCCAAGAGGGATGTAGCAAAACGAGTGAACAATGCCAATTAGTACAGCATAACAACTGTCACCCTCACAGATCTAGACAACATGGTTTGGCAGGGACTATAGAAGCAATAGAAGCAACGGAATCAAGATAGGGATTGGCAGTCCAGACGGCTAATTGTATGAATTTTTTTGTTTTGTGCTATCACCAAGAGGGGTAAACAGCATTTTGAATCAGCTAGACATAAGATATGCAAATTTAATCAGTCTTCAGGTTCAGAACTCAAGAAAAAACAAAATAGAAAATTCAGCAACAGTAAGCTCTTTCATAGCAAAGGCATTGCTTTAAATAAGGAGACAGAACCCGGGCTATGCCTAATTAGACTTCAAGATTGGTCCTTTATAGTTTGCAATCAGGTTTCCTAACTTGGCCTCTTCCAGATAGGTTGGATCTGGTCCAGCCAGAATACAGGTAATCCTAGACTTGCAACAGTTTGTTTAGTAACCATTCAAAGTTACAGCAGCACTGAAAAAAGTGACTTATGTCCATTTTTCATACCTGCAGCAGCCCCATGGTCGCATGATCAAAATTCAGACGCTTGGCAACTGATGGTTGAAGCGTCCCAGCGTCACGTGATCACCTTTTGCAACCTTCCAACAAGCAAAGTCAATGGGGAAGATAGATTCACTTAACTAATTTAACAGCTGCAGTCTTTCACTTAACCACCATGGCAAGAAAAGTTGTAAAATGGGAAAAAAACTCACTTAACAACTGTCTTGCTTAGCAATGTAATTTTGGGGCTCAATTGTGGTCATAAGTCGAGGACCACCAGTATGCAAGTTTGGAACTTAGGGATGTCATATACTTTTTTTTTTTCAACACATAGTTAATTATGTTTATTGTTCACAAAATGCCCCAAATTGGAGAACACAAATGCTAGATGTTCAGCTGTGCAAAAACAGTACATAGTGTTTAAGTACAAGTGGAAAAACAAGATTGGCTAAATGAATATTTTTCAAAACATGATTTTTATGGTTCTTTTAAGACAGGACTTGAAACTTATAGCTGATCTTCAGACAAAAGCAGATCAGCTTCCTTGGACCCTGAACTGTACCTACTATAACCAACACCAAAGACAGACGATTCTGGACTATCTGTTCTGAGGCCTATATATAATGTACATCAGTTCACAGAAGGCAGTTTGTAGTCCTAGTTAAACATGATCTGGCCCCGATACATAAGACTGAGTAGGAATTTTTTTAAGTCAGTGTCCATAATGGCAAGTTATTTTACATGATCTATCAATTTAACTTACATTTCTAATAAAATTTTGTTTAAATGACTTTCTTGAACTCATCATACAACACAAGCACAAATGCACCACCCATGCCTCGAAGAACATTAGACCATGCGCCTTTGAAGAAAGCCTTTCCACCTTCATCTCTTGCAATCTTCCTCCAACAGTCAATTGTTCCAGAGTACATAATGTCAGCTGCTTTACGACCAGACTGCATCATCATTCGACGTCGCACTGTGTCAAAGGGATAGGAGACCACACCAGCTACTGCAGTCACTGTTTGTGCAATCATCCAGCTTATCACAATATGAGTGTTCCTAGGATCTGGCAACATACCTTTTGCTGTATCATATATTCCAAAATAAGCAGCTCTATAGATGATTATGCCCTGGACAGAGACATTGAAGCCTTGATATAAGCCACGCAGGCCATCAGACTTGAAGATTTTGACGAGGCAATCTCCCAGACCGGTGAACTCTCTGTCAGCGCCACCTTTTCCAACATCAGCTGCCAGGCGGGTTCTCGCAAAATCCAAAGGATAGACAAAGCAGAGTGAAGTAGCTCCAGCTGCACCACCTGAGGCCAGGTTACCTTCAAAATATCTCCAGAACTGTGTATGTTTATCTACTCCTCCTAAAAACACTTGCTTATACTTATCCTTGAAGGCAAAGTTAAGTGCCTGAGTTGGGAAGTATCTAATAACATTGGCTAAATTTCCACGCCAGAAGGATAATATTCCTTGCTCTTTGGGAATGCGGACCACACAATCAATGATTCCTTTGTATTGTTTATCAGCAGCAATCTGCTTACTTGCATGCTGTACCGGGAAGTAACAGCATTTAAAAATATAAAGCGGAAGCCATCGGACAATGAAATCAACGTCTCGGGATGTCATATACTTTTGAAGAACATCATCATTTGGAGAAAGTATACTGTAAACATGGGATATCAGGTCTTGTTAAGAGTACCCAACAAATAAAAGATGATGGAGAGAGATGAAAAACCCCAAACCATCATGAAAAGGATATTAGGTGGGGAGAGAAAAATACAAATAACCTGAGCACCACCGTATCTGCTCAAAGCAGTAACAAACCAAGCAAGTCATGGGAAGTAATCCAACTGAATACTGGAGCAATTTATGTAATTCTTTGCTATTGCATGGCAAAAGAGGCAATAGGCCACCATACAAAATTAGGTTTTGGCAAAGTTGAGTAAGTTTTAGAAAGCAGAAGGAAAGAAAGACCAACCTAACACTGAAAATTCATGTTTTCTGATAAATAGAGTGAGCTAAGTCAAGAAAAGAAATTCTGCATGCACTCAAAAACTCCTCAACTATGTTAGAGGCCCAGTCCATCCTTCAAACTTTGCACTTATCAGCATGAAGGAATACAAGCTGTTTATGTCCCAGCTGAAATGACATTCCCTGTTCTTTTTAATAAGGGTTACCCATAGCATTGATGCTCAGATCAATCACGGAGCTGTATTTGGTGGCAGCCAATGTGCTCGGAGTAGTTGTGATGTGACAGCTTTTCTTTCTACTATGATGAGAGAGCTGATGTCTTACACAGTTTGCCTCTTTGTCAATGAGTTTTGATTTTGCCAGTCTTCTGAAAGCAAAAACTCAGCAATGAATGCACTTGTAAAAAAATATCTGAAATGTGAGAGGTAACCTGGTCGCCTAATTGCAAAGATGCTCGAGGTATTAAGCACGTTGAAAACTTGCATCAAATGAAAATCTGTTTAAATTAAGAAGTCCACTAGAGTGGTATTATCTCAACAGTCTAATGAAGTGTGATAAAGATTGCCGAGTTCAAAGGATGCCAGATAAGGAAGGTAAAAAGATTTAGGGAAGAGCAAGACGATGTAAAATCAAAAATTCTACCCTTATGAAACCAGCTTCTTTGAAGAGGATTAATTGCATTTGCATCTTTGCATTTCAGTAGGATATCACTGGTAGCAGTCCATATTCTCAGCCAGGAATTCCTGTTTGATAATCCACCAAAATTTTACAACTTCAGTAAAGTTCAGTATCAGCTGCCAAAGGCAGCCAACTTCAATGTTAGCTGCCAAAGGCAGCAAATTAATCAAAACTCTGTGAGTTTATTAGCAAACACCACAAACAATATTATTCTCACACCAGTTAATTACTAGAACTTTGCCCAAAGAATCTTGAGCCTGGTTGTAACATGGTATGAGAGCCTAGTTCAATTAATTATCCCAAGTTCCCTCATATAATTATAATTTGCACAATTCTTTGGGGAGAGACTGAGAACGAATGACTCTTAAAACATTCACTCTGCAGAACTACTGTATATCCATTTATCTAGGTATAATTCTCACTGAATTCAGTGCTTGGGTCATATATCATGCTAAACACTGATGATAATTCAGGGCAAAGTTTCATTATTAACACCAATTTACTCAAGCTTCTCTACTAAAATAACTTCTGAGAAAGGCATGCTGATTATATTTAAACTCTTGTCTAACATTATTCTAGGTATCTGCTCCAAGAACCAAATTCTTGATTGCAGAGATACAGACTTATCCTTCCTGCAATGCTTTACAACAGGGACCTCCAAACTTGGCAACTTTAAGACTTGTGGACTTCAACTTTCAGAATTCCTCAGGCAGCCATGCTGGCTGGGGAATTCTGGGAGTTGAAGTCCACAAATCATAAAGTTGCCAAGTTTGGAGAAACCTGCTTTAGATCTGTGGGTCCCCAAGCATTAGCTGGTTGGATTATGCAAGGACCATCTTGTTCTATTTTGACATTTTGTTCCACCTAGCTGGTGAGAGAGAAAAATCTGTGCCACCTTACTCTTAGTCCTCCCCAACCTTGTGACCACCAGATGTGTTGAGATTACAGTTGCTAGAATTTCCAAGGAGTCTTAATGTCTGAAAGGCATCAGCTTGGGGGACACTATAAACCTAAACTGCATGTGCTTGCTATTTGCAATTGTATATATGTAAAAAAAAAATACATTCATAGATTTCTTTTGGATTTAATTGTTGATTTGGTACTCTGTGATAGAGAAGGAATGAAAGGGTTGAAAGTAGACATAGGATTTTTCCACATTTGTATTAACTATAGGATATGCCAGGGTTTCCTTATTAGCTAGACAGTCCCAAGAAGGAATGTAAACCCACAAAGAACATTTACAAGCTACTGTGGGAAATGAAAGACCAACTGACTGTTATACAGAGGAATTGTGAAGATGCATGTTTTTGAATCCAAGGGAGATATACTTTAGGGAACCAGTGTTTGTAAAGGCTGCTGTTTTTGAGTCACAGTAAAGGTTAGTCCAGGCCACATCAGCTGCAACCTGGTTTGTGTGTATCATGGAGAAATAAAACAGCTCTTTGTATGCTGCATTCCCACAAGTGAAACAGTTTTAAACTCTGTATTGATGTCAAAGTAGTGTTTTCTCCCCATTTCAATACCATCTAAGAATAGCCGGAAAGTACATAAAATCTGTCAAACTTTAGGGCCTGTTACTTTGAAAGGAGGTTAGATTACTGCTGTCACTCAGAATAGAGAAGAGATATTGGTCATGGAGGAAGCAAATGCCATGTTGTTATAGTTTTCTGCTGACTCAAGGACAGATGGAGAGCACTTCAACAAAACAGTATACTTAGCTATGCAAATCCATAAAGTTTGAGTACTGCAGCTTTACAAGCTCACTTCAACATATCTGTCTATGTTGAAGTACTGCCTTATGACACACTTGCTTTGGTCTTCACTTGTTGCAGTCTTCTTAATGAGCTCCGGAGGATCCATTAGCTTTGCTTTCCTCAACTCCTGAGCAAGATGTAACAGGGTTGACCGTGCAAAGGCATCCCTTTAGTATCTTCTGAAGCAATCTAGGAAATTAATCCCTTCAAACTTCTCATTATCAGAACCAAATGCCTGGTTAATTAACTTTAATGGTCCATTCAGACTGGACCCAGATAATTACCATTTTTTCCCTCTTGACAGCCATCATTGCAGTAGTGTAAACTTAGAAATGAGAAGGGTGAAAGCTGACTTCACACCTCTCTGCTAATTTGTCTCCAGTTGATCATTCAAGACTTTTCTTTTCTTACTCTACAGTTCATTAGAGCTAAGTCAAGAAAACTGCCTCCTATTTATTTGTATTCTAGTCAAAACAATGAAGAAGAAAGAAGGTTTCTCTTTTAACTACAAGGACACAAGGAGATGAGTGCTTAAATTCAATTACCTTCATGGTTTCTTTCTCTTATAATTACTTTAAGCCAAATCTCTATAATTTATATATGGTATATATGAATATTATATGGATATTAAGCCTACCTTTGAAAAGTTGATTGGCATTATAAAGAAGTAACAACAAAAGAAAAGAGTAGTGCTTTTTTTTGTCATAGAACGCACCGGAACAGAGTTCCAGCCCCTTTTTCTCAATGGATTTTCCAAGTTTTAAAAGTAACTTTTGAAAATTTGATGTTTGGTCCATATGGACTTGAATTGCCCTGTCAAGCGTAGCAGGTTGGTGGCAAAATCATTAAAAGGGTGCATGCGGGCTGCTTGTGTGTTGAATCCAATGCATGCATACTTTGTCCATGCTGGTTGTGATGGTGCTGCTCGGCTTGTCGCACTGCTTGGCTTGTGATTGGTCGTGTGGTTGTGTGCTGAGTGCTTACTGCGGGCGGCAACTGTTATATTTCATTACACACAACTAATTAACAAGATGTGAGTTCCGGCAAAAAAAAAAAACACTGGAAAAGAGTATCAGTTTTAAAATACTAAAATCATGTTATGGATTAAGCTCACATTCTGTTTGAATATACAATTACTTTTACTGGTTTTTAATATCACATCCTTCATTACTTTTCCTGATGAATACGTCAATTTTTCCAGTTCAGTTGCTAATCAAATTTTAAGCAGATTAGATTTTGAGTAAGTAGATTTTTAAATCCTGTATCATCACTTTTCTAGGATTATGTACAGATAATTTTAATTTCTACCAATACAGTTGACAGTTAAGCTAATTTCTCCCAACAGTCCTTTATTTTCTTTCTGATTTTACAGTTTTGCAAATTCTTATTTATAATCAACCAACAATAAATTGTCCTGGGGAGCAATCCTACCCATTCATAATCTGCATTTCTCCTATCAAAATTCAACAGAATGTATAACTGACACTTGTATCAACAAATTATAGTACAGGATCCTACGCATATTAAGGTTAATGTGATTCTTTAAAACAATGGCATATATTTCAGGATTATATGGAAGCTAGAAAAAGTTGTTTGGCTTTAATAAAAGCAGAGTAGCAATGAGCTGGTGCAAGATCCAAAATTCTTATTTCACATCAACTTTACAGCATGGACAGCCTATGGGTGTATGTGGAGTGTAAAGCCTTCATTTATGTTTGAACATTAACTATTCCTCCCCCATTTCTCCCTCCCAACACCTAACATATATGATTTTGTTCTATTTGTTTTTCATCTAAGGCAGGATTCCAGGATCTAAAGCTACTTCCAGACTAGGCTTGGATCTGCTCTTAGATTGTGTTAAACCCCTTACTGATAACATGATGCTATTATCAGTGATTAACATCCAGAGAAACCCTGGATTATTCCAGTTGAATTTCTTGGTCCACCGAATTCATATTTTCAAGCAGAGAGTGACATCACAAAACCAGCAGCTTCAAAATTCCTCATCTCTCAGTGTGGGACATGACAAATCAAAAATACATAACCAGATAAGAAGCTAGGCAAGCAAACAAATGTTCTGGGAGGGGGTGCTGCTGTCTGGCAGATATGCACTGATTCCCTGAATTATCTCCATTTTCATTTATGATTAGTTCTCAATTCTCTGTGACCACTGAAGACATGAAAAGAAATATACATGCTATATTCATTCCTATAACATCCTGCAATTATTACAAATCCAGTCCAATCAAACCATACATGGCTCTTATTGTCCAATCAGAAGTCTTGGGTGACAGAAAGGCGGGTTGTCTGGTAGGGCCCAGGACAGGTAAATGCTAGAAAATGTTGTTTCTTTACAACTACAGTGCCACCTGGAGGTAAAAGATACAAACCAGACGGAATTAACAAACATGTATTTTTCCCTCATATAGAAATTGAGAAATACATTCACCTCCTGGAACATAAGAGTCCAACAAACTCCTATGGGAAAGATTCACCCAGAAACTATCAGAAGATTCATCTCAAGTCTGTGTTGTTCTGCTAAATATTGATGCCCAGTGTGGAAATATTCCATTCATATGAGAAAAACTACCTTAGTATTGAAGACCATGGGCTGAATTATCTCAGATTCTTTAAATCCCACTAAAACAAATAATTTCTACTTTCTTCTTAGAATAGTTCCTCCAAACTTACAGAAAATTGAAGCCAAAACAACAATTAGAGAAGAATATTAGGCCCTCTCAATTTAGCAGCATCACAGAGCAGACCTGCTTGTGATCATGGCAAAGGCTTCTTACAGCAATGAAAACAAAATGCCAGACCAGGTTTTGCTAGAAAGGAGCAATGGCAGATGCTGCTTGGGAACATGGCAGAAGATGGTGTGGGTATTAAAGCAAATTTGCCAGTGGTTAAGGCTCCAGGCTAGAAACCAGGAGACTGAGAATTCTAGTCCCACCTTAGGCATGAAAGCCGGCTGGGTGACCTTAGGCCAGTCACTCTCTCAGCCCAACTCACCTCACAGGATTGTTGTGGGGAAAATAGGAGGAGGGGGAAGTATTCTGTGTGTTTGCGATCTTGAGTTACTTATAAAAATAATAAGGTGGGATATAAATAAATAAAGTAATAGAATAACGGAGCAGCTCCTACTGGAGGAGAGGAAGAGTGGGTCATCTGGGAAACCATAAAATATCTTCCAAGTTTGGTTGATAGGCCAAGAATCAACATGGTAACCTGAAGTAATTCATATGATAACTATTAGAAGAAACAGACTACGGATATGCAAAAATATGCTTTCCATGAACCATTCCATAGAAGAAACAGCTCTGAATTTTTGAGATCTATATATTTGCATCAGGCACAAGTTGAGGGGGTGGGTGGGAAAAAAAAGTCACGGAGATTGCCTGTGTTGGCTGGGAAGGGAGGTAAGGGAGGGTTGGACGTGGGCTGGCTGATGTCAGTAATGGCGAACCTTTTAGAGACCGAGTGCCCAAACTGCAACCCAAAACCCACTTATGCATCATCAGGTGCCGGGTGGGTCTGGCCCATTGGCTGGGTGTGGCCAATTGGGGGGTGTGGCCCATTGGGTGGGCATGGCTGCAGTGGTAACGGCAAACTGGGTGGGATTAAAAAGTTCAATCAATCAATTCCAATTTTGCAGGATTTTTTTTCCCCGCGAGAAGTTGAAATTGACTGATTGATTGATTGAACCTTTTTTTTGTACACGGTGGCGGAGGCCTAAAGCGAAAAGGTTTTATAAAACCCAGTTGAAGGCCTAGGACTGGGGCAACAGCGCGTGTGCCCACAAAGAAGGCTCTGAGTGCCGCCTCTGGCACCCGTGCCATAAGTTCGCCACCACTGGGTTATGTCATTCTTTACTGCTGAGGCCCCAGAAGTGACAAACAGTCATATAGGCCAGTAGATCAACAGTGGTGTCTCAAAGGCGCTTCTTCAAAAGGCAACTGGAAGTATGTTTTTTCCTTGAAGAAGAAGACATTTCACTTCTCATCTGAGAAGCTCCATCAGAACTGATGAACTGATGAAGCTTCTTGGATGAGAAGTGAAATGTCTTCTTCCTCAAGGAAAAAAAACAAAGTCCAGTTGCCTTCTGAAAAAGCACTTTTGAGAAACTGACGGAGGATCTCCATAGACATCAATAGCGGGGGCAGCTAAGTGGAGGTGGGGAGTGATGAAAGGAAAAGCTCTGGGAAGATGGGGAGTCCAAGGAGCAATCAGATAGGCCACAATGGGACAGCAGTAGCAGCAGTGGCTGAGAGAAGCAAGACAAGACAAGGCACTAGGAAGATAGAGGGCAGGCAAGGGTGGCAAAAGAACACAAGAAAAACCATAAATATGATATGGAAAAGAATCCAAAACAGGTACCTGTTGTATCTGGCCCTTCTCAGCTTAGTAAAGTCCACAGGAATATTTCTTTAAGAGTTTTATTTAACACAGTTCAAGAGATACACTTCAAAGCGAGATGCTGGCAGTTCGTTTGCGGAACGGCCGAGTCTGACTTATTTACATTCAGCTTAAACATGCGCTCCTCCCTTCCAATAACTCACTCTTTATCTCTCAGGTTGTCCAAGACCTCATTAATCTTCCGTAGATTCCAAAAACACCAGAAAACTGAGTTCAAACCAACTCCTCGATGTATCAGGCTACTTCTTGATATTAACGTTGCTCGTGACAAAGAATTAGTCCCTCCTTCATCTTCTAATATAGTTTTCGATACGTCACTTCCCCCATTACTTCCTTTTTCCACGTAACTGAAACCTCCGCCTATCAAACCTTCGGAATCTCGGATCAAGCCATATATTTTCCTGTTCCAAGTCTGACTCCCCGCTTTGAGATTCCAACCCAGACTGCATGTAAATCTCCTCACTGCCTGTCTCGGCTGCCGGGAGGGGAAAATACCCAGAGGGGCCTGGCTGCTCTTCCTCATCCTCTGACATTTCCCAAGCTGGTCTAGAGACACCCACAACACTATTCCCCCCCGCAGGCCCCGTCCCTCGGGTCCGTCGCAGGGGATGCGGTTTGTAGGGAAACGCAGCATGAAAATCCCTACTTAACTCAGGAGCCTCAATATCATGAGCATCTACCCAACAGCAAGCGTCTGGCCCACCCCCTGTCCAATCAACCAAATATTGGAAGCGGTCGTTGAGCCATCGGGAATCTCGGATGCCGGACACCTCCAACCGGGAAACAGGAACTTGAGCACGGCGAGCCGTCGGGCCCGGATCAGGAGGTCGAAGCGGAGAATCAGGGTTGACAGGAACAAGCAAGGAGCGATGAAACACGGGATGTACACGAAGAGACCTAGGCAAAGTCAAACGATAGGTCACCGGATTGATGACCGTCTCCACAGGAAAAGGACCCAGGAAACGTTGGTCAAGCTTGCGGTGAATTCTCCCTGGAAACAAGTACTTGGTGGAGAGCCAAACCCGATCTCCAACAGCTAACGGCGGCGTGTCGCGACGAGAGCGGTCTGCAACCCTCTTGTAGTCTTCCTTGGCCTTAGTCAAGTGCTGCTTAACCATCTCTTGAACTGACTGGAGCTCGGATAAATAGTCCTCTGCAACTGGAACTGGAGAATCAAGGAGCGTGAGCGGGAAAAATCTGGGATGATAGCCGTAGTTGGCAAAAAACGGAGTGGTCTGAGTGGAAGTGTGCTGAGAGTTGTTGAAAGCGAATTCGGCCACGGAGAGATATTTGGACCAATCGTTCTGTTGGTCGTTGATGAAACAACGCAAATACTGCTCCAGGATGCCAATCACTTTCTCTGTACCCCCATCAGTCTCTGGGTGATGCGTGGAGGCTAGATTAACTTGGACTTGAAGCGCAGACATGAGTTCTCTCCAGAACTCCGAGGTGAACTGGGTTCCTCGGTCGGACACTATTTTGTCAGGCAAACCGTGTAGCCGGAAGATATGTTGAATGAACAGCTGAGCAGTGACCTTGGCTGTCGGTATTCTTCGGCAAGGAATGAAATGTGCCATCTTGGTCAGCATGTCCACCACTACAAAGACAACGGTGTAGCCGGCAGAAACAGGTAGACAAGTCAAGAAGTCCATGGAAATAGCCCCCAGGGTCTCTCCGGCGTGGGCAAAGGCCGTAACAATCCCGGAGGGGCTCCTGTGGCATGTTTTGCCTGGCGGCACCGTACACAGGAATTCACATAAGAATGAACATCATGGTGAAGTCTGGGCCACCAAAAAGTCCGAGATACTAAGTGGAGAGTCTTAAAGAGACCAAAATGACCCGCCGCCGGGTTATCATGGCATTGAGTCAGGATGAGACCACGGAGTGGGCCTGCTGGAACATATAACAGGTTGCGGAAGCGTAATAGACCCTCGGACAATGTCCAAGGTGAGTCGGGACCCACCTCTTGCTTCCTCTGTGCCACAAAGTCATCTAGTTGTTGCGCTTCCCGAATCTGTCGTCGTAGATCTACCGGATCGTGCACGGCTGCGATCGATTCGACAGGCAGAATGGTTCGAAGCGGCAAGGGGTCCTTGATCTGTAGATACTCAGGTTTACGGGACAAGGCATCTGCTCTTTTGTTGTACCCTTTCGGAATGTAGGTGACTTTGAAGTTGAATCGGGCGAAGAACAAAGACCAACGGATCTGACGTTGATTCAATTTCCTGGCAGATTGCAGAAATTCCAAGTTTTTATGGTCAGTCCGAACTTCAACTTGGTAGCGGGCTTCTTCCAGGTGGTGTCTCCAGATCTCAAAAGCAGTCTTGATGGCCAATAGCTCCTTCTCCCAAATAGTATAATGGCGTTCGGAGGGACTCAGTTTCCTGGAGGAATAAGCACACGGGAACAGGGGGCCGCCATCTTGGCGTGTTTGAAGAAGCACGGCCCCCACAGCAACATCTGAGGCGTCGGCCTCCACTACAAAGGGACGACAAGGATCTGGATACTTGAGAATGGGTTCCTGGACAAAAGCCTTTTTGAGGGTCAGAAACGCCTGTTGCTCGGCATTGCCCCACTGGAACTTAATGCCTTTCTGTAACAGTCGAGTAAGGGGCGCAGTCAAGGTAGAAAACCTCGGAATGAATGTCCTGTAATAGTTCGCAAATCCCAAAAGTCTTTGGACATCTTTTGCTTTACACGGTGGTTGCCAGGTTTGCAAGGCCTCAACCTTGCCAGGATCCATGGCGATGCCTTGTGGAGAAATCACATGTCCCAGAAACTCAATGGCGGTTTGATAGAATTGACATTTCTCTAACTTGGCGTTGCAGAACTTGCCGGAGATGCTGGAGATGAGTTGCTCGTGACGGGGAGTAGATCAGGATGTCATCGAGGTAAACCACCACGAATTGATCTAATAAATCCCGGAAGATGTCATTCATGAAATGTTGAAAGACGGCCGGAGCATTGGTGAGTCCAAAGGGCATGACTGTATACTCAAAATGACCATACCTGGTCCCAAACGCGGTCTTCCACTCGTCCCCCTCTCGGATGCGAACCAGGTTGTAAGCACCCCGTAGATCTATCTTGGTGAAGATGGCCGCTGATCGGAGACGGTCCATGAGTTCAGGAATCAAAGGCAGAGGGTACCGGTTGCGTACCGTGATGGCATTGAGCTTGCGATAGTCACAGCAGAGGCGTAAATCTCCGGTTTTCTTCTTCACGAATAACACAGGAGCTGACAAAGGCGAGGAAGAGGGACGAATGAAACCCCTGGCCAAGTTTTTGTCCACAAAGTCTTTTAACGCGGCCAACTCGGGTTCTGACATGGAGTAAAGGCGTCCCCCTGGAAGCTTGGCATTTGGCAACAAATCAATGGCACAGTCATATGGTCTATGCGGAGGCAATTGGTCTGCCTCTTTCTCACTGAAGATATCTGCAAAGTCCGCTAGGTCGGCCGGCAAGGTGATGTCAGGGTGGGATGGTAGCTGGGCTGCGAAAAATTGGCGTACGTGGTCCACGCATTGCAAACT
The DNA here is from genome assembly GCA_034064705.1 of Bothrops alternatus. Classification (NCBI taxonomy): domain Eukaryota; kingdom Metazoa; phylum Chordata; class Lepidosauria; order Squamata; family Viperidae; genus Bothrops; species Bothrops alternatus. The sequence goes on from JARGCV010000041.1 coordinate 8,791,517, forward strand.
GGGAAATGAAACAAAGTTCTGGGACCACACCACACAAGGATCAAGGGTTCTCAACCAGGCTAGGCCGAGAACTAAGGGGAAATGAAGTCCCTTGGTAACATATAATTGGATGGCTTCTTCATGTTGTCCTATGACCAGGCGTATGGGCTGGGTCATGAACTTGATCGGTCCAGACAACAACTCAAGACCATCGATTGTCTCAACCAACATAGGTGGCTTAAAACTGCTGAGTGGGAGGCCAAGCTGGAACAGGAGTAGGACTTGCCGTACCACGTCGTTTCTGGGGGCAGGCTATGACGAAGTGACCCATCTCTCCACAGTACAGGCACAACCCCTCAGCTCTCCGTCTTGCCTTCTCAGCCTCGTTCAAGCGAGATCTGGCTGCACCAAGATCCATGGGCTCATCTCTGGCCATGGGTACAGGACGCCTCTCAGTGTAAGCCGGCAGTGGTTGGAAAATACGTCTGGGTGCCGGGATGGGTGGAGTGATAGGTAGGGTCTGGAATCCTCTGCGTGGTGCAGGAACTGGCTTGGCACTTCCGGTGACTGGAACCATCTGTCTGACCAGGCGGGCATCCGTGGCTTGCGTTTGCGCCTCAATATCCAAACAATGTTGATATAAGGCATCCAGGGTCGCAGGCATTACAGTATGTCTAAATTCATCCAAGATCTGGGAAGACAGGCCATCTTGAAAGATTTCCATGAGAGCCTCTTCATTCCAATTAATTTCTTGAGCTAGGCGGCGAAAATCTGATATATATTCCGCTACACAGCGCGATCCTTGACGTAGCTCTCGTATCCGCCTGGTGGCATTTTGTCTACGAAGGGGGTCAGCAAATTCTCTTTCCATCAGCTGGCAGAATCTTGCATAATTGCGCAGGACAGGATCTTGTCTGTCTATCAAAGGAGATGACCAATCAGCAGCTGGACCAGAGAGCAAACTTAAAATAAAAGCCACTTTAGTTTCATCAAGCTGGAAATCTGCTGGAGTTGAAGCAATGAATGTTCTGCATTGGTTTAAAAAAACTGGAAATGTACTACGCTCTCCAGTAAACTTATCAGGCAATGCTAAATAACACCTGCTTCTTCTGGGAGGGGGGCTGGAGCTGGGGCTGGGGCTACCGCAGCTTGCTGAATCTGCTGCTGCAAATTGCCAATTTGCAGCTGGAGACCTTGAACTAGTTGATACAAAGCAGGATTATCAGCTAAAAGCTGCTCCATGACGTCACTGGACTTGCGCAGTACTGAAAGCTCGGACTATGGTTTTGTTTTGTTTTGTGGTTCTTTGGTCACGAGCAATCTGTTGTATCTGGCCCTTCTCAGCTTAGTAAAGTCCACAGGAATATTTCTTTAAGAGTTTTATTTAACACAGTGCAAGAGATACACTTCAAAGCGAGATGCTGGCAGTTCGTTTGCGGAACGGCCGAGTCTGACTTATTTACATTCAGCTTAAACATGCGCTCCTCCCTTCCAATAACTCACTCTTTATCTCTCAGGTTGTCCAAGACCTCATTAATCTTCCGTAGATTCCAAAAACACCAGAAAACTGAGTTCAAACCAACTCCTCGATGTATCAGGCTACTTCTTGATATTAACGTTGCTCGTGACAAAGAATTAGTCCCTCCTTCACCTTCTAATATAGTTTTCGATACGTCACTTCCCCCATTACTTCCTTTTTCCACGTAACTGAAACCTCCGCCTATCAAACCTTCGGAATCTCGGATCAAGCCATATATTTTCCTGTTCCAAGTCTGACTCCCCGCTTTGAGATTCCGACCCAGACTGCATGTAAATCTCCTCACTGCCTGTCTCGGCTGCCGGGAGGGGAAAATACCCAGAGGGGCCTGGCTGCTCTTCCTCATCCTCTGACATTTCCCAAGCTGGTCTAGAGACACCCACAACAGTACCGTGTTTTCCCGAAAATAAGACCCACCTAGAAAATAAGCCCTAGCATGATTTTTAGCCTGCACCTAATATAAGCCCTACACCAAAAATAAGCCCTACTTAAGAGCTCGCCCACTCCATCCCACTGTCTGGTTGCTTGCTGCCACCATAGGGCAGGAGGCTGCACGGTGCGCTGGTGCCACCGCCACGAGTTAAGGTGAGGCAGGTGGGGAGGTGGAGCTGCCCCACGCTCCCTGCACCTGCTTACCTCAGGGGTCCCGGCAGTCAAGTCACTCCCCACTCAGCAAGCTCCCCCCATCCATTCAATGACCCAGCTGCCCGCTTGCCTCTTCCCTTTCGCTCCCCTCCCGAGCCAGACTGCTATGCTAGGGACGATGGGCGGGGGAGGCTCAGTCACCTTACCTAGTTCCCTCCATCGGTTTGGAGCCAGGGGGGAGTGACAGCGAAAGGCCTCTGCCGCTGCACATCAGCTGCCTCCGCCACTGGAGGGGCTTTCTTCAGTCCCCGGTGGCCCTGCCCCATCCAGGTGTAACTGGTAGTGGTTTGTTTCTTTGTTGTCTCTTCCTGCCCGTGACAAACCTCTATTTTATTCAAAGCAAAGGGGAACCGAAAAAGTAAGTTAACTTTGCTTAATTAGCAGCAATCCATAATTCAGGCTCTATGTGGTCGATAAAGGAAAGTGCTCTATTAATTAAAAGTCCTTGAAAGGGAGCACATATATTATGAAATAATTTGCTTTTCTCTGGGATGATGGATGGATCTTAATTTCAAGACCTAATCAAGTCTGCAAGTATTCCAGCCAGCTACCAGAATCATTAATAAATTCTTCATTAATGAAAGTACAAAGGAGCTTTGTTTGAAATTAAATTACAAGTTCATGTAGCTTAGTGTGATTTATATGGATGAAAAACAGCTCTCCAGAATTTCAGATTGGACCAGAGCCTTTCTCAGTTCTACTTTGAGAGGCCAAAATTGAAGTTGAGAGCTTCTGTAGGCACTGAACCATAGCATTTATTATTGATGTTGTTGTTGTTGTTGATGATGATGATGATGATGATGATGTTTTATTGAGAGAGAATGGAAGCATAGTTTCTGAATTGCATAAGCTATCCAGAGTCTAATGGAGTGGGTGGCTATAACTTGATGATGTGATGGTGATGATGGTGGTGGTGGTGGTGGTGGTGGTGGTGATGATGATAGAGTTGGAAGAGACTTTTGAGGTCTTCTAGTCCACCCCCTGCTCAGGCAGGAAACCCTATACCGTTTCAGACAAATGGTTGTTCAGTCTCTTCTTAAAAACTTCCAGTGTTGGAGCATTCACCACTTCTGGAGGCAGATTGTTCCACTGGTTAATTGTTCTAACTGTCAGGAAGTTTCTCCTTAGTTCTAGGTTGCTTCTCTCTTTGATTAGTTTCCACCCGTTGCTTCTCGTCCTGCCTTCAGGCGCCTTGGAGAATATCTTGACTCCCTCTTCTTTGTGGCAGCCCCTGAGATATTGGAACACTGCTATCATGTCCCCCCTCGTCCTTCTCTTCATTAAACTAGACATACCCAATTCCAGCAACCGTTCCTTATATGTTTTAGCCTCCAGTCCCCTGATCATCTTTGTTGCTCTTCTCTGTACTTTGCTAGAGTCTCAACATCTTTTTTACATCATGCAATTTTGATTCATGGCAAAACCTGCAAAAGGTGTTCCACTAAAGACATCAAAATATGGGATCCTACAAGAGGAATTAGTCATGCAGTTAATTTGAGCCTCAGCTATGCCAGGCCTTAGACATCAAAGTAAGCAGCTTGAATGGGGTTTACAAAGCAACTAGCAACTAATGTGGCTCTTTCAACACAGATGTGGTGTTTGCCATCTGTGCTGCTGCCTCCTGAGCCAGCTGGAATTTTCAGAGTGTCCCATGAAGCATGTACTGTAGTCTACTTGTGAGGTTGCCAATACCTTATGCCAGTTTTCTGTTGTTCTGGTGGGAACAAAGCTACTTCATCGGCCAAAGCTGATAAAACTGCCCTGTGAAGTACCTTAGAAGGAAAGGTAGTGGCCTGGTTCCTACTTCTTTGTGAGCCCAATATATGAACCCACCCACTTTATGACAAATTGCCACAACCTCATTGCTTTTCTGGTGTGCATACTTCAGCTTCTAGAATTCTCAACCGTGAACATGCTGCTGACAGAATTCTGAGAGATGAAGACCATATTGACATCTGTTCATGCCACTCCATCCTGCTAATAATTCTGAATTATTAACGCTTCTCTGTGCCAGGCAATTTCTCAGAGAGTTGTTGCTGGTTCTGAACTTTAGAGTTTGGGTGAGAAACCAATTTCTGGATGGTTGTAATTCCCCTCAACAACAACAACAAAAAAGTTTGCAGTTGATCCTTTGGGTGGTAGTAGGAAAAAATGGAAGCATCTTTCATGGAGGAAAAAGTTTTAGGAAATGATTAAAATTTCGGAAGTTGTGGCATGATTTCCATAAGTAGGTGGTGTACAGTATCTGTATGTAGGGAGGAAGTTATTAGAAAAAGAAAGAAATCAAAACAGTGCCCATGCTTTCTCTGCTTGGTTACATCTGTGTGATGGAATCCAAAATCTCCCAGTCCTTAGGAAAGCGATTGATTGTGGATTGACATACCACAACCCTAACCCTACCCTAACCTTAAGTGGGTTCCTTCCTCTCCCTGATGCCCTGTGCATTCGAAAGGGGGCACTGCCCTGTGCTCTTAGCCTCTGCTTTCCATTGGGATCCTAAAGTCGGCCTATTGAACTCCAGGCTGAGAGGGTGGCCTTCCCCGCTGTGAGACACCTCATTTGTTAAATGGTTTAGAAACAGCTGAATGAGACATCTTTCCTCCATGTACTTCCTCCTCCCTTGCCATAACATGATTAATTGCCTGTTTTAGCCTAGCAGGAGGTAACCAGTGGACTTTCAAAGTGTTTGGTGAGAGAGAAAGAGAGGAGATGACTGGGGACTGCCAGCAGCTGTGCAGAAGAATGGCCATTCTGGAAAGCAAAGTCCATCTTCAGAAGTCAGGATGAGGGTCTTCAGTCTCCGTCTCCCCCTCCCACCCGCCTCCATGTAGTCCAAATTTCAGAAAACAGCCCAAAGTTATGCTCTGGGATTCTGATATTAATGCTGATCAGGACTTTTTCCCCACTTGTTTGCTTCTATTGGTAAATGATGCAGGGTGCCTTCACGACTTGTTAGAAGAGGCATTTCTCTCTTTTAACCCTCCCTCACCTTCCTTGCCGGGGAGTGCAAAATCCAGCAGACATCAAAGCAAGGAAAACAATGATCCTGTTTTGAATCCGCCTGACAGCCTGCAGAGAATGTTAAACAGGGAATTTGACACTCTGCTTAAAAGTGGGGAGGGGGTCTTTTGGACCTTGAAGGAATGTGCAAAAAGGGGCAGAGAGGGCAAGAAAGCCTGGGAGAAAAAAAAAAACAAGGAAAAGAATTTCCTTGACTTGCCTAAGAGAGTGGCAGCAAATGGGGGGGGGGGAGAGAGAGAGAAGTGAGCAGGTGACACTTGGCACCAAGGGGTAGCCTGTGTTCATTCTGAGCGTATTTGTCTGATAGGAACAGAGGAAACTTTTTTGCAATGATCAGCGTGTTTCTTAAAATTTAACCTGCTAGACAGATAAATAGCATTCATTGTGCCAGATTATTATTTGCTAGATTTGGGTTCAAGTTTTTTAGAGATGGAGTTATACAAACAGGATCTCCATTAACTAACCCCAAATGTAAGAGGCTTCTTTGCTAGGCAAGCTTGATGAGGGTGTGTAGGTTGGAAGGAAGCAATTCTGCTACTTGGTGGTTTGGGTAAAATAGGAAGGTCTTTAGCCAAAAAAAATTTCTCTGCTTCTCACTCTCCTGACTAGTTTTACCTTATTGGAAGAAACAGAAAGGAAGCAATTTTGTTATTTTCCTCCACAATAATCTTCTCCAGCCTGGGAATCTCTCAAGAGGGTTAATATATAAATTTCAGTACTACAGCCAGTTTATTGGAATAAGAGTTGACAGTGCTATGGTAGTATGGTTTTTATGGCTGCTACTGCTGATAAATTGTGCCCAGGGCTGGATAGGTGGGAACTCAGGTGTCGCCTTCTTTATTTTAGGAATAATGGGTTGCCTCTGTGGGAGTTTATTTAAACTCTGGGTTAGTGACTTCATGAGAATGAGATGGCTATGTATGGTAGGCTGGCTATTTCAAAACATGATTGAGTCAGCTCCCTTCTGTCTGGCTTACTCCTCTTGACTGTAGTCTCAGACATCATCCCCCAGGTTCTGACTGGATGGCATTGTTCCCTGCAGGATGAGAAGGAAAACCAAGAAGAACTGTGACAATTATCAATTTAGACTAGAGCATACCGTGCAAAGTGTTATAGGCTGTTCAGAAATTAACTTTTTGGTGCTTAAAGAAAGAAATCCCACATCATCTTCTGGCATCACAAGCCATTGGCCATTTGGTTATTTGGGGCGGGATTCTCAAATCTGTTACGACCCATGTTTTCCCCAAAATAAGACCGGGTCTTATGTTTATTTTTGGTCCAAAAGACCCATTACGGCTTATTTTCAGGGGATGTCTTATTTTACCATGTACAGCAGGCAGCGAGTGCCCGGGGGGTTGAAGGGGTCTGGCAGCAGCTGCAGCCGCAGCCCCTTGGCTGGCACACTCTGTGGTTGCGAAGGTTGCGCAGCACAGGTGAATGGGAGCATTGCTACTGCCAGCCCAGCCCCCGCCAGATGCGCTGCACAGCCACCCACCCACTCATGAAGTGAGGCAAGACAGGTGGCAGTGGTGGATCTGCCCCACGCTCCCCGCACCCTCACACCTCAGGGTCCCCACAGCCAGGCCAGCCAGGCCTCGCCACATGCCTCATCTCACCTTGTGATAGCAGCACCGACACACCATGCGGCCTCCTGCTCTGTTGCAGGCACAAGCAACCAGATAGTGGGACGAAGTGGGCGGGCTCTTAACTAGGGCTTATTTTGGGGGTAGGGCTTATATTGGGTGCATACGTAAAAAACCATGCTAGGGCTTATTTTCTGGTTAGGTCTTATTTTCAAGGAAAATAAGTGGCCCACTGTTGTCTGGCTAATAATAGAAATGGTCAGTTGAACTTTGCATTGCTGTAAAGCAGGACCACGACTGATTTGTAGAATTCTGCTCATTAGCAGCCCAACCATTTTGCTGTTTTCTTTTCCTGTGATACCCAAAACATTTTCAGCAAGGGCAAATGCTACCTGTTAGATTTACTAAGTATTTGGGTCTAATGTATAGTAGGTTTGAGTCTGAACTACAGGGTTTGATGCCAAAGTACATTATAGATAGGATGCTAATGAAAAAATAATAATATCTGTTTGTACTACATGTTATTTTTATCGGGTGCCATTTTGATGTGTAGGGCTTCTACTTCCATTAGGGGCCAAAGAAGTGCTGACTGGAGGTTCAAGGGAAAAGAAACCCAATACATCTAGAAAGTCTCAAAGATTTCTGAAAAAGCAAGCAAATGTTTAAAAGGTCTCTTGACACCAGCAGGTTTCTGCCAGCACTCATCAATCCCATCATATAATTTAGCATTAGTTGAGTGGAGAAAGTAATCTCTAACTGCTAGAGTCTTGGTGATGACACTCCTAAGATAGCCAAAGCAATTTTTACAAAATGAAGCACTCAGAAAAACACCCTGAAAAGCAGAGCATCTTAATACCGTGTCTTTGAAGTTATCAAAAAGGGGGGGGCAGTGGAAGCAGCAGTGATCTGAGAGCCATCTCTGAAAATTAGAGACATCTGGCTCACAGCATGTATGCCTTCAGAACCGTTTGGTTCTCACTCATTCAGCAGGATTCCTCCTTACTCTGTTGGTAACTTTATCTGTATTGGAAAAACAAGCAGGAAGAAATGGTGTGCAGCAACCTAGATGGATGGGTTTCCTGAAGCTCTATGGGAGCCTGTAATATAAACTAAGAAAGAGACAGGGATGGTAGTGGAAGAACCAAGAGGCAGTGCAGGCACAGACAGATAGAAAAGTACCAATAAAGCAGAATATTTGTAGCTCAGGGTTGACACGAGGGGTCCTTGGTGTTCTCTGAGCTCAGTTGTTTTCTTGCAGACATTTCATTATCCAAACTAAGTAACATCATCAGTGCTGGACTAACACTGATGATGTTAACCTAGTTTGGGTAGTGAAATGTCTGCAAGAAAACAACTGAGCTCAGAGAGCACCAAGGACTACTCAGATAAAAATGTTTGGGAGAAATGTCATTCTGGGGCAGCCAAGTCAAGCATCTTTCTTTGGGCTTGGAAGGCCACAGTTTCTGCACTGATCTCCAGTAGGTATCCATTTTAGTGTTACCAGATCTGACCAGTATAAAATCAGGATGACTACTAGATAGCCACTATGTACTGCAGAAGTGGTTATCTAGATTTTTGCAAGCAGATCTTGCAACATCTGATGTATTATAATCAGTGGTGGGATTCAGCCAGTTCGCACCACTTCGGCAGAACCGGCAGCTAATTTTTTGTTGCCCAGGCCCAGATGGACTTCCACACAGAGAACAGGTTGTTCACATATTTGAATCCCATCACTGATTATAATGTACATTTCATCATAATAAACATCAGACAAATGTCAAACAGAAACTGGATGAAAGACATTCTCTTTAGAAACAGTTCTTTGGAACCTGTAAGGGGTTCTTACAAACTTATGAATCTGGTTTATAGTAAATCAGTGGAATGTCTTTGTACAAAACACTAGTTATGGTCATTTTAACAGCTGGTGTGCTAAGCCATAAGTTACTCAATAAAGCACATTGACTGGACTTGCACAATGTAATGCTAAATCATAACTTAAATAAGCTACCACAGGATCCCGCAGGCCGGATGCGTCACGTGGAAGCCATGCCCACCCCACTGCCAGCAATGGTAAAAGTCCCAATACGTTGCACGACGTCACATGACGTCACGAGTTTGACATGTCTGGCTTAGCATCTTGTATAAACTAGGCAAAAAACTTCATGGAAAATGAATTTCTATGCTGATTTGTGTTCCTCATGATACCCAAATGATAACATTACCTACAAAAGTAGAAATAATACATTTAAAGCTCTGCTGTAGAAATAAATCCCCTGACCACAGTGGGACTTTTTTCTCTGTCTCAGTTGCCCAATTGCATCATATGAACAAAGTAATAGTGCTTTTCAGGCTCTTGAAAGGATTATAAGAAGCTAATGAGTTCTGAAGAAGCAAGATTACATCATCCAAGATTACATTGCTAACATCTGGTCAATAAGGGAAATGGCACTGGAGTTCCAAAAGATGTCTAGTTTTGCTTTAGTGACCATTCAAAGGCTTTTATGTGAAGACCAAAACAAACTATGGATGTCTTTTAAAGGCTTTAAGCGTGCCAAACCACCACACCTGCAATTAAAGAATTGTAAGGTGACCAGAAAGCAACGATTAGAAGAGAATGTGAAGCAAATAAATGCTTCAAAATTGGGCAAGTAACCCATGTACAGAATACGTATCAAGAGAAAGAGCAAACTGAATTAAAATTGCTGAATAGAAGCAATCTCAGATATGCTGATGATACAGTTTGAAGGCTGGAGGTTAGAAAGGTTTAAGGGATGTTTTGATGGAAGAATAGCACAGCACAGAAGTTGATTAAAATTAAAAACACAACAATATCCCCACAGGAATTATTAGGCAATGCCAACCCACTGCAGATAGGCAGAGATAAGTTCGAAACAGTGACAGATTTTTATCTTTCAAGGCTCCAGATTGATTAGATTGAGGATATGGCCATGAAATAAATTGATACCTATTACTTGGGAGGAAAGCTATGATAGATCTAAACAAAATATTAAAGTGCAGAGATAGCATACTGGCAACAAAGCTACATATTGTCAAGTCTTTGGTTTTCCTAGTTGTGACATGTGGCTGTGAAATTTGGATTGACAGGATGTCTGAATAAATAAGAATTGGTGTTTGAGAAGAACAAGTCATTGGTGTTTGAGAAGAACAAGTCATTCCATATTGGATGAAGTAAAACCAAACTGGTAACTAGAAGCACAACTGAGGAAGTTGAAACTTAAATATTTGGGACATATAATATGAAGGCAATTGATGGCTGGAGAAATTAAAAACAAGGTGACAAAACGAGAGGCTAAATATCATTGATAACCCACGTGTGACTCAAAGAAGCAGTTACTAGTGGCAGATAAAGTGTGTCTGTTCATGAAGAGTACAGAGGCCTGAATGACTGAATGGCCAGTAATAAATATATGTAAGGCTTTTAACATTACACTTTGCTGTACATTCTCATAGTATGTATTTTCCTTCCTCAAATTATTGCAAAGAGCAAAGATATACAGGTGAGATCCTTCTTACTTCTAACATTGCCAAGTAGCTATTTATTTACAGTAGTCCTCAACTTACAACCACAAGTGAGCCCAAAATTTCTGTTGCTAACTGAGATAGTTGTTAGATAGTTCCTTATCAGAAGTGTTAAGTGAATCACTGCAATTATTAAATCAGTAATATGGCTGTTAAATGGATCTGGCTTCCCTGTGGACTTTGAATGTTGCAAAAGGTGAATCTTGGCTTCCCCATGGACTTTGAAGGTTGCAGAAGGTGACCACATGACTCTGGAACACATCAAATGTCATAAATATGAGTCAGTTGCCAAGCACCTGAATTTTGGTCATAAGTCACTTTTTTCAATGCCATTGTAACTTCAAACAGTCACTAAATGAACTGTTGTAAGTTGAAGACTACCTGTATTAGCTGGTCTGCTCTTTTTCTTTTAACCTATTTGGGTTGATTTACAGTGGATTGGCAATGGGGCTCATTCTGGACTATGTCCACTGCAAGACTTACAGTAGCCATTCCCTTATTTCCTACCTCTCCATCCATGCAGGAAAGTCAAGCTTCACTGGCCATGTGGACCAGTCTGCTTTTTTCTTTTAGGGACTGTTCGCTTCTCAATAGTCCCTGTGTCTTCTCTTCAATTTCCCAATGTTCCCAACACATGGTTGTTCTCACACCCTCCCTTTCCCACATCACGTCTTTTGACACATCTGCAAACTCTTTTTTTTGTTTGTTTGTTTTCCCCAGTGTGGTATCATCATTGCTCTGATGCCACAATAATCAAAGCCAGGTTTGTTACTTTCACAGTCCATTCTTCCATAGGCGGTATTTCTGGGTTCTTCCAGTATTGTCCCACCAACAATCTCGCTGCTGTAATCAAGTTCAGAAATAAGTTTGTCTCTGAGGTAGTGATGTCCTTTGTAATCCCTAACAAAAAAACCTGAGGTAGAAATTCTATACGCTTTTTAAAAATGGTTTGAAGTGTCCACCATATCTTCCTCCAGAATGCTTTGATTTTTCTGCATGTCCACCATATGTGAAAATAGGTAGCTTCCCCGTCCCCACACCTCCAGCATTTGGGCTGGGAGCCCGGGTAAATGAGTGATATTTTTTTCGGGTCTAGGTGCCATCTATAGAACATCTTGTAGAAGTTTTCCCTTAGTTGTTGCGATTTCGTGAATTCTACGTTCCTCACCCAGATTTTCTCCCACGTGTCCATGGTGATAGAGTGTCCAAAGTCTTGTGCCCACCTTACCATACAGTTCTTGACTAGCTCGGTTTCAGAGTCCATTTCTATCAGAATGCTGTACACTCGTTTGATGTGCATGGCCCCCTGATCTCTAATCTGTGCAATTAGTTTCTCGTCCGGGAGAAGCCCTTCTTCTTATCTTTACGCCACCTTGATTGCAGTTGTACATATGATAGCCAGGTACCTCCTATTCCTCTGTTTGCTAGCGTTGCTTGGTGTACCAATTGGAACCCATTTTCTTCTCCCAGTACCAGTTTACTGTAGGGCACCACTTCTTGCCCTTGGGTTGTGTTTACATCCCCTATTGTGTGTCCAGGGATCGTCCAGGTGGGGATCTTGTCATGTAAAAGGTATTTATATTTCTTCCAGACCCATAACAACGGGATTCGTAATGGGTTCTCCTAGAAGTTCTTGTCTGCCTTTCTGTCATACACCAAGTATGCGTGCCAGCCGAATAGTAGGCCATGTCCTTCAACATTCAATATTCTGTCATTCGTCGTATTGATCCAGTCACTCAGCGCCACTAGTGTCGCTGCATAGTAATATAGCTTTAGATTAGGCATTTTTAGTCCCCCTCTCTTCCTTGCGTCCTGTATGATTTTTAGTTTCACAAATCAAATGTTTACAAAAACTAACATCTAATGTTGAATGTATATGTTCTAATATTTACCAAACCAGACGTTTACAAAGATTAATACTTAGTGTTATAAGTGGTGATTGTTTATTAATAAGATCTTATGGCTAATGTTGAACATTTTTAACATTGAAAAAGCAGACTGAATTTCTACCTCAGGTTATTGAATTACTACCTCAGGACCTAGTATTAGGGACCACACAGGTTAAAAAATGTAGCAGGTGTATAGTAGAGGCTTGAAATGAGGAGTGAAGAATGTATCCCTATTGTTGTAGGTTATGTTCTACGATGATCGCTTCTCAATATGACTGCTTATTAATATGATCTTAAGTTTAAGGTTGAACACTTTAATATTGAAAAAGCAGACTGAACTTCTACCCCAGGTTACTGAATCTCTACCTCAGGATCTTTTGCTAGGGAGCATAAAAGATAAAATACAACGGACATATAGTTGAGGCGGGAAGGGAGAAGTAAAGAATATTTATCAAACCAGACGTTTACAAAGATTAATACCTAGTGCTATATGTAGTGATCTATGATGACTGATTATTAATATGATCTTATATTTAAGGTTTAACTACTACCTCAAGACCTATTGTTAGGGATCATAGAGAATTAAAAAATGTAACAGGTGTATAATAGAGGGTTGAAGAGAGGAGTGAAAAATGTGTACCAAACCAGACGTTTACAAAGAATAATACGTAATGTTGTATGATGCTATGAAGTTTGATGCATACAAAGATTTTGTGTACAATGCTGATTGTTTTAATAAAGGAATTTTTTATTAAAAAAAAATAATCAAAGCAACAGGGAACAGATTTTCTCCATAGGTCCACAGAAATCTTGTATCCAGGATGAACTGAGAGTTCAGCTTCATCGAAACACAGTAGGAATGTTCCTATATAATAGTTTAAGCTTTTGTTTGAGGAAAAGGAAGAAAAATTTTTGTTAATACTGTGGGCAGAAGGCAAGAAAGCAACCTCCCCCACCTTCACCCAGCCTAGGCAGAAACAAAAAGGAAACAGAAGATTTGAATGGAGCATGAGTTCCTAGATATGAGGATTATTCATTGACTTAATGGACTATTGTTGGATCACCTGGAAGGTTATGAAAACATATGAAAAACAAAGCTACCTAACAGTCCAGGATTAAATGGATGCCCAGGGCAGCAACTGGCAGCTGTGGGAGAGGGGATGTACCAGATACCACAGCCAGTTGAAACTTCAACTACTGTTAGAATGGAACAATTCACTGGAAACCATCCATTCTGAAGGGCTTAAGATGGCTGTGGTCAGAAAACAGCAGCTTTGCATCAATCATGGGGTGCATTTGCAATGGGTTGGGAGTCACTGAATTCAGAAAGGAATGGATGGCCCATTCTGATGATGAACCAAGCAGAACATGAGGATCTACTCTCAGTTTCAGGTGACCCTTTACACACCCATCGATCGATCCATCGATCCATCCATTCCACAAAATAAAAGAGGATAAAGGAAAATTCAAATTCATTACAAAATATGCACATATATAAGTAAAATGTACCAATCTTGAGACAACTACTACCATTTAAAGTAGAAATAACAGGGTACCTGGGCGAACTGCATGCCTATCCAGATGCTTACTGTTGAAGAGTCTGATCTGCAGACTAGACTCTTGAGCTGCATACCTTTTTAGTTGGGTCATGGCCTGGAAAGACATTCAAACAGAAGATGGCTCACAAGTAGAGGGCTGTTTTCTATTACACTTTCAAGCACAGAACCATACTCCACAATATGAGACTCATGGCTTCCTTACTATCTGAGTTTGCTATTTCAGCTGTCTTCTGCACATGTTCAAAATCATGTTTATAATCTTAAGGATTAGAAAGTGCAAATTGATTGACCAGGTACTGTCAAGGTGGTGTCAACTCTTATGGACCATGTAGATGTCCTCCCTGATGATCTCTCCCTAATCTGGTCCTCCAGATGTCCCAAGAGATCACCCATCACCACTGAAATTGAGTCCATCCACTTTGCTGCTGGTCATCCTCTTTTTCTTTCTGCCTTTCCCGGGATTAGAGTTTTCTGCAGAGAACAAGACCTTACTATAATGTGATTAAAATACCGTAGCAGGATAACTTGAGCTTGATCATTTCTGCTTCGAGTGACACTTCTCAGTTGATGTTTGACGATCCGTTTGTTTGTTCACCTGGCTGTTCATGGTATTCTCAGGAATCTTCTCCAACATCAAAGTTCAAAAGTGTCAATGCTCTTTCTATCCTGCTTCTTCAAAATTCAGCTTTCATTCCCAGAGTATTCCGATCTTCATAGGTACATCACATCTGAATATCTTTCCTAAGGCCTTAATAAATAGCTGCTCTACCAAATGTTACTCAATGGTATATTTCTTGAGTGCTCTTTCTCTTACTTTCAATAGTTAGTGAAAGGCAGAGGTTCTTTTAGTTGTAAAGTTGGTTATTGTTCCTGTTGTCATTAGTTTGGTCTTTATATTTAATTTTAGTTTCATTTTTTTCCACTGTGCTCCGCTTTTGTTAGAAGAGCTTGCAAATTCTTTGTATTTTTGCCTACCACAGTAAGGAAACACAAAAGCAGAAGTTTTAAAAAGAAGGAAAAAAAAGAAAAGACTATTCTTCAGAAGTTTTTCCATATTTTCCATGAGTTTGAAAATATTCAGAGGGACTTCAGGGGTACAGGTAGCCCTCAACTTACAGCAGTTCATTTAGTGACCATTTGAAGTTATGACACTGAAAAAGGGAGTTATGACCGTTTTCACACTTACGACTATTGCAGCATCCCCGTAGTCATGTGATCAAAATTCAGACGCTTGAAAACTGACTCATATTTATGACAGTTGCAGTGTTCCAGGATCACGTGATCCCCTTTCGCAACCTTCTGGCAAGCAAAGTCAGTGGGGAAGCCAGATTCATTTAACGACCGTGTCACTAACTTAACAACTACGATTCACTTAACAACTGTGGCAAAAAGGATCGTAAGATGGGGCAAAACTCACTTAACAAATTTCTCACTTAACAACATACATTTTGGGCTCAATTGTAGTCGTAAGTCGAGGACTACCTGTACTTCTTTGGGAATAGACCAGCAACATCATGATCCATCTATTCCTCAGACATAGGTAGAGTGGTAGATTCATGTGTCATCTCTGCGTCTTTCCCTCCAAGTGTGGGAGTTTGGCCAAAGGAGCCTTTTGGTTTTCCATGGACTACATCTGACGGTGGTTTTAATCCGCTGAGATCAAATGAGCAATAACACAATGCCAATTTGTTTCAACTAGCAAAATATTTTCAAGAGAACATTTAGAAGTGATGAGATGGGAACAGAATTCAGGGGAGGAGGTGACCTCCTTGCTTGTTCATTCTCAAGAAGAAAATATTGTCTCTGTGGATATAACAATCTGGTGATAGGTGTGTGTATTTTAAAGATAAAGTGTTGGCATCTACCCCCCCCCCTTTAAAGTTTTGCTTTGTATTGGAAGGCAGTTGCTTTCATTCATTTCCATGACACAAGCAGCCCTCTGGTATTGTGTTATCTTCATCTGCAGTTTTCAGGGAAGGGGAAAGAGCCTGCATTTTTAGCCTGCCTCCTTAATCTGTCAAACTGCTGAGTGGTGTTTTTGGTTACCCAAAGAAGCAGATTTTAATGGCAGCGGAAAAATACTTCTTCCTCCTTTGCTAAGAGGCACTCCATGAATTTCTAGATTCTTGCATTCAGAACTACAGCTGGAAGAATCAAGTAGGACATGTCGTGTCTGTGCTAGAACAATGATGGAATTCTGAGGTACCATGTCAGAACTTTGGCGTCCTATCACAGGGCAAGATTGTGTCCTCCGCCCATACACACACAGACAGACACACACAGATGCACAACCCCCCCCCCCGGCTTTCATTTATTTAGGCATTTGGCAGGCCACGGCAGATTATAAGAGGAAGATTGAAGATTATTTTCGTAACAGTGATGCGAGGCAGGTGTGACAGGGAATCCAACAAATCACCAACGATAGACCCAATACCATCACTCCTGTTGACAGGGATGCTTCATTGGCAGAGGAGCTGACTCATTTCTTTGCCCGCTTCGAAGTGAAACCATCAGAGGCAGCTGTGCTACAGTCACTAGTCCACCGCAGCCCTCTCCTCATCGTGGAGGAGCATGAGGTGAAGAGTACCTTGAGAGTGGGAATTCATGGAAGGCTGCTGACCCGATGGTATTTCTGGGTGGGTGCGTAAAGACTGTGCAGACCAGTTGGCTGGGGTCTTTACCAAGATTGTTAATCAGACCTTATCCCAGGCCACTATTCCATCCTGTCTGAAGGCCTCCATCATTGTTCCATTACCAAAGGAATCCTTTATTAACAGTCTCAGTGATTATAGACCCGTAGCACTCACCTCTATTATTGTGAAGTGTTTTGGAAAACTGGTCTGCAGGCACATTGTGTCCTGCCTCCCACACACCCTTGACAGTCATCCGTTTGCATACAGAGCAAAAAGATCCACAGAGGACGCCAGAGCCATCACTCTCCATACTGCTCTGACTCATATGGAGCAGTGGGGGACCTATGCAAGGATGCTCTTTGTGGATTTTAGCTCTGCATTTAACACAATTCTTCCATATATGCTGGTGTCTAAACTTGTCAGTCTCAGACTTTCACATTCAAACTGCCTTTGGATTATAAACTTCCTGTCTGGCCGCTCTCAGAGGGTTTAGATTAGGCAACTATCTCTCTTCAGCCCTTATTCTTTTTTTTTTTTTTTGCTTTTTTTTATTAAATTTTTTAATTAACTATATATTTATAAATGTAAACAGAGGAAACAAAGAAAAAATCAGGTTGAGTGCAACTCAACTTAATGCAATCGTTTTCTAATTGTAAACATCTTTATACACAAATATTCACAATAAACTCTCACAGAGAAATTTAACCAAAGATATACAGTGCATTTAAAGTATGGGCCAGCCTTGCATTAAATTATCTATTCTATTCTTTTTGTCTGGTTCTTTTTCTAGATAAACCCATAAATGGATTCTCTCACACATTTTCTCTCATACACAACTTTGCACAATATATGCATATATACTATATCCATAACATGAATAGTTCAAGGCAGTGGTTTGAGGAATATATTCAAAGTGATGTAGATAAATACAGGCTCCACACAGGGATGTGTGTTGAGCACCCTACTTTACACCCTCTACACTTATGACTGCACCCCCCACTCATCCCAGAAATATTATTGTTAAATTTGCAGAACATACAACAGTGGTGGGGCTAATCTCCAAGGGGGATGAGTGTGCCTACCAGGATGAGGTGGAGCGGTTGCTCTTGTGGTGCAGAGACAATAATTTGGTCCTCAACACAACTAAGACCAAGGAGCTTATAGTAAATTACAAGAGGAATAGATCAGACATTCAGCCCCCGATTATCAGCAGAGACTGTGGAGCTGGTGGCAAGCTTTAGGTTTCTGGGTGTTACCATAAAGGAGGACCTGACCTGGAGTGCTCATGTTATAGCATTGGTTAAGAAGGCCCAGCAGAGATTATATTTCTTGAGACTTCTCAGGAAATGACAGCTGAATGAAAAACTGCTGATGACCTTCTACCGTTGCTCCATAGAGAGCATTCTAACCTATTGCATTTCTGTGTGGTTTGCTTGCTGTGCAGTAGCAGATAGGAAATGCTCCAGAAGGTCATTACCCTCACCCAGAGAACTATTGGCTGCCCTCTTCTCCCACCCACCCCAGATGAACTGTACAGTTCCCGCTGTCTTAGGAAAGCTCAAAATATTCTTAAAGACTCATCTCATCCTGGACATTCTTTTTTTGAATGGCAGACGGTACAGGATAATAAAAACAAAGACAAACAGGCTAAAAATAGTTTTTATCCCAGAGCTGTAACCATATTAAATACTACTGTATAGTGCAACATTAGGGGCAATGCAATGGTGAATAGAATGTGAGGGATGTATGTATATAATGTATGTTCTTATTTGTGGTTTTTACTTGTGTATAGTGTGCACTGTGACCAGCACTTAATTTCGTTGTGAGTTACACAATGACAATAAAGATATTCTATTCTATTCTATTATTTAGGGATATTCCCGAGAACACTATTGCATCATTTTTAATGTAATCACTTTATTTTGGTGTTCTAATGATCTATGGACTTGTGAATGGTTCACGTTGATAAAGCAGCTAATGTTATTCCTGGAAAAGGCTTACTTGAATTAAGGAGCACTAAATCTGTTATTTCACACATTGTACTGAGGCAGCAGACTAAACCACTGTGGCATCCAAAGAGTTCTAATTCATTCAGTAAACCATAGTTAAATAAACCATGGCTTAACAGTGAGTGAAGTTTTATTGATTTGCTTTAGTTCAATTGTAAGGTTGGCATTTACCACTAGATGGCAACAATGATTCATGAAGATTGTGGAAGGCGTATTTTTTATTTATACATACATACATACATATATGCATGCATGCATGCACGCATGCATGCATGCATGCATACATACATAAGAGAAAAAGAAAACATAAAATGGAGGAAATAGGAAAGTACAAAGAGAAAAAGACAGAGAACAAAACATCCACAACACAATTATATAAGAGGGCTTTTCACCCATGTAAGTACAAATATAGAATTATAAATAACAGCTTCAGTAAAGGATGACCATTACAATATTTCATTGTTACTATCCCACACATAATCAACATTTGTAAACAATATTTCATTTTTCCCATCTCACGGGATGCTTCTCTACGTCCCCTTTCTGAAAAAGAAAAACATGTAAATACATTAGCCATACATCATAATACACAAAATCTTCTGAGTGCATTCTTTTCCTGACTAGGATCCAAACTATCCCATCCTATTTATACCGGTACTAACTAGCCTCACTTTGAAAGGTGATGAACATCCATTGATCCAGCAGTATCCAGAATAGCTGCAGAGCACCATCGGCCAGCAATGAAAGTCTTGAGAAATAGGGTGGACAGCACCTCACAATACATTTTCTTCACAAAGCTTATCTCTCTTCTTTCCACACCGAGGTCACCTATGCCCCAATTGCAAAGATAAGGAACTGAAAGCCTTTTTCATTAGTACCATTTCAAAGGGATTTTCCATCTTATTTCCCACCTCTAGAACACAGTGAAAGGATGAGCCTTAGGAAAAAATTACAAATTACCACAAGAGGAAAAGAAAAACTCAACAACCTAAATGTTACCACCTGGATATGCAGACAATCTCACCTTCGCTGAAAGAATACTTTTGGTCTTTCTTTTTAAACCAGAGGTGCCCAATCTTGGCAACTTTAAGGCTTGTGGACTTCAACTCCCAAAATTCTGGGAGCTGAAGTCCACAATTCTGGGAGTTGGAAGTTGAGTTGAAGTCCACAAATCTTAAAGTTGCCAAGGTTGGACACCCCCGGTTCAAACAATGGACTATCTGATAGGATACCTCCTTTTTGGAGTTGCATAAAGATATGGACTTTGTTTTGCATGATCACTGGAGCTCCATGGAGGAAAAAATATATAGCCATTCATTGCTCTTGATAACTAGGTGGTTTTGATTTGAACATGTTTGGGCTATCAAGACCAATACATATTTTCTATCAGGTGCAGGCAATGTTTGCACTGAGAGGCATCCTTTTGGGAGAGCAGCCAAAAGATCAAATGGGTAGGGTGATGATGGGAAGTATAGTAGCTTATTTACCTGATAGGAAGAAGGTTGGGTCCTCAAAGGATTACACCTGTGAATCGAGGAGGCAAAAAAACAAGAAGAACTGGGCTGAGGGCAGACGATTACAGACACCCCTGCTGAAAAGTGTGGATGCTTTTCAAGATTAGCAGCCCTCTCACCTCAGCAAGCATTGCCAGGTATGTTTGGCCAGGTCAGCAGCAATGACTCCAAGCAGTATTGGCTTCTGAGTTTGGGAATGACCAGCTCAGTATTTTACAGTGCCCCTAACTTAGGATTTCTCCTGAGGAGAGATTGGCAACTTGCTACTTTAAATGTTTGGGACTTCAATTATCATAGTAATAACATTTAGTTCCTGCTTTATTTTTCCAGGGCTCAAGGTCCCTGGTATGAAGATTTCTCTTCATTTTATTCCCCCAGCAGCTGATCCTGTGGGACAAGTAGACTGAGAGGAATCCAAAGTTATCCAGGGCATTCCTGTTCTGGAGGGCAGGCTGGACTCTTTCAGACCCTAGTTTAATTACTACACCATACTGCCAGCATGGCCAAAAAGAAGGATCTGAGGGAATTACAATCCAAAATATCCAGAGGGCACTAGATTACCCACTCCCATTCTAGAGCATTATGGGAAATTTAAAAGGCTGGTTTATTTAATCAGATGTCAAAGTTGATCTGAGCCCTGAAAAAAAAATGTTAGATTTTTTTCCCCAAGGGAAAATAAGAACAGATCATTCTGAGGTCCTTCCTTACAATACTGCATGATGTTACTGAGCCATCTCATCCTACAAAGCTGTCACTGGGAAAATGTGAACCATATATTTTTACAAATCAGGCCAGTGATCAAGATGTCTCCTTTGCGATGTCCTGGTTTTAACACTTGGTTGGCCTTGATTTAGATGTACACTGTTTCTGCACCTCTTGAAAATAGGCTTATCTCTTTGGGGAGTTGCTAAATTTAATTAAGATTTTTTTTTAAGGATAATGGGTGCCACATAAATACAGACTATCATTATAAATGTCAGTGCACTTTACAAGTGCTGGCAAAGTCAGATAATGAATTGCAAGACCTTTAACTTGCAATGTTTCCAAGCATATCCACTTATAGTCACAAGTTCTTCCAAATAAAAGCTATAAGATGCTGACATTTATATCCAAACACTCATAATTATCTTCTTATTGAGCCTGAGGGAGGTACATTTTAGGAAAAAAAGAGTCCACTCCTTCCCAATCCATAAACTTTTATTTATGATTGTTCAATTAAGCCCAACAGCTGCCTACATCCCACTCTCATCTTAGGCATGGTGAGCATTTCTCAAGATAGAACTCCATAGAATCCAATAGGATAATGTGATTAACTTGTTAAGAGCAGCTCACAATATAAAACCAAGAATCCAAGGCACTGAAGAATGGTTTGGGGAAGGCTGATTTAGTATTAGAATGCCAGCTGAGAGAAGAGCAGGCTGAACTGGAAGGTGGAGTTAAATGTGCCATCAGTTTGGAGTCATTGCATTGCCACAAGAGATCCAAGTCAGTCCTTGTGAATTCTATTGACCCTTATCTAGCACCAATTTAGCACTCACCATTAGTTGATTAGATTCTTGTATATAAATAGCAATAATAGAAAGGCAAAATACATCTGGCAAGTTCTCCCTCCACCCTTAATGTTTCTACATCTTGGCTGCAAAAATCTTACCCGGTACCCGTTATGTGAATAAACAATCATGTGTAGCAAAAACATTTATCTATAGATGACGGAATACTTGTGTGGGATATGTATTCAACAGCTCCTAATAAATTCCTCATGCATGGGCTTAGGAGCAAGACCAGATGAATTCAATGTGTCGGTACAGATGTAAAGCGCAGGAATGTAGTGCAACATAGCGACCTATACATACATTTATTACATTGTTTATTCGCATCTTTGAAAAATGGATACGTTTACAATGCATTGTTATGATACAGCTGCATCCTAAACAATATATAAAATCAGGTCCAAAGAGGTAAGCCATGGTTAACTATACTATAGTATATTAATTAACTCCACTGACTAAATTAACACAACACAAAGAAGCTAAAAGAGAGGTTACTTCAGATAAACTTCAGATAACTGCTGTCTCCAATTAGACCAGGAATCCCCAACATGAGTCCTGTAAATATCAAGGTGCCTATGGCTATCTCTCAGTACCCTTTGCAGTGTACCATTTTAAAAAAAGGAATCTAATTTAAAATATTGGCAAACTGACATGCTGAAAAACAAACCAGCAACTTCTAGTACCATTTCCCCCCCCTAGAAATACATAGGAGAACAAACATATGGCCATTTGCCCATGCTATTTGCAAGAGTGACCAGGTCATACTTAGTCCCGCTGGCTTAGTCACTGATCCCAACATGATTTAGATCACTGATCTGACCCATATTGCAAGGATATTGTAAAAAACTATTCATACTTTACATGATACAGGTTCCACCATAAAAATAAATAAATGGTAATTAATCATTACCCGCTACATAGCAGAAGAGACAACAGAGCTATCCAGATGTTGCTGTTTTGCAATTGCAGGCATTCTTGGATGATCTGGCAGCTGTCAAAACATTTCACCCTCACCCATCCCCAAGTAGCTAGTAAATAAAAGCAGGATATAATGTTAACATCCAACACTCTTCATTAAATGGAATGGTGGATTACTCTTATGCATCTTAGTTTCTTAGTTACGTTGTGGTTCTATACTTCTGTAACACACTGGATTCTTTCTTATGGCCAAGCCAGTGTTATCTTCCAATTCTTGAGCTAGTAGCAAATAAAGTGACATAAAATTAGCTATTATCATGAGTTATCCCTCCCCTGCCACAGGCACAATGTTGGAAATGGTGCTTATTAATGTTGTATGCAGGTCATGTTAAAGACAGTGATTGCTGCATTGTCTCAGCTTTATTTCATTCCTTTCCATCAGATGTCACCAGCCAATTGGAATGCATTCACCAATCACTCTTTTAAATGTGGAATGGGGGCTGGAGAAGAAAGCAAGTTTTTTTGTGTGTGTTATGGTTTTTTTTATTAAAATATTTCTTAAGCAGAACACACTATATATATATGGTATACACATTTAAAAACTACAGCAACTCTGTTGAATAGATGTTTCTACCCAAGACATCCACCACAAGCCTCAGGGTCCCTCCCCAAATCACTCTTCCCCCGAAACGCCGAAAGTATGCAAGGACCTCAGCGGAAACCGGTGGTGTAAATAGCGACAAGTTTTTTCTCTTCGGCCCACTTGATCACTTCAAGAGACTTCTGATCTTTTGGGAAAGTCCCCCCTCATTTGATCACCACCAAACGCGGTTCACACCATGGAATGGGAAATATCAAGTAATTCTACCATAGCCTTTGTAGTCAGTTTTCTCCAATCCGGAGTTCGTCCATTCATCTGAGTAAAGGCTTGTCTTTTAGAAGGGCAGCTAAGTTTAAAAGCATGTTTCCCCCGCCCGCTCTCGTTCAGCGTTTTATTCCTAGAAAAAACCATTTACTTTGAGGCACTGTAAAAGGAATTGGTAAATTCCTTTTAGTTACATCATATAAGCCAAAACTGCACTATGGAACAGCCTCGGAAGTGACATAGGACTTTTATATGTGCCTATTTCCACTTCTCCTCTTTCCTGAGTCTTTAACACCCAAATCCTGACTCTCGTGCATTGTAACTCTAATACATCTTATATTTTTGTCAGCATTGACCTTAAATATTGACTGTGGGGCAAGTGGTACTACTTGAAAACATTCTCTCCCTCTTTTCCCACTTTGCTAACAGCCGTGGGACAGTGGAAGGATTCAAGCTACTTATCTAGCATAACTAAGAACCTGTATGAGTTTTGATAGAATGTACAAACTACTTGCCTCCCTTTGAAGATATGGAGAGCGACAACAGATCTACCAAGAGGGACCATTTTCTCAAGAATTACAGAAGACACAGATTTTTTTTTCTCTTCAAAATGTTGAGCAAGGCTGATTGTTCAATATTTCAATAAGTTGGAGATCTCTTTTGGAGACGTCAATCTTCCTTCTTATGATAATCAATAATCTAGTTTTCATATTACTGATAGTAATCACGGCTTCCCAACTTTTGTTGACTATGGGCTCTTCAAATAGCCAATCCCTGCATTTATTTACTGCTCAGGTCTCATTCTGCCACAGTTCTGCCATACTGAACGACCTGCTTGATTCTGGGATTAGTAACATCCCGAAGTCAGTTAGAACTGTCAATTAGAAATAATAAAATGATTTATCTGCTCCTTTTATGATACGAATGAAGATACCAGTTCCGACTTAGAGAAGACACCAAGTTTAGAAAGAAAGAAAGAAAGTTCTATATCGAGCAACAGAAAAAAAGGGGGGGATAAAATAAGTAGTCTTCATTCAACTGAACCCACCTGTGTTCAGGTGTTTCTCATAACCCCACGCTACCTGTTCCATGTATGCCTTTTCAGTACAAGACTGGCAGCAATGTTCAATTAGTGAACCTCTTCCAAAATAAACAAAAGCAGATGTGAAGCCAAACCCTTTCCATTTTTCAAGTCAGTTTTTCCTTCACTTCTTGGAAATCTTGGCTTGCTTGTGTTTAGGAGGTGCCCATCTCAGGCAGAGAGAATCCACTGTGATAGGCAGCTTCTTATACTGGGCACTTTTGAGATGCTCCTCCACCAACTTGGGAGTGACGCAGATGACATGCTGCCCCTTCCAATACTTGACCATGTTCAGGGACTGCAAGGTGCTGATGATGTCATTCTGAGTGATGCTCGTCATCTGGCTGAGATCCTTGATGGAAAGGGTTCCTCGGAAATCCCGAAGGATCTCTAGTAATACCCATGACCAATAGATGCGGTAGCTCAGCTTGCCGAGGTCCGAAAGGGGCTTCTCGGGGGATCCCACTGTGCTTTCAAGTTTGGAGAGCTCATAGCTGAATGCAATGAGGAATTTCCCATAGCCCCGTCTCTGGTAAGGGGGCAAGGTTAGAATACAAGCGACGTTATTTCCATCTGGGGATTCCTTTTCCTTGGAAAAGTAGCCAACGATATGGGCTCCTTGCCTGTCCACCTCAGTAAGGATATAGAAGACAAAGGGCTCCACGTCAAAGTAGAGGGTCTTATGATCCAGGAATAGTTTGGCCAAAAGACACAAATTCTGGCAATAAATCTTGTGATCTTTGCCATCCACCTCATATACCGAGATGTTGTTTTTGCGGTAGATTTCTTTCCCTGGTGGTTGTCGCCACTGACACTGGCCAAGGTGATAGCGGTAAGTCTTCTCAAACTTCATATACTTGAGGCAGTATTTGCAGATCCACAGCTTGGGCTGCTTCCCGTAGCCTTCTGGGAATGGTGAGAAATACCAAGCGTCAATCTCGTAGTTACCGATATGGATTTTGTCCACATATTTCACTTTGGTGATTGCTTCATGTTCCTTCTCCAAAGCTGCTGTGGTAGGATCCATCTCAGCATACGTCTTTTGGACATGGTTGATTTCATCATGTTTGCGCTTCTGATTGCGCGTGATCTTGCGCTCGGGCTGCTCAGAAAGTTCGTTCATGTATTGATCGGTGTTCTTCTGCACGGCATCTTTGACTGTCTTGGTGAGGCCCAGGCGGTTCTTATCTACCCACTCATCCAGACGTTGGTTGAATCCTACATAGTGAACATAAAATTCCTCTCTGGCTTCTTGTTCGTTGAGCCGAGACTGAATCACCTCTGCAGAATGCCACGTTCCGTCCCCTCGCCGACACAGGTAGGTCTCTCCGATCTCCACAGTGACTTCAGCCTCGCGAGAGGGCGGCGACGAGGACGGGCGGCTCTGGTTGCCCAGGCCTCCCGCGCTCAGAAGAAAGCAAGTTTTGACAGGTGGCTAGATCAACATCAACAATAACAATAACAAACCCTCACTCTAATTTTGTGCAAGTGTTTTATGTTAAAAAAAAAGAGCAGGGCTACCAGATGTTAACTAGATTCCTTAGCATGAGTTTAATGCTATTCCATAAGTTCACAGGGACTGGAGACGCTGGGGAACATACCAACACTAGATTAAACTGGGCAGTGGGTATAGGGATGATCCCACCCCCAGGGGCCCTTTGCTGTTGCAATAGTGGAGAACCTATAATGTTATCTAGCCTGGTAACAAAATGTCTGCAGGAAGAGAAGAATCCAATCTGACTTTGCTACCAACCAATTGGTTCCTGAAGTAGAACAGATTGTATCTACAGCAAAGCTGTCTTGGGATAAGGAAAAACACATTACTTCAATAGCAGTACAGTAAGGGTGGCTTGAGGTTGCTTCACACATGGGTTGGAGAGCCAGATAATGCCACATCATGAGGAAACAGCAGAAAAAGTGTGGTTGCCAGGATATGTTTGCGCTACAGAGAGAGGTAAGTGAGGAAAACCTCACTGATTGCTACTTTTATTATCATCTATACTGCAAGCCCTACTTGCAACAGTTATGACTTCTGTTTGCCAAATCTGTATTTTCCTGTGACACAGTGTTTTAGTCTGCACAACTTACGATATTCTTGAGAACTATATAAGATTATTTTATAGTTGAATATTATTGCCTGGTTTCCATCTTCCCAATGGGAATATTTTAATTCTTGCATCAATTTTGATATCTGCGTAAACTAAGACCACATCTGACCTCTCTACAGCCTGCAGATCTGGGATGGAGACCATAATCCTAAACTTCAGTGAACAACAACATATCACAAAATTAAGCCAACCCAGCAAGCTCCCTACCAAGTAGAGAACATATACAGTGCCACTGTTGCTGCTTGGGGAAAGAAAAGAATACACTTCAAGGAAATAAAGCAATGGGCCACAACTAAGGACCTTCTGTTATCACAGAACAGCTAATTATTGTTTGGCTGGGGTTGCTAATAGCTGTTGATGTAACTTGCTGATATTGGAGCTCTTTGAGAAAACAAGGATAGTAATGATGTGGTAATGAGCGGGGAATTTTCAAAATGTTCTAGAAACAGAATATCTAGCCTTATAAATATTTATGAAAAGCCAGTTTCTATCCACATATAAATGAAAACCGGTACATGCACATTCTCTGGTTAGACATCTTCTACACCAGGGCTTTTCAACCTTTTCACCCATTGTACCACTTTTAGGATATGGCAATATCCAAGTACCACCAGTCGCCTATAGCAAGGTATCAAAAACTTGATAACACCCCCCCAAAAAAGGAAAAAAGTGATAAAGTACAGGTAGTCCTCGACTTACAACAGTTCGCTTAGTGACTGTTCAAAGTTACAATGGCACTGAAAAAAGTGCAACCCAAGCCACAGCTGAGCAAGACACCTGCTTGGCCGCCCGGCGTCGCTCTTCCTCCTGTCTGAGGTTTTCATTGTTGTGAGCATTTCTGTTGAGGATTGGCAGTGGGGTGAGGATGTTTGGTTCCCCCCCCCCGCCTGCTGGATGATTGCAGCAGATTTTGGTCACGTCACATGACCCTGGGACACTGTGGCCGTCATAAATATGAAACAGTTGCCAAGCATCTGAATCTAAATCACAAGACCCTGGAGATGCTGCAACATTCCAGCTGATCAGCGCTTCTTCTGGGCTCAGCAGAAGTGCCAGGATCAGTGCTGCTTTCCAGCTGATTGGTGCTTCTTCAGGGCTCAGCAGAAGCGCCAGGATCAATGCTGCTTTCCAGCTGATTGGTGCTTCTTCAGGGCTCAGAAGCGCCAGGATCAGTGCTGCTTTCCAGCTGACTGGTGCTTCTTCAGGGCTCAGCAGAATCACCAGGATCAGCGCCAAGCTCCAGCTGGAGCCTGGCGCTGATCCTGGCGCTTCCGCTGAGCCCTGACAGCCCTGCAGCTCCAGCTATCTCTTGCTCAGGCTTGTGCGGTGCTGCCACCAATTCAGCTCATTCCCCTCCCCCACTACTTTTCTAGGAGGGTCGCGTATCACCTGCCAGGTGCCAATGTACCACAGGTGGTACCCATACCACTGGTTGAAAAGCCCTGTTCTACACAATGGAGAGCTACCACCCTGGAATTCCCACAGCTATTTAAATGAAAAAAGGAAAATTGGGAGCAATTCAGGAGTTCACAGCAGACATGACAATTGGGAAGCTATCCCATTTGGTTCCCAGATTACAAGCTCAATTTGATATTTTGTTCTGTCCAGGAAGATATTCTGTGGGTGGGGCATCTCCGGTTTCCACAGTATGGTAGATGGATCACCATCCAGTTAAAGTTGCATTAATAGCTGTCTCTCATGTTTGAAGAAGAATTAGGACAGCCCAACCTAAAAGCCTTTAAAGGATTCAGTTGGATTACATGACATCTGGGAAGAATTTGGAGCTAATCCCAGAAGTTAGTTTGTTGATGTCCTGTTCATAACTAGAATACAAATTTACTATGATTATTGATCCAATTGCTCCTAAGTATTCTCTCCAATTTGCTTTAAAGTTGGCCCCATGATCCATCAATGAACCATGGGAACTGAAATAGCAAGGTAGAAGGGCACATAGGCACAGGGCACATAGAAGAAGACACACATCTGATCCTTATAAAGCCCAACTGAAGGTTTATACTGTGGCAATTCGTGTAGCAAAGCCTGTGTTTTTTTCTTCACATATTAGATCTGCAAAACTATGCATGTTGGGGTTTTCAGGTTGCAGGGAGGCTGCTCCCCCTCACTGGCTTTTATTATAGAACTTTTAAAGGTTTAACACTTTTATTTGGAGGAGGGTAAAATCTTCCATATTTGTGCTTGTCTGATTTATTTATTTAACATTCATTCATTCAGTTTCTGTAGCCATTCTTTGCAAAACGTGACTTGTAACTTTTATCCAGAAGTTAGAAATGCCTTAGCTAACATCCTAACAGCCTTTCTGAAGGAGAGCAGAGATGCCTCCTTATTTAAAGAAGACAATCACTAGATATTTCCTTAATTACCTTACTTTCCTCTCTAAGCTAGTATAACACAAGATCACAGGTCATGATTTTGCTTGGGCCAAGATAAATCCTTAACATGTTCAGCTATAGACAAACTGAGCAATAGTGGTTAAGAGGGTGAACTAGGGCTAGGAAGACCTAGGATGAGTTTGGGGCAGTTGTTCTATCTCAGACAGGTATGTTGTCCTGAAGTGCTGGAGAAAATATAGGATATAAAGTTAACACTTAAAGCTGACTCTACAAGCATGTAGGAAAAGATCAGAATTAGGATTTTCCTTCAGATGATAAAAGAGTTTTTCTTCTTTAAAATTACTGATTAGACAACCTCATAGGGCTTTATGTATTTATTTTAGATAATCATGCTCATCTTCTGAAAAGAATTCCAGAATGAAATAAAAATTAAAATCTAAAAATTTTAATACAATGCAATAAATTGTACTTATATAGTATAAAAAAGAGCTGAAAAAAGTATAAAATACCTTTCTATGTACAGTTAAATCTATCTTTTAATAAAGATGTTTCATATGCTTCATAACCAAAGGAAGTCTGTCTGCATATGGTATGTTGACTAAGACTGTAATAACTACTCTCCCACCTCATCCTGTTCCTTGTATCAGATTTGCCTTGCAGGCACTGAAAAACTATAAATGTAGACCTATAAATTTCTCTGCGAGAACAACTGTTGAAAAAGAGTTGGGAGACAAGATTAGGTGGAAAGTTAATTGATTATGGTTATCTTTCATATACCACCTTAGCCCAAACTGAAATATATAGACAACAGGATCCAAACCAACCAGAAACTAGTTGATTATGTCTGAACCCAGCCTGTATGAACAGTTTATGGTGTATAGTGTGTTGTATAAATCAATTCCCTTGAATACCATTTGTTGGGGGTTAAGGGAAAGGGAGGGTTTTGCCTTCTCTTTCTGCTCAAGATCCCCATGTACAATTGGTGGGCCACTGTGTGACACAGAATGCTGGACTCGATGGGCTTTGGCCTGATTCAGCATGGCTCTTCTTATGTTCTTATGTAAGTGAACCATCTGAATAAATTATTGTTCAATTAATCATGGGGAAAAGATGTTATGCAAACAAAGCCAGAAGGTACTGGCATAAATCACAATGATGAGGACTTAGGTGATGTAGTTAGAAATATAGTGGAGATCTCCACCGCCAACAAAGGATGCATGTCTCAAAACATCTGAACATCTGTACGAAGTCCATGATGTTTAAGAACTGGTGATACAGAGGAAAAAGAGAAGGAACCCCCCCCCCGCAGATGCTTCATATTTCTAGTGCAGAGTACAGGTAGTCCTCAACTTACAACAGTTCATTTAGTGACAATTCAAAGTTACGTCATTTAAAAAAATGACTTCTACCGTTTTTCACACGACCATCGCAGCAGCCCCATGGTCACATGATCCAAATTCAGACGCCTGGCAACTTATTCATATTGATGACAGTTGCAGTGTCCCGGGGTCGAGGGATCATCTTTTACGACTTCCTAACAAGCAAAAGTCAATGGGGAAGCCAGATTTCACACTTAGCAACCATGTTATGAATTTACCAACTTGCAGCAATTCACTTTAACAAGTGTGGTCACAAAACTCACTTAACCAACGTTTCACTGAAGCAAGGGAAATGTTGGGCTCAGTTGTGGTTGTAAGCTGAGGGCAACCTGTGCACCTGTAAAAATAAATAATGCAGTACTGCACACACGCCCACAAGTTAAACCCAACGTTAAAATAAAATAGAAAAAAAGGATTTTATTTTATTTTTATCAATCTTTTTTATTAATTTTTCCCCCCATATATGTTAATTTTTCCAATCAACAAGTTGTCTGAAATTTGCTAAACTAATACATGTTCAATTCCTAATCCTTGCTTCTTTTCTCTAACCAAGTGTAAAAAAGATTCCAAATTTGATAATAGTCTGTATCTTCTTTATCTTTCAGCCTCATAGTTAATCTGTCCATCTCTGCACATTCCAAAATCTTCCTGATTATTTCTTCCTCCGATGGCAAAGCTTCATTCTTCCAATATTGTGCGAAAATTCTTCTCGCTGCTGTGGTAATATGTAGAGTTAAATATAATTTCTGCTTATTAGTCTTTTCAGGCCTGATGCCTAACAAAAAAAAAAGTTCAGGTTTAAAATCCACTTGTTCATCCAATATTTTTTTCTAACCACATATGTATATTTTTCCACACGCCCACAAGTGAAACCCAACGTTAAAATAAAATAGGAAAGAAAAAAAAAAAGGATTTTAAGGACCAAAAGAGGACAAACATTTCTAGCGTCCATGAATCCCCCGGAGGCACCTTTTTCTTTTTTTTCTTTTTTAGACATAGCTTGGCAACAGACCGGCCGCTTCTCTTGCGAAGCCTATCTCATAAAAGAGCCACTTGAGACTTTCCTGAGCCCTGAGGGCCCACTTAGAAGAGGAGGAGGAGGAGGAGGAGGAGGAGGAGCGGCGGCGGCGGCGGCTCGGCTTCCCCGCGCCAGACACACAGCCTCGCTTACCTGTGCGCACACGTTCCGCACCGCGCCAAGGTGCTCTGGTGACACGACACGCCCCCCCCCACCGCCTCCTCCGTCCTCCTCCTCCTGCACAGTTAACCCTTGAATCCTTCAGCCGCCGGCGCAAAGAGACAGCAGGAGATCCGCAAGCCCGGCCCAGCTCGCCCGGCCGTCCCCGCTTTCGCTTTCCCAATCAGGAGGGGAGAACGGGAGGCTGGGAGGGATTTCCTGCTGCTGAGCGATCCCAGGCGAGGGAGGGAGGGAGAGAGTCGGAGGGGGAACAAGGAAAAAAAAGGAAAAAAAAAAAAAGGCGGCAGAGGCGGAGGCGAACTCTTGGGCAGAGTTCCCAGGCGCCTCGCAAGCTGACCGGACGGGTCACCTTCCGCGGGGGGCGACGCTGCCCTGAGGAAGCAGGAGAATGAGAGAGCGGGCGCGGGGGGCGCGGGAGGCGCTGCGCCGGGCTTTCCTCCGCTTAAGTTCTCCGGCTCCGTAGACTTTGCGCGCGGACTCTTTGCGCCCTCTCGCTTCGCTTCCTTCCTTCCTTCCTTCCTTCCCTCCTCCCGGCCGCCCGCCCGCCCGCTCCCGGGTATAAGTAGCCTTGGGCGCTCGGCAGGTCAGGGAGGCGAGCGAGCAAGCAGGAGAAGCCCTTGTTTTGGCTCTCGGCGGGTGTCGTGGAAGGCGAAGGCAGCCTTCCTTTCTCCTTGCCCGGAGGAGAGGCAGCGAAGAGGAACCGGGGGAAGCCGCCAGCCGCTGACAGGAACGCTCGCAACTTTGTCTTGTGCTGGGAACGCGTCGAGCCCCCGATGCGGTGAGTTGTGGGAAAGGAAAACCCAAGCGCTCGAGCTGGAGGCTGGAGGCTGGAGGGGGAAAAAAGGGGAGAAATCAGCCCCAACGTCTTCAATGTTGCCGGCCAAGATTTGTTTCTCTTCTTCCCATCCCCGCCCTCGGCGTCCCTTTATTCGCCTTATTTGGTCACTTTTGTGCAGCCGACTCTGGATTTAAAAAATTCGGGATTTTGCTTTTTCCGAAACCAGGCTCCGTCCTTCGGTTCTGGGTGTTCTAGGTGCTTGGTCGGATGGCTGCTTGCTTGGATTATTTTTTTTTAAAGACAAACTTTTCCAAGAATTATATCCGCCAGGCTATATAATATCGCACTCTGATGCGCTATATAATGTGCACTGGTTTATAAATGCTTCTTATTCCGAATAATTCTCGGGTTTGATTTTTTTTCCCCCTCCTACAGTTCTGCTCCCTCTCCTCCTGCATCTCCTCTTCCCGGATACCTCATCCGCTTTCTTTTCTTTTTTTTTTCTTTGCAGCCTCCTTTGACCCATCTAAATATGCTGAACTACCACTTCCATTATCCCCAGCTCATTATCGATCATGTTGGTTGGGATTAGTCAGGTTTGCCCTGCAATATCCCTGGAGGGTTTAGGTTGGGGAAATTGTTTTTAAGGAAAAAAGAATTGCGGTCTATTTCAAAAGCTTCACCTCTTTTCCTCTGACGTTGTAGCATGCCTGAAAAATGATACCACTGTTGTGGTACAAAAGTTCCCCAAGTCCTACCAGGTAACCTTTGCTCTAGGCTTTGTTTTCCCCGTAGAGGGAATGTTTGACTCTTGTCTTCCCCCCTCCAGAGTTGGTATTTTTAATAATTGTTGCTCAGCATCTTTAGCCTATTACTTACTTAATTTGGCCTCCCATCTCCAACCAACTTTTACACTATGTTTGAGAAAGGAAAATTTCAGATACTTGATTGAGTTCAGCAGGTAGAGTCCTGGAGTGGTATATTATAGATTTCTTAAGCAAGTTGGGTGTTTACACATTCTGATGGGGTGTAAGTGAACCTGGCTACTGGCTGCAATGCCATGCCTAAGCCTGAAAAAGGTGCAAAAGTGTTCACCAAGTTTAACACTTTATTTCTCCGGGTGAGAACACTGGCTTGTAAATGAGCACCATTCTGCTTCATTTGTTGGTCTTTATGTACAACAGCAAAGTTCCTAAGATTGCTTTAATACAGGGGATCTCAGACTGAGTAATATGTCTCCGGAGAGGAGCGGCATACAAGACCGAATAAAATAAATAAATAATGTTTTGTACAAAAATTAACAAAAACAATTATTTTATTGTGCTTTGAATTGTAAGAGGCCAGGGATGAGAACCAGAGGTACAAATCTACAGAAAATTCAATAATCAGTTGAGGGGAAAGTGCTCAGCCCAAAAAAAAAAAAAAAAGGACTCTGCCAATGAAAAAAAAATCCCTTTGGGGTCTATTAGTAACTCTTACTTGTCTTCTAGAATGAAATGTGCCAGAGCTCATCATTTGCAGCCTATGAGCCTGGAAATGGGTAGAAGAGGCTTGCCTGAGTTGCTTAGCAGACGAATGTGTTCTGTCCGTGCATCCTGGAGCTTTTTCCTGTTATGTTACTTATAGGAGGACTGATTACCAAAACCAATTCTGGTTTTTGAGTAGCAACTCTTATTACTTTCTTTTAAGGTGCACAACTGTCTTTTTGTAATGTTATAATAAATATAACATAAATGCTTTATTTGAAGTGAAATTATGACATGGTTGTAGAACTTGAGTAAATATGATCCTATTCATAGTCTCCGGCAAAAAAAAAGTTATCTCTGGGGAGAGCTTTTTTCAAGATCACATCTCGTTGAATTTGTATCCTGGTGACTGTGTATGCAAATGCTTGCCATCTTGAATTGTCATTAGTTATAAATTGTAGTTTGTCCAAGGGCATCCTTGTAATCACATTGTTCCTGTAAATCCACCTTACCCATTATCTTCCTTTTTCTCTACTTCCTTCAACCTTGCCAAGCATGACAATGTTCTCCAGTGCCTCTTCCGTTCACAGGACATCCCAAAGTATCTGAGCTTCCTCATAAATCTAATTATGGTAGTTAAAATGGATTGGAGAAGAGAAACAGACAAAGCTCAGAATATGGATTTTTTTTAACAAGCAAGGTACCAACTACAAGTTATTGCTAGAGGTCCAGATGACTAAACTGCAATAATTGGGTTTCAATAGTGAAAGAACAAGAGTGATCTATTATGCTCAACAGGGTCATTCTAGACACATTCTTTGAACAAAGCTGTAATATTTCTTGTATATCATGGTTTTTACATGTTCTAAGTTGATTTTTTTTAAAGCAAATGAATAAGATGGTATGTTGCTGTAAAATATTTATCCGTATGGCAACACGGTAACCCCAGTCTGAATCCCATCCAATGTGTGTGTTGATATTGTATTTTTAAATAAGATTCTGAAAGGCCTAATCCACTTAATATTAATGGTCTGCAGTCACAGCTGCTGTAGGAGATAAATATAAATATGAATCCGTTACAGCCAATAGCTAGCTATTCCCAAACAACATTTTGTCAAGCCAACCAGTTCCAAGATTCTCCATTAATGATGCTTCAAGCTAGATCAGCCCAGTTACCTTGTTCACGGCTTATTTAAAATCTATACTTTATGGAAATTCTCAACTGCTTACGGTTTTATTGCTTTCAAGGTGGTTATCTTGATCCTGCTTACATTTACATCCAACCCTTAGACCACATGCTGGTTACTTGTTAATACTGATATGAAAGATTTGTAGTTTTTGCAGTGGTAGGAACTTTCATTTTACTGAGACTGCTAAAGGTAATTCTGGGTGGAAATGCTGCAGAATTTCTGGCACATGATCTGTTTCCATTATTTTCAGTTGGAGTTAGTAGTCAATGAACTTGGTCACTTTTGCCTACAAAGCACTTTGAGTCCATGCAAGGCCATTATAGTTGCAGAGAGCTCTGCCAGTTAGAACTCCCAAGCTCCAGTTTCTGAGAACTTCCTGGATCTTTTATAATTTACCCATTTTACGCCTCCTCCTTCATTCATAGAGCATTGTACAGGTTTTCCTTGCATAATTACTGTATGCCATTGATTGTTTCTGTCTGAGTAGTTGCTTTCTTTTTCCTCCTTACCTTTACCATTGTGTTTGTTTTATTTATGTATTAGATGTATGTTGTTATTATACTAGATTTATAGATCAATAATATTAATCTACAAACCCATTAAATAATATGTTGTATACTTCTAGTTATGTATCCTGCCTCCCACTTAACTTCCCATACCTATAGCATCTATTGCTGTTACTGTGGAGTCGAAATGGTCCTCAGTGTCTTGTCCAACCCGCTTACTAAAAATGAAAAGGATTTGTCTAACATAAGAAGCAAAGTTGGACTTATTAGGTCATGCCATAGCAGGTGAGGAATTGTCAGGCCCAAGAGGAACTGTTAACCTGGATGAATCTACTGTGTGCAATGAAATGTAGAATGCTAACAAGTCCTCTGAAGTTCTCTGCTATGATAATCATGTATGTTAGAAATCCAGTTCTCGCTGTACATAGAATATGAGACAAGGAAGAAAACATGTTTTGATAATGTACTAGGCTCTAAAAATGTTTGGGCACATGTCAATGTATTTGGGTTACAAAAATCGACATGTCCTACAACCCCCTTTTTTTCCCATGTCTTCACTTTATGTGAATTTATTTTATGTGAGATTTTCAGGGAACCTGTGCTTGTTTGGAAAGATAGCAATGCAGGTGATAAAGTAGTTACCAGTATAGAGCCAGATCTTGTTTCATTTGGATGAGCAATTCATTTGTCATCTTGATCATAGCTGAGTGGTTGCTGTGGAGATGGGCAATACTAACACCAGATAAAGAACCTAGCTCATATACTAAAGCATCAGGTGATTTTGTCTTGAGGGTCAGTAAATGATGCATGTGGTCTTTGGAGTATTTAAG
This sequence comes from Bothrops alternatus, assembly GCA_034064705.1. Lineage (NCBI taxonomy): Eukaryota > Metazoa > Chordata > Lepidosauria > Squamata > Viperidae > Bothrops > Bothrops alternatus. The sequence goes on from JARGCV010000041.1 coordinate 8,827,646, forward strand.
ATTTCAAGAAGGAACACTAAAATATCCAAGGTGTAAGCCAGCAACACATTCTTATGAGATATGGTCATATTTTTCTCACACGAAAGGGAGCTTGCTCTTCCTCTTGAAATCAATTAAACCCAAGGCTGATTTTTATAAATAGCCTAGTTAATTCCAGACAGAAATTTTCTAATTTGTACATTGTTAGTCTGATTTCCAACAGTAAAGACAATACAAGTTCACCCTACTGTGTGTAGTGTTTTTGTGGCAGGGAAAGTTTGTTGTAGCATCTTTAAAATTAATTTGTAATTTTTGTTTTCTCGCAGGATTTTTGTAACTCAGTGCACCTTCTCTCTTAATTAACTGTACACACAGGCAAGTCTCCACATTAATTTGGGAATGTGCCTTATGATGGCAGGGGTGGACTGCTGGGCAATTTCTACATTGCATTAAGACTCAAGATCGTCTTGCTCCTCTGAGTTTAACAAACTACTCTGTCATCTTAAATATTCTACATTTCGGTTGTGGGACAAGCAAAAGTTTGTTCAAGCAGTAATCCTCAAGCCAATCAACTGGTTCCAAGTTCAAAACCTAGTCTGAGTCACATGTTTGTATAAATTGTTCCTCAGTTCTTCAATTCTCTTTTCTTTCCTTTCCTGAATCAAGGGTGCTTGAATGCAAAAGATATTATGTGGGTAACCCATCTAAATTTCTTAATGGATGGGTGTGGGTGCAAAAAAAAAAGATGAAGCAGTGGTAGGCAAACACAAGGGTGTTACGAAAGGAAGATGATATCTTCCGGATCCCCATACAATTCAATATTTTTGCAATGATGACATTATGAATCTCGGTGTGGGAGAGCCCTGGTCCCCAATAGGCAAGAAGAATGATCCCACTGGAACATTCAGATTATTCTGTTGCATCTGAAAGGTCAAATGTGTCAATAAACTCTATTCTTCTTTCCCCAGCTTGCTACTTTTCAAATAGGTTAGATTCCAATGTCCTTGACACTTGTGGATTATGGGAATTCCCCTCCGGACACCCTAATGCTGGTCTAAGGGTCTGTGGGGTTGCTGTTTTTTTGTTTCAGATGTGAATAATCTCTTAGGGCAAATTGTAAAGATGCTGTTTTATCACTTCAGTACTGGCAGATGAGGCAAGATGTTGGTCTTAGATTTATCTAGCTTATAAGGGAGCCAAGTTCAGAGCAAAGATTGTAAAGAACTCATCAGTTCATTTGAACTTTGGAAGAAGTCTGAGGTAACGGAAAGAGGAGCATGTTAATTTTCTAATACTAGAAAAGATGTGTATTGTTGAATTATTGCAGGGCCTTTCCCCACTTCTCATAAAGTCTATGCTTGTCTGTTTGTTTCTTCCAGAGGACAGTCCCAAAGGTGCTTTTTCAAAAGGCAACTGGACTTTGTTTTTCCTTGAAAACACTTCACTCCTCATCCAAGAAGCTTCTTCAGTTCAGTTGCCCTTTTGAAAAAGCACCTTTAGGACAACCATGACCTAGATGACTGAGAATCTCCATAGACACTCCCAGAGAAAGGAGAAATGGTCTTGTAAAGGGGCAAAGAAAGCAGGTTATACAATAAGTACACAGGCGCCTCAAATGGTGATTTGATGGAAAGTTTCAATCAGAAGTCTGGGTTAAAACCCTAAGCATATCGTCTTGCTTTTGTTCTTCCCTTTTTCCTTTTCTTGACTTTAAAAAAAATTAAAAGAATATAACAGATAGCTAGTATAGATTTAAAATATCAGGTACTGCTAGAGCAGCGGTTCTCAACCTGTGGGTTGCGACCCCCTTGGTCGAACGACCATTTCACGGGGCTCGCCAAACAACGCAGTCCGCCATTTCCCCCCCTTTTTCTTAGCTGTGCTACTCCCTCTTATTCTATTGGCTTTTGAAAGCCAATAGAATAGACTCTCTTGAATAGAGTCTAATTCTACCGGTATTGGCTTTCAAAAGCCAATAGGAATTGTCCAGGCTGTCTCCGCCCTGCTGAGCCCACCAAAAGTCCCAGTCTGCAAACGGTGCTGCAAGTTGTCTGCAGCGAAGGCGAGCTCTCCGGAAGTTTCCACCCCTCCCTGCTGAGAACTACTAAAAATGTAAGTAAAAGAGGGCCAGGGGTGGGAGGTGGGAGGCCAGCGGGCGCAGGGAGGGTTTTTGGCACGCGTGGGGCCTGGTGGGTTTTTTAACCTCCCTTGGGCTGGGCCAGCTGGTGGCCCAGCCCGTGGTCACCCTGCGCCGTCGCTGCCGCGGCCGCCCAGGAGTGCCTGGGCCTGCCTGCCACCGCCCCAAATGGGCGGCAGCGAAGGTAAGGCTAGCGGGGCAGTGGCGGGCGCAGGGAGGGTTTTTGGCGCGCGTGGGGCCCGGCGGGTGTCTTACCTCCCTTGGGCTGGGCCAGCTGGTGGCCCAGCCCGTAGTCGCCCTGCGCCGTCGCCACCGCGGCCGCCCAGGAGCACCTGGGCCTGCCTGCCACTGCCCTGAACAGGCGGCAGCCTACGCCTCGGCCGGCGCAGGGGGCAGCACCACGCATGCGCAGCGCAGGGGGTAGCACCACACATGCGCGGCGCTTGACAGGTCAGGGTCGCGGTCTGAAAAAGGTTGAGAACCGTTGTGCTAGAGAAATATGAGCAGGTATGCAACACATTTGAAATACTACAAAACTAATATATTCAGATACATCTTTAAAAGCTAATACTACGAAATGTTTTACATCCGTTTGCTAGTCAAACTCTAAGTGCCCCTGCTAAGTTTTATCCTTAACAAAGTGCTTGTTCAGTTTCTGCTTATGCGATGCCTAGACCCTGGCTATCTTGCTGCCAGCTGCTGTCTTCCCATTCAAAAAATTTTCAAAACAGATGCAGACAAAATTTAGCTAATGCATTAATAGTCAGGAATATTTTAGAGCAGTGATGGCGAACCTTTTAGAGACTGAGTGCCCAAACTGCAACCCAAAACCCACTTATGTATCGTCAGGTGCTGGGTGGGCGTGGCCTATTGGGTGGGTGTGGTCAATTAGGTGGGCATCACCCATTGGGTGGGTGTTGGCCATTGGGTGGGCGTGGCTGCAGTGGTAATGGCAGACTGGGTGGGAATTAAAAAGTTCAATCAATCAATTCCAACTTTGCGAGAACTTTTTTTTCCCCACGAGAAGTTGAAATTGATTGTACTTTTTTTTTTTTGCACACGGCGACAGAGGCCTAAAGCAAAAAGGTTTTATAAAACCCAGCTGAAGGCCTAGGACTGGAGTGACCGCGCGCTTTCCCACAGAGAGGGCTCTGAGTGCCGCCTCTGGCACCTGTGCCATAGGTTCGCCACCACTGTTGTAGAGGGTCCTGCATTCCTACAATAGCTGTTACGTTTTCTGCTAGAAATCCAGCTTCTGTGCTTCCTTATGCTTCAGTATTGCTCTGTTCCCATCCTGTTAATGCTTTGGGGTGAGAAATGGATTTCATGCCTTTCTTCAAATGTTCGTTCCAAAGAAGCCGAGCGAAAGAGGCTAAACTCTGAAAGTGGTGAGAATCTGTCCTTTCTTAAAACACTACCGGTACCATGTTGCCATGCGGAAAAAGGGCACCCCTCAAAACACAAATGAGTAGAATTCACAGTAAAAGTATGTTTGGACTGAGCATTCTCAGAATATTTTAAAGTCCTTACTGATGCTTTACTATGTAGGAAGCTTTTGAAGCTTATGGGGAATTAAAAGAAAGGGCAAAGGCAGAATAAAGTTTTTGAAGTTCTGAATATATTGGTGAAAAGGCTCATCTTCTAGCTCCAGCCACCCAGTGGTCCCCTCTGATGAAAAGAAGGAGCGGGCGGCAAGGCCAGTGGATTGGCGCTCATGAGTGAACAAGCAGAGGCTCATGTTTGTATCCCACCCTGCCAATTATTAGGCAGCAGTGTTTTTTCTTCACATTTTGGATGTTTTCAGTGACCGAATTTGCACAATACACTAGCCAAAGCTGGGAGGCAGGGAGTATGACAGGGTTTGGGGGGCGGGGGATGGTGTGCACACAGGCAGCACACAGGGTTTTTTTCTCCTTGCTTTATATTGCAACAGTCACATAGACAACAAAACTTTTTTCCCCCTTTAAATACCTAAGGGGTGCCTATTATTCAAGCAAAATTGGCTGCAAAGGGTTGTTTTCTTTTCACATTCTAATTTGTCAATTACCTTCAGATTTACCTTTCCTGGGATTATTAGAGTTCTTACCTCTTGTTCAGTTCTCAGACCAACCACTGCTAATCTGCAGCAGGCTGGGTTTGACCTTGGTTGTTTCCAAAACAATTGAGTGTGGGAAAGTAGATTTTTCCACCTCTCTATGTTCCTATGCTTCCTCTTGTAAGTAGCTCACTGAGCAATTGGTGCTGGACTAGATCAACTTGCCACTTTAAACCTATAACAAGGTTGTCTCTCCCCCCCCTTCTTTGTTGTCCTTAGGCCTTGTTTCCTTCCTAGTACCGTAGGTGGTATTTGCCACCACCAGGCTGCACTTTGAACATCACTCTAGAGCAGGGGTGTCAAACTGCCAGCCCACAGGCCGGTCGCGTCATCCCAAAACCGCGCCCACTCCATTGCCGGCAATGGAGAAAAAGCTCCGATACGTCACGTGACATCACGTGATGTCGCGAGTTTGACGTGCCTGCTCTAGAGGCTGGTGCTGGCTTTGTTTATTGCTGGGGCGACTTCTAGTTTCTGCTCAAACTTTGTGGTCATTGGCAAGGCAGGTAGCTTGGCTCTGCTCTAGATGGACTGCTGGGCTTATTAGTACACAACTTGGATTTGAGCTGCCTAGGTTATGGGCCAGATTGGTTTGCCGTTGGTGGTGGTATGTGCTATCTTTCTACTGTTACTTTTGGCAGGGCTTAAAGTAGCCCCCTGAGTGAGCTTCTCCATTGTCCCCAACTAGGAATTTCTCTTATTGTCCTGACTAGGTTTAGGCTGGTTGGGACTGATGCTATTTTGGTGGCCGGGATGGTGTCCCAGTCAGCTTCTTTTTCTCCCTGACTGGGTCTGCAGATAATTGGCTGCCCTAACTGCAGTGAAAGGACCACCCAGCTGCGGTCTTCCTCTCCTTTTGGTGAGGGAAGAAGGGGCCCCATTCACCTGGATCACACTTCAGCTCTCTACTGCCCTGGCAATATCTCTCATTGCTACTAACACATGCTCCAGCTGCTGATCCTGCTGGCCAAACTTTCCAACGCTCTTCTAGATGTTTTCCAAGCCTAAAAACCTGAATATCTCCAGTCTGCTAACTGAAGAGAAGATACTCCCAATTAAAAGTTCTCATGAACATCCAACCCACATTTTTGCGCTGGCCAGTCTTCCATTGACTGATCCGCCAGCTGAATTTATCAGATCTGCTGATTTTCAAAAAAAAAAAAAAAAAAAGATCTGCTGATTTTCCTCCTGAATACTCCTGTGTTGGCCAATCTACCAACCAAATTCTTTTTCCCATTGCAATTTGTCTATGTCCCCGGCCTCCTGCCTTCTGGGTCTTTACCTTTTTTCCTAGGTCTGGATCCCCCTACACAGCTTGAGTTCTTTGACCTTTTCAGTGTCTTTGGAGCACCCACCAGCTCAAGAAGCAGAATTTTTGGTAATCTTCCCCTGCCCACCACTGCTATGTCCAGCCAGCCAGCCTATTTGCCTGCCTTGCTTCAAAATGAGCTGATTTCCTCTTGACCCCACAAGCATGAACATAGGCATATATGCAGTACAAACCACCTCATTTGAGACAAAAGACCTTGGTGTTTGCAATCAGCTAGCCCTCCAGCATAGTGTAGGCATGAAGTTATTAGTCTCTTGAGTGAACCATGCCATACACGTGGCATCTGCTTGAATTATAGCTTGCTCAGAGAAAACAATAATTATGTTTTATTAAACTGGGATTAGAGTTAGCATGTTTTCTGAACCAAGCTAATGAGTTAGCAAACTGGAGAATAACAACAACAACTTGTATACTGGAAGCTCTCAACAACTCTGTCTGACTCAAATAATAAATACGGGGAAGGGATAAGTTGAGGGAAGTTAGAAAAAGTCTTCTGAAGACTTTGTCCTGTTCAAAGTTGAAACATGTATACCGTAGTACAATAAATTATTATGAGGCCCATTCAGTCTATATCAAAGGTGCCTGGCAGGTAATACCTAAGATCTTATCTTGGGACAGGTGAACAAAAAATTATTTATAGAACCTGTTTTCGGTGTGAATGTTCAACCACAGGAGGTGCATAACAATTGTGTAGTGAGTGTTTTTAAATATGCAGATTGCTTTCTTTTCTCCCTCAGGTACTATAGTAAATTCCTTGAGTTCCCAAAAACAAAAGAGGAAGGTGGAATTTACAAAGGGGTGTCAGTTCTACTTGCTTAATTTTTTATAGGCAAAGCTATGCTTAATAGTAAGGGATTAATTTGGCAAATCTTTCATTTTCTGAACATCTGGCTGCTAGTAGTCCTATTCTGTGACCACTTTGAAACTCATTTTGCCTGTATCAGTCTTGGAATGATCACATTCTAGTTATATAGATGTAAATATGAGTATGTTGTTGCTTTTCTTGTATTTGTCTTGCACGGTCTGCTTGATTTTGCAGTGTGCTTGCTTAGTTTCTTACAGAAAAGCTATAATGCATGAAGCGACAAGAGGTTTTGTTTTATCAGCCAGCTTTTTGCAGAGCCTGACACCGATTAGGACTGAGAAGGAATAACTGGCTCAAGGTCACCCAGAGGTTTTTGTGCTTCAGGGAGGACTAGACCAGGAATAGGCAACCTCGGCTCTTTTATGACTCATAGACTTCAACTCCCAGAATTCCTGAGTCAGCTATGCTGACTCAGGAATTCTGAGAGTTGAAGTCCATGAGTCATAAAAGAGCCGAGGTTGCCTACCCCTGGACTAGACTCTGGCCTGAGCCTTTCTAGTCTAGCACTTGTACCAAAAACTACATTACTCTATGTACATACAGTCCCCGGGTTAAGAATGAGTCTCATTCCTAACTCTCTGCGTAATTCAAATTAATATTTGTGTTGGAACTTGTACTTACAAATGGAGCGCCCAGTATTAAAAATGGCGGACAGCATTCTCCATTCAATGCTGTCAGGAACCACTGAAAACAGGCTGTATATTAACAATGTGTGGCTTCAGCAGTTCCTGAAAGCATTGCACACTTCAGCGCTTTGTCGGCTCAAGGAAAGAGAACACTGTCTACCGTTTTTAGTAATAGGCAATCCATCCGTATCTAGGGATTGTCCTTGTCAGACGTTCTTACCTCAGGGACAATATGCGTATACACATACATATATTTGAAATCCCAGGGTAATAGATATAGACCAATGTTTCTCAACCTTGACAATTTTAAGGCACGTGGACTTCAACTCCCAGAATTCCACAGCCAGCATTGCTGGCTGTGGAATTCTGGGAGTTGAAGTCCACGTGCCTTAAAATTGTCAAGGTTGAGAAACACTGATATAGACGCTTCCCTTCAGAATTACCGGTAACAAGATAGATCTATTACATTGAGATTCCTGCTGTAGGAATGAGTTCTGACTCCTATCTATTTCTATCAAGTTTATTAGGTGATGGAACGAAGCTAGAGTACAAAGTGCTCGAGCAATGGCCCTGTGTGATTTACCATTTTATTAATAGCAAGTGTGTTAAAATATTTCATACACAAACATCAGTTCCCGCTTAACATCTGCACTGTATAGATTCTTATCATAAGTTAAGTGAGCATCACTTAAGAATGTTAAGAAGTATTCTGGAACCAAATGCAAGCTCCACTTAGTGCAACATTCTGACATAGCAAAGGGCAGCATTTAGCCAACTTTGTTGAGCTCAGAAAGTTAAGTGTGTCTGTGTGTATGTGGGGAGGGGGAACCTTGGGTCTCCTGGGTGGGAGACCCAAGACTCTTTACAAAGCTGAGAAGTAGGGGGGGAAAAACTGAGACAGAAGGCAATGGCAAACATTTACATACTGTTGCCATGAAAACCACATGTGTTCACCAGGAATTTAGTTGATTCAAAGAAGTCTATACCTTTACAGTTTCTAACAAGAGCTAGTCAGATGCTACTAGGGATTCAGCATCCCTTCCCCCACCCTGCATAGTTTGCTTTTTGGTGTCCGTTATTTAGGGAGAGATTTCTCTTTCACACAGAGGTTCCATTTAGGTTCGAGGCGTTTGTTTATAAGTTGTTTTTTTATTTATTGTATCTTATCATCTGATGGCTTAATGCTTCCTGAAAGCTAAACAATAGTTGCACCCAAAGGTTCTTCACTCCAATTGTAGCCTCCTAAAGTTAACTTTCCTTTGTAAAGAGGCGGCTGGAGGGTAGTGGAAAGCGTGAGCAGACTTTTTATCTGTCCTATATGTTATCCATTTTGAACATGAGAACATAAGCAGTGTCCTGCCAGAGCAACCCCCTGGCCCAAGTCCAGCAGTCTGTTCGAAATGGTTTGTTTTTTTTTCACCTGCTTCTATATTTAGTCCAGACCATTGGTTGACTTTGGAATATTCAGTAGAGGAGCATGCTGGTGTGTTGAATGTTCAACCCCTCTAACTTAACCACTGTTTGCTTCAGAGCCTCCCTAATTATTCCTATTATTATCGCTTTATGTGCCACAAGCCCTTAACCCTCAGCTCCCTTTTGAGACAAAAAAAGAAGAAGGTCCATTGTTGGTGACAACTGTGCCAAGCAGTAAACATATTTTCATAGTCATCTTACAGGATCTGAAGAAACCACAGCCACTGGAAATGCTTTGAGTAGAGTCTTTGTGAGAGCTTTCCTGTGGATTAAGGGAGCTTCTGTTTTTTTCTGCCTAGAAGAGAAAAACAATGATTTCTCAGCTATGTCTTGGTAATTTAAAAAAAAAATCTTGCCTAGAAAAAGATCCCAGTTGGGATTCTGAAAGGACAGACCTGATTGTCAATCTGTTATGTAATTCCCCATTGCTATGTGTGTTTGGCGTGCCTCAGAAGATAATCCCTGCATTTTATAAATTTATAAACAGAACATTAACATTGTGTCTGGATACCTTATTTGAAAGTATAAGCTATATATGCACAACAACAAGAATGCTGTTGGGCTACTACTGTTTGAGGAAGAGAGTCCATACCTTACCCTCACTTCTGTTTCAGCTCATGCCCAACAGGCTCCTACTTACTATGACCACTGTCTACTAACAGTGGAAGGGGTAATAAAACTACTGTAGTGCTGCAGCTTTTTTTTTCAATGTAAACACAATTTTGGTCCTGCAATACTTGCTCCCCACGCTCCTATCGGAATGGATCAAGCTGAGCTAAACTTCTTTTTCATTTATGCAAGATAGGACAGGCCTTTGAGTAACCTTGAAGAAGATGGCATGAGGTCAAGAAATGAGGAATGGTTGCTGGTTGTCCTTCCTAAATCTTCTGGTTTGGAAAGAGCCATTGCCATAAACAAGGACAGCCTTTCCAAAGTTAAGATCCTCCATCAATGCTCAACTGGTCTCGTCATTGCCAGCCAACACAGCAGTTGCCTTTGTGGGCATGACAGTGGGAATTATAGTTCAAAAGTTCAGACAACACCAGATAAATGCAAGATTGGCAAATCTAAACATCTGGGTTTTGATTTGTGTTTCAATAACATATGTGCCTCTAATTTTTCCGGCATAGTTACACAATCCTTCTAGATTATGGTTTAGACAAATTAGATCATTTGATCAATAAGCAAATATTAATAATGGAATGGGAATCTACCCCCACCCTAAACACAAGAGAAGATGGTCAGAAAAAGAGTAGCTGGTTGTTTATTGTGTCTCAAAGCTACTTTTCCCAAAGGCAACTGGATTGTTTTTCCCTTGAGGAAGAAGAAGAAAACATTTTGCTTCTAATCCAAGAAGCTTCTTTAGTTCTGGCAGGATGGTGAGCTAATGGAAGGATTAGTTCTGAGGAGATTGGGGGGGGGCAGTTGAAAGGATCATATTTCTTTGCAGTCATCTGGTGGTTAGCACTGTCCCTGAGAACTCTTGAAGCCACTTGAGGGTTTATCTGTGCCATCAGGGTCACCTGTATCAGAGGGCAAATGGAGGAGGAATCTTCTTGGAACTGCTGAAAGGATTGTGTTGTAGACAGGAAATAGGTCAGTGGTAGCAAACCTATGGCACGGGTGCCAGAGGCGGCACTCAGAGCCCTCTCTGTGGGCACGTGCACCATCACCCCAGTCCTAGGACTTCAGCTGGGTTTTATAAAACCTTTTCGCTTTAGGCCTCCGCCGCCGTGTGCAAAAAAAAAAAAGGTTCAATCAATCAGTCAATTTCAACTTCTTGCGGGGAAAAAAAAGATCTTGCAAAATTGGAATTGATTGATTGAACTTTTTAGTCCCACCGTAGCCACGCCCGCCCAATAGGCCACACCTACCCAATGGGCCACACCCACCCGGCACCCGACGATGCATAAGTGGGTTTTGGGTTGCAGTTTGGGCACTCGGTCTCTAAAAGGTTCGCCATCACTGAACTAACCCATTCATTACTGTATAAAGTTTTATACCCCCTTTACACCCACCTCAAACAAACGGTATATTTTAAAGGATGCATAATTGACTCCACAGTATTTCAGGAAAGGCGTTATTTTTTACATTAATAGCAATACTATTCAATAAATTTGAAGCCAATAAAATCCTCTGCTCTTCTCGCCATAAACATACCTAAAGGTAAAGCCACAGATCAGTGTCTTGCTAGTGACTCTCATCCATGCCTCTGCTGTTTTATATATTTGTAAAACATACATCTGAATGTTTGTTCTACTGTCCAACTTTGGAAATTATTTCATATTTAAATGTTTTTCATGAGGTAGCATGTGTTCATCTGAACTCTGTCTCAGAACTGATCTTTATACTGTACTTCCCATTTTCCCTTCAATATTTATTTATTTTATAACTTTTATTTATAACTTGCCTTTTATTCAGAAACTTAAGCCAACATACCTAGTGTTCCTGCTTATTTTTCACACAATGACCTCTCTGTGAGGTAGGCAAGGCTGAAAAAGAATGATTGGTCTAAAACAGGGGTCTTCAAACGTGGCCCTTTTATGACTTGTGGACTTCAACTCCCAGAATGCCTCAGCCAGCGTGCCTGGGAGTCGAAGTCCACAAGACATAAAAAAGCCAAGTTTGAAGATCTCTAGTCTAAAATTACTGAGGGCTGATGGAATAACTAGTACCTGGGTTTCTTCATTCTTTGATTCAAATAAGACAAATTTAGCTTACATATTTACATATACTATGGTAATGAATTCATTAAACATTTTAGCTTTAATTACGAGCAAAGTCATCAAAAGAAACCACAATCTGTCTATAATCTAGACATATAATCATAACATTCAAATATATATCTAAAAGAGGATTTTCATTCCTGTGCCAAACTGCATATATTTTAAAATGCATTGTAAAGTCTGGCACACACATAAATATGATAAATCTATGATCTCAGTCATATTTATCAGCAAGTTCCATAGGTTGGTAGAATTAGTAAACAGTCATTCTATATAAAAACACACATAATCTGGAATACAAGCCTATAATAAAAATGTGTTTGTGATTATAGATATGATACAAATTGGATATAAATTGTGAACAGCTATACAGTATTTTTCCAAACCAGAACTGGGGAAAAAACTGTACAATTCCAACACCATTCTTTACCACTACAACTCATGCAAACACACATTTTAACTGGAAATCATTCTTCTAAAATGAAAAGCCATGGTTTTAACTATAATTTGTTGAACAAACTCCAATAGTCAATCACAAATAGTAAAATACAAGCTATGGTTCTTAAATCACAGTAGCTGGAATTCCAGTTTCAATAAACCAAGACACATTATAGTTTCATGCAATGTGTAAAGCTCCTAAGAGTTTTCCTGCTATTTCTTATCTGATTAAAAACAGCAGAGTAGAGTGGAGTCTGAGAAACTAACTTAGAACAAGTCACAGCTACAAATTGTAAATAAAGGTGGAAAGAAACTCAAGTCACAGACATCATTCTTAGGTCCATCCCCAATATACTTTATTGTGTTTTACAAAATATCCATTCTATCATCCTGCTTCTGGCGAATGGATTCACTCATCAAGTTAAGCCAAAATATTTTATGGTTTAATGCAATGTGAGAATCCAATCAAAATCCTTATGTCAACTTAGATACAGCTCTTTTTCTTTCTTCCTACATGTATAGCAGAAAACTTTGGAGAAATTTATGATTTTTTCCTCTCTAGCAAGGCAGAAATCTCTTTTTCTGATATTCCAAAAACTTTGAGGAAACTCTGGTAATAATTCTTTTCCTCGCTTTCTACTAGATGAAATGCATTAGTGGTTGCTTGATGGATTTGTGGCTGGTGCCTCCTGGCATTAATACATTAATTACAATAGTATAATGCTTGAAAACCAGGCCTACAAATCTACGTAAACTTGATTATTGTTCTGCAAATAGTAATCCAATACCAAGAAAGTTCGTTGTCTACCTGAGCCAGAATGCTTTCATTAAAGAACAGCTTGACTATTTTGTCTTGAATGGGCCTGCAAGAATCAAACTATTGAGAGATTTTAGCATTACATTAAAAACAACAGCAAGCAGACATATAACAACAAGCTTGAGAGAACAATGGGATAAGAATGAAAGCAAGAATGTTTATTGAGCAAAACAATTTACAAAACTTCTAGTCTTAATTTGGGCAGATATTTTACAATATATCACTTCATTTTACAAGCATAAATGAGGCATAATATATTAAACACAAAACAATAGTAAGGAAAGCTAGACTTATCAGGAAATTGCTGACATGATTTAGGGTGACACTTTTCACCCTGTCACGCTGAATTTGTTTGGATATAGAGTATAGATAGTGAACATGAAATTCTGAAGAGCAAAACTTTTGCCCAAGTTATTGCAGGAATGCATATTACAGAATGATCTGTAAAGGAAATGCGTACAATTTCCTCTGCTTGTATATTCCTCAGGACAAGCCTCCTGCCCACTGCCCCACCCACCAGAGAGCCCCTGGATCTCCCCCATCCCTGCCCGGCCCCCACAGGCATCCCTCCCCAGCAGTAACATCGAGATGGCCAAGCCCACCTTGGCCACGCCCACCCAGTCTGCCATGACCACCATAGCCATGCCCACCTGGTGGGCCACACCCACCCGGCCCTTGATGATACATAAGTGGGTTTTGGGTTGTAGTCTCTAAAAGGTTCACCATCACTGAGATAGGTGGTGTCCTATCCCTTCCCTCTCTGTTGAGAAGGAACTGCTCAGTGTTAACATAACTGGCCTCTTTTACCTTCTTTCAAACCAGTGGTCCTTTCTATCTAAATGTGGACTTTGCTGTCTTTGAAAGAGTGACCTCTGTCTTTCAAATGCAGATGGACTGCTGAATCTTGTCATGATGGGTTTGCTCTCCTATGTTGTGTCATACGTTTGTGAAGTGGTTGTTTTATTTTACCAATGTGCAGATCTGCACATGTCTCATTGCATTGTATTGTTAGGCAGTAGATTCAAACAAATGCACACTGGAGGGTTAAAGGCAGATTAATTCAGTACTGTTTGTTTAATATTTCAGAGATCAAATCCATAATCTTTATAGAGGACAGGGTAGAAAAGGAATTAAGCCAACTCTAATGGTAATTCTCTAAGTACCTGAATAAATACAGTTAGCTGCTTTCTATTTTATTTGTATGATGACATCTACATTGCTTTTATCTTTATATGAATATATCCAAGCAAAGTTCAATACTCAGTTGAAGCCTTTCCTCATTTTAAGGAATAAAGTGTTTGTGGGTATGGAGGAAGGAATAATCCATCAGCTCTAAGAGAACTCACTCAAATCCAAAGGTACTTTTTAGGTATATTTTAGGCCTAAAAAAAATATACGTAAAACTTCCCTGGTACCCCTTTATTTTTGTTGCAATAACTATTGGCTAAATATTATTTGTGGTGTCTTACATTCCACATTTTCTAGGGTAGCTTTCTCAAAGTTAGGATCTTTCTGATGTTTTAAATCAGGAGTATTCAACCCCCGGATCATCGGCCACTACCGGCCTTGAGCTATTCGGAACTGGGCCACGGAAGTGGCAGGCTCACCCACATCCCTACTTGCACAAGCAGTGGGCAAACATATGCACACGCATTCCATTTGCATGAGCGGTGGGCGCATATGCCCATGACTTGTGTGAATGGAGCTGGGCGCTTATGCCTGTCACTCACATGGACTCTCTCCATGTGAGTGACAGGGGAATTCTATTTTAAACAACAATTCTAAACATCACTTACGGTACTATTGGCTGTATATGGGGTGGGAGGGTCATACTTTATAGAATTACTAGTTTAAACTGGTAAGATCCATATTGGGAAAGGCTGTTCTAGCCTTTAATGTTTAATTCATAGCTTTTAATGTCAGACCCAAAGGGACTTTCTTTTTTTCCAGATTTCCTATATCTCAGAGTTTGTGATATACCGGTAGTAAGGTATTGGGCAGGAGTGAGAAATAGCACTGTATATTCAATAAACAGGCATTAGAACAACATGCTAAGGCCATTTCAATTCTCTTGTTCATAAATTACAGATGTTGCTCGCAATCTCTTTACAACATCCTTTAGTAAATTAGCCTGGCTTTGTTCAGAAGCGAGTTTAAGCCCAACAGAATGTTGTGCTTGTTTTTTTTATTAAAAGGTGCACATACACAAATAACATTGTAAGAGGCAGATACAATAATATATTGTTCAGTACTGTCTCCAGTTACTGATGCTGTAAAGCAGCAATAGGAATGACATTTTGTCTTCCATTGCAAATAAGTTGAAATGTAATTATTCTGATTGTTTGGCTTTCTGTTTTCTACCATTTCTCTCATCTTAACAATGTGGACAACTTCATTTGTCTCTTTGTTTTAAATTTGGAAGGAGAAAAAAGATCACGACTGGATTTTTGTGTGAAAAACCTGAAACAGAACAAATTCTGCCATCTGGATGTGTATTCAAAGATAGAACTTAACTTTTCTTTAGTTCTGAGCATACCTCTCACTATTGAACTGATGTACGAGTACATACCGTAAGTCCAATTGATGGATATTTGCTCTGTTTTGTTTTAAAAGGTCCTGTAGGCCATGAAATCTGTTTACCTATGACCTAACAATGCATATGGTTGCAATTATATCATTGATGAAATACTTAATAATATTACAGATAATTTCTGCAGAAATTTGAGACCCCCGATTTTGGCTTATGTTAACAGAGAAAGCCCCTAGATCTCAAATCTTTAAGAGGAAATACTCATGAAATAGTTCTGATAAACATTTTGAAAAGCACATGAAGATTAAGGGAGGGTTATAGTAATTGGGAAATCAGATTTCTCAGCCCAGCTGCTACTTCTTTCTTGCATCCTCTCCCCTTTATCTGTTGTGTACCTAGTGAAACATTCATTTCATTGAGAATATATTCTATCTCAGGGGTGTCAAACTTGCAATGTCACGTGATGTGTCACAACGAATCACGACTTTTTTGCCATTGCTGGCAATGGGGTGGGTGCGGTTTCCCTATGATGCATCTGGCCTGCGGGCCGGCAGTTTGACACCCCAGTTCTATCTAGTATTGAATTGTACTTGAACTGAAAAAGCAAATTGTTTGTAATCCAGGATTTATATTAGCACAATACAGGTAGTCCTTGACTTGCAATCATTTCTTTAGCAACTGTTCAAAGTTACAACAGCACTGAAAAAAAGTGACATATGATCAGTCCTCACACATATGACCGTCACAGCAGCCCCATGGTCACATGATCAAAATTCAGGTGCTTGGCATGTATTTAGGACAGTTGCAGCTTTCTGGAGTCATGTGTCCACCATTTGGCGCTCTTCCTAGCCGACTTCTGATAAGCAAAATCAATGAGGAAGCTGGATTCTCTTAATGACTTCATGACTTAACAGGATTACCTCTCTTAACAACCATAGCAAAAAAAGATCATAAAATTGGTGCAACTCACTTAACCAACTTGCTTAGCAATGGAAATGTTGGTCCTAATTGTGGTTATAAGTCGAGGACTACCTTTATTCCAGTGGTTCAGAAGTCTTTAAAAAAAAAACTCATTCTGACTTTTATTTTCATAGGTATCTGAGAAACAACTCAGGCATTGGCTGCAGAGGCTCCACATCTACAGACGTGGAGAAACAGAGGATTCCTACCACTTGAGACAAACCTCTACCTGCCTAGGAAGAACTGGAGATTTGGAGAGAATGCTCTTATTTATTTAGCAAGAACAGCTAAATATAATACTCTTTCTGTTGCTACAACCTATTCATTTTTCCTTTTTCCTTCCCAATTTCTTCCCACCACTGGGATCCAGTCATTAAGCACCAAATTATTTAATGCCCAGTGGTATTTATCATTACTAGACTTTTTTTTTTTAATGTACTGTGAGAGTTCTAAAAATAGTTTTGTTTCTTGGCCTTTTTACTCCTCCCATTTGGGGGGACTTTCTCTCTCACACGGAGCATCTGGATGGCTTCATAAATTGGGAGCAGTGCCCTTGTTCATCATGGGGCGAGAACAGGAATTGATCCAGGCTGTGAAAAATGAGGATGTACCTGGTGTACAGAAATTGGTAGCAAAGATCAAGGTGTCCAAAAATAGTGAGTATCTCCTTACACCCTAATGTGATATTTTGCTTTCACTTGTAAAAGTAAATTTTTTTTCCATAAAGTAAATTAGCTGCAGTTCTGTGGCTTTTGGCAAACTGGTTATGGTTATACAGTATATAGAGACCAATAGTAAGAGATGACTCTATGGTGATTCATAATGTATAAAATACTTCTTTTTATCAATCCAGAACTGTTAACAGTGTTGGAAATAGCAGCAAGATATAAGTTCTACCTAAAAAAACAATCTTCTCTTTGAGGACTATCTTATCTGGAATCTTCCTGGTTGGAAAGATTGTCCAGTTCATGCCTGATCTAAAAGTAAAGAGCCATAAGAAACGTTCTTAAGCTGCCCATCATCACATAATAGTTGAAGAGAAGGGTTAGCAGGCACTGAAGTGATGTGAACATATTCTTCCTCACTGTTGTAAAATATATTAAGTTTGTATTTGAATTATGCTCTTACATATGCAACATGTATTTTTTTTCTTCCTCTTGAATAGGCGCGTATCATTTACTTTTACCTTTATTGGAGACTTCCAGTTTTTCTTTCATGAATAGTAGCAAAGAGCTCATGGTATTATTGTTAACTATTTTCCTATTATGGATTTGATAGGGAAGGTGTGGATGCTGGTATTTGGGGTTCTTTTTGAATAATAACTGCATCATTTTATTTGGGAAGCATATGTGAAATATGAAATATGCAATATGTTAAAAGAAAACTAATTTTAACTTTTGCTTTTAATCAGAATAAATTACTTGGGAGTGTATGTTTTGGCCATCTGTTCAATACTGAGAAAATTCAGATCGCAAGAAGATTAAGTAGAAATAAAGCTTTTGTGTTAAAACATACTTAAAATATTGGGAAAAGGATATCAGCAGGTGACCAAGCTCCAGTCTTTATAAATAGATGGTTTTCTGCCTCAGATATAAGGGATTTGCATAAGATTTTAAAATGATCTGCCAAGAAAGGCAAACTTCAGGAAGCATCTCTGACACCTGCTTGGCTGAAGATGGAAGCAAATAAAGTGTGAGTGATGGATTCATTCCAGTTCAGGTAGTCCTTGGCATATAACCATAAGGGAACCTGCCCATTACAAGTTACAAGTAGAGAACCATAATAAAGGCTCTTAAGCTGCCCACGTTGTAAGTCATGATGGTCATTAAGCAAGACATTCATATGATCTCGCTGTTTAACAATCTCAATCCCTCTCTCCCCATTATGATAATTAAGCAAAGCATGGTATGCCTCAGGCATGGGGGGCAGGCCCTGGGAGGCCTAGCACAAGTCCACACTGTAGCACCTTCCCAACTAACACACGACCTGACTTACGCCTCTCTCATCCCCTAGGGCAGCGGTTCTCAACCTTTTTCAGGCTGTGACCCCAACCTGCATCGCGCATGCACGGTGCTACCCCGCGCATGCGCGGTGCTGCCCCCTGCGCCGGCCGAGGCGTAGGCCGCCGCCCGTTCGGGGCGGTGGCAGGCAGGCCCAGGTGCTCAGGTGCTCCTGGGCGGCCACGGCGGCAACGCTGCAAGGCGACCACGGACTGGGCCACCAGCTGGCCCAGCCCAAGGGAGGTAAGCCACCCGCTGGGCCCCACGCGCGCCAAAAACTCTCCCTGCGCCCGCCGCTGCCCCGCTAGCCTTGCCTTCGCTGCCGCCTGTTTGGGGCGGCGGCAGGCAGGCCCAGGCGCTCCTGGGTGGCCGCGGCAGCGACGGCGCAGGGCGACCACAGGCTGGGCCACCAGCTGGCCCAGCCCAAGGGAGGTGAGCCACCCGCCAAGCCCCACGCACGCCAAAAACCCTCCCTGCGCCTGCCAGCATCCCACCTCCCACCCCTGGCCCTCTTTTACTTACAGTTTTAGTAGTTGCTCAGCAGGGAGGGGTGGAAACTTCCAGACAGCTCGCCTTTGCTACAGACAACCTGCAGCACTGTTTGCAGACTGGGACTTTTGGCGGGCTCAGCAGGGCAGAGACAGCCTGGACAATTCCTATTGGCTTTTGAAAGCCAATAGAATTAGACTCTATTCAAGAGAGTCTATTCTATTGGCTTTCAAAAGCCAATAGAATAAGAGAGAGTAGCACAGCTAAGGAAAAGGGAAAAAAAATGGCGTAGCACAGCTAAGGAAAAGGGGGAAAAAATGGCGGACTACGTTGTTTGGTGACCCCCGTGAAATGGTCGTTCGACCCCAAATGGGGTCGCGATCCACAGGTTGAGAACCGCTGCCCTAGGGCATCCTGTGTTCCACTTTCCACCCCATTGGATCCCTGCAGATCTTAAGCTTGCTTTCCTATCCTGTGCGATTCCTCATTAAACGTCCGGACAAGCGACCCAACACCTACTCACGGAGACAGTCCTTTTGTACGGGAGCTAGGTCCAATTATTCCTATCCCCCCCGCTCCCTTCCTGTCAAACAGGACAGACAATCAGACAGAATGGGTTCTAGGCCCAGACAACAGTTTCAGGGCAAACGGCCCTTTCGTGGGAGCGGCCGCCCTTTCCATCGCGCCAGATGACTCTCTGGCGGTCCCTCCCATAGGCGGCAGACTTTCCCTCTTTGCCCGCCAGTGGGAAGCCACCACCACAGATGCATGGGTGCTGAACACTGTTCGTCACGGGCTCTCCCTGGAATTCTTCACCTACCCTCCGAATCGCTTTCTCTCTTGTCCCCAATCAAGAAATCCCACAAAGAAAAGATTAATGCAACAGGCCATTCAGCACCTTGTAAACATAAGGGCCATAGAACTGGTACCATTGGATCAGAGGGGTCGGGGATTCTATTCCATCCTCTTCGTCGTCCCCAAGGCCTCGGGGGGATGGAGAGCAATCCTAGATCTAAAAAGACTAAACCGTCATCTTGTATACTGCAGGTTCAAGATGCAAACGTTCCAATCCATTCTCAGAAGCGTAAGAAGAGGAGACTTCCTGACGTCCGTAGACCTCACGGAAGCTTATCTTCACATCCCCATCTCTCTCAGCCACCGCCAGTTTCTAAGATTTGCTTACAGGGGTCGACACTATAAATACAGGGCATTACCGTTCGGCCTATCCTCGGCCCCGAGGGTTTTTACCAAGGTCCTAGCAGTTCTAGCAGCTCACCTCTGGATGGCACCAGTCAGAGTCCAGTGTTACCTGGATAACATTCTGATTCAGTCATTGTCAGGCCAAGCTGCGCTGGCGGATCTCGAACGAGTGATCATCCTTCTTCAAAGCCACGGGTTTTTGGTAAACTTCTCCAAGAGCCACTTGTCTCCCACAACAAGGCTATTACACCTAGGGGCCATCATAGACACAGTGAACCGCCGGGACAGCATACGGCAGTTAGTCCTCCAACTCTGTGGTAACCATACGGTAATGTTAGCAAGTCTCTCCCAATTACTGGGAAAGATGATTTCGGCCATTGCCATTGTGCCTTGGGCCAGGCTCCACTCCAGGATCCTTCAGTGGTTCCTGCCCCCCTTCCAGAGACTGAATATCAGCTCATCCACTCGAAGAGTGTGAGTTCCACTCTGAGTCTCGCGTTCCCTCAGGTGGTGGCTCTCATCAACCATGCTCCGGGGGTCCTCCTTCAAGAAGTCAGATCAAATCACACTTATGACCGACGCCAGCCTGTTCGGTTGGAGGGTACACTTACACTCGCAGTGGACCCAAGGCCGTTGGTCCCGTTCCGACCTTCGGCACAATATAAACTGGTTGGAACTCAGAGCCATACACCTGGCCCTTCGACACTTCCGCAACTCAGTAGCGAAACGTCATGTACTGGTCCTCACGGACAATGTTGCTGCCATGGCCCATGTGAATCGGCAATAGGGCACCCGATCTTGTGCTCTCCTGTCCGAGGCTCTTCTCCTGGGCTCTTGGGCAGAATCCAACCTGGCCTCCATCAAGGCCGATCACATATCAGGAGAGGCAAACACATAGGCGGATCTCCTCAGCAGGGCGATGGTGAACCACTCGGAGTGGCGCCTGCACCCTAGGATTTTCAGTGAAATCTCCCACCGCTTTGGACTTCCAGTCCTAGACCTCTTCGACTCCCCGACAAACACTCAGGTACCGAGGTTCTTCTCCCGTTTCCCATCCCCAGGGGCAGAGCGCACGGACACTCTTCGGAGTCTGTGGCCGGAGGGTCTGCTCTATGCCTTTCCTCCTCTCCCTCTTCTTCCAGCGGTCATCCGCAAGATCCTCAGGGAGAGAGCGGAGGTTCTTCTAGTGGCCCCGTACTGGCCTCAGAGACCATGGAGACCACAACTTAGTGAACCTCTCCCTAGCGGAACTGTGGAGGATTCCCCCGGACAGGGTCTCAGTCAGGGGACACTCCTTCATCCGGACCCCCAATGGCTCCAATTAGCCATATGGCACTTGAGCGCTCAGTCTTATACCGGGAGCACTGCTCACCAAGAGTCATTTCCATAATCCAGGCCTCCCTTCAGCCCTCTACCAACTGTATTTATGAGGCCACGTGGAGGAATTTCTGTTCGTGGTGCTCAAAGCACCACTTGACAATTCCAGATCTGACGATTCCTCACATATTAGACTACCTTCTGGAGGGTCCGGAGAGGGGTTTGGCTCCAAACACACTACGCAGACAGGTCGCTGCTCTTTCCACCATACTTACATGTGAATCTGCAACTTCCCTCGGTCACCATCCCTTGATCCGCTCGTTCATCAAGGATGCTACTAACACCAAGCCCCCTGTAGTCCATAGATATCTCTCCTGGGAACTACCAAGGGTGTTGCGGGCTCTTACCAATCCACCCTTTGAACCCCTCAAAACATGTGATTTGCGATACTTATCACACAAAGTAGCATTCTTGGTACCTATCACCTTCGCGCAGCGGATTTCCGAACTAGCAGCACTCTCCACCAGAGATGATTTGTGCATTTTTTACCGGGACCTTCGTCTTGATCCGACCTTTGTTCCAAAGGTAAATTCTTTATTTCACAGGACTCAGGAAATCGTGTTACCAGATTTCTGTCCTAATCCATTGCATGCTCTGGAATGACAGTGGTACCTGCTAGATGTCTGCAGAGCACTTCGTTATTATATTTCACGGACAGCTGCCTTCCGCACCACCGAGGCCCTTTTCGTTTCCTGTTATCCTCCTTCTAGAGGTAGGAAAGTATCCTCCTCCACGATTGGCAGGTGGATTAGGGCTTGTATTGCGGAGTCGTATCAGGTGGATTCAATGCCGGTTCCAGGGTGCATTACGGCCCATTCCACCCAATGAATAGTCCCTGCTTCCAGGATGGCACCATGTGACCTGTGTACTGTATAGGGAGTTCAAGGGCTGCATCAACTTGAAGGAGACATACAGAAAAAATAAGTGACTAAACTGTGACAGGATGGAGAGGAGGGTTTTGGACTCAGCACGGTAGGGAAGCAGGCCCAAGGCCTGTCAGGATCCAGTGGGCCAGGAGACAGAGGAAGAGAGACAGTGGTTGTTTCAGTTTCTTTGTGGTTAGTTGTAAGGATGATCGGATTGCCCAGCATCCAAATTTTGTTTACGTGACCCTGAGGGGTGCCCTAGTAGATGGAATTTCAGATAGGGGTTGTAAGTCCTTTTGTTCAGCGCTGTCATAATTTCAAACAGTCACTAAATGATCAATCCTAAATCAAGGACTCTATGTATTTGTTTTGCAGTTTCACAAATGCCATCCTTACCAGGAACTACAACTCCTAGGATTCTCAACCAGCAAAATTGTTAGTGTTTACTGTGTGGATACCAACCATTTAATGAATTGCTGGGTGAAAGTGGATCCTGGGAGCTATAGTAGTTCTTCTGGAGAAAAAGAGTAATGAGCATAGAGAAAAATATTAGTTTTACATAGAAAGAATTAAAGCAGAAAAAGCAGTGCCTTCAAAGAAAAAGCTTGCTGACGCATGTCCTACATATTGGGATACTTCATCTCTCCTGGGATAGACACAAATAAATTTGGATTATACTTTCAATCCCCCATATCTAATTGCTGATAGGTAGGTTAGGCAGTCTTTTTTTTTCTGCGAAGGACCGCATTCCCATAAGATTAATATGGTGTGAGCTGCAATACTTGCTAGTGGTGAAAAGGATCACAATCAAATTTGAATGTGACCTGCATTTTCTTTCTCTGAGGCATTTTTTTTTACTCTTTGGGTACTGAGAAAGAGCAATACCTGTTTTGAGAGATCAATTGTTTGTTTGCAAAGGACTCTTCAAATTAGGCTGAGGGTATATGAAACTAGGCCAAGGCCCTTTTGAGTTGCAAGTGGCTGGTTCCTGATATATACAATGAAATCTCATTTTTAAAGAAATAATTTGGTAGGGAGGTTGGTTATTCCCAATTGATGCCATCAGTACAAATTTCACAAATTTACAGCAAGGTTTTGGAGGTGAGAGGATTGTAACGGCCACCCAAGCACCTCAGGGAAGTGCCCTGTGGAAGGAAAGGTGTTCATTCGTAGTCTACTTAGTTGGCAGGCCAGACTCTTGACTTTGGAAAGAAGAGGAAAAAGAAAGGCAGGAGGAAAAGATGTTTTCCCCTTGATTTACCTCCAATAGCTACTCACCTCCCACCTTTCTCTGCTCTCCTTAGGATCAGCTCCTACCCAGCCCAAATGAAGCTACCCTTTTCATCTCAATTCTAAGGGGAATTCCTGCACCCACCTTTCTAGTTGATGCAGTCTGCCACTCCCTTTGTGTTTACTTTGAGCATCACCTTTTCAGGCTACCTGGCTGAGCAGTTGCTGGGTGAGCTCTCCAATGATGAAGGGCCTTTCTCACCCATAAGTATATCCAGTTTAGGCACCTCAGATGAGCTGTATGGCTTGTAAATGTAGTTGGCCATGGAGGCAGCCAGCAGCAGCCTCTTTCTATAAGACAGGATGAGATGACCTTTTTTAAAAAACAAAATCCTTGCCAGAACCCTTCCCCTGTCTCAATGGATTCAGAATTGTGTCTTTCTGCTCAGCCCTTGGGGATCTCATGTATCTAAAAAAGGTCACTGCACATAATCAAGAATCAAGTGCCAATCCCAGCGACAGGAATTTGAGAACATGTAGTTTAATATTCAGCGGACATATTCTTAAGCAATGCATGCCTTGAAAGATATAGGTCTACAAATGGGTCTCTATGCCTATTACTGTATAAACTTATGGGGCTTGTTGGCAATGTTTTATTGAAGAGGAACAAAAATGATATCTAGCTGTGCATGGAGTAGAAGAGCAATGTGCTACCACAACTCTTGATAATTCAACTAGAAAGAGAAAACAGTCATCTCTGGACAAGATGGGCGGCACATACATTTAATAAATAAATAAGTAATACATTTTGCAAACCCTGTACCTTTTGTAAGGAAGGCCTTTTTGACCCTGCTAAGTTGCCATAGAAGCTTTGCCCACAATAGCTCTGGAAAAGTGTCCTTTTTTTTCCAAACATTTTTTTCTTTTTTCTTTTTTTTTTTGCGTTTGAATGTTGAGCAGTTTAATTGAAATTGTTAAACGACCCGTCAAAGCATTGGCCTTTCTCCCTGATGATCAATCACTTTCCCGGCTGGACGCGCTTGTTAACAAAGGGCCAGTTGGCTGGGTTGGGGCGGGAGAAAGTGGAAAATCCAAGCTCAGGCTGACATTCCTCGGGGCAGGAGGGTGTGTGTGGATATTATTCCTTGAAAAGGACAGTGTCTAGGAGTCTTTCTGCAAGGAAAAGGAGAACCTAGTTCAGCTGCCTCATAAGAACTGGTCTTTCTAAAACACATTACAGTTTTCATTTCTTCTCTGAGAATGTTACCACACTTGGCATGTTTTTTTCTCCTTCCCATCACCAGTCCTAGCAAAAGCCATCATTCTATAACTCTTAAAGAAGACACGGCCAAATGTTTGCTCAGACATTTGTGGAAAGACTGGGAATTTCTCCTCATTTTGACAGTGATTCTGTCTGGGAATTGTGTTAATTTTACAACTTCATTGTTGAGATAATTCACCTCTGAAAATGCTGGTGGAAGTTGAGATGTTTGCTTAGCCAACAGTTTGATAGTCACTGGTACCTAATCTTGTGTGTCTGAAAAGATTCACGTTTAGTACTTTTAGTTCTTCTACTGGCAAGAGAGAAGTAGCTAGATTATATTTAAAAAGCCTGGGCAAGCACCTAGGAAATCTTCTGTAACAGAGTATGTTCAATTTCTTGATCTCTGCAAGTGCTCAGTTGAAATTGTTAAATGAAGTCAATATATCATTTGTTCTTATTATTTCTATTCTATTTTTATACTATGACTGATGGTGGAATTTTGAACTTCAAGAATGAAAGTGACATCTGAACATTCTGCCAGGATGCTGAGTCAAACACATAGTAGGCTGCACTATTTTTTAAAAGGTTGTATGGTGGAAGCTGACTGTATTTCCAAACTAGAAACAGTTAAGAGGATATAATTAAAAGTGAGCCTTATACTAACTCACGGTTCAGACTATAGACACATTCATTATTCTGTCTTTCTTTTGAACAAGTGGTGCTACCTTCACATTCGTTTAAGCTTGACTAATTTAAGTAGACCAGATTCATAAGCCACTTTAAATTTGTTTCATACATTCCCAAAGGCAAACTTGAACTTGCCACACACTGTATACTGAGCAGAGAGCTACAGTTGAACCGTGATCACTGGTTGCCAGTGTGGATTGGTATATCAATACTTTATGTAGTTAGATATACACTTAAAATATCTTAGGGCAGCGGTTCTCAACCTTTTCCGGGGCTCAACCCCGGCCCGCATCGCGCATGTGCGGCGCGACGGGGCACATCGCGCATGCGCGATGGGACGCATCGCACATGCGTGGCACGACGGGGCGCATCGCACATGTGCAGTGCGATGGGGTGCATCGCGCATGCGCGGCGCGACAGCCCACATCGCGATAGGGAAAAAAATGGCCGACCCCCCCAAAAAATGGCCGACCAAAAAAAAATGGCAGGCCCGCACCGCGCATGCGCGAGGCGACGGGGTGCATCACGCATGCGCGGCGCGACGGCCCGCATCGCTATAGGGGAAAAAAATGGCAGACCGAAAAAAAATGGCCAACCAAAAAATAAAAAATGGCGGACTGCGGTGTTTGGCGACCCCCGTGAAATGGTCGTTCGACCCCAAATGGGGTCGCGACCCACAGGTTGAGAACCGCTGTCTTAGGGGCATATTTTTATTAGTTTGCAGAGAACTAAAACAGAAAGCACAAAACGAGATAATTTTCAAAGAAATTAGACTGATATTTTTGCTGGTTTGGGGCTGCAGTTGATATATTCAATTAGTTGTGAAGTAATCATGTATTGCATTCATATATTACATTTTCTGGTGGACATTTGAACCATCTTAACTATTTATATACTGAACAGAATATAGTATTTCTTTGAACTACCAGCGAAGGGCTATCCCTATTGAATTGATTATGTGCCATTAACTCAATGTCAATTCTCAACAATCCCTTGACAAATTTTTTCCATGAAGATTTGTCCCCAGTCTGATCCTTCAGATGGTACATTCACCACTGCTATAGTTAAGTCTACTCATCTTGTGGTCGGTCATCCTTTTCTTCTGTTTCCTTCCATTTTTCCCAAGGTTATAGACTTCTCAAGAGAATTAGGTCTTCACTTGGGTCCAAAAGGCATTTTCAATAGGGGCACATAACTAAGGCAGGATATCAGCAAAAAGCCCGAGCCTGCAAAGATGAAGTGAGGAAAGCTAAGGTTCAAAATGAACTTAAGGCTTGTGGCAAAAGTTAAAAATAACAAAAAAAGCTTATTTCAACATGTAAAAAACAAGAAAAAGTTTAAGGAAATGATTGGTCCATTAGTGGGAGAAAGTGGCAAGAAGGTGACAAGCAACAGGGAGAAAGCAGAACTGATTAACTCATTTTTTGAATCCATCTTTACACAAAGGGAAAAAATAGTCCAACCTATCAAAATTGGATTCTGGTAACAGTTGCTAGTCTCTGAAGTCTGCTTGGAGGTATTGGATAGTCTCTTGTTATAGGTTTTCTTATTTCAATACTTACACAAATCCTTCTGTATTCATTGGCAAGCAGAATATGAATCCAGAGAGATCAAAGCAGTTCTCAGATATCTCATTAAATATGTGGTAAGACTCCTGAGTGAATCCTTTTGTTTATTACAACGCCTACTCCACTTCTTTTGGTAATATAGACGGGATTTATATGTATTAGTTTATTCCAACGCAAAGAAGCAACTGAAATTAAATTCTACCTGATGTTTTCAGCAGCCTATTGTTCAATATATATTGTTTCAAGATTCATGTCCTGAATTGTGCAATAGATTTGAATAACTGTAGAAAAAAAGGTGGATCTTCTCAGTCATTAATCATATAAACAACCAACACTGATATATGAAGATCATTAGGGAAGCTTAATTCATGTGCTTTGATTCTTCTGAGGTCATTTTTTATTCTTCCGAAGAACTTTTCACTTATCTCTATGGGGATATATTTTGGGGGGAATCTGGATTTTTGATTTAATTTGGAAGGTCTTTATTTTGATGGGATGATTTTCAGTTGTTTTCTATAAATATAAGGCATAAAAAGACAAAATGATTTGGGAGTTAGGAACAAGGAAGGGGCTAGAGGGGATGGCAAGGAACAATCTTATCACATTTTGGTAAATGAGAGTTTGGAGCTGATCGCACGATCTTGGCCAATAACAAAATTATCTTGACCAATGGTGCACCATATAGACAACCATATAAGTCTCAGTTCAGCTATTTTATCTTTCTGTTGACAACATATCGTCAGATTGATAAATTACCCACTGTTCTTAAAAGGTTGGGATCCCTTGTTTTAGAGGGACAGGTTTGGCCTTTTAACTGCAACCTGCTACTCTTTGTCTCTTTCTGATGGGATAGTGAGGACCAGTAAGTTTTAGCTTGTTATTTGCTTCCAGGAAATAAATTATGTTTAGTCAATCATCAAATCCAAAATATGAAAGTGAATAGGGGTCAACAAGTTACTTGCATTTTTCTTCTAAGAGAAATAGTGGTAGATTTTTGCTTTTATTAGCTTTAGGTTTTTAGTATATTTTTATGTGTTTTATAATGTAAACCACCACGTGTAAACCACCAGAAATTATCTTCTGAGTAGGGTACTGGAGCAACACAATAATAAATGAAATAAATAAATTCAAGACCGGTGGCAAATTGTCCTGCTGAAATTGTGTAATAGTATAACAGTAATATCAGCTTTGACATGCACTATTGGATGCTATTTCGTCCTATCTTTTCACTGATCTCATGGTATTTAGTTTGAGGTGTTCTTCCTTTGTGAATTAAGTATGTCTAGGCTTAATCCTAAGCGCCACTTATGTAAGGTAAGAACTTTACTGTGCATGTTTTTTATATTTGGTTGGATATATGAGCAAAATGGACTTAACAAACACCCTTTTGGAATGTAACCTATTTGTAAGTAAGGAATTGTCTGTATTCTAATCACATTTCCAAGAAAGAAAAGAGATAAAGAGATAATCAGGACTGCAACATCACTATAGAGCGTCTATGGCAGTGGTGGCGAACCTATGGCACGTGTGCCAGAGGCGGCACTCAGAGCCCTCTCTGTGGGCACACGCGCCGTCGCCCCAGTCCTAGGCCTTCAGCTGGGTTTTATAAAACCTTTTTGCTTTAGGCCTCCGCTGCAGTGTGCAAAAAAAAAAAAGGTTCAATCAATCTGTCAATTTCAACTTCTCGTGGGGAAAAAAAATCTTGCAAAGTTGGAATTGATTGATTGAACTTTTTAGTCTCACCCAATTGCCGTTACCACCGCAGCCACGCCCACCCAATAGGCCACACCCACCCGGCACCCGACGATGCATAAGTGGTTTTGGGTTGCAGTTTGGTCACTTGGTCTCTAAAAGGTTCGCCATCACTGGTCTATGGCTTGCCTGTCTCCATTCTGAAATGACCACAGGTGCCCACCACTAAATGAGGCCAATAATAGGACCTTGCTCTCTTTTGGGTGTTGTTAAGTGGGGAAACACTCTCCATTGAGATATGTTGCAAGGGGCTTTGGTTGGCAGTCTTGAAGTCAGAGTTGGAAGGAGAGAGTACATGAAGAAAGTTCATTTCTCTAGATTTAAGTATCTCTTAAACAATAGAAAAGAGCCAAGAACATACTTAGTTACCTTGTCCTTGAAAGCAGTTAAAAGATGGACCATGTACATAGGGAGTATTTGACTTTGTTGAGACCTACTTTTATGACAATAGTCTGCAGAACTTGAGTTGTATATAAAGTCACAGGGTAGCTATGAGCCTCTCTATTTACACTTGGGATATAAATCTCCATCCCACGACCAAGTTAAAAGTTTATCAGATCAAATCTGGGTAACATGGAAGGAAAAATATTTCAGAGAAAAATTTTATCAGTATTTGAAACTGGGGGTCACCGAGTTCTGACTTATCATCTTTCCACCTCTCTCTGGTCTGCTTGTCCCCTTGGAGGGGTTCTTGTCCAGCAGCAGCTTAGATGTGTGCCAGCAAAAGCATTCCTTCCTACATTGGGATCTCTGGAATTCAGATTGCTTCTTGTGGGATGTGAGGCTTTCAACTCTCTCTCTCTCTGTTGTAGGGAAAATATAATTAGCCGTTTCCTGTCTGACCAACTTGGACATTCAAGTAGTTGATAACACTCACTATATGACAATTTCTGCACTCAACACATGTATGTTGAAAAATTATAATAAAAAGTGGAAGAGGGAATACAATTTAATTTAAAAAAAATTCCTGCTAGACCATTTTTTTTCTTAGATATGGATAAAAATCATATATTTCTGTCCTGCCACCCCTTTTCCTTTTTTCTGCTAATTCATATCACCAGCTAAACTTCCTTTGTTGAGCCTCAAATCAGAAGCATGGAGTCCTCAGCAAACTAAGATAAGCACCGATAAGCACTTGCACTAACATTGTGTCTGGGAGAGCCACCTTGAAGGAATCCGAATCCGACGATAGGGCTATTCTAAAGAGAGAAAGGTACTGTTTCTTTGCCCTTTTTCTCATACTTATCGAGCCCCATCTTCCTCTAACCCAGCGGTTCTAAACCTATGGGTCGCGACCCCATTTGGGGTCGAACGACCGTTTCGCGGGGGTCGCCGGACACCGCGGTCCGCCATTTTGTTTTTTTGTTGTTGTGTTTTTTTCCTGTCGCGCGCGCGCCACGCATGCGCGGTTCGGGCCGTCGTGCGCGTGCCGCGCATGCGCGGGTCGGGCCGTCGCGGTCCGCCATTTTGTTGGTTTTTTTGTTTGTTTTTTTTGTCGCGCGTGCGCCACGCATGCGCGGTTTGGGCCGTCACGCGCCACGCATGCACGGATCAGCCCATCGCGGTCCGCCATTTTGTTTTTGGGGGTTTTTTTGTTTTTTTTCCTGTCGCGCGCGCGCCGCACATGCGCGGATTGGCCCGTCGGGGTCGCGCCGCGCATGGGCGGCACAAGTGGGGTCTCAACCTGAAAAAGGTTGAGAACCACTGCTCTAACCCAAGGGATAGCCAAGCTATGTAGTTGGGGGTACAAAGGCTACTTTGCCATGCAGTTAGGAAGTGAGGAATGGAATATTTGAAGCCAAGAAATGTTTGAACAGTACAGAATACTGTACTAAAGTGAGAAAAGAGGCAGAATGTCTAGAAAAGTCCCATCATTGTCAGTATCTCTAGGATTTGATCTTAGATTCAAATGGTTCCCCTGTATTCCATTTGAATAATATGGCTGCCCAAGATTTGGTAGGAGAGTTGTTTTACTTCTAAACAGCTTGAGTTTATTATAGCCTAAAAGTAGCTCTCTCTTTATAGAAAATTTTTAACCCACTAACTTATATGGGACCAGAAAATTGGGTCAATTAAATGAGCAACAGTTAAATAAGCCATTGAGTAGGCTATCATACAAAAAATAACTATATGCAGTAGGTTTCTATGCACTCTTGAGAAGAGAGAATTTGAGGCTGTGGCTCCTGCGAGAGCCCCTCTCATTGGGGACTAATGGAGCTGTGTTTGCAGAGCAAAGCGGTGATTTTAGGCACAGCTAGAACCAGAATTATCCAAAGGTCCAATTGAAGCCATATGGCTCAGAATCATCATTTCTCCTGTTATCTTCTGTTTAAAACAGGAGTGTCAAACTGCCGGCCCGTGGGCCAGACGTGTCACAAGGAAACTGCGCGCACCCCATTGCTGGTAATGGGGGGGGGAAAGCTCCGATACGTCACGTGATGTCATGTGACGTCGTGAGTTTGACATGTCTGATTTAGAAGCAGCTTTCAAATGGCCTTCCCTCTATATTTTGAAATAATAATGTCATTATTGTACTGTAATTCTTGTTGGATTGGATGCTGTCTAGAGCCAAACAAACTTGCAATGTGTTGATGAGCATAATAGGTAGAGAGCTACCACTTGCTTCAAAATGTTGAAAGCAGTGTTTTCTGACATGACACGAGCTCTTTCTCTTTCAACATTATAATACACATACAAAAAAGGATGGAGCTTGTGTTACGTCTCTGTAGCTGGGTTGTAGAGTTGAAGGACCACATCCTCCAAGATTGTCCAGGTTACCAAATGTTGATCTACATAACAGAATAAATCCCTCTGACTTGGATTTGTGAAAGTGCTTAAATCTACAGCAGCTCTTGAGAATGTTTACAGTGTCAGGACATCCCATGGAATCAGAACTCCTCCTGGAGTTTTCCCAGCTTTAGCTATAGCAGCGGTTCTCAACCTTTTCCGGGGCTCGACCTCAGCCCGCATCGCGCAAAAAAAAAAAAAATGGCGGGCCCGCACCGTGCATGCGCGGCACGACGGGGTGCATCGTGCATGTGCGGCGCGACGGCCTGCATCGCGATAGGGAAAAAATGGCCGACCAAAATAAAATGGCGGACTGCGGTGCTTGGCGACCCCCGTGAAATGGTCGTTCGACCCCAAATGGGGTCGCGACCCACAGGTTGAGAATCGCTGAGCTAGAGATACCAGGGACTGAGCACGAATGAGACTGTCTGCACGCAAGGCAAGGAGTCTAGCAGAGCTGCAGCCTCTTCATGACAAGGAAGAGTTTCATAAGGCTGGGAAGAGGGAAACTAGCAATGTTTTCTGATTCAAGGATTTCTTGTAAAGAGAAGGAAGGTAAGGATATCTCTTTTCATAAATTGGGCTCTTGCTGTTTTGTGGAATTGCATTTCCCATTGACCTAACGCTTCCCGCAGAAGAATAGTTTCATCTGGAAAGGATTCTCTGGAATGTTTGCTGCAGTGCAGATGAATTTCCAATCAGACTTTGAAAAGAGCTGAATCTGCCAAATTACTTTATACATTCATATTCTTGCAGTGCTTGTGTTTTGAAAGACGCACAGCATGGCTTGGCAGAGGGCCAGGGCCAGAGTGTGCTGGTAGTAGTAGATGGTGCTTCAGAAGTATGGAAGTGCAACAATTTCCCTACTCCCTCCTTTCGCTTCCAAACCTGAAAAAGGAGGCAGGAAGAGAGAAATATTCCTCTCCCTCCCCCCATAACAGAGGTACATGTGGACTCACCCTATCCCCAAAGTTGAATTCAGATTTCAGCTTGGAGGCAGAGTCTTGCAGCAGTGTACACTTCACCTGCATTAGTAAGTTTTCCAGTGGTTTATAAGCCTGTCTGGAAAGGCCTCCTAGCCACCGCTCTAGTTTAGCAATTTGATCTTCTGGCAATAGTGCAGATGATATCATCCCAATCAAGAGGGTAAAAGGCAGGCAAGGCTCTGTGCAACTTAGTGGTTGAGCCAAGGATGTTACATGCGTGTGCACAGGAAACCACCAGCAACCACAGATAAGGAAAGAACTGCATACTGGGATCATTTGTCATGAGATAAAGGGACATACACATACCTCTACCTTTTTCCCCCTTTCATAGGCCACCATGGATGGCAGCAGAATATGTTAAAAGAAACTGAGGTGTATGAACCCGCTATACATGTCTTTCTCTTCCTAAAATTCTGTCTTTGCATTACAAAATTATCATGTCTTACTCAGAGAAGAAGGATCAGGCTTGTACTTCTACTACAACAATAAGATAAACAAAAGTCATAGTTAAGATGCTCTATTGATTCTTATGTTGACTGATGGCTCCAACTCCACTGGTCCTGTCAGTGGGCTTCTTTGGGGATTTTGCATTGCTACGTTCTGGTTTATTCCTTTACAGAAGTAAATTGTCTGGTTCTGAGCTTGGTGTTTGCTAGAAAAATGCACTACAAAACTCAGAAGGAGCTGTCTTTGTTATGTACACAAAGACATGGCAAAGTGAGATTGGCCTCAAATTGCATTGAGCTCCTGTGCTGCAGAACTTGCCACCTGGAATATAACTGAGATATGAACGGCCAGAACATTAAGGCAAAAGCTAGAGTAGAATTCGACAAGGTGGGCATTCTACATTTTTTCTGCTAGTTGACTGGATAGGCCATTTGTTTTCTTGTGGAAAGGGCTAGAGGAGACATCAGTCAGGCCCTGATATTGATGATGCTGCACAAGGCAAACTCATCTGAGAAAGCCCACCCACTCCCATTTCAGAATTGCCATTCTGATGGACCCTTGGTCTTCATTCCAACTCTTGGTCTTCCCTCTGCATGTGCACAGAACCTTGCTCTGGCGTTATAACAGAGACCATACAGAAAAGCAGCAGAGCAGGTTGTAGACTGGCTTTTGAAGAAACCAGTTCAGAGGTTCTGAGTACAGGCCTTACGAATAAACTAGAAGAAATATTTTTACCAGAAGGAGCCTGTATGAGTTGTTGGGGCTACGTTTTCTCCTGTAAGGCCAAGATTACCCTGTACCTACCGGTAGGTGAATCACTAGCCAGAGATAATGCCTCTTCATTGACAACTCCTCCTCCCCCCTCCAATCTTACCAACAGATTGTTTTGGTAGGTTGTAATAACAAAATCACTGAGATTTTGGAAAGATTTTCTAGTGTGTTCTATTCTTTCATATACAGTGGGGAAAAGTACATGCATAAACAAATTGGTTTAGTATACATCAGATTAATTAGTTTAACATTCATTCCATCTGAAAGTGAAGTGCCCTTTAAGCTGAATACTTACATAAGTTTTCATGAGGCTTGTGAAAAGAATTATCCTGCTTTTTGATGCATCTTACTCCTTGGAACCAAATATGCTGTGGGTGAATGTTTCAGAAAGAGCAGTGAATTATAATTCTAAAAAGCCTCATTTTGCAAATAGCTGAAAGAAGGCATTAGTCAACAGAATGGATGACAGCAAATCCCTTTAAGGCAACGACAAAAACAGTTTAGTTCATGAAATTTGAACTGGGAATGAGAGAAGAAAATTCCATATTTGTGCAAGAAAAGGGAACATTTAAATATGCATAAGTCAAAAATCTAATTATTATTACTCACCTTTTTCCCCCTCCCCCTCCCCCAGAATCAAATGTATAACTTTAGCCAATGTCTGTAAAATCAAATTAACCCGATCTGGCATCTTCAGCTATGCAGGTTTCAATTCTCATCAGTGCCAGGATACACCAGTTGCCCATCACATCTGGAGAGCTCCAAGCTAGAGAAGATTGGTGTAAACTGAATGCAGAAGCTCTGTACTTGCAGAAATAGAGGAGGCAGGATAGTAGATAGACTAGACAGATGGCCTATTGCAAGGAGAGTGGAAGGATAAGCACTCTTCTACAAGTACTCTGTCCAGACATCATGCTAAAAGAGAGTGAGGCAGCCCATCAATTTATGCCTTCTTCCATTTAAAAAAAGAAGGGTGGGGTGAAATTGATCTGTTCTTGCAAATGGCCAGGGAAATTATTGGTTGAATAAGAAGTCCAGAAACAGGACTGGAGCCACTTGCAAATTAACATTTTTGCATTTCATTCTTCCATGCTGATTTTCTGGATGAATATGTTATTTTATTTATTTCTTCACTGTTATAGATACTAGACATTTATTGCTTTTGAAGTATAATATTCAGTTAATTCTTAATCCCCCTCTTCTCCTTTAAGCTTTGAAGTAAGAAGAAACATAGGGCAGCTTCACCACTCTGGGCTCCTATGGGGGGAGAATAAGTACATAAATAAAGCAATAAGTAATGCAACAAAAATAATAAATCTGCATTCATGTTGGAAATGGTATGTATCTTGTGTGCATGTCTCGTACAATACAGGAGCATATAGGAAGCAAAAAAATCTTTGGTAATGGGTTCTATAGAAGAGACACTTCTGTCATCCTTAGGCAATAATTATATTTATGGAGCAGATGCCATTTCTGTTTAAATGTAATGTGTATGTGTTACCATGAGTGAAGCTAATTCTGCAAGCAGTAGAAGACATAGATGCTCAAACTGATTCACTCTTTGAACTACACAAACACACTATGGCCAGATTTACTGTCAATGATCTTATTAATCTAAATATCTATGTTATCTTCATTTATATCATATATTTACAAAACTTTAAAAAAAACAGAAAGAACCATATGCAGTAACTTTCTGTACTATATCAGCTGTCAAATACATTATGGGATGTACAGTTCTACTTTGTAAAAATTAAAAAATATATACGGGCCTTTCTAGATATGTAAGTGATGAGGGCTATAACAGAAAAGGCTTCATTGTTTTTATATAGTGATCAGGCTTCCATAAAAGATGCAGAGCTGTATTAAATAATATAAATATAGAATGGAGCCCAAAACCAAACTGTGGAGTAGGGCATCTTTAAATAATTAACCATTTAATTTATCTAGCTGGAGGAATGTAAGATAAACTGATTTGAAATACACAGTATGTGTCCTGGTTCATGCAACTCTAATATAGAGATAATTTAGGAAATTAAAATTATACAGACATTCTGAAGACATTCAGAAATGAAAGAGTGGTAAAGCTCGGAAGCATGCCATTACAAGGCTAAATAACTGAAACTTATCACAAAGTAAATGATAAGTAGAATGTAATCTGGGGGGGGAATGCAATTATTTATTGGCATACGAATTATGCCAATTTCATCTAGCACTTGAAGTACACATTTTATCCAAAATCTGAGATCTCAGAACTATCACTATTATTTACAGCAAAATGTTCATACAATTGTTAGCCAGTCTGAACTTCCCATCAGCCTAGATCATACTTACATTCTTATATGCTGGCTGGGAATTTTAGGAGCTGCAGTCCTAACTGCAAGGTGCTAGAAAAGAAAATGTAAAAATAAGGAATGGAATGCAGGGTGCTAGAAGACTGGTCTCCATTGTCAGGTAAAGGGAAGAGGTGGATGGGATAAAGAAAAAAACTTACTTGTTGTTGAAGTCATAACATCTGCAGGTACTCAAGAGTCTTGGGAATGTAGGAGGGGATAAGTATTGTTGGAACTAGCTCACAGAGAAAAGAATTTTAATGGTACTTAATAAGGATGTTGGCTCATGCCTTCTTAAAGTTTTTTAAACCATAGAAAAACAAAGGTGATGGTGCATCACTTTGGTTCCTTTCTTATACCACATTGGGGATATCGTGTTCTGCTTCATCAAGTGTTTCATTTCATTTGAACCTCTGCCACTACCACAATTCAACTATTACACTTCTGTACCCATGTAGCGTGT
This sequence comes from Bothrops alternatus, assembly GCA_034064705.1. NCBI lineage: Eukaryota > Metazoa > Chordata > Lepidosauria > Squamata > Viperidae > Bothrops > Bothrops alternatus. The sequence goes on from JARGCV010000041.1 coordinate 8,863,842, forward strand.
ACCCATTTAGCATGCCTCTTGACTCATCCAGTTCAAAATAACACACCGTATAAAATGCAACCAACAAATTATTGTGTGGTTGGAAAAATCATGCACACAAGTTCAAATAATATAACAAAAATCTGATCAAGAATAGTTTAGGGACATAATTTAATGTGCCCATTGGCAAACTATATTAGATACCATCAGCTGAACTCTTACTGCTTACGAAAGATAGATCAGTAACATCATCAGTCTAGACAGAGGTTAGAGTTCCAGAACACTTTGGCTAATTATTACCACCGTAGGATTTGCATAAATTCAGTGTCTGTTTTGTTGTTGGCTATTTAAATGGAACAATGCTTACTGACCAATTAACTAGTTCTGCTTTCTTCTTAGACAAAGTGCAGCAAACTGGATGCTTTTTTAATGTAGTAAAATCTGTAGAATGCTTTTACTCATTTGTGGATTTTTATAAATCATCCAGATCAGTGGTTCTCAACCTTTTTAATGCCGTGACCCCCAACCGGTCATAAGTCGAGGACTACCCAACCGGTCGTAAGTCGAGGACTTCCCAACCGGTCGTAAGTCGAGGACTTCTCAACCGGTCGTAAGTCAAGGACTTTCCCTTCCTGAGAGCGCCGCACATGCGTGGTGCCGCCCCCTGCGCCGGCCGAGGTGTAGCTGGTAAGGGGCAGCCACGGCACAGGGCGACCACCGGCTGGGCCACCAGCTGGCCCAGCCCAAGGGAGGTAAGGCACCCGCCAGGCCCCACACACACCAGCAACCCTCTCTGCGCCCACTGGCCTCCCACCTCCCACCCCTGGCCCTCTTTTACTTACATTTTTAGTAGTTGCTCAGCAGGGAGGGGTGGAAACTTCTAGACAGCTCGCCTTCACTGCAGACAACTTGCAGCACCATTTGCAGACTGGGACTTTTGGCGGACTCAGCAGGGCAGAGACAGCCTGGACAATTCCTATTGGCTTTTGAAAGCCAATAGAATTAGACTCTGTTCAAGAGAGTGTATTCTATTGGCTTTCAAAAGCCAATAGAATAAGAGGGAGTAGCACAGCTAAAGAAAAGGGGGGAAAATGGCGGACTGCTTTGTTTGGCGACTCTCGTGAAATGGTCGTTCGACCCCAAATGGGGTCGCGACCCACAGGTTGAGAACTGCTGATCCAGAGGATAGTGCTCAATTTATTGTTCCAACCATTTGTTCATTCTTTTTGTACTATAGAAAATCCATTAAGTGGGAAAAGATGGGATAGCTGTGAAATATTTTGGCACAATTGTCCTAGCATGATAGCATAACATCATGGAAATACATATTTCCATTCCTGATTTTTACATTTTCTTTTCCTTAGCCAAAAAATATAAGATTATATTGAAGATGTCATGGCATCCTCTGATTTCTGTGACTGAACTTACCTTCCATCAATTTTAGCCTCTAATTTAGTTGAAGAATTACAATCTACAACAACACAAAGTAGTGTAATCTATATATTATACATAAATCCATATACATGACTTGTGCAGAAATAGCTGTTTTTGAAAAATCTACTGCTTGGTAGTTTAATCTTTTACATTAGCATTTTCTTACTATGAAAATAAAGAAAGAAATGGGTACATATTCCACTTGCGGTCTCATATTCCCATCAATTGGTACCACATTTAGAAAAATATGATAGTCTGAGCAGCAGATAACATGCACTTGAAGTCAACAAGTGTGTCATATTTGTCTAAAATTGCCTGCCCTATGAAAATGATTGTTTTACCTGGGATTGTTTTCTTAACATAATTTGTTTTCTATTCATTGTAAAGGCTAAAGCTGGTGAGGAGTTCTCAGGCTAGACAGCACAGTTACATAAACATTGAGCAGATATCTCTCAGTCTCAAGGATAGGAAGAGAACAGCCACATTTTCACAGACTTCAAAAGGCAGGAAGAAACAGTCTATAATTTAAACCTTTGGGCAGACAAAGAGAGACTGTATGCCTTGATTTCACTGCTCTACAATAGGTAGCTGTTTGGGGCATATATCTGTCATAGCTGTAATAAAGCTGCTTACGTACCGGTAATTGTCTCATGTCTATAAGCTTATGTTGTAAGCAAGTTCCAGAATATGGGGCAAAATCTTGAAGAGCCCAGATTTATCACCATGCCTGATGTGAAGGTCAATACATTAAGGATGCTTGTAGTTTTTAATCTGATCCTTACAAACATGGAGCTCATCCATTTTACAGAGCCCTGTAATATCATCCTATATTTTATCCCACATAGATGTTAATGTATGGGATGTCTATAAAAGAATGAGTCTATGAATACTGAAAAGAAATGCTAACCTCCCATGTGATTACTTTTCAGTATTATTTACAATGCTTGTTGACCATTCCAATCATACTGTATTACTGAGGGTGATGCTCAACAGGTGAAAAAAAACCCAAATGCATCATAATTATTTTTAAAAAAATTACAAATCAGCAAATGCACAGCTGGGAGGGGTATCTCAGATTTGGATAAAGAAATCTAGACAGATGTTTTTCTTTTTCTTGCTGGTCATCTTGCATGAGGCCCCAGATTGTTGGGGGCCATATGCTGACTCTGTAAACTGCTTAGAGAGTGCTGTAAAGCACTGCGAAGTGGTATATAAGTCTGAGTGCTAAGTGCGATTGATAAGTGCTATGGGAGAATGTCTTCAAGTCAGAATTGTCTTTTTTTTCAAATGTATATGGAAAAGATCTTCCACCATAGAGTCCCTGCAGATTTCGAACTATCTTCTTAAAGAGGGCATCATGCAATGTACCAGATAACATAGACCAGTGTTTCTCAACCTTGACAATTTTAAGGCATGTGGACTTCAACTCCCAGAATTCCACAGCCAGCATTGCTGGCTGTGGAATTCTGGGAGTTGAAGTCCACATGCCTTAAAATAGTCAAGGTTGAGAAACACTGACATAGACCCATTTACTTTGAGACTGTGAGAAAGTTAAATATACTTTTTTTTTCATCATATGCCATCGTTTTAAGCTTAAATATAATTTAAAAAGAAACAAGATTATTATTGTTAGTTCTAGTAATACTTAGCAATAACCAGAGTAGTGTACTTTTTGGAAACAACTGTAAGCTTTTCCTAAGCAAGATTAAGTGGTTTTGAGTTTTATAGGCAAAGAATTGGGGATTGGTAGTCAGTTATAAAACCAGCCTAAGACAGTGATAGCTGGAAAGAATGTTAAGAAACTGACAGAATAATCTTATCCAAGTAAGACAGGATTTACTTGGACCCATTGAATCATATAGATCAGCTTATTTATCCCATTATAGCATTTATAGGTTGCTGAGAAATATATTTCTTTCAAACTGTGAATTAGCATCCATCTTCAAAATACTTCTTGCTTACGAATATGTACAGAATGTTCTTGGAAGACTTAAGCCATCCTGAATGCCTTTCAGATGTGCTAGACTACAGTTCCCATCATTTTCAGCTAGCACGGAGTTAGTTCATCTGAAGAACTCCTGATTGTAATGCTGTGAGACGTTCTACAGTGATACGGTAGATACACACATATGTGCTCATGTTACTTTGAGTTCTTGTTCAGCCCTAGAAAAGGTGTGTACCGTTTCCTTACTGCCAGTTCTCTAATCTAATGTTCTGTTGCTTTTTTTTTTTTTTTGTTATAACCTCAGAGTTCTGTGTCTTGGAGCATCTGTTTCCTGGACTATATTTAACAATACTTCCTGGCTCCTTGTTGTGTTCTTAAGGAGACCTGAGCCTGAGGAAGAATGACTTTACCCACTTGGAAGGATTTTTTTTTTGTATCCTGTCAGTGTCTTCTTAACTCAAATACAAGATTTTCAGGGATTACACAGCTTCCATGTGAGGCTGGGAAATGGCTCACTTCTTTAAGGAGGAAGTAGTAGGTTTCATGTCTGCATCCATGCCTGCTCTAAAGCACCTTTTCGGTTTTAATGTGAAATGCACTACATTCCTATCTGCAAGCCCTATGCAGAATGCTGTAAATCTCCTGGTTCAGGTATTAGAGCGTGAGCCATACAATCTTGTATCAATAAAGAGAAAGCCGGTAAAAGAAGGAGCAGAGAGAAAGGCACAGACTAAAGAAAGCTGGTTTAATAATATAAACTAACACATCAAGGAGACTAAACCTCTCTTTGGTATCTGTATCTAATGTGCAAATCTACATTCAGGAATGGTGTATTTCTTCGCTTGTTTTAGGAGGCAAGAGCATCCAGATATATACAGCATGAAGTAGTATAGGCCAGGAAGGAATTCTGCTACATGATTTTGCTAAAAATGAACCTTGACTGTGTTGAGTTTATTTAAACCAGACATGTCAAACACAAGGCCCAGGGGCTGGATGCGACCCGCGAAGTGGTTTCATGTGGCCCGCGAAGCCATCCTAGAAACAGTGAGGGAGCGGCCCCCGCTGCCTTGGCCCTGGCCCAGGCCAGCCAGGAGCCAATGTACAATTTTGTGGTGGCCATCTATGCTGAAACGCATTCAGTCTTAGCTCCACAAGGCCGTCTAGAAATAGCAAGGAACCAGCCCCTGCTGTGTCAGCCCCGCCCCCTGGGTGCATGCTGAGGAGTTGTCACCCTTTGTGAGGAATGAAGAAATGGACCATGCCTTGGCGCTTGCCCCGGTCCCACCCCCTTCTGCCAGAGACCCTCAGATTTGTCCCACTCCTGCCCAGGCCCCCACAGGCACCCTTGACGCGAAACGATGTAGAGCTGGCCATGCCCACCCAGTAGGCACACCCACTCCATCCACGCCCACCCAGTAGGCCGCACCCACCCTGGCCACACCCACCCGCCCCCCTGAGGGCAACTGCAATGCTGATGTGGCCCTCAGTGAAGTTTGAGTTTGACACACCTTTGGTCCCCCATTAGCCATTTCTTTTCTTTTCCCAAGTATAAGCTGTGCAATTATTAGAATGTAAGCAGAAACAGCTGTGCTGTTCCTGTTCTTCATCCCATTTAGTTATATCAGCCTTGGCAAAATCCATTGGGTGTATCTCATTCAGAATGTCCCATTGATGAACTTCTTCTACACCAGGTATGTAGTGACCCTTCTCATAGCACACCACTGGCTTTTCACGGAAGTGCAAACAGATCAGGTTCCCTTGGCAAAGTATGCCTTTGGTTAATGAGCTCAACAAGCCCTCCAGAAAAATAAGCAATGAAGCAGAGAAGATGGCAAAGGTGTGGGAAGGCCAAAACTGTTCTTATTGTCGTTATTACTGTTGTGCTACCCATCCTCCACTTGAGCTGACTGTAGATGTGGAAATTTGAGATGATTCTGCCAAATGGCCACTTTTAGATTGGGTTGTTGCTGTGTCTAAATCTGCCTGCCCAGCAGACCAACCCCATTTGTAAGATCAGCAAGGAGCCCCTTAGTTAACTCATTGCCGTCAAGAAATCAAGGGATCCCAGCTATCTAGAGCAGGGGTTCTCAACCTTGGCAACTTCAAGACTTGTGGACTTCAACTCCCAGAATTCCTCAGCCAGCTTTGCTGGCTGGGGAATTCTGGGAGTTGAAGTCCACAAGTCTTAAAGTTGCCAAGGTTGAGAACCCCTGCTCTAGAGGGTATTCATGGTGCCTATGGTGCTGACAGAGGGCATCTTTTGAAGAGATTTATGAGGACCAGTCATAATAGCCACACAAAAGGAACAAAGGAAAGGAATTTCAGCCTAAATCCATACAGTACAATGTAAGATGAGCTCCCTTCAGACACATACGCCTGAGTTACACATTGGAAAGAGGTGAAAATGAGGTGAAAATGGATCAGGTGAATCCTGTCTCTACCAGCTAGCCCTTCTCCAAGTATAAGAAAAGAATCTGAGCAGAAGGAAAAGAAATTGAAGAACAAAACAGAAAAGACTGATACTTATTATCATTGCTGTTGTTTAAAAATTCAGTTGGTATCCACCTTTCTGCCTGGAAAGCATTCTGCCTGGAAAGCATAACTAAATTAAGAGGGTAAATATCTAAGACATTCTAGTAATTTTAGCACAATACTGCTTATCAACTACAAGTTTTAGAATGGAGAAGGTTTAACAAGAATTATGGGGAGGGGGTAAGGATCATGGTCTTTTCACTTTTCCCGCCAAAGCTTACCCATAAATGCTCTATTTAACCACTGGTAAATCTGTTGTTTTGTCACCATGTCTTTAGCCTATTGTTCCCCTTTGCATCTGACAGCATCTGTCAGGGGCCTATCATGCTTTGCATAAACAGATGAGGCAGACAACAGCATATGGAGCAGTGATTCTGAACCAAGAGCGAAACTCATAAATCCTACTTCCAGGAGAGCAGGTGTTGTTGGAGGAATAAGGAAAGAGCCATCCCACATCACAGCACAGTTATAGGTGTGGCAGGAGAACAAATGCAGCTGAGAATAACAGGGAGTCCCAGGTCCATTGCAAAAGGACACCGAGATAGAAGCAGAAAGGCTCAGATTCCTGTTGAAGGATGTGATTTAAAGAGAACAAGGTAGCAATATAGTACAGTACAGGGTGTCTCATTATCAGGGGAGGGTAGTGGTGGGATTCAAATATGTGAACAACCAGTTCTCTGTGTGGATGCCGCTTCTGGAAGTCCGTTCTGGGCCTGGGCAACAAAAAATTTAGCTACTGGTTCTGCCGAAGTAGTGCGAACCGGCTGAATCCCACCACTGGAGGATGAGGAATATAAACACCTTGTGCTCTTGTATAAAGTCCTGGCAACAGCAGCAGCACAACAAAAAGCAAAATAATGAAAGAAAGGGCAGGAAACACCGCAGTTGCCCCTTAGTACTTCTTTACTCTCTTTGTGGGAAGAGACAAGGAAATTTGCCTATGGTTATATGCTTCCCTTTTGATGTATCCTGGAAGGATGGTCAAGTAGAGAAGGCTTGATCTGTTTCATCTGTTTGGATGAAAAAAAGATGGAAAAAGTTTCTTACTTGCCCATTCTTGTTTTTCCTCCCCCGCATACTAACAGGGCATTAGGAGGATTTTTAAAACAAATACGCGACTTTTAATCCTATTGTTACTTGTTCCTAAATGGGGACTTCAACTGTTTGACATTAAATCTTCCTGTTATTCTTCAAAATGTAAGATCTGGCTCCCAAAGAGTTTAGAATTTTCTAGCCAGGAAAGTAATTCTAATTCAGTCCTCATAAATAGCTAGACACATATTTTAAAACTATAATGGAAATAATCAGCATATAAAAATAAATCTTCATCATTAAAATGGTTAAAATATTAAAAAGCTGGCCAATAGGTAACAGCTATAGACAAAACTTTATATATAATAATATATTAACATTAGTAAAATGTAGATAAGAATGTTTCCTTAAAGTTCTCTTAGAACCAAGTCAAGAGGAAAATATGTAGATTTCCGTAGGAGGATATTTCAGAGATGTGGGGCTACCACAGAAGACATTCTGTCCCTATAATTTACTGGAGCTTCTGGACCATCTTCAAGGACATCTCCAAGTAACAGTAATTAAACTTAGATGCACCTTGTAGGGATGTTAAACACTTCAATTTTGATTCTAATAAGGTGTTTCAGAATAAATGGAGATATGAATGTAATATGCATCTGCAACTCTTTAAAGTAGATGTGTCTTTTTTTGGGATCACCCTGGATAAGATTTCAGGAGGCAAAACTATTAAAAAACATTCCCATATATTGATTCTACCTATGTCTCCCTAGTAAGCATCTAAAATATCCAAATTATTTAAAAGTATCTTGCACAGTTTCAATCACATTAAGTAGTCCTTACCTTCAGTATCTTGATTTTTAACAACAACAATAATAATAATAGTAATAGACTTGGAAGGGACCTTGGAGATCTTCTAGTCCAACCCCTTGCTCAGATAGGAAACCCTATACCATTTCAGACAAATGGCTGTCCAGTCTCTTAAAAACTTCCATTGTTGAAGCATTCACAACTTCTGGTGGCAGGTTGTCCCACTGATTAATTGTTCTAACTGTCAGCAAATTTCTCCTTAGTTCTGTTTATCCTCATGGACATCTGTTTCAAGTTTCTTCTATCTTCTTGAGTTAAAAATCTATCTGAAATGCAATTCTATGTATATAAATGATTGAACCTTAAATTACCTCTATCCAGTAGTTTCATGAAAATAGATTTTTAAGTATGTAGTTTCTACCTCTGATGAAAAAGCCTCATTATTTGAATCCTTTCCTCCATGTAGGACCTGAAGCATACCCCTTTCTTATGGTCTACTCTTGAGACATGGTCCAGGGACGTTGTACTTCCTGAACCCATTATTTCATTTTCTCTTTTATTCTATCATTCATTAAGATATTATCTGTCCCAGATGAACACTGGAAGCCCAATTAGAATAGATCTAAATAATGTTCCACAAAATAAAGCATTCCCTAGTCAGTTAGAGACATTCACATCTGGCTTTGTGCCATATATCTGTCATTGGTTTCATCAGAAGTGTTTGAATGCATTGAGATAATCATGCCTTATGGCTCTTAGGAATATGGTTAATGATCCCTGTTTGATTAAGATGATGTCCATTATAGCTGTTCAGCCTTTCAGTCAGAAGGCTTGGTTTGCAACTAAAGAAGTATTGACTATTTAAAAAATCTATTCAGCAGCAGGCTCTCACCTTCTAATGTGTCCAAAATCAAAGAAGTGAGACCAGAAATATCTAAGTATTTAACAAATCTCTCTGCTGCTCATAGATCACATGAAAAATAAGGAAGAGGAAGTTTTGTTTGAAAAGCCCTGCTCATATATAAAAGCCAGCTCATTAAAAAAGAGCATAAGAATATCTGCAAGTACCAACAGATCTTTGCAGGGATGAATACTATAAAATGGCTGGAATCTCGTGATTGAAGAATATGAGGCTAAGCCTATTTTGTATGGAGGTTAGAACTTCAACAGTGAAAATTCTCAGCTGTTGATTACCCTGGCTGGAAATGTGGGGGGGGGGAATTTCCAGACCAGTATCCTCCAAAACATTTCTAGAGGAAAGGGGGGAGGCAAAGAGATATAATATTACTGATACTGAAGTATAGTCATAGATCACTGCAAAAACTATTGTTTCAGCTATACTGTATCAAAGATCTTTAATGAAATTTCTATAATCAGACCTTGTTTTTGCATAGCACTTTGATAGAAACAGCTCTTTCTTGGAGAAATCTCTTCAGCAATTACAATGAGTGTGGGGAAATATTATCTAAGCTTTTCTGCTATTTCTGATGAATAGACCCTTAGCTGCACATTTCTGAGCTATAGCAGTTTGTTTGGAGAATAAACCTTGTTCAGGTCAAAGTTCAGGACAGGCATCTGGGTCACATTTTAAAACATTTAACCATTTGACAATTCCAGCCATAAGTAAAAGTGCTGGAAAGGGTCGGTGAGTCTGAAGTTTCCTTCACAATCCCAAACAATACCTTTATTCCCAACTATGGACAGGGAGAGATTTTGCTCCTGATTTTCAGACATTCCCAGCATGAGAAAAGGAAAGGAGAATAGTTAAGAATACAAACTCTGACCCAGAGTGACCTTCTGGACAATCCTGGATAAGCTGTTTCAACGGATGTAAAATAAATGATAGAATCTTCAGCTCACATATAGGTCTAAGGACTGGACTCTTCATGCACCATAGTTGTTGTTTTTTTTGTTCCCAAGTAATGAATTGAAACAGTCTCACCTCTTTTTTTCTCATAATCCAGGCACTCCATGCATCGTAGATTATACAGTTTGTGTTTTCTAAAAGCAAACAAAAAGAAGTGGGATGTGAAATTGCTGTGGGGCCTGTAGTGAATTCAAAGAGCACATGCCTGATTACTCTATTGTAGGAGTAAGCTAATTTTTTGTCCCGTGAATATACTGCAACTTTCCCCCTCCTTTTATTAGGCTGATATCAAATTAAGCAGGAAGGTAGCATATAAAGAGAATTGTTTGACCAGTCCTAACATGTTTTTTAATTTGCCTGATTAATTTAGAGCTGTGTACATTTCGAATTATGCAGTGAAATGATAGGAGATTGATACAGATCTAAAGTCAACAGCATTTAAAAACAACAAACATTTTTTTTTTAACATGAAGGTCTATTTGAGGTACTTGAACTGCACCAACCTGAACATCTTTACACGGTAAAGTGCATTGTTTAATGCGTCATAATTCTTTGAGAAAAATGAGCTTCCCGTTTTGCAATATCTCCAGGCAGAGTCCTTCCTGGAATGTACCATTATATTTATTTAATTAAACTTCAGAAACATTACAATTAACATTTCTTTTTTTAAAAAAACGTGAAATTATACAATAAACCAAATAGCAATATACTAATGTAACTTTGTATGCATATGCTTTTGAGTTAGTGTTGACTCCTGGCAGCAGGCTGAACTAGTCCCACCAGTTTTCCTGGCAAGATTTAAGAAGAGGTTTGCCCTGGCCTGCTTCATAGAGTCAAGAATTAGTGGCTGACCCAAAGTCACCCAGCTGACTTTGTGCCTAAGGCAGGACTAGAACTCATGGTTTCCTAGTTTTTAGCCTGCCGCTTTAACCACTGCACTAAAGTTGTTCTCAATAATAAAAGTATATTAGTGTTGTGGTTACTGTTATTATTATATAAAACCTGTATTATTAAAAAATAAACCTAAAAATAACTTTAAAATGTTTTTAAGAAAGAAACTTAACACAAAACTAGTTAAAAACAACAAAAGCAAAGGAAAAAAAAATGTAATGTATCATGTCAAATTAGGTTAGAAGAGTTACTTTGGTATAGTATATAAAAATGTAAATCAGTAGAACCACTGCTTTCTCTCTCAAGTGCTACAGAGAAAGAAAGTTAGCTGTAATAACCAAAACTATTGAAAAACCATTAAATGATTGGGGTCACACATTGCATTAACCCATAATGTAATTTTGACTGAGCCTGTCTTGTGAATCCAACTATTATGACTTGTAAATCAAGGTTAATGATATTACTGTATCATCAAACTATGATTAATACAATCAATCATGTTAATGTTATTAATCATAAGCAACTAATCAACACTTAACATGATGTGTAAACCCAACCCAAATAATACTTTGTGTATAAATTCTTGAATGCATTTATATGACACATCACACACAATATACTTCACAAATTAATTTCTTATTTTCTGTATAAATTCTACAAAAACATTTTGTGGAATTGGAATTATGATCAAATGGAAATTAGTAAATTGAATTATTGAGAATATCCCATAGCATGCATATGTGTAATTCATTACTTTGTTCTCATTTGTCTAACTTCATATAAAATTTAACTTATTCTCCATTAAAAGTAAACCTAAACAATGATAGACTTAAATAGATTACAAAACTGCATCAGGAGTTTCAAAATAAGTACACATGCAACTGTCTTAAGTGCTTTTTTGATGCCAACTGGGAAGACTTTCATCTCTTGCCCCACCCCTAGTTCATGTTTATAAGATATATAAACATCACCTGTCTCTTCACCTGCAGATATATTTGCCATATAAGGGTGGCTTAAATTACTTTCACTATAATACTGTGCTGGATTTAATGCTTCCATCGTAATTCAATTATTTGTACTATTTGTAATGCACTTTTGTAGCTTTAATAAACTTGGTAAAAAGTTTTCCCCTCTTTACTAAACAGTTCCTTTAACACTTTAATGTTCAAGTAATTAAATTAATTCCTGAAAGTCCTCTTGTCTGCCAGTGACATCTCGGTGTCATTGAGCATTGAGGAATGAGTATACAGATGCCAAATTCATCAAACTTTGCTAACATTTGCATGTCAGATAAAAATGCTTGCAGAAAGACAGGTTAATTTAAAGAATTTAGGTAGCATCCAACTGCAAGGTTGCCAATATGAGTCTGCTGCACAGCAACGTTTACATTGCATTACATTTAGCACAGAAACATTTACATTGGAAAGCTGCTTTGAGACACGATGATTTTCAGAGGCCATGTAAGAGCACAGCTCTCATGCACGACTTCCAGAGTCTTTAGAGCAGCGGTTCTCAACCTGTGAGCCGCGACCCCATTTGGGGTCGAACGACCATTTCACGGGGGTCGCCAAACAACGCAGTCCGCCATTTCCCCCCCTTTTCCTTAGCTGTGCTACTCCCTCTTATTCTATTGGCTTTTGAAAGCCAATAGAATAGACTCTGTTGAATAGAGTCTAATTCTATTGGCTTTCAAAAGCCAATAGGAATTGTCCAGCTGTCTCTGCCCTGCTGAGCCCGCCAAAAGTCCCAGTCTGCAAACGGTGCTGCAAATTGTCTGTAACGAAGGCCAGCTGTCTAGAAGTTTCCACCCCTCCCTGCTGAGCAACTACTAAAAATGTAAGTAAAAAAGGGGTGGGAGGTGGGAGGCTGGCGGGCACAGGGAGGGTTGCTGGCGTGTGTGGGGCCTGGCGGGTGCCTTACCTCCCTTGGGCTGGGCCAGCTGGTGGCCCAGCCGGTGGTCGCCCTGCGCCGTCGCTGCCCCTTGCCAGCTACGCCTCGGCCAGCGCAGGGAGCGGCACCACGCATGCGTGGCACTCCCGGGCAGGGAAAGTCCTCGACTTACGACTGGTTGGGAAGTCCTCAACTTACGACTGGTTGGGAAGTCCTCGACTTATGACCGGTTGGGGGTCGCGGCATTAAAAAGGTTGAGAACCACTGCTTTAGAGGCTGCATAAGTGCACACCCCATGCTTGCACAAGCCTCTTCAGCCTCTGAAAATAATGCAAGAACAGGCTATCCTTTCAAGAATAGTTGTTGGGTTTCGGTGAATATTAGTGTGTCACCCAAAATGTTGCGGCATGTCACCTTTGACACACGTGACAGGTTTGCCTTTACTGTCCTATAGAAACTGGAAGAGATTCAGCTTGACAAATCTCTCAGGGATTTAGTTCTCAAAATCTCTTGAGCTCTCAAATTCAGGGGAAAAGAAGAAAAACATAAGCTGGCTCCCCCTTAACTTTCTTTAGTGTAATAGGCATGGATGGTCAGGCTTCCAAGATTCTGTTACTTTCTCAATAAAAAAAGAGTTCCAGTCTTTCTTGTGGAGCCTGTTTCTGGACTTAGCCTACCTCAATGTTGACACACGTACAGCAGTTACATGGGCCATTCCCGTTGTAACCACTGAGAGCCTTATTCCTTTCAGGAGTCAGTCATGGAAATGGGTGGGAGGGACCATCACCACCTTCTACATCAGGCATGTCAAACTCACAACGTCACGTGATGTCACGCAACGTATCAGGCCAGTTTTGCCATTGCCAGCAGTGGAGTGGGCGCAGCTTCCACGTGACGCGTCCGGCCTGTGGGCCAGCAGTTTGACACCCCTGTTCTGCATCTATTCAAGCAGCTACAGCAATTCCTCCATGTTGCTGTCTCAAGGCAGTTCCATCAGGTGTTGATGTAACTCCTGAAGCATCAGATACTTACTCCCCTCCAGTGCTTGGGATTGAATATTAGTTTCTGTTCAGTTAAGCCAGGGGTTCTCAACCTTGGCAACTTTAAGACTTGTGGACTTCAACTCCCAGAATTTGCTGGCTGAGGAATTCAAAAGCTTTGCTGGCTGAGGAATTCTGGGAATTGAAGTCCACAAGTCTTAAAGTTGCCAAGGTTGAGAACCCCTGAGTTAAGCAATTTGATTAAACAGCATTTGGAAGCCACTCTGAGTGATTAAGAAAACATGTGGCTGCAATTGCAAATTCATCTGCAGGCTATATCTGCATAGACATCTGGCAATCATAAAAATGTCCTGGATTGTTTTGGATGCTTCTCTTTTAATGGAAGGTAAAACTGTATACGATTGTCTGAAGTCATCTTTTAGTTGTATATGGCCAAGTGCATCAGACACACTTTTAATACCTGGCTACAGTGATTTCCTTCCAAGATATATATCTCTTTCCGGTGCAGTCAACAGCAACGGTTAACTGCATTCAGAAAAACGGGCTCGTGACAAGGAAAATCCAGGAACTTATGATGGAAACAGATCCTGAAACCCAATAGCATTTAGGGATTTCATCTTCATAATTTTGCTAAATTTTACTTAGAATAGCCATGTTAGAGCAATTTTTGTCAGAACAGAGGTCCCGTGAAATTTCTACAGTGAGAAAAGGAGTCACCCTTGCCGGCACTGGGAGAAAACTTCTGAACTGAACCAGATCCTCTGGCATATCACATGCGTTTCAGTTCCTCCTGGAATTGTTCTGTCCTTTCGGAAGGATGAAGGAAATGGACAAGGCTCCACCTTTTCCTTGCATAAATGAAAGGCTGCTAAGCTATCGCATCCTGAAGAGAGGAGTAGCTGGATCCCAAAAGAAAGGGTGACTTCATAGGCCATAACAGGTTTCCTTGCCAGCTGGAAAAAAAAAAGACCATTCCATATTTCGGAAGGAATGGCTTGATTCCCCCTCCTCATCCAATGATTTCCCCAGCTGTTTCCGTAGTGGAGTGAGAAACGGGTAAATTTTAGATTACAAGAGAAAAACAGACTTCCTTCCTGCTTATGAGAAGAACTACCTAAAGGCCCAGGAATCTTTCCTTAGGCATGGGAGATTACTTACAAGTTTATAATATCTGTTAAAATATAAAAATCAGGAAAGATTGAATCAACCCTTGTTTTCAGCTGCATCCTGCTAGCAATAAATGGATTGGAATGGTTATCTTTGGATTTTGCAAAACCACCTTTTTCCAAGTGGGTGTTGTACTTATACTATAATAGTAAGATTCCCCTCTAATCCTTTACTAGTCATAACTGCACTAAACATCATGAGCAATGTTTTTGTTACCTATTAGAGCAGGGGTGTCAAACTCGCCGTGTCACGTGAAATGATGCAACGTGTCACGACTTTTTCCCCCTTGTCGGAGCTGGGGTTGGCGCGGCTTCTACATGACACATCCGGGCCAGAGGTTTGACACCCCTGTATTAGGGCCATTCAAAGAGACCCAGAATAGCAAAGACATGAGCCAGAATAGCAAAGACAATATAGTCAAGGAGTTTAGGAGTTAAGGCTGGCCCAGATCTTTTGACCTGAATCCTCTAAATCAGCGGTTCTCAACCTGTGGGTCGCGACCCCCATTTGGGGTCGAACGACCGTTTCACGGGGGTCGCCAAACACCGCAGTCTGCCATTTTTTCCCCATTTCCCCTCGGCTGTCGTGCGCGCGCTGCGCATGCGCGATTTGGGCCGTCGCGACGCGCATGCGCGATTTGGGCCGTCGCGCACGCCGCGCATGCGCGGTTTGGCCCGTCGTGCCATGCATGTGCGGTTTGGCCCATCGTGCACGTGCCGCGCATGCGCGGTTTGGCCCGTCGTGTGCACGCCGCACATGCGCGGTTCGGCCCGTCGCGCCGCACATGCGCGGTTTGGCCCATCGCACATGCGCCGTGCATGCACGGTTCAGCCCATCGCGCCGCGCATGCGCGATGCGGGCCGTCGCGCCTTGTATACATGGTGCAGGTCGGGTTCACACCGCGCATGGGCGGCGCAGGTGGGGTCTCGGCCTGAAAAAGGTTGAGAACCGCTGCTCTAAATCCACCTCTCTAGAAATAAGAGCACAACAAAAGTAAATTACAAGTTAAGCATTTTCTTGCTTATTTATGTTACTCCCTAACATAAAAGTTGTTGTCAGCTGTCTTATTCTAGTAAAAATGCTGCTGTTGATACTTATAGCATCACAGCTCTAAAGCAACTAAATAAGAAATAGATATCATTCACACATAGGAGTGTTATTTTGGGATTTTAAAAAGAATCGTTCTTTGACTATTTTACACCCAACTTTCCTTTTAGTTTTTAATTATTTCCCCTTTGCAGCAGTGAAAAATGAACAAGCTAGTCTACATTTCCAGCTTATTCTGTTGGGGGATGTAGAATGGCCAAATGTGCAGTTGTATGAATTGAACACAGTACTAGTTATGGACGAGCAAATGAGTGGAGAGATTGAACTATACTAATAGCAAACTTAATGAAATCAGTGAGGCTTAAATTGATCTTACCTTGGTCTCATTGATGTCTCAGTATCTTCTTTAAATACAATTAAACCTGAAATTAAATCATTTTCTGAAAGCTCAGCAAAGTTTTTAAAAACAAGTGTTTTACATTTTGAATCCACAATTCTCTTCCAATATCCTCATGGATCTGAAAACTATTCCTTCATCTTTTTGCATTGGCAATTGGTATATTATATCCAAAAATGAAGGCCTAGACCAGTGGTGGCGAACCTATGACACCCGTGCCAGAGGTGGCACTCGGAGCCCTCTCTGTGGGCACACGCGCCATGCCCAGGAGATGGCAACCGTCCTCTTCAACTAGCCACCCACTAACTTGCCGAGGTCCCACGTGGCCGGATGCATCCCAGCACCCATGCGCTTGGTGGCCTTTGTGTGCGGGGGCCGATGGTGTCAGGCAGCAGCCGCTCCAGCCCCTGCCTTGCCTTGCCCTGCGACATGGCACCCCTGCCCTGCCTCGCCTCACCCTGCAGAACCAGCCTCCTGCCCACTGCCCCACCCACCACAGACCCCTGAATCTCCCCCAATCCTGCTTGGCCCCCATAGGCATCCCCTCCCCAGGAGCAACATCAAGCTGGCCATGCCCACCCTGGCCACGCCCACCCATCTGCCATGACCACTGTAGCACGCCCACCCAGCAGCCACGTCCACCCAGCACCCGGTAATACATAAGTGGGTTTGGGGTTGAAATTTGGGCACTCGGTCTCTAAAAGGTTTGCCATCACTGGCCTAGACAATCCTCTCTCAAACAGATATTCCCGAACTACATTGGAAGTACAATCTCCATCATACCCAGCCAGACTTTTCTAAGATCTATCATCAATCTGGAAAAAAAAACTCACTAGAGAAGTCTGTCCTTGCCCTAAACCTTATTTACATAGTTCTTTTCTGTTTCTTAGCCTGATTTGTTTTATTATCTTTCTCACACATGGCTAAATCTGATGTTATCTGAATAAGATAATAGGTTATCTTCTTTGAACTGCAGCATTAGAAGAATATTTTTTCAAGATTTACTAGATATAATTGATAACCGATGTAGTTAGACTTGGTTTATACTCTCTGTTCATTCTGAATAATAGTCCAATGTTTTAAGGGTGGTCTCAATATTACTTGACACAAATTAGTTACCCCCTCAGCCTATTTAAGGTTTTTGTTTTTTTTTTTGTTCGTAGCATGACTAAAATGTTTTTAAAAGGAGCGTTTTTCTCTTCTTTCACTGTCTGCTCCTGGGAACCTTTCCACAACCCAATATTAAGCTCCCTTTAGATTTATTAATTCAGCATGTTCTCACAGCCATGGATTAGAATCATCTCTTACCCCCTCTGAAACACTCTTGGGAGCAATCAGACAGGCCTATTTTTCATCCTTTGTGATAGTACTAACAAAAGAGTGATGAAAAAAGTATTGAGTTGTAAATAGTCAGTGTCTGCAATCGGTTGAATGCTTTCCTGAACTGCTCTACTTCTTCAATCAGTCATTTAATCTTCTCAAAAATCAGATGTCCAGTATTTTGATCAGAATCATAAAGTTAAACTTACCTAAGTGCTAGTTTTAACTACTCTTGTCAGATTCATGATTTGTTAATCAAAAAAACCTTCACTTACAATTTAGTCTTTTGAAATTCTTTTGGCCTTAATTGTTTAGAGAAATGCACTGAGAAGGTTGAAATGATCTTCATGGCAGTATATATGTTATTGCCTTCTTTTCAAAAAAATGCAGTTATATCCCCAGACATCTACAGCCAAAAAAAAATAAAAAATAGTTGAACAAAATTCTAGCACCATTCTCAGTCTAATAGACTAAGTAATGGCATAACTGCCTCCACATAATAATGCTCTTTGTAGCCATTTTTCTCAACACTATTTCTCCCAATGGCTTCCTGTCTGCCAATTACAAATTCTGACCTCTTTGTCCCCTTCCTACTATGGAGCTAAGACCTCATAATAGATCACACACTTTGGAGGAGGGAGGAGGGAGTGTCCTTCCCTGTTCCTGGCAGAGTGGACTTTCCAGTGCTTGTTTCCTTCCATTGTTCTCCTCAGCATTGACACTCTTTGAAATTACCTGGATGTTCCTTCCTGTTCTGCTTTGGGCTTTATGGTGTTTTTTGAGGGGGAACTGTTATATGGGAAGCCAAGATGCTGGACTACCTACAAACCAACAGTAATTTTGGTTTAAGCTGTTTCTACAAAATTCTGGTTCTCATTCTTTGTTCTGCTCCTCATACCTTTCATATTTCTATTTTGCAGAAGAGGCTGATGGAAGGTGAACAGCCTGCCAATTTCTGCCTCCTTTTCTTTCCCTAATTTTTTTAGAAATGTGATTTGGATTGACAGGTCTCAAACCCTATGAATACTAACACTGAAACAAAACCACCTAATAGTGTGACCCTCCCTCTGTAGCTTTCCCTCCTGATCTATAAAGAATTTTTTGCATTGATTCTGATCACCACCTGCCTATTCCACAGCCTCCATCCCTTTCTAAAGGAAAACAATCCACCCACAATCCCAAATCACTTAGAGACACAATTTATAGACATATACTTTGGACCCAGGAAAGAGGTGACATTGTAATCAAGGGACCCAAACTTTAATTCAGGGGTCTTCAAACTTGGCCCTTTTATGACTTTTATGCCTGGCTGAGGAATTCTGGGAGTTGAAGTCCACAAGTCATAAAAGGGCCAAGTTTGAAGACCCCTTCTATATGATGTATATAAACAGTGAATCTTTATTGGCTGTGATAGGTGTTGTCCATGTTTGCTATGGATATATACAAAAGCTTGCTTACAAGGATAAAAATTAATATATTGTATATTGTTTATATATATATGGTTGTTAAGTGAATTTGGTTTCCGCATTGACTTTGCTTGTCAGAAGGTTGCAAAAGATGATCACATGACCCCAGGGATACTGCAACAGTCTTAAATGTGAGTTAGTTGTCAAGCATCCGAATGTAAATCATGTGACCATGGAGATGCTACAACAGTCATAAGTGTGAAAAATGATCATAAGTCACTTTTTTCAGTGCCGATGTAACTTTGAACAGTCACTAAGTGAACTGTTGTAAGTCGAGGACTACTTGTACATAGTGTGTGTGTGTGTCCCAATTTTTCATCATTGAAAACAATTGTAAGTTTGTCGGTCTCTGTTTCCTCTATTGGGTGGCTTCCTGATGTGAGGAGGACTTAAAGTCCCCCAAATTCTCAGTTTGCAAAACTGGGACTTCTGAGAACTGGAACTCCCCAAAAGTCTGGAGAATATTTGATAGAAATGCAGTGCATATATCTGTTATTAAATCAGTGTTAATTACTAATCCGATGAATTTGAGAGTCACAATATAGCTGCATAATTTATAGGACTGCTAAGGATGCTGCAACATTGCAAAGGATCTAGGCCACACCTCTCTGACTGCATGGTGCTTCGCTTGCTCATCTAAATATGGAAAAAAATAACTTGGATATTTGTGCAGGGATCAGATTTCATTCCTAAATAGCCAGTGCTCTTGAATAATGTAAAGCAGGTTAATTGCTTGACCCAGTAAATGCATCATATTTTTAATGTCAAATATCTGAGGTTGTGCTGCTATCACACTTAATTTTCCGGCTCTGCTTTATATTCTCCATAACCAGATCTTTATTAACAGCTTTGCTCTCTTACTTCTTATTCCCCTTCCCATCATATCATTCTGTAGCATTCTTTTTCCACATCTGCAGCAACTTTTAGTGCAGTGCAGTAATGAAATTTTCTACAATGCTTCTTTGCCTTAAAGCAACTAATAATAATAATAATAATAATAATAATAATAATAATAATAATAATAATAATAATAATAATAATAGTAATAATAAAGTTGGAAGGGACCTTGGAGGTCATCGAGTCCAACCCCCTGCTCAGGCAGAAACCCTACACCATTTTAGACAAATGGCTGTCCAGTCTCTTCTTTAAAACTTCCAGTGTTGGAGAATTCACTGCTTCTGGAGACAGGTTGTTCCATTGGTTAATTGTTCTAACCGTCAGGAAGTTTCTCCTTAGTTCTAAGCTGATTCTCTCCTTGATCAGTTTCCATCCGTTGCTTCTTGTCCTGCCTTCAGGCGCCTTGGAGAATAGCTTGACTCCCTCTTCTTTGTGGCAGCCCCTGAGATATTGGAACACTGCTATCATGTCCTCCCTCGTCCTTCTCTTTGTTAAACTAGACATACCCAATTCCAGCAACCGTTCCTTATATGTTTTAGCCTCCAGTCCCCTAATCATATTTGTTGCTCTTCTCTGTACTCTTTCTAGAGTCTCAGCATCTTTTTTACATCGTGGTGACCAAAACTGGATGCAGTATTCCAAGTGTGGCCTTACCAAGGCATTGTAAAGTGGTATTAGTACTTCACGTGATCTTGATTCTATCCCTCTGTTAATGCAGCCTAGGCTTGGCTTTTTTGGCAGCTGCAACACACTGCTGGCTCATATTTAAGTGATTGTCTACTAGGAATATTACGTTCTCTCATCACAAGTGATGTTTTTAGCCAGCTTAATTAATGACTGCTTTTGGGTAAATAGGGGCAGGTAAATAGGGGCAGGTACTTGTGGGTGTATGCATGTGGAGAAGAGATAGCATAAACCCACTATAATGCACACATAACTTTATAACTCCTCCCTCAACAGTGAGCAATCCTATCAAAACTTCCATTAAAATGTGGTTTCCATCTATGTTTATTGAATTGAGTAAGGCATACAGATTAATGGGTGGATTAATTTACAACCCTACAGTGACTAAAGTTCAGCTCCTCCTGGAATAGGTTAGGGAGTAGTAAGACTATATTACTATCATTTTCCTCTGAAATTTTTCCTCTTTCCTTTTGGTCTCTCGCTGTGAGTGGCACGTAGCTGCAGGTGTGTGCCAGACTGAAATGAACAATTTCAACTGCCTGTTTTGTTGGCTTCTTAGATCCTCCCTACCCCATCTGTTTGTCCAGATCTTATGTACACTCCGCTTGCTTTTTACGCCTAAAGGTCATCCGTAAG
Organism: Bothrops alternatus; assembly: GCA_034064705.1. Classification (NCBI taxonomy): domain Eukaryota; kingdom Metazoa; phylum Chordata; class Lepidosauria; order Squamata; family Viperidae; genus Bothrops; species Bothrops alternatus. Next base: position 8,884,834 of record JARGCV010000041.1, read on the forward strand.
GCACGTGCGCTTTCTCATGCTACCTTCTGAGTTAACTATTTCCTGATAACCTGTTCTACAGAATTCAAGCTAGCACTAACAACAACCAATGAATTACAACAACCAATGCTGATCAGGGTTATTGGAAATTGTACTTCAACAACAAGTAGAAGGCACAAAGTCAATAGAGGATGATTCTTTGTAGATCTTTCTTTTTTTTTTTCTTGCTATAAATGTGGTCATGGTAAAAAAAAAAAACATCAGAGTTTCTGTACATCTTATAAGAAGGGAAATTTTAGTGGATGGAATTTCCCCATTCCTGTGCAATAGTCAAAAATCTCTATTTGAATTATTCTCAAATTCGGAGATTAACAGAAAACCCAATCAAAACCCCTGAGAGCAGAGAGACCCATTCAGCACTCTAAAATCTCCCCAAGCAATAATCATTCCAAAAAAATTCAAATCTAGTCCCTCATCCAGCAGCAGTCTGGATGTTAAGATGAAATTCCCAGCTTTTACTAGGTTGGGCTACCAAATTCTGATGTAGAGAGAGTCAGTTCAGAATGGATTATAAATCCTCTACATGTGTTTTATGGGGCAGTGTGAATATCTTTAGATAAAGTTGTTGGAATAAAACTGGGTGAACCAACCCTGAAGTTGGAGAATATCATACTGGCCCAGTTCTTGCTTTGCAGTAAGTGACCTCATATATCATTCTTCCCCCGTTTAGTGTCTCTAAATATATTGGGGATACAGCTTCTATTATACCAAGCTACCATAATGGAAATCACAGTTTGCTGTATGTCAAAGACTCAGCTGGAAAATGTTAACATTGCCCATTTTCAGCACGATGCTTAGGGACCAGGTAGTTTAATATCAACATAGAACAGCGGTTCTCAACCTATGGGTCGCGACCCCATTTAGGGTCGAACGACCATTTCACGGGGGTCGCCAAACACCGCAGTCCACCATTTTCCCCCCTTTTCCCCTCGGCCGGTGCAGGGGGCAGCACCGCGCATGCGCAGGGTAGCACTGTGCATGCGCGATGCGGGCCGTCGCGCGCACGCCGTGCATGTGCGATGCGGGCCGTCGCACGTGCGTCGTGCATGCGCAATGCGGGCCGTCACACCGCGCATGTGCGGTGCAGGTCGGGGTTGCAACCTGAAATAGGTTGAGAACCGTTGACATAGAACATCAACAATGTGACTCTACTACCAGATTGCTCATACCCCATGCTATTATTCAATGGTGATTCATTTACTGCCAGTGATACTGGTGGAAATACTGTGTGGGCTCAAAGACAGAAATGTCTTAAAATCAGTAGTAGTAATCACATGGCCTGCTTGTGCCTTCCATTATAAAAATAAATGTTTTAGTTTGCGGTGTTTTATTCCTAGTCTAGGACTTTAAATAGATGTATTGCAAGAAGATAGGAGAAATGGTACTCGCATCGCTACTCTGGCCAAGAATTACAATCCCACCAGAGCTTAATGGCTCCAAGGGCTAGGAAAAATTCAAGAGCCTCTCCTTTCAATTTGATGTGCTACATTTTCATGAGTTATATCATCCACAGTAGATATTGTAAATATTCCTGGGAGTAGGTGTAGGTCAAGTATAGGCAAACTTTGAGGACTGGAGACATGTTAAGAATTTGGTGTGCATGTGAAGGGCTTTTATCAGAAGGTAAATTAATTCTCCAGATTCTTTAACTATTGTGCCCCAAAAGTATTGCAGAAAATATCTAATATGCTAGAGGCCAATGCTGTATTTTTCAGCATGCCAGCTTCTTATTTAATTGCTTTATTTTTAAAAAAACATTAAAATAAGTCAGGTTGGTAGGGAGCCTACTGGGCACTCTGGAATATACCTTGGGGATACAATGATGCCTTGGATTTAATTGAAATATACACAGGTGCATGCATCAGTACCGACTTACACCTAAGTGTAAGTTAAGGGGGTGTACACACCTGCAACTCACTTAATCCCACAGTAATGAGGTTTCTCCAGCACGATTGTTAGCACCGTGGATATGTTGTGACAGTGGACTCTGACATTCCTTTATCAGATCATCTCAGCTTTATTAGGAGTCAAGTGTGAGCAGATTCAACTCACCCAGATAAATTTGTCTTCAAGAAAGACAAGGGCTTTTAACACCTGTGGGGCAACATCTGGCCTTTGAAACTGGAATGTAGCTGCTCCTTTCCTAATCCTACAAGCCTCACACACCAGCCATGGGCAGGAATTTTCCCTAAGAGAGCCTTTTGCCCAAATGGAGGTTGTGTCTGTTGTTTTTTTTCCTGAAGCCTCTGAACCTAGTGTTTGTAAATGGGGGGAGAAGGAAGAGGGCAAGACCAGGCGTACCTCAGCAAAGAAAGATAAATTTCTTTGGTGCCTGTAACAGGCTAAGGAGGGGTGTGGCGAGCAAGATGGGAATGTGGAGAGCTTTTTGTAAATATGTCTGAGGAGAAATATATTCCCTTCCTTCTTTCTGCTCTGGTTTGTAGCATTTTAGCTTCCAAGTTTTAGCCACCACCATTGGCCTAAGCTTGACCCCTGCTGGACTGGTATTTGTTTCTCCAGGCCACAGAAGGACCCTCTCCACTCCAGTCTGTGCCCAGCTTCCCAAATGCAGCAGTGTATGGGCCCTGCCAGTTTAGGCTCTGGGGTGCTTGGCAAGAGTGGAGTGTGACTCACTGAGCCAGGCATGCCCACACAGCCCCAACTGCCACCCTTTTTGCCCTGCCTGTGCCATAGGTGTGGAGTAAAAACATTTCAACCCTTGGCAACAGTGCAATAATGGGAGGGAGAGAGGTAAGTAAGAGTTCATTTAGGAACCTGCTAGAGCAGGCGTTCTCAACCTTGGCAACTTTAAGACTTGTGGACTTCAACTCCCAGAATTCCTCAGCCAGCTTTGCTGGCTGAGGAATTCTGGGAGTTGAAGTCCACAAGTCTTAAAGTTGCCAAGGTTGAGAATGCCTGTGCTAGAGGCTTTAAATATCCCTCAGAAAGTGAGGGGTAGAACAACAGATATCCTGCAGCCCTTCACACTTTTTTTGGAGGGGAGGGGAATAATATATTAATTAAACAGAATAGAAAAAAAATAAGGGAAAAGAAAGCAAAAGAATGACAACAATACACACAAGAGCTTTTCTTACTTGTATATTTGTATCTATAGTACTATCATTGGTCATCTTGTTCAACGATGTTAAAGGTATCATTGCAGGATGTAAGCCATTCCAAGTAAAGCTGCCTTTTGCAATTGACAGTGATTTTGTCAATACCAGTGGTGTTCAAGTGGTGCTCCACAAGTTTTGGGATTATACTCAAGGCACTTACTACTATTGATACTATTTTTGCTTTCTTTTGCAACTGTCATCGCACTTCTGTTGGCAGGTTTTTGTATTTTGTTATTTTCTCCACTTCTTTTTCTTCTAATCTGCTGTCTCCAGGTACTTGAGCATCTACTATCCAGATTTTTTGTCTTCCTTATTGACAATTGGTAAGTGTGGGGTGTTATGTGTGTTTGAGTTGCAAAATCCCAGACCACTTTAGTGTCTTTATTTTCTGTTACTTTGTGATCCCGTCAGTTCTTGCTTGCAAACAAATGGCATCTTTTTGCAGATATTCCAATGCACCGTTGTTGCTACTTTATCATGCTGTTATTTCTAGTCATTCTATGCAATCTTATTGTAGCAACTAGTGTAATGATCCACTGTTTCTTCAGCTTCTTTGAAGAGATACTATTTGCTGTCTCTTGCCTTCTTCTCAGTTCTGGCTTTATATGGGTTGGTTCTTAAAGCTTAGACTTAGGCATCCAGAATTAGCCCCTCTGTTTCTATCTTCAGTTTTTCTGCTCTAAGCCATTGTCAGATCTCGTTGTTATCTGCTTTGCTTGCCAGTTATTTTTTTATGCATTGGTCATGTAATATTTTGTCTTCCATGTCTTTTTTCAGTTCTTGATTTGTCTTTCTTGTGAGCCAGTTTGGTCTGTCCAGTATTCAAGTAAGACTTCACGGTGTACTAATTCCAATGCGTCTTTCTCATTGTTCTTCAGATATTTTTCCAATGCCCTTTTTTCTTCCTGAACTATCTGATATAGTTGCAACATTTCATACCAACCTAAATTTTGATATAGGAAAATTATCCTCTTGATTTGTTATTTGCATACCCCTTTTAATTATTAATTATTTGGACATCAGCTGGTATATTTGTATATCCAGTGTAGCATCTTTTTCCATGTCGTTCTTTTATCCTGTCATTTTTAAATCCACTTTCAAATCGGTCTCAATCATGTCAGGTAATACTTGTTCCTCTTCTGTATCATATTTTAAACACAGTTTATCTGTACTCTTTAAATTAACTTCTGGGTCCATTGTTCAAAAATATCCTTCAATATCTCCAATGTTAAAATTCTATATTAGTCTATATTAGTAAGTTTAAGTGTTCTTCTCCTTCAATTATAAACTTTATTCCACTTAGCGGCCAATTTATAAATATTTATTTTTAAAACAATTCAAAACAGAAGTATTTCCCCATGAAATGGATTCTTTATAATTAATTCCAAAATCTTATTTTGAATTTATCTAGAGCCTTTGTCCATTTGTAACTGTCTAAAATCAATCTTTTAATTACGCTTTTGCTGTTTATTCCAGGAAAAAAATTAAGTCCTTAAACTTTAAAACTATTTTAACTAAGGACTGAAGGAAACCCACTCAGTACTGTAAAACATGTTGATCCAAAGTTTCCTAATAACTGAAAAGCACTTAACAATTTCCAAAAGTGATTAGAAAAGGAAGTAAGCGAAAGCAATGTCCATTGACTACTATGGTTTGAGCAAGATGACTGTTCCCTCATTTCCCAGAGTTCTAAACATGCTAGAGACCACTGTTTTGTGGTTTCCTTACAAGAAGCTTCTGTATGGAGCATTTATGGGGAATCTCCTTGTCTGGAGAGGAATTATGAAGAGCCCGTCTATGCATTGGTGAGATCCACTTTTTGTAGAGCCGTTCCTCAGTTTATCTTTTCTTCTCTGGAAGCTCCCAGAAGAGTCAGTTCTTAAACATTTAACAGTACAATACTGTGTGGGGGGTGATTATAACGAAATACAGTCAACCTCAACTGCCAGTATGATAATTCCTGGATACTTTGAGAGCCAATAGGACTTATCCTTGGCTGTGCTTTGGAAATGGATAGACTCCCAACTACCTAGCCCATAGCAGCCCAGAGGTCAGATATAGTTACCTAGAAATACTGAGAAGGGACATTTCCCCCAAATCAAATGTTAACATCAGAAAGTCTGGTAGCATCTTTTCTGATTTTTATTAAAAAGTGTAAATTTGGTGAGCTGTGATCCACTTCATGAGATGCTCAGAGTGGTTAAACTTTGGCTACCACGGGTTACCATGGTTCTTCTTCTAGACCAGCGGTTCTCAACCTATGGGTCGCAACCCCATTTGGGGTCGAATGACCATTTCGCGGGGGTCGCTGGACACCGCAGTCCGTCATTTTTTTGCCGTTTCACCTTGGCCGTCGTGTGCGCGCCGCGCATGCGCGGTTTGGCCCATCGCGCACACGTCACGCATGCACGGTTCGGCCCGTCGCGTCACGCATGCGCGGTTCGGGTTGTCGCACGGGCCACACATGCGCGGTTTGGCCCATTGCATCGCGCATGCGCAGTTCAGCCCGTCGCGCGCGCCACGCATGCGCGGTTTGGGCCATTGCACTGCGCACGCGTGGCGCAGGTCAGGGTCGTGCCGCATGGGCGCGGCGCAGGTGGGGTCTCGGCCTGAAAAAGGTTGAGAACCACTGTTCTAGACTAGGGTGTTATTCATAATACTTGCAGAAAGGCAATATTTGTTAACCATGGTTTTCTGTATAACTTTAAGTGGGCTGAATTTGCACAAACCATTGTTAGCAAATCATAATGGCTAGGATCGTATAAAATTGTAATCCAGAATCCCAGCACTGTGTCTGAACCAGGCCTATAACTTGTTCAACAGTTTAGGGCATAACTGGATAATGAATAGTTTAAAGCAGTGATGGCGAACCTTTTAGAGACTGAGTGCCCAAACTGCAACCCAAAACCCACTTATGCATCGTCGAGTGCCGGGTAGGTGTGGGCCATTGGGTGGGCATGACTGCGGTGGTAACGGCAGACTGGGTGGGACTAAAAAGTTCAATCAATTAATTCCAACTTTGCAAGATCTTTTTTTTCCCCCACGAGAAGTTGAAATTGACTGATCGAACCTTTTTTTTTTCTTTTTTGCACCCGGAGGCGGAGGCCTAAAGTGAAAAGATTTTATAAAACCCAGCTGAAGGCCTAGGACTGGGGTGACGGTGCACGTGCCCACAGAGAGAGCTCTGAGTGCTGCCTCTGGCACCTGTGCCATAAGTTCGCCACCACTGGTTTAAAGCATGATTTAAACACTCATTTTTTTTGCAGGGTTCTTATGTATAGTAAGAAATAGTTCTGTGAGCTAGGTCTCTGGTTACTTTCATCAACTTAGTTGTATAAGACTAATATTGTGTATACTTACTTTGTAAAATCAAATCATAGGGCCTTAGAAGATGGCTACTTCATTTCAATGTTTCAGTAATGATTATTATTAGAAAGAAAGAACCAATTATATATACTTATCATGTCCTACGACATATTAATTTTACTCCATCTTTCACCTTCGGAACTTGAAGTGATGGAGTGATTTACGTAGAGTACAGAGAGAGGCTCATCCAGACTAGCTCTGAGCAAACCTTAAGTGGCTTAACCTATTCCTGAATGGGCCCTTGAGTGCCCTCAGGTGATGAATTGGAAGATGGTTTCTTTCTGCTTCTCAAGTGAGAAATCAGAAAATTTAAAACTCTTTTTTTTTAAAAAAATATTTTTTTATTAGATTTTTAAAAACTTTTAACAAAATTATATCATAATAACATATATAATTTTTACAGAAAAAAGATACTAGTCATATCAAATCATAATGTTAAAATAAACAATCATCCCTAAACAAAACATAAATACATTCGATACATCTAATACTAATAACTCAACTGGAAATAATCATCCCAAACAATTACATCACTGCTCGGCACCCCCACCACCACATCCCCCCAACCCTATCCTTCCCCCCTCACTTACCAACTAAAGAAAATTTAAAACTCTTAACTGAGAACTGGGATTTTGAGATTAGAAGCATTTCTATTAACAAGTCTAGAAGAAATTATTTAGACGGGGAATAATTATTTGGAGGACAATAAAAAGCAGTGCTGTGCAGAGCAGGTAAGATGTTCAGCAGTAAAACAAAGGAACTAGATTTCTACCTCCTTTTTTTTGCAAAGAGTGATTTACCAACAGCAACATTTCTGTGGCGATAACCACATGAAGAATGACAGATTTTAGCTATGAATTTCAAAATCTAATGGCTTTAAGCTAACTCCAAGAATTTTAGCTTCCACCTTTTTTTAAAAAAAAAAATCCAAATTTAGGGTCACAGTTGCTAAAATATAATTTTAAAAGACTGTATGCAGATGAACATATGCATGTTTGAGCTTATGTTTGTATAAATATAACAGAAACCAGTAAAGAGCTAGTTAATATTTGGAGGCAAAGGACTTCTGGATTTTTATGTAATTCTCTAAATTGTATACAATCCATTGCCTAGAAAGGAAATTGCAGTGGAGAAAGAGCCAATGGCCCTTCCTCAGACTGTTTTAAGATCTGTTTCTTTAAGTTTGCCTGTGCAATCTGCTTTCCATAATTCTAGGCCAGTTGTCATGTTAGGATTATGGACTTTGTGGTCCAACAGATTTGGAAGACATAAGTCAAGGGAGACTGCTTTAACAGCCATTGCTTCCATGTCTTGTTTTATGGTGGATTGCTAAGAAGAAATGTCAGGTTGCTCCTGGGAAGAAAGACTCAGAAGCCAAGGAATTGCAGTTGTGGTTTCCTAGCCTGTCCCCAAATGCAATCACTGACACACCAGAAAAATAACACTAAAAGGTGATAGCTCTACATCTGGGCCTGACAAAATTCTATCAAAAACGGGTGGGAGGACTTCCGGTTTCCGGTCGTGCCGTACGGAGCCATCTCTAGGGAGCTCCGATACGGCGATCGGATTTTCGTCGGCTTTTCAGCCACCCGAAGCGTCAGAGAAGAAGAGGGCGACCCGCAGAAGATAGCGGAACCCCCGGCGACCCGAAAAACGTCTAAGTGGAAGCAGGATCGCCGGAGGGGACGCGAGAGGAAAAGGACGGAGAGGCCAGCTGCGGCCGACCCGACAGCACGAGGGCGGAATCAACGGAAACAATAGAAGCGAGGGGAGAAGGCAGACGAGCGCAGCGAAGAAGGAGACGGGGGTGAGGGAAGACCAGGAAGAAGCGGTACGAGGGAAGAGGAGCCCCGGACCTACCCAGCTGGAGGCCTGAAGACGCCGCGAAGCCGCCTAGCTGCAGCGCAGGAGAGCCAGCCGATGCAAGGAAAAAGACTGCGGAAAAACGGTGAGCCCGGCGGGGGTGGAATCGCGCGCCGAGGGACACCGGGCGGAGAGAGAGGCCGGCAGCGGGAGGAGGAGGCCCCCACAGGACTCACAGGACCCTCAGAAGACCCCCCCAGGCCCCCGAATAAGGCTACTCAAAGCAGCAAACTTGGCAAGACCGAGAGAGCGGAGGTGAGAGACGGACGCAGGACTCGGGGGCGTAGTAATGGGCATATACGCACCAAATCAACAACAAGGAAAATTCTACAAAAAGATACACAAGAAGTTAGCACAACTCAACTACAAATCATGTATTATTCTGGGAGATTGGAACGGGGTCATAGAGATTGCCCTAGACAAGAAGAAAACAAAACCTAACCCACAGAAGCACTCCAAGCTGCCTAAATCTTTCTTCGACATGAAGGAAGACCTTGTACTGACAGACGTCTGGAGGGAACGGCACGGCAAAGAGCAAGAATTCACCTTCTTCTCCGACAGACACCAGTCATTCTCCAGAATTGACTTTATATTAACATCAAGCGACCTGTTAGTTTGTCTAAACGCGGTGAAAATCCTGCCCAAAGTGCTAACAGATCACAATCCGGTGAAGATGGAACTAAGACACGGCGTGAGACAGAAGAGATCCTGGAGAATTAATGAAAACTTGTTTAGACATGGAGAAAAGGTGGCGGAATGCAAAAATGCTATGAAGGAATTTTTCAGCATAAATATGAACAACGAAACACCGATAGAAATGATCTGGGACGCCAGCAAGGCGTACATGCGTGGGATTCTTATGGACATGAATAAAAGGCACCGCCGCCAACAAGAACAAAAAAGAAAAGAGCTAGAAGAGGAGATAAGCAAGAAAGAGAGGCTATTAATAAAAAGACCAGAAGACAAAATCACCAAAGAAGGAATTAAGATCTTAAGAAAGCAGTTTGACATGTTGATGGCAGACCAAGTTGCGAGGAACATACAATATGCAAAACACAAGACATTCTGCAAGGCCAATAAACCGGGTCGATGGCTGGCCTACATCCTAAGAAAGAAACAGAAATCCCGCATAATTGAAAAGATAGAATATAAAGGCAAGGAGGAATTTCGACAAGTAACCATTAAGAAAGCCTTCACAGAGTTCTACTCAAAGCTATACGCCGAGGAGAAGACACAGGACAAAGAGACAGAAACTTTTCTACAAAACGAAAAGATACAGGCAATCACCGACACACAGAGAGAGGCCCTGAATGCCGCAATCACAAAGGAGGAAATACACTCAGCGATCAAACAGCTGAAACCAGGAAAATCGCCAGGGACGGATGGGATAACAGCGACTTATTACAAGTGTCTCCAGGAAGAGATGTTAGAGCCCCTTAGACAGCTATTTGTCAACATACAAGAAGGAGGCCAAGTTCCACCATCCTGGAAAACAGCCTATATTTCATTAATCCCCAAGGAGGGGAACGATACTACACAACCCGCAAACTACAGACCCATCTCACTACTTAACACGGACTACAAAATATTCACAAAAATTCTGGCCGATAGACTAATGACTGTACTACAAAAAACAATACACCCGGACCAAAGGGGATTTATACAAGGACGCCAGATGAAAACAAATGTGAGACAGCTGTTGAACACAATAGAGTACTTGGACAGGCACAAACAGGTACCAGCCGCCCTTATGTTTGTGGACGCAGAAAAAGCCTTTGACAGACTGAATTGGCCATTCCTGACGAACCTGATCCAGAAGATGAAAATGGGAGCACAGTTTCTCAACTCCATAAGGGCAATTTACCAGAAACAAACAGGCCAGATCATTGTGAACGGAGACCTAACAGACCCATTCAACATAGAGAGAGGCACGAGACAGGGGTGCCCGCTGTCACCCCCTACTATTTGTCCTAACACTGGAAATTTTACTGAACAGGATAAGAGCGGCAGAAGACGTTCAGGGCATACAGATTAAACAGCAAGATTACAAACTATGTGCCTTTGCGGATGACCTGCTGGTGACAATGTCGCAACCAACACAGTCAGCAAGGAAATTGATGGAGATAATGGAAGACTATGGTAGGGTGTCAGGCTTCAAAGTAAATATATCAAAAACAAAGATGCTAGCCAAAAACCTAGACAACAAAGCAAAACGGAACCTGGAAAGAATAACGGGTTGTGAAATAGTCAAGAAAGTCAAATACTTAGGAGTGGAGATAGAATCAACAAATGCGAAATTATACAAGAATAACTACGAGGTCCTGTGGAATAAGATACAAACAGACCTGGAAAGGTGGAAATCACTACGTCTGTCCCTGCTGGGCAGGATAGCGGCAGTAAAGATGAACGTCTTACCCAGATTTTTATTTCTCTTCCAAATGCTACCCATACTCAAGAAGGATGCGGACTTGGACAACTGGCAGAAGGGCATCATCAGATTTATTTGGGACGGCAAGAGACCGAGGGTGAAACTAAAAATCATTCAAGACACAAGGGAGAGAGGGGGACTCAAAATGCCCAATCTAAAGCTATACTACTATGCAGCGACGTTGGTGGCGGTGAGTGACTGGATCAACATGACAAATGATAGAATTCTGAATGTTGAGGGGCATGGTCTACTATTCGGCTGGCACGCATACTTAGTATACGACAAAAAGGCAGACAGGAACTTCAAGGAGAACCCACTACGAATTCCATTGTTATGGGTCTGGAAGAAATATAAGCACCTCCTACACGACAAGATCCCCACCTGGACGATTCCCGGACACGCAACAGGGGATATGAACACATCCCAAGGGCAAGAAGTGGTGCCCTACAGTGAACTTGTACTGGGAGAAGAAAATAGGTTCCTCTTGCTACCCCAAGCAACGCTAGCAAACAAAGGAATAGGAGGTACCTGGCTATCATATATACAACTGCAATCAAGGTGGCGTAAAGATAAGAAGAAGGGCTTCTCCCAGACCGACGAGAATCTAATTAAACAGATTAGAGAACAGGGGATCAGGCACATCAAACGAGTGTACAGCATTCTGATAGAAATGGACTCTGAAACCGAGCTAGTCAAGACCTGTATGATAAAGTGGGGACAAGATTTCGGACACCCTATCACCATGGACACGTGGGAGAAAATCTGGGTGAGGAATGTAGAATTCACGAAATCGCAACACTTAAGGGAAAACTTCTACAAGATGTTCTATAGATGGCACCTAGACCCGAAAAAAATATCACTCATTTACCCGGACTCCCAGCCCAAATGCTGGAGGTGCGGGGACGGGGAGGCTACTTACTTTCACATATGGTGGACATGCAGAAAAATCAAAGCATTCTGGAGGAAGATATGGTGGACACTCCAAACCATTTTCAAAAAACGTATAGAATTTCTACCTCAGACTTTTCTATTAGGGATCACAAAGGATTGCACTACCTCAGAGACAAATTTATTTTTGAACTTAATTACAGCAGCAAGATTGTTGGTGGGACAGTACTGGAAGAATCCGGAAATACCGCCTTTTGAAGAATGGACAGTGAAAGTAACAAATTTGGCGGAAATGGCGAAAATATCAGCATACTTGAAAAATTGCTCCAATGAACAATTTTTGACGGACTGGAAACAGTGGATAGACTATATCCAAGAGAGACACCAATCAAACAGAATGCAGCTGGCGTTTAGCTGAGGCTCGATGGGAGGAGGGAAGGAGGGTTAACAAAACAAATCAAATGTTTACAAAAACTAACACCCAATGTTGAATGTATATGTTCTATAGCTAATGCCTCTTAACATAACCTTATAACTAATGTTGTTTGCTTTAATAGTGTTAAAGCGGACTGAATCTCTACCTCAGGATATGAAACTTTTACCTCAGGACCTCTGGTTAGGGACTATAAAAGATTGTACTAGTAATGGGATGAAGTCAATTCAGAAGCGCAAACGAACAATAGGCGATAGACTAGATACAGTAGATAGACCATATATAAGAGAAACACCAATCAAACAAAATGTATTCGGAGTATACTTGAAGATGGAAGGGAGGAGGGAAGAACGTTTACTAAAACAGATGTTTACAAAGATTAATACCTAATGTTGTATGCTATGTTCTAGGATGACTGCTTAGCAATAGGATCTTATGTTTAATGTTGATCACATTAATATTGAACCAGATAAGAGAAACACCAATCAAACAAAGTGTAACAGGAGTATAGTTGAGGCTAGACGCGAGGAGTGGAAAAAGGCTTACTAACTCAGACGTTTTCAAAGACTAATACTTAGTATTGTATATCAGGTGCCATGATGATTGCTGCATAATATGTTTTCATGTTCAAGGTTGATTGTTTTAATAAAAGAATTTTATTTTTTAAAAAAAACGGGTGTTATCAAATGCAATGAAATAAATTAACCATAGATTCTTATAAATGAATGTTTGTATTTTTAAGACAAATTATTGCAAATCCTGGTTTTCTGATATTTGGTATTTGTTTGTTGGGTGGTTTACAACCTCACAGTGTTTCCAAATACTTTTAGATATGTCCATGAAATCCTGATTGAGATCCTGCTCCTAATGTCTATGGAAATTCTCAGCCATCCAGGTCATGGTTGTCCCAAAGGTATTTTTGCAAAAGGCAAGTGGACCTAGCTTTTCCTTGAAGACTGAAGAAGCTTCTTGGATGAAAAGCTTCTTCGGTCTTCAAGGAAAAACTAAGTCCAGTTGCCTTTTGAAAAAGCACCTTTGGGATTTCCTGCCTCTAGCTGTTCTTTACCTTGTCCAGTGCATGATGTTGTGTGTCATTAATTGATAATTAGTATGAGAAACCCGTTTATTGTTTCATTAATCTGGCCAATGCAACAAACAAGAGACATCCTCCATTTACAAATATCCAAAATACTGTGTGATTCCTATTATTCTTCTGGGGTTGGATGCTGTTCACTCCTAACTTACAACACACACACTTCTTTTTTTCTTGGCACAGAGTTGGATATTCTCCAGTACAGGAGATGGAGAATCTACCAATGGGTTTAGACTGTGTTCCTGCCCAATCAGATCAAGTCAGCCAAAGTTGCCACGCCTCTCCTAGGCTAGAGGATCCCAGTCTCAACTTGATCTTGCCCAGGACAGACGTGCAAGTTTGGCTCTTAGGCAGGTATAGTCTCCATTGGTGGATTTTCCATCTTTTGCCATTTACCAGTTTTTCTGATCAGTGCTGGATTCAGTGCTGGGTTAGGATTGTTCTTTTCTTTCTAATCCCCCCCACCTCCTTTAGTTTCAAGGAGAGGCTTAGCAAAGCCATTTCTTGCGTTTTGTTACCTTTCGGTTTCGTTTTCCACCCCCCCCACACACCAGTCATTTCTCTGGGGAGTATTTCATCCCTCAGAGGCACCAATAGTTGTTTTTCTCTTTTATATTTGTTTGAGTGCCTTCGCTTGCTGGAGCCTGCAGCTGCAGCTCCAGAGGGGGGAAGCTCGCAATCGCCCGCACGGGCCAAAGGGGATGGTGAAAGGTCAGCGCGCTTCAGGGAGTTTTCCCTAAGGCTTGTGTTACTGATTGTTGTTGCCGGAACTGCGGCTGCAGTTCCAGAGTCCTTGCGGACACAAATCTTCACTAGTGACAACCGGGGGGGGGTTGCAGTTGCATTCCTGGCGTCCTATTGTGTGCGCAGGCCCAAGAACAACTATTGGGCCTCAGCGCGAGTCAGGGAGGCTTCCCCGCGGTTTTCAACTGCTTTTCTGGTTCGGGCAGCCTGAATACTTTACCTGGCTGCTGGGGGGCTTGCGGCTGCATCCCTGGTCACTGGACGAGCGCCCGCTATCTGCCGATAATTTTTTTTTCTGAAATCAGCTGGCTGGCAGCTCTGTGAGGCGGCAAAAATATTCAGGCTGCGCAGACAAACTCCATCTCCGTTCGAAGATGGCGACAGCGCTCCCTGATGATCGCAATCGTCCCCTTTTTGCCCGGTGAATCTCAGAGCCTATAGGAACACGCAGCACCTACAGTGTAGTGGCCTATTAGCCTTTTCACACTCACGACCGTCATTTTGTGGACACTAGAAACTTTGCACTAGGACCCCTTCGTCCTGAGAAAGGGATCCCTCCCTCCACCCCAATCTTAATTGGGGAAATAGTCTCAGCAAATTTTCACATTGGAGGGACAGTCGCCATTTTGGATCTGGCTGCCATTTTGAGAATCACTAGTTCTTTCTCTCCTTCATCGGCCAGCCTTTATTTGGGGCCTGCACTAATCCTCTTGCCTGAACAGGATTACTACGGTAGGTCAGCAGTCCACTAAATTTGTATCACTATCTTGGAGGTCTTGAATTGGTGTCTCCTTCTCAACACACAGCATTGTGGTACACACATACTCTGTCTTTGGCTTCCTCTGTAGGATTCCAGGTGTACCCTTTTGTGCACCTGGGTTTGACTACAGTTTTAAAAATCTTTGGATTCCAGGTGTACCCTATCATGCATCTGTGCTGTCCACAAGATTAGCAGTCCTTGGATACCAGTGTACCCTATTGTGCACCTGTGATTATCCATAAACAACAATAGCAGTTTCTGGATTCCGGGAGTACCCTATCGTGCTCCTGTGGCTATCCACTGAGAAAAAAAGCAGCTGTCTCTGGATACCAGGGGTATCCTATCGTGCTCCTGAGATAATCCACGAGGATGGAGGATACTGGCTCTTCCAAGAAGAGAGCTTCACCACTTTCATCAGCCTCTAAAAGGCACAAATCCTCCAATCAGGAGGCAGCAGGCAAAATCTCGGCCAAGGCCAAGGCCAGATCTGCAGGCAAAACCTCTAAAAAGGATGAAAAACAGGCCAGTAGGAGACACCAGGCTTTAGAGAGGGAATTCTCTAAAGCACAAAGACAGGCCAGGACTGAAGCCACTCAGGCTGAAGTTCCTTCCTTCGATTTGCCACTGGGACCCTCTGCTTCCCCTCTGGGGATCTGGTCAACAGGGGATAACGTCTCTGCTCCTGTGCCGGGTGACACATCTCATCAGGAATCCATCTTCCAGCCTGCAGCTCCGCGTATCCAGCAGTTGACCCCGGAAGCTACTTTCACCCCTATTGCGGCTGGACTCAGACCAACAGAGCCGGTTCCCCTTCCCACGGAGGACCGCCTAAATGAGTTGATTGCACAGGCGGTAGCACGCACTCTTCAGGCTAGATCGCACTTACCTAGGTCAACCTCGGTTTCTCCCCAACCTACCCACCAGCCAATTACCGAGGTATATGGTGCACCTTCTTCATCTTCACAGTCCTCTTACTCTGAGGATTCATCCTATCATGAGTATGATGCGAACTTGGGGATCCTGATGTCAGATGAGGAGAAAAACCCTCCCGAAATGCCATCCTTTGCTGGTCTTTTTAATCCGTCTCATTTTGTCCCTTTGCTCCGAAAGGCCACTTCCATGGCCCATCTTGGTCCCAAACCCTCTACATCGACATCGACGGCTGCTCTGGACTCGGAGGCGGATCCGAACTTCACTGAACCAGTAACCACACAACACCGCATCCCCTGTCCGCCCATGTTTCTAAATGCAGTCAAGAAACAGTGGCAATCCCTGGGTACCCTTCCTCTCCTGAGTAGCAGTGAAAAAAGACTTTATGATGTTGCCCAGGACTTGGCAGATGCCCTGGAGGTTCCCACGGTGGATGAACCCTTGGGACCCCTGGTATCTCCCACTGCAACTCCTGGAGACGTGTCTGATGCCCTCAAGGCAGAGGACCGAAAAAAGGAGCTCACTTTCCGCAAGACACACCAGGCTACGGCTTGGGCTATTAGGGCAGCTACCTCAGCATCCTTCTTTAATAGGTCTGCTCTCCGCTGGCCTAGACAGCTTCAGGACAGGATTACAGTGGAAGATATCCGAACTCACCAGGATCTGAGCAAGATGGTGGCAGCAACGAAATACGCTTCCAATGCAACGCTACAGGCTGCCAGGTTTTCGTCCAGGGCCATGGTTTCCAACGTCACCGGACGTTGTATGTTTTAGCTGAAACACTGGCATGCGGACGCCAAGTCTAAATGGCGCATGTCAGCAGTCCCTTACCGGGGGGGGGAGCTGTTTGGGGAAGCTTTAGATCCTTACGTTACTGAGAATAAGGATAAAAGTAAGGTTCTCCATCACGTTATTAAACGTCCGGACAAACGACCCAACACCTATTCACGAAGACAGTCCTTTCGTACGGGTACTAGGTTCAATTATTCCTATCCCTCCCGCTCCTTTCCTGTCAGACAGGACAGACAATCAGACAGAACGGGTTCTAGACCCAGACAACAGTTTCAGGGCAAACGGCCCTTTCGTGGGAGCGGCCGCCCTTTCCATCGCTTCAGATGACTCTCTGGCGGTCCCCCCCATAGGCAGACTTTCCCTCTTTGCTCGCCAGTGGGAGGCCACCACCACAGATACATGAGTGCTGAACATGGGCTTTCCCTGGAATTCCTCACCTACCCTCCGAATCGCTTTCTCTCTTGTCCCCAACCAAGAAATCCCACAGAGAAAAAATTAATGCAACAGGCCATTCAACATCTTATAAGCATAAGGGCCATAGAACCGGTAACATTGGATCATAGGGGTCGGGGATTCTATTCCATCCTCTCCGTCGTCCCAAAAGCCTCGGGGGGGATGGAGAGCAATCCTAGATCTAAAAAGACTAAACCGTCATCTTGTTTACCGCAAATTCAAGATGCAAATGCTCCAGTCCATTATCGGAAGCGTAAGAAGAGGAGACTTCCTGATGTCCGTAGACCTCACAGAAGCTTATCTCCACATCCCCATCTCTCTCAGCCACTGCCGGTTTCTAAGATTTGCTTACAGGGGCCGGCACTATCAATACAGGGCATTGCTGTTCGGCCTATCCTCAGACCTGAGGGGTTTTACCAAGGTCCTAGCAGTTCTAGCAGTTCACCTCCGGATGGTGCCAGTCAGAGTTCAGTGTTACCTGGACGACATTCTGATTCAGTCATCATCAGGCCAAGCTGTGCTGACGGATCTCGAACGGGTGATCAACCTTCTTCAAAGTCACGGGTTTTTGGTAAACTTTTCCAACAGTCACTTGTCTCCCACGACAAAGCTATTACACCTAGGGGCCATCATAGACACGGTGAACGGCTGGGTCTATCTATCCCAAGAATGTTGGGACAGCATACGGCAGTTAGTCCTACAACTCTGCGGGAACCGTACGGTAACGTTAGCAAGTCTCTCTCAATTACTGGGAAAAATGATTTTGGCCATTGCCATTGTGCCTTGGGCCAGGCTCCACTCCAGGATCCTTCAGTGGTTCCTGCTCCCTTTCCAGAGACGGAACATCAGCTCATCTACTCGAAGAGTGCGGATTCCACTCCGAGTCTCGCGCTCCCTCAGGTGGTGGCTCTCATCGGCCATGCTCTCAGGGTCCTCCTTCAAGGTGTCGGACCAAATTACTCTGACGACCGACGCCAGCCTATTCGATTGGGGTGCGCACCTACACTCACAGTGGACCCAAGGTCATTGGTCCTGTTCCAACCTTCGGCACAATATAAACTGGTTGGAGCTCAGAGCCATACACCTGGCCCTTCGACACTTCCGCAACTCAGTAGCGAAACGTCATGTACTGGTCCTCACGGACAACGTTGCTGCCAAGGCCCATGTGAATCGGCAAGGGGGCACCCGGTCCCGTGCCCTCCTGTCCAAGGTTCTCCTCCTGGGCTTTTGGGCAGAGTCCAATCTAGCCTCCATCAAGGCCGATCACATATCAGGGGAGGCAAACACACAGGCAGATGTCCTCAGCAGGGTGACGGTGAACCACTCAGAGTGGCGCCTGCACCCTAGGATTTTCAGGGAAATCTCCCACCGATTCGGACTTCCCGTCCTAGACCTCTTCGCTTCCCCGACAAAACACTCAGGTACCGAGGTTCTTCTCCCATTTCCCATCCCCAGGGGCAGAGCACACGGACGCTCTTCAGAGTCCGTGGCCGGAGGGTCTGCTCTACGCTTTCCCTCCTCTCCCTCTTCTTCCGGCGGTCATCCGCAAGATCCTCAGGGAAAGAGTAGAGGTTCTTCTAGTGGCCCCATACTGGCCTCAGAGACCGTGGTTTGCCAACTTAGTGAACCTCTCCTTAGCGGAACTGTGGAGGATTCCCCCAGACAGGGTCTCAGTCAGGGGACATTCCTTCATCCGGACCCCCAATGGCTCCAATTAGCCGTATGGCACTTGAGCGCTCAGCCTTATCCCAGGAGCACTGCTCACCAGGAGTCATTTCTATAATCCAGGCCTCCCGTCGGGCCTCTACCAACCGTATTTATGAGGCCACGTGGAGGAATTTCTGTTTGTGGTGCTCTAAGCACCACTTGACAATTCCAGATCTGATGATTCCTCACATATTGGACTACCTTCTGGAGGGTCCGGAGAGGGGTTTGGCTCCAAACACACTACACAGACAGGCCGCTGCTCTTTCCACCATACTTACATGTGAATCTGCAACTTCCCTCGGTCACCATCCCTTGATCCACTCGTTCATCAAGGGTGCTACCGTACTAACACCAAGCACCCTGTAGTCCATAGATATCTCTCCTGGGAACTGCCAAGGGTTTTGCGGGCTCTTACCAATTCGCCCTTTGAACCCCTCAAAACATGTGATTTGCGATACTTATCACACAAAGTAGCATTATTGGTACCTATCACCTCCGCACGGCGGATTTCCGAGTTAGCGGCACTCTCCACCAGAGATGATTTGTGCATTTTTCACCGGCACCAAGTGGTTCTTCGTCTTGATCCGACCTTTGTTCCAAAGGTAAATTCTTTAATTCACAGGACTCAGGAAATCGTATTACCAGATTTCTGTCCTAATCCATTGCATGCTCTGGAACGGCAGTGGCACCTGTTAGACGTCTGCAGAGCACTTCGTTATTATATCTCGTGGACAGCTGCCTTCCGCACTACCGAGGCTCTTTTCGTTTCCTATCATCCTCCTTCTAGGGGCAGGAAACTGTCCTCCTCCACGATTGGCAGGTGGACTAGGGCTTAGATTGCAGAGTTGTATCGGACAGATTCAGTGCCGATTCCAGAGCGCATTACAGCCCATTCCACCCATAGCGCGGCTACTTCCTCGGCCTGGGCCACTCAAGCGTCCATTGACGACATTTGCAGAGCGGCCACATGGTCCTCTCCGTCACCCTTTGTTAGACATTACAAAATCGACAAGTTTGCCTCGGCGGAGGCCTCCTTTGGCAGGAGAGTTCTACAACAGGTACTACCTCAAAGTGCCACACTGGGCAGGCCTGATTCCCTCCCTCAGGGACAATAGGCTTTGGTATGTCCCATTGGTGGATTCTCCATCTCCTGTGCTAGAGAAGGGCCGTTGTCTTACCTGAACGCCTTTTCTCAGCACGGAGATGGAGAATCCAGTCCCACCCTAGTAGGTTATTAGGCCTAGGTCTGTGTTTATGAGCCAACACGTCTTACTGTCAGTCATGGCTTCACCTGCATCGAGACTGGGATCCTCTAGCCCAGGAGAGGCGTGGCAACTTTGGCTGACTTGATCTGATTGGGCAGGAACACAGTCTAAACCCATTGGTGGATTCTCCATCTCCGTGCTGAGAAAAGGCGTTCAAGTAAGAGAACGCCCCTTTTCTGATCAGGATGGAATGTGGCAAGGAAAGAATTCAGATCGAGCTGAATAACTAGCTTTGGGAAGCTGGAGATAACCAGCTAAAGCCCATAACATCCCTCTGAAAGGTCAGGCAACCACATCAGAGAAGATTGTGGGTCAGTCACCAGAACCCAAGCAACTTCAAGGCTTGAGATTGCTTCTCAGAGAGAGGCCTGCTTAGCCTTGTGGTCTTAGAGGACAGTGCCACACCTCTTAAATAGCATAGCCAGAGGAAACTGCGTGATCAGTGAAAGGCCCGTGTTCTAGCTATTTAGCCCACACTCCAAAATATATCCGTGGGAACCTGCTTAACACAGCAGGGTTTAGGACAGAGTAAACCACTGGGAGGGAGTAATTTAGTATCTCATTCTGGCATGTAAATAAAGAAAAACTGAAGAAGTGGGAAAGAAAGTTTTCAGGGGAAAGAATTTAAAGAGCTACCAAAAAAAAAAAAAAAGTCCCCCTTCTTTCATTGAGTAGGAAGTGAAAATACTCCCAATTATTGACCTGTTTGTGGAGGGCTCCATTGTACTCCACAAATTGTATTAGTGAAGACCTATTAGCAATCTTCAGTGCTGCGCTCTTGAATATACGAGTAGGCTCTACATTCTTGTTCCTTCTTATTTTAAGTTGGGAAAGATTTATTTTGGTTTGTTACTGTGCTACAAAATTTCCGTTTCACGGAATGGATACTTGGGTCTTATAAGTCACTTCCAAGCAAGGCTTTGATTCCTACTTTGCAAAAGTAGTCTCAACACCCTTATCTGCCAAAATTGCAGATAAGGAATCCATTAATGAGACCTATAACCCAGTGCCGGGATTAAATTGTGGAGTTCTGAAGGCTGGAAACAGACCTCCCTTCATCTTCTCTTGCAAAACTGCCAATCCCAGTCAAATCCTTTGACAGAAAGAATGTGAGAACAAAGCTTGCTTGCCTAGAACTTTTGAAAGGAAGAAGCCCTTTTTTCTCTCTCTCTGCCCTCCCTGCCTCCCCTGTGTATAGTTGGAGCAGGGTGGGATGGGGGTGGTGGTGGTAAGAGCTGTATTCTTTGCCATGGGCTGCCGCTCCACGGCTTTGCTATTGTTGCAGTTCATGACATCAACATCCTTGGAGTTGATTGAGTTCCTCATCTGTTGTGAATCAATAAAAGACAGATGGGGGTGGGGAAGAAGCGACCCAAAGAAGCTTTCATATCATTCATGAGTCTGGCCCTTATATATGAGAAAGGAGGAAGCAGGGGTTCTGCCAAAGGGAAACCAGTTTTTGCATTCTCTGTTCCAAGGGGGAGATTTCATAGACAATGAGGCCCTCCGCAGTTAAAAGGAATCTCCATTTTTGGAGGCATTGTTCCTCTGAAGAACTTGCAGCAAATTGGGGATTCTGCATGGTGTGGAATCAAATAAAGAACGTGAAGCTGCATGGAGAATTTTTCCCCCTGTCAAGTTAGATTGATAGTTTTTGTTAAGGCTTGGGGCTCTTTGCCAGAATTTTGTGACTGAGATCTTTCTGTATACTAAATGCCCACTGCTTCAAAAGTCTTGAAAAGATATTTAGAAACCTTCCATCTCCATATTGTGCTGCTAAGCAGTGACCTTGTTTAACAGTCTCCTGGAAAAGGAGCAGCAGAGAGTGGTGCCAGCTTGTATGAAGTACGGAGCAGTGGGCCTTCAATAGTCATTGAGATATAATTTATAGCAGACACAACCTCTCCCCCACTGCCAAAGAGAAACAAAGCCTACCAATTTGGGGGGGGCGTTCTCAGTGTATAAAAAAACCATATGGGATATTATTATATCACGTCCCTTCATCATTGTAAATCACAGCAAGGCTAAAATTTGCTGACACTGAAATCAAAACTATTAACTAATTATATATATTTTTCTTATAGGGTCCCCCTTATTTTGGATCAACCAATTGTTGATCCATTGGTTGTGAAAGAAATTGATTGACCAGCTTGTCACCAAAGTCTGACACCATGGGCTGAGAAAGAGTGACTGATCCAAAGTCACCTAGCCAGCTTTCATGGCTAAGGCAGGACTAGAACTCACAGCCTACTGGTTTCTAGGCCAGCACCTTAACCATTAGACCAGGGTTTCCCAACCAGGGGTGCTCGCACCCCCTGGGGGTGCAAGACGATATTCCAGGGGGTGCAAAAACTTGGGTTTAGAAGTTTCAAAATTACAGTGTATATGCATAATTTGTTGCCATTATTTTGAACTTTTGTAAGGGGTGCAAGAATATACCAGAAGCGTTCTAGGGGTGCAGGATATAGAAACCAGCTCTCAGCTAATTATAATACTACAATAGGGTAAAAATAAAACTATACAGGAATAAATAACATTTCTGCCATTAGATGGAGCTCTTGCAATTAGCTGTGAGAGCAATGCCTTACAAAATCCTCAAAGAAAATCTGTCTTCCAATTTGCCAAATGTTTTCTTTGTGAAAGAGTTCTGTTTTTCTACTCCATTTTATGGTGTTCGCTTGATACCCTAAATCATAAGCTAGCAAGCTGTATTTTAGCATAGCATGACGTGTAAACCCTACCAATGTGTGACTTCATGGTTCAGTGCAGTGGTGGGATTCAAATAGGTGAACAACTGGTTCTCTGTGTGGATGCCGCTTCCGGAAGTCCATTCTGGGCCTGGGCAACAAAAAATTAGCTACCAGTTTTGCCGAAGTGGTGCGAACTGGCTGAATCCCACCACTGGTTCAGTGTATTGTGAAATTGGGTTACTTTAGCCAAATAACCATAACTTAGTTAACTACAGGTAAGTGTGTTAAGGGAACAGTCAACAGTCCTCTTAATTTCTTCCCGTGTTTTAAACCCTATTTTTTTTTCTAACCATAAAACAGAAAAAAAATATCTGCGGTTGTTTCCAGTCACATGTCTTTTCACCCCTATGTGGCTAGCATGGTTGCCCACATTTTACTGATGTGTGTGACTTTCAAGAGAAGAGACTTCCCTTAGGACGTAACTGTTTGGGAAGCCATACTTCTTCCCCACCTTATAATTAAGATAAGGATTAAGAACTCCAAATCTTTCCTACAAGGGCTTGTGTGTGTGTGTGTGTGTGTGTGTGTGTGTGTGTGTGTGTGTGTGTGTGTGTGTGTGTGTGTGAAAGAGAGAGAGAGGGGGCGGAGAAGCCTTTGAGTCAGTATTGAGACTGCCTGGATAAGTCCCTGCTGTTTTTTTGGCAAGGCTTTTTGGAAGTGGCTTGCCATTGCCTGTTTCCTAGGATTGAGAGCCCCGAGTCCTTCGGGAGAGGGGCGGTATAGAAATTTGATTATAAATAAATATAAATAAATAAATAAACTTGCCTGAGGTTATCCAGCTGGTTTGGTGTCTCAGTCAGGATTAGAATTCACAGTCCCCTGTTCCTATACTGGTGCCTTAAGCGATACGTCAAACTGACTCTCTATACAGGGTTTTGATCAATGTATTTTTCTTCTTTGGGGGAAAAAAACGAAAAGAAAACCATTTATTTTCCAGGAAAATGAATGAGAACAAGTTTTTCTAAGTCTAGAATAAAATTTTGATAGCTCATTAAGTGATATTTGCTAGAACTGGATATATTGTCTCTAAACCTGATAGTGTTATCTACCTGAAAAGTAGATTCATGGGAGAGATAATTACTCAGGCAGAAGTTCCTTGAATTCAGCTAGGTTTCCTTCTATGCATGCGGTTATAGCAGGCTTTTCACGACGGCCACAGTGGATAGAAATTTTGAACACTCCAGCCCCAACACATCTGGAAAGCTTCCAGTTGGGAATCTGTCTCTGTATATATTGCAAGCTTTAGCCTTATCTTCAGCTGGGCTAACAAAAGAACATGAGAGGTAGTGGCAGTTGGCAAGGTTATTTTAAACCACTGTTGTACTTGTCTATCACTTCTGGATCTATTGTGTGAAATTCATTTTTTGCTTTGTGAATTTCTTTGATTACTTCTTTAAGTTTTCAAAGTTTCCAAGCTCATAAGGGGATGGGAGTTTGATAGCATTCCACTTCCAGACCCTGTGAAATATGTCGGGCTGGGACCGTGTAACAGCCATGCTTTTTATGCCTAAAAGAGGACTAGAACTTACAGTCTCCTGGTTTCTAGTCACCACATCTAGTCATGTCTTGTATATCAGAGGTCCCCAATCTTTTGGGCACCAGGGACTGGTTCTGTGGAGAGAGGTTTTTCCATGGATCGGAGAGTGTGTGGTTTTGTGTGCTGCCTACATCTCGCGGATGGGGCTTTGCTTGTTTGTGCGGACCGGTTGCTGGCATGCTGCGGACCTGTGCCGGTCCACGGACCAGGGATTGGGGACCCCTGTTGTATATGACGGAGGTTGGGGATTTGTAGTGCTCCAGATGTTGCCTAATTATGCAATCCAGCATCCTTTGTTCTTTTCCATATTGTCTGGAGTTTCTGGAATCTGTTGTTAGCGATGTTAAGAGAACCATAACTTCCTCACTCTTATATCGTGTGAAAGGAGATCATACAAACCAAACATTTTTGCATACTTCTTTACATGTGACTTACAGAAAGAGTGGAAAATCTTTGGCCCATTAACTCCATGCAACCCAATCCATTTCTTCATAGTGTCTGAAGTCCCCTTCAAGTGAATGTCTGAATATCTGCATTTTTTGTGTCATATTTAGAAAAAAGCAAGGTCTTTGGAAATAAATTATATATATATATATATATTAAAAAAAGAAGTGGAAAGGTCTGACTATATTATCTCGCCACACCTGTCTGGATACAGATGGGACTCAGGTAACTCAAATAACCCTTCTAGCAGTTTCACTGCTTTCTTCCCCAAAAATGTCACTGGGCTTTTGGCATATGAAGAATAGCTCTTTATCCATTGAAGCTTTCCTCTTCTGTTCAGATTCCTTTTATGAGATGGTCCTGTATAGGTTTACGTGCTGGCTGCCTGATTTGTTAGACTTCGGGCTACTTATGTGAAAGGGGGGGGGAAACCCCAGTCTTTTCCAAATAAAAACTTGTTTAGGTTTTACCACTTGGTCCCTTTGCTCTCAGCTCAATAAAAGAGGAAAGGCAGATCACTCAATAAAAGAGGAAAGGCAGATCACGTTCCTTCTTTAGTGCAAAATGACTGTAGAACATTTTTTGAAGATGAAAAAGCCTTTTTTTAAAAAAAACTAAGTTATTCTAATTTTCTTTAGATTTCCTCCTTTCTGCGCTGCTTGGCTGACCCTATTGGTTGAGTTTGTCGTGCATGTTGTATAATCAGCTCCTTGGAAATGGTTTTGCATTAATACGCCTATTTGCAAAATATTTTAATTAGCCCAAGGAAAACCACAATTACCAGAGTTTCCTTTTCAGCCCGTATTTCCATATGTCAGTGAGCCCACCACACTTAGAAGGGTAGGAGGAGTTTCAAAGCTTTTCCTCTATGTAACACAATCTTTTTATTCCAGCCCCCATCCTCAAGGTAATTGAAGCAAAGGAGAACAGAAAACTATAGTCCAAAGAATAGAAGTACATTCGAATGCAGGTCACGCAAATATTTACAGCAATGAGCTTGGGAAATTTCTGGAGGAAACCTTATCAGTGACATTGAGGTGGAGGAGGAGGGATGCAAAGCATTTTCTGTGGCCAGTGCACTTGTTTTACCCTGACCTTTATCACCCGTCCTGATATACTCCACTTCTGTATTGTCTGATTTAATTCAGTTGCTGCCTGGCTGCTTTGGTGGTCCATGCAAACCAAATTTTAAAGCTACGTTGCTGAAAAAAAACATATGCCTATCCTCCCCAGTCCCTTTTGGCATCCTTATTCTTTTAGCCAGTTCTACAGAGACTTGAGCTACAGGAGCCTCAGAGACCTCTCTGTTCATTATGGAGAAGTATTCCGTAGCCCACGTCATTTCAGACATTGCCTGTCTCCAAAATAAAAAACTGTTCAGATATGCTCTTATCCGTTCACCTTATTCTGGTGATTATAAATGTAAGAATTGCTTTCGTGGTTGAATGGGGCCAAGAGACAAGAGTGTGTGGAAAACCCGATATCAGTAAGTATCTTGCTGCCTGAGACTGCACTTATGACCTTGTTCATCCTCCACATTTAGCAGTAGGATATACAAAGGCAGAATATGATATTCATGATTTCCCCCTTTTTTTTGATAGCATGCAACAACAGGTAATGCTGTCCCTTTCATTATCCCCTGTCACTGAAACACAGTTCTATCATTCTTTTGTTTGCTCTGGCTGGACCCTCATTTAGGTCTGTCTATTGCCACCCCTCTCTGCCCGGAATGTTTTCCTTGAAATACCAACCAAAGAAAATACTGCAGAGAGTTTGAGATGACAACTATGGGCGTAAGTGGCTTTGGAAAACTTGGACAGCTTGGTGAAGCTGAAGTGTCTTTGGGATAGCTGTTAGTCACAATTACCAAAAATAAGATTCTTGAGGCAGAAATAAAGAAGCAGGTTCCCCCCCCCCCAGTCCCTTGCAAGCAGATATGCTCCTTGCAAAGGATGGGGCTGGAAATAGAAAGAGCTGGAAGGCTCTCCTAGAGCACAGCCTCCCCCTGCCCATCTGTTATTTTATTTTTGTAATTTTCTCTTTTGCATTTTACCAGTAAAAGTTTTTTTTTCCTTCTGTGCATGTTGATAATGTTGGTGGCACTGGGAGAGTCTTTAAGATCACTGTAGTGTCAGAAGAATCCAGCTGCTCAAGTTGCCTGTTTATTTTTACTTACACGCCATTGCCATTTTAATCCCCATTTGCCCAAAGGGCTTGCAGGAATTAGGGTTGTCAAGTGATGATAAAGCTGCAGCAACTCAAAAGGGGGAAAAAAAAAAACTGTTCAAGCAGCCATCCTGAACAGACCTGCCCAAAAAGATACCATCATTAAATAGGGGTTTCTACTCCAATGCTTTTGGTTTGCTAATTAGTTTAATTATTCTGAAATTCTAGGAGCTATAGTATTTATGTTTTCTTTTAGATCTGGAAAAAAAAATAGAGCAGCCTGCTCAATTAGGAGACGACTTTTACACTTTAAAACATGATATTTCAACGGTGGAATAACAAACTGCCTATGTAGGATTGGGGCCGTTAATGCTTTTTTGTTTTCTCTTCCATCCAGCTGTGTCTAATTCTAGGAGACTGCCTGGACAAGTCCCTGCAGTTTTCTTGGCAAGCTTTTTCAGAATTGGTTTGCCCTTGCCTCCATCTTAGAGCGGAGATAAAGTGAATGGCTCAAGGTCACTCAGCTCCAGCTTCATGCCCAAAGTAGGACCAGGACTCACTATCTTCCTGATGTTTTAACCACAACACCAAACTGGCTCTCCGTGTTAATGTCTGTATGCATATCTAAATTCTGAAGATATTTTCTGTTTCAAAATGAGTGGCATGGTGGCCTAGGGGTCAAGACTCTCGCCTCCCACTTGGAAGGTTGAGAGTTGAATCCTAGTTAGTGGCAGATGTTTCTCTCCTAGGGCACAAAGAAAAAAATATCTGCTGCAAACACCGCATGAATGTCAGGAAGGGCATCCGGCCAGTAAATGCTCAGTACCCTCCTGTCACCCTGATTCTACCCCAAATTAAGGGATTACAGGTTCATAAAAAGGGAGTATTTTCTTTCTTTTTTTTTAATGTTAGCAGCCAGGAAAATTCTCTTGGCTAAAGCACCAAGCTAGAAACTGGGAGACTGTGAGTTCAAGTCCCACCTTAGCCATGAAAGCCATTCTGGGTGACTTTGGGCCAGTCACTTTCTCTCTGCCCAACTCGCCTCACAGGGTTGTGGTGGGGAAAATAGAAGGAGGAAGGTGTGTTGGATATGTTCTTCTGCCTTGAGTTATTTGTAAAACTAATAAAGATGGGATACAAATAAATAAATATAAAATACAAACATTGGGTATGAAGAATAGCAGGTAAAATATAGTGCAATAATTATATACAAGGAAATTCAGAGGATTTTTACAAAACCTGCCAGTATAAATAATGATGATTGATATCTCTGGGCCAGCTTCACCCAATTTATGTGCTCCAGGTATATAGTGATTGTATTACCAGTTGATCTGGAGGAAGTTGTGTTGAGTAAGTGCTTTTTGCTCTTGAGACGATGAAGAAGATCCTAAGATATTACAAAACTGTATGTGCAATCATTACAGCTCTGTATTATGAAGGAAACTGGCTGAAAAATAACCGGTTAATTTTTATGCATTACAAAATCTGCATTCAGAAAGGGTTTTTCCCCCCCAGTAAAGACTGTATGATTATCCTTTTTAATCAAGAAGGCATTAATCACCATGGGACCAGTTGCAATTTGGCTAATTTAATCAGCCAAAAGGGGAGAAGTGGTCCTCACATCTCCACAAATCCTATCCGGATCTTGATCTAAAGTATCTGAAAAGATGCCACATTAATAGGATGTGTGGTTACTTTCTTGTGATCTTCCCTCATATTGGTATCCAAATTGGGCCAAATTCAATCAATCCTTCCTGCAAGGAATGCTGAAAATTGCTCATAGCAAGTTCATTGTATTCTTTGTAAGATTTCTTCAGGCATGCTAAATAGCTGACCAATTTATATTTTTCAAAAGCTGTTCACAAAAATCCAACATATTCGGTAAAACATGCTAAATCTTTGAATTAGTTTTCAGAGAGTATTTAAAATGGTGTAGTGGATAGGACTGAATTAGTTTTAGAGAGTCAAGTTCAAGTCCATCAGATATAGAAACGCAATGGATTACTTTAGATCAGTGTTTCTCAACCTTGACAATTTTAAGGCATGTGGACTTCAACTCCCAGAATTCCACAGCCAGCAACGCTGGCTGTGGAATTCTGGGAGTTGAAGTCCACATGCCTTAAAATTGTCAAGGTTGAGAAACACTGCTTTAGATAGGTCACTTTCCCTCAAACCAATCCATCTTGTAGAGTTGGTGCTATAGAAAAATTGCAGGTTGAAGTATTTGCAAACCAGTAGGAGAATAAATTATATATAGCGATCTAACAGATAAAAATGATATTTTTTATATTTCCTACCCATAAATGTCAGTTTCTTTTGTTGATGCCCAGTTGTTTTACATTCAGATTCCTGAATGGCTCCATTATCATGTGAAAGAAAAGAAATGAATTGGCTGCTGTGTATGGGAGAGAGGGCATCATAATTGATTCAGTTGCATACTTCATTTAGAAACTGGAAGGGCCCTCTCCATTGTGGAGTTTTCCACAAAGTAGGCCATGAAAAAGTGGGGTACTTGGAGAATAAGTAAGGTGAATAGAATGTCAGGCAAACACAATGCCTTTATTTAAAAACTCTGGATCTACCACCTCTGCCTCTGGAGGAAAAATGCCAGCCATCTGATGTGTGGGGGCTTTTCGCTGGCAGCAGGAAAGCGAAAGGAGGTGGGAACAAAATAAATGTCAGTTTTTTTTCCATTTTTCTGGGCATGCCACTTTATAAATGGAGTCATCTCTGGTGGAAGAAAGCAAGGATACTGAACCAGTGCCCAACGCTGATGGGAAAGGGGGATTTTGTCTGCTGGTTTTGTGGAGGTGATCAGTTGGAGAGAGGAATATTTGCAGTCACTGTTTTGAGGAAAACTGAAGTGAAGAATGGGGCTAGTCCCAAGCTGGTACTCGCAAAGAACAGAGTATAGAAGGCAAAGCAAAAGAAACTGGAAAGAACGAAAAGACTGAAGGGATGGGTCAGGTGCTGTTCTGTGCACAGCAAGGTGAGTCTGGCAGGCTTGGGAGAAGGGCCAATTACAGATAAAAGACAGAAAGCCATGCCCTTATCCATTGGAGCACCAGGTTTGCTGTTGTCATTACCATCAGTTCTTCTAACTATTGGGATGGCCACTTTAATTTCAGAATGACCACAGAACTGTTCCTGAGAAAGCAAGGAAATATCTAAATATATGCCACCAGAGAAGCAGAAGGGAAAGTGTGCATTGAGTATACTTCTTTATCTAGTAACAGATTATTTAATAATCTGTCTGTTCTTTTCAAAGAAACATTAATGCATTCATTTTAAACTATGGTTAGAGACAACATAAAGGAGTTTGCCACTAAATTACTTTTCTGGTAATATTCTGACTTGGAGCTGAGCACAATATCTGTGACCAAGATGTCTTCCTTATAAAGTCTTCATGGAGTTGCAGATTCCCGTGAAAAACATTGTTAAATGTTTCTCTAAATTTACATTCAAACATACAGATCCCACAATTTCTCAATATACTAAATTGACACATTTTTTTCCCCTTCTCTTTTTCTAGAACTCTTGGGATCAACTAAACGGCTGAATGTGAACTACCAGGATGTGGATGGGTATGTAATTAAACAAAGACATGATTTAAATGGAATTTTATTATTTGGTGTTTTTTTAAAAAAAAATTATATGGCTGCCTAATTTGAAGATTAGACTATAAATTAAAAATGAGGCAAAATGAGCTACTTCAATTAAAATATAAAAACTTGATTATAATAGGCACGCAAGAAATCCCATTCATGTACCTCTCAACCTGGGAAATTCCTATCATCCCATCCCCAAAGTTTGAGAATAACCCAGGTTTTTAATGCCTTTCTAAAGACAACAAAATAAGGCCCAAAGGTATGTTGGGGGGATTACTCCAGAGTGCAGCTGCCACAATGGAAAAACCATGCTTCCTGGGTCCCACCAAATGGCATTGATTCAGGGAGGGGACACAAAATGTGCCCACCAATTGGAGCGTGTGGGACGAGCAAATATTATAGGGAAGAGTCAGTCCTGCAAATAACTCAGTTCTTCATTATGAACATATGAAGAATTTGTAGTTATTTCTTTCTCCATTAGTTCTACTCTGATTACAAGCTGAAGGATACTACTATATATGTTTTGTCTTGGGCCTTGCCGTTGACTCCCTGTATGACCTTGTGTCCATCACTTCACATTATGAATGCAAAACACAAATCTAAAATAGAAATCTGTTCTTAAAATACGGCAGGCAGATACTTCATTCAAATTATTAGTAGCAAAACATCCTTGTGTCCTACAAATGGGTATAGTTTGTAACTCCCAAATGGCTGGAAATTCATGGAGAGCAAATGAGAGAAAACCAAATCTGAGTTTGCATTAAGAGAGATTTGGGATCTGCAGCCACAAACCCTTTGAAGAAATATCACTGTGTTTCCCGGGAAAAAAAAATCCAAATCAAATCCCAGAGAAGCTACAGTACAATGGGAATAAAGGCTGAGATCATATCATACATACATAATTCAATGGGTTAACACCGTAGCTGTTTAAATGCACGAACATGTAGCTAATGATCCTTAATCATTATCTATTTATATAGCACCAAAACAATATTATTTCTCAGTCCTGATTTTAAGTGGCCAATTGTTCTAACAGGAAGATTGCATCTAACTCCCACAAATTTTCAAATGAATGAGGCAAATATGGCTTTGTGACAGTCTTTTGACACTCTAGTTAGAAGGAATACCTCAGATTCTGAGCTAGATGCAGTCCAAAATAAATGTCTGTATGAAGAAATGGGATGAAATTTTTTCAAATATTCCTTTCCTCAATGAATTGTGGGGACTTGGGAAAAGCAAAATACAGAACAAATACCGTAAACTAGATAGATGATCAACCTAGAAATCAGGTCCAGGCCTGCTATTAGGTAAAAGGAAGAAGCTATGTGAGGCAGCAAGCAGGGGCAAAAAACGTAGACTTCTGTTTTGTTGTTGGGTATGTTGCCAGGAATAGAGCGATGTGCTTGAGCTATTTCTGCCTCATTTGCCAAAATAACTTGACTTTGTTTACTCTACATGTTGATTGGAAGAGTTTGCTGCTTCCTCTTAGGCAGAAAAATGTCTTGAGATGGGCTTGCTAGAGATCGAATGCTGACAAAGAGACGAGGCGAAATATTCTGAGGAACAGTCATAAAATGTCCCAGATGAGTCTTGACTGGACTGTAGGAGATATTTAAATTGAAATGTAGTAGTGTTGCAATCTTATCTACTAAAGATTAATAGTAGTAGTGATAGTGGTCTTTTTCATAAACATCTTGCCTTACAAAGTAATAAAATATGGCATCAAGCAATCAATATATCTCAACAATCCAACGAAAGATTACCCCCCAAAAGCTTGAATTCACTAAAGCTGACTTAAATTTTAAGTTTAATTAACTAAAGGATCCTAGAGCCTATGGGACAAAGCAAGAGATCTTATAGAGCCCAGGAGCAATTCAGAATAATTTCTTTTGACATGCTTTTCGGTCAGTTGTTCACAAACATGATGAGTTGAAAGTCGGTTCATGGGTGCATCTCTTCCAACATTTTTTTCAGAAAAAAGGGATCTGTAGATACCCCTGGGAGGGGAAAAATTTTTAGTTCTGGGCAAAGAACTTAAAACTATCAACAAGGGTATTATTACTTCTTGATACTTTTATGCTTTGTATGCCAAATACAAACGTACAGAGTAGCGGAAATGGTAATGTTGCAGTTCACATGACAAGAATCATTCATACATACCCATATCAAATATACATAAATACATAATAAATTTATGTTTGGAATGCAGGAAGTAAAAATTTTATGTCACTTTTATAAATTACTTTACCACTAGGAATTTGCCAGGACTTCACTTTTATAAGATGAAAGAAACCTAGAAACTCACACATTTTGAAACTTATACATTTTAAAACTCATAATGCTTCTGTGTTTGGTAAAGTTTACATTTGTATCAATTTATAATGTATTTATTAGTGCAGAGTTTAATCTAACTATTTAACAAATCTTAATAGCTAGTATTTTTTTAATCATTCTAAAAATGAATTCCTTGTTGAGCTGTTGTATCTTAAACCATTGATTACACCCATTCCATTATCAACAGCAGCTGTTCTCTGGTGTTTCCTTGCTTTCTGTAGACTAAATGTTGTATTATATTGCATTCCAAGAATTGAAAGCAAATAAATGAAATACTGTGAGAGTTAGAGCCATGTGTTCCAGCTATTACCATGGTGTATGGTTTTAGTGGTTAAGAGATATAGATAGCTACGTGTCAAGAGGTCGTTGATTACATCTCACTTTGTCAGTTTCTCATTAGATGGACTTAGCCAAACCACTTGCTTCAGGTTCACTGATGCCAATTCTAATATGGGGAAAGATCTGGACACAAGCAAGCCAGGATAACGTTAAACATTCTAATGGGTCATTGTTCATGGTTCAGGCAATTTTCTCAAGATTGTCCCACAGCTCTTCTCCAAGATACATCATGGGATCTAGCAGTGATGAGATAGGCATCTCTGCATTCGTGCTATCACTGCTCCGTTTGTCAAATAACATCAGTGTTGTGAGGTGAATCTCCAGTCTCAATTGTGTCTTGATTTAGGGCTGAATGAATATTTCAGAGTTGCTTGATGGGCTGTAGGAAAGCTTAGTTGCAGACGGAGGGGCCAAAAAGTGAAACCTTTTATTGGTTGTTTCAGTAACATTGAGAATTTCAGCAGGAGTGGCAGGCTGCCAGTAACCTCCCTGGGACTCTCACAGGTTACCAACTCCTGCTAGGCAGTGCCAATACAGCTCTAGGTGGCTATTCTTCCTAGCCCCTTGGGCCTGCCCCTTGAAATGGGCAAAGGGCTCTTTCAGATGCTCTGGCCACTCTTCCTGGCTGTGAGAGCTCTCCTTCCCATTGAGAGGTTACCGTGGGGATAATTGGAGCCTCCAGGCCTGCAGCAGAAGCCCAGCAGGAGCTGACTGCTTGCTGGCTGCCTCTAGCTAAGAAAGGACCTCCCTGACGGAGAGTATCATTGTGCACAGGGGGACTGGTGGTGTTGGTATTCCTCGTGTTAATGGCTGCTATTAAATTCTCTCAGACAGGCTCCTACAGGAAGCCGAAAGACACAACTGCTTCCAATCTGCGAAGGATGCCCATCAGTATTGAACAGTGTCAGAGGGCTGAGCCAGGCTGCCACTGAAGTTGCCCTCCACACTTTTCACTCCTGCTGGGGATAACAGTGCTGCGATCCAGGGCCGCATTGCTGCAGAGGTTGGGTTCCCGTGGGTCCCGAGCAACCCTCTGTCTTTTCCAATGAATGAAATCGGCATTAAGCAATGGGAAGGCGGGAGCCAGCGGGGGAGGAGGGGTCTGGATAAACAAGCCTCTTTCACAAACCCCAAACACAAGAACTATTCATCCTCAGTGGCCTCACACACTCTGGCAATAGGAAAATGGTGCTGGGAAAGAGACGGCCATAAGCAGGACAAGTCCAGGGAGGTAAGGGGAGGGAGGGGTGATGCTCCCCCTACTGAGACACAGCTGGTCATTTGTCCCAAGGCCAGCATTAGCTTTTTCTGTCTGACCTTTTGGGTGCTACTCTGAACACACACACACACACACACACACACACACACACACACACACACACACACACCAGTATAAGAAGTAACTCATTAGACGGCTTAATCTTCCTACAAGTCTGCTTGTACACTTTTTTTTAAACTAGAGAAATGAAAAAGAAAATCCACTCCCACCCCCCATATTTCGATGAGCAAAAGATCCCTTGTGGTCTTTATGAGCTGCAAGGCTCACTTGAGGCAGGCATCTTAGTCCTTTTCAGATGGGACAATGATTAAAAATATAACACTTGCTGAACATCCTCTTGCATGCTAGTTACTGAATCTTAAAAGCATCCTAAATCAGAATATACAACTTGGAGGAAGGGGGCTATAAGCATGCTG
This sequence comes from Bothrops alternatus, assembly GCA_034064705.1. Lineage (NCBI taxonomy): Eukaryota > Metazoa > Chordata > Lepidosauria > Squamata > Viperidae > Bothrops > Bothrops alternatus. The sequence continues at coordinate 8,919,584 of JARGCV010000041.1, forward strand.
GGTACCACAGTGTAAAACTAGTTGGGGCCAAGGTAAACAGGTGGATGGCATCAATATAACTGGATTCAGAATGAATGAAAATTACACGGAAGGAATTAGATCCGATGAAATGGTTACTCCCCATTTATTTAACATTTCTCCTCTTCCACTTAAACCTTTTGAAGAGTCCACTTCTAAGACTATATATGGCTCAGATTATAGCTTTTTATTTTAGCCAGTTGGTGCTATGTTATGTCCTTCCATCTCTTCCTAAGGCAAGCAGGGTACCAACAGGCAGACACCAAGTCACAACATAGCAGCTTGCGCAAAGTCCTCTATTTATTAGAGCCAAGAGGGGATTGTTTGTGTCCTGCAGAACCATGGCAGCAGACTTTCCCATGTGGAAGAGTGTATTTATAACAAGGTCTTCAAAGGAAAATGAAAAAGTGTGTGGAACATTAACAGAACAATGCCAGAAAAAGAAATGTGTCATTAAGCATTCTGGGCTTGTTTGGTCAATGCTGAAAAGGCGTAAATGGCAACACCTCCACAAAGAAAGGAGCTTACCAGAGTCTCTTACTGTCTGTGATTTTAGAATCTATTTGCCAGGACACTGTAATGCCAATATTTCAACCTTTTCCAAATTAATATGTTCCAGAAATACTGAAGTATACTATGAAGTACCATTTTCCAGCCATCATAGCAACTAAATTTGTTGAAAGTTATGGTCAACCACATCTGGAATACATCATATTGGGAAAATGCTTCCTTTTCTCCTCAAAAATTAATGGTGGTCCCATAAAGCCCCCTGTTTCTCATAACAATTCTGTAAAATAGATTAATCTAAAAAAAATAGTGACCAGCCTAAGGGTAGCTATATAGCTTCAAAGCTGAATAAGAGTTTGAATTTGATTCTTGTCCAGTTTTTATACTGTACTGTCCAGTACTGACTTTCAAACCTTCTATATTGCTTCCCTATCTATATGGATGACTAGAGTCACCATTAAAGCACAGTATCACCACTAAGAGGATGTGCAGAGATGAATCATGCCAGGGTGGATTGTGTGCCTAAAGGGAGTTAAATTTTTGTGGTATCAGTCTTAGTAGTCTTAAGTTCTCAACATATCTCCTAACGGAGCATGCCTGAGCCAGGCCAGGTCACGTTATATGTTCAGGAACCACCGAGGCTTGCCCCATCAAGGGATCCTATTCTTTTTTTCTTTTCTGGGTTTCAGGTTTTCAGCTTTGCATCATGCAGCCTTGGTTGGAAGCCTGGAACTTATCTCCTTGTTGCTGGAGGCCCAGGCCATTGTGGATATTAAGGACACAAACGGTAAGACATTTGCCTATTCTGGCTTCTCCATGTGTGTGATCAAGAAGGAGAAAGATCTTCTCAGATGTTCTCTGTAGCAACCGCTGCTGATGTGGGGAATTACACTTGTCTCACTAATGAAAATTGTCGTTTGCGAAGAATGTGATAGACAACATTGCTTCCAGGGATGTAATATTTTGAGTAATATTTTGGAACGAGAACAGAGGGCTGCCATACTCCCATCTTTTGCCCCAGTACAGATTGTCTGCTTGCTGAACCAGCCCTAATCCATGGTTCAGATCCAAAAATTTAGCACAGGCAGTCAACGACTTAACAACCATTCATTTAGCAACTGTTCAAAGGTATAACAGTGTTTTAAAAAAAGGGATCCATTCTCACACTTATGACTGTTGCAGCATTCCATAGTCACGTGGTCAAAAGTTGCATGCTTGGCAACTGTATTTACAATAGTGGCGGTGTCCCAGCGTCACATGATCACCATTTGTGACCTTCCCAGCTGGTTTCCAACAAGCAAGTCAGTGGGGAGAGTTGGATTCGATTAACAACTCTGTGATTCACTTAACAACTACAGTGATTTGCTTAACACCTGTGGCACAAACGATCATGAAATTGGGCACAACTCACTTAACTGCCTTGCTTAGCAACAGAAATTCTCATTCCAATTATGCTTGTAAATCAAAGATTACCTGTATGGGCTTTTCTTTTCTTTTCTTTTTTTTAAGAAAACTGTTTAATTTCTTTATATCTACATTCCCCAGATGGTCCTCTAGAATCTCCACATTGGGTGGCTTATCTCTGTCTTTTCCTTTCTGATATTTGTCTTCGTACAGGAATGCGCCCTTTACACTATGCTGCCTGGCAAGGGAAGGTGGAGCCCGTGCGCCTCCTGCTACGGGCGTCCGCCTCAGTCAATATGGCATCATTGGATGGGCAGGTCCCACTGCATCTGTCTGCCCAGTATGGCCACTATGAAGTGGTAAGTTTACGGGACCGTCTGCTGCCTCATGAATCCCAGCGGCCGGTTAGGGCCCACAGAGTCGGCCTTCTCCAGGTCCCGTCAGCCAGACAGTGTCGCCTGGCGGGGCCTAGGGGAAGAGCCTTCTCTGTTGCAGCCCCGGCCCTCTGGAACCAACTTCCCCCGGAGATCCGTGTCGCCCCCACCCTCTCCGCCTTTCGTAAATTGCTTAAAACATACCTTTGCCGGCAGGCCTGGGGCAGCTAACACCTTGCCCCTAGCCAGTATATGTTTGTGTGTATGTTTGTGTAATGATTGGTTTTTCTTTTTTAACTTAGGGGTTTTTATATTTATGTATTTTATTGTGATTTCTATCATGTTGTGAGCCGCCCTGAGTTCTCCGGAATAGGGCGGCATAGAAATTAAATAAATAAATAAATAAATAAATAAATAAATAAATAAATAAATAATAATAATAATAATAAGTGGGGAGTTATGATGGAAGATACAAGAGGTAAAAAAAGAGGTTCTCGTAACTCTGTGTGATAAGTCAAGCCTTCATTCTAAAGTTATGTATGGAGAAGCAAATTTGCTAATGTACTTCTGTAAAGACAAACAACACATCATTTCTTAGGCATCTTGTACAACAGTATACTGAAATAAAATGTTAATTGTGTATAATCAACTGGTTCCCTGAGTAAATGAAAACTAGAATACAATTCAATCCAATCGCTCCATTTCCCCTAAAACATATACTACAGATAAAGAATATATTCGGGGGGTGTGGGTGTGTGTGTATACATATACATATATTTATACACACACGTACATACACACTTCATCTGGTAGTACTGTATATGTTCAAACCTCACTGATGAAGAAATTCTAGGTTTGTCTTTTCAAAAAAATCCCTAAGGTCCTGTCCTCTTAACCTCATATTTCTTATTATGTTCATATGAACCCCACCCCCTCAAGTGAAAATTGCACAGCAAAACTATTATAGTGCTTTGCTATAAGCACGGGTGGCATGCCTAGTAGAATTAAAGTAAGCTGCAATCAGTGCCAAGATAGCATTTATACAGATTTTGTCAGGAAACAAAAAGGAAGAAAGATGACAAAAATATTTGGTCTCATAGGCAGCATAGTTTGCAGGGCAATGCATTCTAGAAATAAACTCAGCGGAGTTGTATATATTTTGCTCTGGTGAAAAAATGTTATACATGCCATCACCATCATCCCAAAAAATCCCCCATGTTGGTTATTTATAACATGAAAGCTTTTCTAGGAATAGCTCCAAAGTTCTGTCATATTTTTCTTGGTTTTCAAGCTCTCATCAGGTCTCGCATTGCACACAAATGAGGACAAGCATTTTATTTACAATTTTTAAAAGATAGAATCTGAGAGTATTTGCATACCAAGCATTATAGTTAGAACTCTTATGAGCTGATGGATTTAGAAAACCCATCGTTTCTCCCGATCCAGTGGGAAATCTTTCCAGTGATTTTCACTGTCTGAATCAAACTCAGCTTCAAATGTGTCGAAAGGGTGAGAATGCAAATAAAAGCCCCCGAGAGGATATTTACTTTCCATCAGATTGATTTAGAGAAGAACTTTAAAGTGGCTAGAAAAGACTGGAGAACTTTCTGAGTTTCTTGGTCTGAGATTTAACTAGGAGGAGCTGGAGAAGCAAATTACAGGCCCATTATGATCCATATATAGCTGTATTTTATTGTCAGTTCCAAATAAGGCTTTTCCTGTATAAAGGCTTTGAGTATGCGTCACAGAGAAATGAGTTTTGTATCACCAGGGAACATGCTGCCACTTTCTCCAGATTCACTGACTTCCTTTCATGTTCTTACATGTTTGCCTGCAGTCAGAGATGTTGCTTCAGCACCAATCCAACCCGTGTCTTATAAATAAGGCTAAGAAAACCCCCTTGGATTTGGCTTGTGAGTTTGGGAGGCTGAAGGTAAGCAGAATCACCCATAGCACCTTGTATTATTATAAAACAAACAAGTCAGAGAAAAGATAACCCCGTTTGTCTAGTTCATATCCACTGTCTTTTGAAAAGCATTCTGGTGCACGAAAAAGCAGTCAAGCATGCCATATAATTCCATCCTGTCCTGTCTTGTCTTGTCCCATGAAGCTTCTTAAGCTAGCCTTAAATCAACTATCATACATTCTGTTTTCCTCATCGCATTGAGTTTCAACCCTTGCCCTGTCGTTTTCTGTGGTAACCAAGTGTATGTCAATAGACTGAAGCAGAGTTTCTCAAGTTTGGCAACTTTAAGATATATGGACTTCTCAGAATTCTGCTGGCTGTGTCAACGTATCTTAAAAGTTGCTGAGGCTGAAAAACTCTGGGCAGGCAGCAGTTTGGGTCAGGCCTTGCTGTAACTCTGGGACATAATACAGCATCCTTCCCCTGGGTATCTTTTTCCATTACAGTTCCAAAGCAATCAGAGTTTTCTCTTTACAGTTCCCACACAAAACAATGCCTGAAGCCTAATAATCCTTTCAGGCTATGAAGTCAGAAACAAGGCCAGCTGGAAGAGAAGGCCAAGCATTCCATCCTGACCCAACTGGGAGCTGGCTGTAGGTTTCTGGCTCTGATATTTAGGACAGGTGCAGAAGCCTTTTGGAATTTCTGGGGATGGGAAGCTTCCTCCAAGCTAAAGAAAAGAACAGGAAATATAAATAAACCCTGAGTTGGGATGGGAACATTAATCTAAGGGATTGCACCAAAGAAGCTGAGGGAGTGGCACTTTATTTGCATGATTAATCAGGAAGTGTTTTGAACATCAGTTTTAGTAGCATAAGTACACCATAAATAGCATGATGAATATGACATAAAATAACATGCTCAAGATGTCTGCACATGAATTACAGTTTGTGATGGTGTAGGGATTACCTATAGCCAAAGACAGATCAAAACCAAACTTGAAGTTGAAATTATTTATCATTTAGTAAACTGCTCTAAGCGTAACCTTTAGCCTGGCTGTGTTTTCATGATACACTGCTGCTCATGGGTAGCCCAGATTTGCTAATTAACCCAGTTTTCTGGATTTGTAGAACATGTTGAACTATAAATACACTGGGTTCCTCAACACACTGAGACATAAATCAAACTCTAATCAGCGTTAAAACTAATACACCTTACATGAAAACTGCATCCTTGGGGAAGCAATTTTTGAGTAGGAGCATCTTCTATAAGGATTACAGGACCTGTGGTTGAAGGGCTGAAGGAAATTGACAGGTGGAGTCTAGAAAAAGAGTGGCTGATAATAACAGAGTTGGATGACCCAGTTCCTAAAAGGCTGAAGAATTTGGCCTCTTTAAGGACTTGGAAGCAAAGCAGATGTACAACTCTTTCTTTCTCAGGGCTGTAGGAATGGGAGGAATGGCTGTTCCTAAGCATTTGCCTTCCTTGGAGGTCAGAAGGACAGTAGCTATCTCTTTTTTTGAATTATGGTCACATTAAAAATAGCCATTGGAAAGGACTAGAGACAACCCATGCTGTGTTGGGTCATCATTTCAGAAGTATTTCCTTATCTAAATAGAAAAAGAGAATGATCACGAGTGGGGCAAAGCAGTGGGAGCAAGAGTACTCTTGGAAAGAAAGGATACAATATAAACACATTTGTAATTGTTGTAAAGACGATGGGAAACCACCTTGTTATATCTTATTTTCTTTTTCTTTGTTGTCTTTTTTCTTTCATTTCTTTTTTAATTTATAATTTTCCTTTTCTTCTTTACGTCATTTTTTTTAAAAATATGGTTTTTACTTGATAAAAATTGTTTAATAAAAATCAATTGGAAAAAAGAATGAAACCAATATAATAAAAACAAAATTATACAAATGGTGTCATAAGAATTATATAATATGGAAACAAAACAAGAAGAACAAAAGAGGGGAAACTGGCAGATCCCCAGAAAGTATCCTCCCGCCCACTATTGAGGAAGAGACTCTGGAAAGCCATCAGAGTGGAGAGCCAACTAGACCTCAAAATTGGGAAGGAACTATATTTCAGGGAGATGCTAGACTCTGAATGTTCTAGATTATATATTCTACATTGCTGAACAGATGGCCTGTCAATGAATGATCATTGGTCAGATAGGCTGCCTATTGTATTTTATCCATTGTATCATTCCCTGTTCATTTTAGGTAGCCCAGTTGCTTCTAAACAGCCATATGTGTGTGGCTCTTCTTGAGGGACAATTCAAAGACACAAGTGACCCCAACTACACTACACCTCTACACCTGGCAGCCAAGAATGGGCACAAGGAGATTATCAGGTATTTTTTTAAGCACTTCCAAAGTGGGTAAAGGCAATTGTCTTAATAGATCAGTCTACTGCTGGCCATTATTTAGGGCAGCGGTTCTCAACCTGTGGGTCGCGACCCCATTTGGGGTCAAACGACCATTTCACGGGGGTCGCCAAACACCGCAGTCTGCCATTTTTTCCCCTTTTTCCCTCGGCCGGCGCAGGGGGCAGCACCGTGCATGCACGGGGTAGCACCGCGCATGCGCGATGCGGGCTGTTGCACCGCACATGCACGATGCGGGCCGTCACGCATGCACCGCGCATGCGCGATGCGGGTCGTCGCGCCGCGCATGCGCGGCGCAGGTCGGGGTCGCACATGTGCATGCCCGGCGCAGGTCAGGGTCGCACATGCGCATGCGTGGCGCAGGTCGGGGTCGCACATGCGCATGCACGGCCCAGGTCGGGGTCGCGGCCTGAAAAAGGTTGAGAACCGCTGATTTAGGGGAAGGGAGGTGGTAGCAAATCATTTTTTAGCAAAATATATCTGCCAATAGAGGGCAGCATTCCTTTCTCCAGTATCTATAAGAATGATGTATTGTGATGTTGCATTGTTCCAAAGGGCTAATAAAATACTACAGAGGCTAAAGAGCTTGGAGGACTATCGATGAGTTCCCAATTCCTAAAAACTTATCCTAACACTTCTCTTTTTGCAGCTCTGCATTCTGGCCAATAAAAGTTATAAGTAATTTTGTACTTACAATTTACACTTACCTTTTCAAATTGTAATTTATTCCTAGTAACCTCAATCTGCGCTGGTTTTGAACTGTGCCAGTTCTCTCTGTCATGTATTTTAGAGGGAGCAGCAATTAAGTGTATTTTGGATTTTTCAGTTGTAGCAACCGCTGAGTTACCATCTTTGAAGTCTGAGCCTAATTATGTCATAAATTAAAACATATTACTATATGGGCATAATCATCCATTGTACGTTCTTCTTGTAGTACAAAAACTTCCTCCAAATTTATTTCTTGAATTCATCTGTGATCCCCTATTTTCATCCAGGCCCCTAAGCTGGTTTAGAGTAAACAGCAAGGTTTTGTTACACTTCCTAGATTGACCTAAAATCAGGCTGACTATTTTTGGTCTGCTGGTGCTCATTGTTTATTTTGCTGCCCACACAGACAACTCCTGAAAGCTGGAATTGAGATCAACAGGCAGACAAAAACAGGCACTGCCTTGCATGAAGCTGCCCTGTATGGCAAGACAGAAGTGGTGCGCCTCCTGCTGCAGGTGAGATCAGGAAGCAGTTTGCACACAACAGTACACCATAAAGCTGGATTAGTGATCTTCATGACCATGAGCAGATAGGCATAACAAGCTCCCCTGAGTAAACCAACACGGCGTTTGGCAATCGTATGCAGAGCCCCCAAATGATTCTTCCTCATGCAAATAAATCCTTTGTGCATATGCCAGCTTACATATATAACTCCCTTTCATACCGCTGCTGTATGAATGTACATATTCCGGGATTTGGGGCCATTGAGAGAAAAAAATAATTGCCAATAATAGGGGAACTTTTTAAAAAGTCCTGAAGTGTCAGAATCAATGTCTAACCAATGTCATCTAAGCAACACTGGACATTGTCTAATGCAGGTTATCTAACCAATACTTACTCTTGGCTTTAATTAAGCCAGTGATGAAACTGTGAGGCTCAGATCAGAATACAGTTCCCTACCAGTAGAAGAGAATATCTGTGGCTCAGGGTTGAACTGTGAAATCCTTAGTGTACTATGAGCTTGGTTGTTTACTTGCCGGCATCTTATTACCTGGCTAGGTAACATCAACAATGCACTGATGATGTTAGCTACTTGGGTAATGAAATGTCTGCAAGCAAACAAGCTCAAAGAGCACCAAGGACTCCACAATTCTCTACCTCAAGAAAATTTTTTCCCTGTCTTGCATACCTTCTTTTCATAGTTTTTTTTTTAATCTCTCTCCTCATTCCATTCCATCTTTTCTCTGCTAGGGGGGCATTGATGTCAACATTCGCAACACCTACAACCAGACAGCCTTGGATATTGTAAACCAGTTCACCACTTCACATGCCAGCAAGGACATCAAGCAGCTCTTACGAGGTGAGCAAGCTGAAAAACTAATCCCCATTAGATCCTGAAGCTAGAAGATCATCTGCTGCAATCTAAACATGAGAGGACTTTGGCTGGAAGTCTCTTGGTGAGAGTGGGAGTAATGAACAACATGTAGGTTTTTCAATCCCACTGCTGACTCTGAATCTTTTTTTTTTCCAGACGTCTTTCTGGATTTATTAATCAAAACTAAAAGTATAAAACAAGGCCAGGGAATATATTTTTAGCAAAGCAATGGTATTTTAGTGGCAATCAGGAGGCAACAAATCTTGATTTACAAGTGAAAGGATTTATAGAGTGCAGAAGTGACCAATTTCTTGCTTCATACCTAAGCAGAGAGAAAAATGTTACATAAAGAATTGAAGCAGTTAAGAGAGACTTCTATGTTCAGTAAAATAAATATCAAAATAGTAAAAAGGGAATAGATTCTACAATAACAAAAGTAATTTATTCTTAGACTTGTGTAGCCTCTGCTACCGTACTTTTGAAAGTTCTTGGGTTATTCTAGTCCAAATGCATTGCTGAGGCATAAATTCTGTTTCAGAAGTTCAATAGCAGAAATCTTGGGTTTGGCTTCCTGGAAAAAACTCATGTAAATCTAGAAGCTGTTTAAGAGCCTTCTTTCATCGCTTTTCCAATTTTTTGTACTTTGCTTCGAGTTTCTTGGAATACGCATCCAGCTTGTAGGCAGCCTGTTCCAAAGCTGCAACTTGCTCTTCAATCTGATTGATTTGTTCCAGGTATGGCTGAAGTGCAGCATATTTCTGATTTAAGTCTTTCAAATTCCGACTTATGTTTATAGCAATGTCTTTCATTTCCAGATACTTCAAACTAGTGAGCTTGTTCATGCTTTCCAGGAGTTTGTAATCTTCACTAGTGGCAGTCAGTTCACCTGTTAAGTAGATAGCCATTTTAGTGAACATTTCCGTACAAAGTTCATTGATATCGACTTCTGCTGGCTCTGTGGCTTCTTCTGCAGTTTCCACAACAGGTTCCTGTTTGGAGGCTGGGTGGCTGTCTTCCAGGGATGCGGCAGTCGCCGCCGCCATGGCTGCCTTCCCGGAATTGGAGAGTGCGGAGGGCGGTGGCGGCTCCCGAGCGCGCTTGGCGTCCCCCGGGCTGCTAGGCGCGCCCCTCGCTCGCGTCTTCCGACTCTGAATCTTATAAGAAAGTTGAGGGTGGAAATAATATACCTTGAATGAAACTGATTATCTGGGCCCTCAGCAGTCTGGGTTCAGGTCCGGTTACAGCACGGAAACTGCTTTGGTCACGCTGACCGATGATCTCTGGCGGGCCGGGGATAGAGGTTATTCCACTATCCTGGTGCTTCTTGACCTCTCAGCGGCTTTCGATACCATCGACCATGGTATCCTTCTGCGCTGGTTGAAGGGGCTTGGAGTGCGGGGCACCGTTTTGCGGTGGTTCACCTCCTACCTCTCTGGCCGGTCGCAGTCGGTGTTTGCAGGAGGTCAGAGATCGGCTCTGAGGTCTCTTCCGTGTGGAGTCCCTCAGGGGTCTGTTCTCTCACCTCTGCTTTTTAACATATACATGAAGCCATTGGGTGAGATCATCCGTCGACACAGGGTGAGTTATCATCAATATGCTGATGATACTCAGCTTTATATCTCTACCCCGTGTCATTACAGCGGAGCAGTGGAAGTGATGAACCGGTGCCTGGAGGCTGTTGGGGTCTGGATGGGTGCCAACAGGCTCAGACTCAATCCCGACAAGACGGAGTGGCTATGGGTTCTGCCTCCCAAGGACAATTCCATCTGTCCATCCATCACTCTGGGAGGGGAAGTTTTATTCCCGTCGGAGAGGGTTCACAACTTGGGTGTCCTCCTCGATCCACAGCTAAGTTTAGAATACCATCTTTCGGCTGTGGCGAGGGAGGCATTCGCCCAGGTTCGCCTGGTGCGTCAGTTGCGGCCCTATTTGGACCGGGAGTCACTCCTCACAGTCACCCATGCCCTTGTCACCTCGAGATTCGACTACTGTAATGCTCTCTACATGGGGCAACCTTTGAAGAATGTCCGGAGACTCCAAGTAGTTCAGAATGCGGCCGCGCGAGCCGTCTTCGGTCTCCCAAGACATGCTCATATCACTCCAGCCCTACGTGAGCTGCACTGGCTACCAATTAGTCTCCGAACACAATTCAAAGTGTTGGTTATGACCTATAAAGCCCTATATGGCAATGGGCCAGGATACTTGCGGGACCGTCTTCTGCCCCATGAATCCCAGCGACCGGTTAGGGCACACAGGGTTGGCCTTCTACGGGTCCCATCTGTTAGACAGTGCCGTTTGGCGGGACCTAGGGTTAGGGCCTTCTCTGTTGCTGCCCCAGCCCTCTGGAACCAACTTCCCTCAGAGATTCGTACTGCTCCCTCCCTCCTAGCTTTCCGAAAACTTTTAAAAACACATCTATGCAGACAGGCTTGGGGCGTGTGAGCTGCGCTCTGCCCCTGGGCCTTTGATTGGGACTGTATGTTGTATGAGTGGGTATAGTTTTATAGTTTTTTATATTGTATACTATTATTTTAACTGATTTATATATTTTTGTACTTGTATTATTTGCTGTGAGCCGCCCTGAGTCTGAGGAGAAGGGCGGCATATAAGTCAAAATAATAAATAAATAATAAATAAATAAATACCGGTTGCTTGAAGAGTTTGCAAGATGTGGGAAACAGGAAAAAAAATGATTTATTCTGTAAGTAACAGTACCATCTTCTGGTTCCTTGACATTTTTTTGCCCATTTCTGACTCTTCTGTTTCCTTCTTTCTCTGTCCCTATTTATCACTTGTCATCAGAGGCATCAGGAATCCTGAAGGTCCGTGCTTTAAAGGATTTCTGGAATCTGCATGATCCAACAGCTCTTAACATCCGTGCTGGAGATGTCATCACGGTGAGAAATTGAGGGAAATCATGCAAGATCTTACATGGCTATCCCTCTCCCCTAAAGTGTTCCCTCATGGCTCTCACTTTGTTATGCGTCTTCTTTTGTCATGGAAGGGCTTCATTATTATGCTGAGAAAAAGAACAAATACAACTTTGACTTGTCTTAAACAAAGCAGCAAATCCTTACTATAGGAGATGGGGAAAAGTATTATTATAATCGGATGTCAATTGGCAATATATTCTGGATGCCAACAAGGGCTTTTAAGAAGAATGTACAAAAAGAAAGATTCATTAAATAATACACTTTGTAGCATAGCATTTTGTGTGTGGCACAACTTTTGCAGAGGTACCGAGTGATGAATCTCAGTTTTAGGTGCAGGTATAAAATTCAGGTAACAAGCTTAGCTTTCAGTTTTTTAAAGGAAATGTTTAGCCTTTTAGACCAGACATGTCAAACACAAGGCCCGGGGGCTTGATGCGGCCCGTGAAGTGGTTTCATGTGGCCCGCAAAGCCATCCTGGAAACAATGAGGGAACGGACCCCACTGCCTTGGCCCTGGCCCAGGCCAGCCGGGAGCCAATGTGCAATTTTGTGGTGGCCATCTTGGCACTTGCCCCGGTGGACCATGCCTTGGCACTTGCCCCGGTCCCACCCCCTTCTGCCAGAGATCCTCAGATCTGTCCCATTCCTGCCCAGGCTCCCATAGGCACTCTTGGTGCAAATGATGTAGAACTGGCCACGCCCACCCAGTAGGCCACACCCACTCCATCCACACCCACCCAGTAGGCTGCACCACTCTGGCCACACACACCCGCCCCCCCCAGGGCAACTGCAATGCTGATGCGGCCCTCAGTGAAATTGAGTTTGATACCTCTGCTTTAGACCAAAACAACTTTGGTCTAATCCTAATGAAGCACTTCTTTAGTTTTCAATTCCATTGTATTCTATTTTTATTTACTATTTCTTTCAAGTGTTAAGAATGCATAAACGATGTAAAACTAAAATAAAAGAATCTCACACACACACAGACATTACTTCCTTTTAATCCTTACAACAGTTCTATAGTTCTAGACCACTGTACAGATAGTCCTCGACTTACGACCACAATTGAGCCCAAAATTTCTGTTGTTAAACAAGACAGCTGTTAAGTGAGTTTGGCCCCACTTTACAACCTTTCTTAACCTTTCTTGTTAAGGGAATCACTGCAGTGTTAAGTTAGCAACATGGTTATTAAGTGAATCTGGCTTCCCCTTTGACTTTGCTTGTCAGAATGGGATCACGTAACCTCGGGACATTGCAACCATCATAAAAATGAGTCAGTTGCCAAGCTGTCCGAATTTTGATCATGTAACCATGGGAATGCTGTAATGGTCGTAAGTTTGAAACAGGGTCATAAGTCACCTTTTTCGGTGCCGTTGTAACTTTGAATGGTCACTAAATGAACTGTTGTAAGTAGAGGACTACCTGCACCTACTCTCATTTTGTAAGTGGAGACAAATAGGGAAATGGCTGGCAAGTTCACAGCAAAGGTTAATTTTGAACAATAGAGCTTTCCCCATGCTTATATCCGTCACTATGCAACATGCCAGGTCTTAGAAAATCTTGCTTACCGCAGCAGAAAATTAGACTTAATAACCCTTCTTGCCTTTTTCAACCTGCTAATGGGAATTCTTTTCTTTTCTTTGGCCAGGTCCTGGAGCAGCATGCAGACGGACGGTGGAAGGGCCATATCCACGATGCTCAGAAAGGCACTGATCGAGTTGGCTATTTTCCTCCATCCATTGTAGAAGTAATCAGCAAGCGGACAGGTTGGCCCAGGGTTATAAAGGGAAAGTTTCACGAGAGTCCAGTGATGTGATTGGTGGGTGGAGGAAAAAGCTGGAGACATTTGTGAGTCCACGTTCCAGGACGTTCCCTTTTTACTCTGTTTTTCGTGGCTTCACCAACTCCTTTGTTTAAAAATAAATAAACAAATCTCGTAGCCTCTTATTCCGGTGGCCTTCCGGGTGCGTTTCAAGGTGTTAGTGACCACCTTTAAAGCACTCCATGGCATCGGACCCGGATATTTACAGGACCGCCTTCTGCCAGCAAATACCTCCCGCCGTCCAGTACGCTCCCACAGAGAGGGTCTCCTCAGGGTGCCGTCGGCCAGACAATGTCGGCTGGCGACCCCTAGGGGGAGAGCCTTCTCTGTGGGAGCTCCAACGCTTTGGAACGAGCTCCCCCCCCGAACTCTGTACGATGACGGATTTATGTTCCTTCCGTCGAGAATTGAAAACATACTTTTTTCGACAGGCCGGCCTGGGATAGGAGCTCCAGTACTAACAAGGTTATAATTGTTTTAGGGGATTGAGCTTTTTAAGACATAATGTATTGGGTTTTAAATGGATTCAGGGCCAAATTGTTTAATCTATTCTTAATCATTTTACTTTTTGTATATTGATGTTTTTAATTTTGGGCTGTGCACCGCCCCGAGTCCTTCGGGAGAGGGGCGGTATAGAAATTGCAAAATAAATAAATAAAATTCCAATCATAGTTACTCCTGGCAATACCTGCTCTGGCTTTAGTTGCCAATTCGAAGCCATGGTTATTGAGGGCAAGTTCAGCATATGCTTTATATGAGACTCACCTTCCCTCCCTTCCTTCCTGCCTCCCCCCCCCCGGTCTCTGTGCCACCTTTTCAACATGAAAAGGCTCATGCCCATTTATTTGCTGCCCAGAGTCACTTCATACATACTAAATAAGAGGACAGAAAACTTGATGTCTTCCAGATATTTAAGACTTCAGTTTACTGTATTTCCATGGGACCTTACAGATCAAGCTTCCATTGTTAGTCATTCCCCTTCATCAACATCTCCCAAAAAATAGAATACGGCATTATCCAGAGATAAAGGCAAACTATCATTTATCAAAGGGAAACTTGGCAGAGAGGCAAATACAGCCTTATAGGTAATTTAGCTATTCGCCTCATCCACTGACTGACGTTGTTTCAGGGTGGTTGCAAATATCTAATTATCTTCAGTCTATAGATGGATGTTATCGATGTCAGTTTTAATGTATTTGAATACCTAGCAAAGTAAAATACTCATATTTAAAATTTGTTCATGTTCTTAAGCAATTAAAGTCTGGAGACATTTATTAAAAAAAATAAATGATATAAATTCTATTATTGTATTGTTGCTTCTAGTAGAAAAAAAAGGTTGGGGGTCTTTAAACGCAACACCCTGCAAAATCTCTTATTTTTGTGAGGGGTGCTCAAAAATAAATGGTATAAATTCTATTATTGTATTATTGCTTCTAGTAGAAAAAAAAGGTTGGGGGTTTTAAATGCAACACCCTGCAAAATCTCTTATTTTTGTGAGGGGTGCACAGTTTGTAGGAGAGGTACGGCAAGTGTCGGACTGGGTGTGAGATAGTGTGCGAGAGGTGGGGAGGATTGGGGAGGATGCACAAAAGTGCAGCATGGGTCAGGGAGAGTACAAAAAGGGTGTGCAAGAGGCACAGTGCAGGTCAGGAAGGGTGTGATTACAGGCTGATAAGGATGGGTGGGGGAGCAGCGTGCATCAGAAAGGGTGCATGGGGGTGTAGGTCAGAGACTGTATTGGGGTGCAATACAGATCAAGAAGGAAGCCCACAAACTGTAGAAGATGGGGAGGTTATGCAGGGATGTGGGGAGAGGGTATCTGGGAGGATGCAGTCAGGGTCAGGGAGGGTATGTGAACCTATGGGTCAGGGAGTGTGTACAAGAGGCCTGGTGCAGGTCAAAGAGAGCGCACAGGGGTGTGGCTGGGTGAGGAAAGGTATGTGGGGTGCAACTCAGGTTGGGGAGGGTGCACGAGGGCATGGCACAGGTCAGGGCCGGTGCACAGAATGTATGAGTGGCTAGCACAAAGGGCAGGAACTGAGGAGGATGCTCAAGTGGGGGAGACTTACCTCAACAACTTGCAACCTTTCCCGCTGGCTTCCCCATTGATTGCAAGGGAAGATTGCAAATGGCAACCACATGATCACAGGGCACTGCAATCAATCATTAGTGCAAACCAGTGCCCAGATCACAATCACATGACCACAAGAATGCTGAGATAGCCGGAATTCCGAGGGCCTGTCATAACCACCATTCATTCAGCACCATTGTAATTTTGCAGTCGCTGAACAAAGGGCCATAGGTCAAGGATTACCTGTACAGGGATTCTGATTGTGTTGTTAATATCTATTATATGCTGCTGAAACTCTTTGTTAAAGAAGCATTCTGGAAGCATCTAGGTAATGGATAAATAATCCACTTTAAACCTTTAGATGAACATACATATTCCACGAGTACCAAAGTTGTCCTCTAAAACAGCCTCTTTGTCCGTGCAGTGTAGTCCTTCATAGTGTGTCCCACCTGGAAAGATCAGCCATGCAGAAGCCAGTCCACTGCCTTACCTTTACATGCGCTCTGTTCTGACATGCATGTTTTGTCTCTACATGCAGGCCTGACTCTTTCCCGCACGGTGTCCACACATCAGTGCCAGAGCCATGCAAAGGGACTGCAGGTTACCACCACAGCCACCCCTCCTGGTGGGCTACAACTACATACCGACGCCTCTCCGCCACAGGCACCTCTCAGCCTCCCTGCAGGTTGGGGCCACCTCACTCTGACTCCAGCACCTGAGAGCCCAGGTCAGGGGTACAGCTGGGCTGGGCTGGGCAAGCCTTCCTATCAGTCAGGCTGCCTAGGACTGCAGCCTAGGAGAGCACAGGCTAGGGAGAAAAGCAGCAAGGAGCAGGGAGATGTCTGGTTCATCATATTTATCACTGGAGTATTTAGTTTTGGAGACATGTCCTCACTCACGCAAACCCCACTTGTTCTTGATTGATTTACGTGCAAGTGTATGTGTGCATGCATAACACTGTTGGGGCCTCATTCTTGCCTCTGTCTTTGTTCAAAAGATGGATAATGTGTGCCTCTGTGCTCCAAATATTGCTGAATGCTTCCTTAGCCAATGGCAAGGGTTGCTGAGAATTGCAGTTCATCAACAGTTGCCCATTCTTGCACTACTACACTACTACACTGTGCTGCTACATTTGTAGTAGACATCTGTGGACATTTCCAACCCTACCTGGTAACCCCACTAAAGGTACATTTATTTGCTTCTTCTTCCTTTTATTTTAAGAGCAGTTTTACCTATCAGGGCAGACTTCCGATGGCTGTGCCATCTACCACACACATCTAATGGAGTGACACACTTTTTCTCTCTTTCCATCTGCACGTGCAAGTGTGTCATTCCTAGGCATTCCTGCAAAATCAGCAGACCCGAGCATGTTTGCTCTGCTTGCCTGCTTGTTAGTTATTGCATCTTCCCTCCAATAACCTGGTATGGTGGACTTAGAGTCAGAATCAGAAGAAGTGGAGGCTGATGTAAGGGAAGGGTCACATAGCTAAATTCCTTCATTGCTTGCCAACTAATCTCTTTCTGAAAACTGGGGTTTCTGATTCTAATTGGAAACTGGGGATTTAATGTTGTGCTCCGTGACAAAGCCTGCAGGGCTGTGAAACTTGCTGCTACCAATTGCTTTCTTTCGCCTAACATTTTCTTTCTTATGGAAGAAAAGCTTTATCTCTCCCCTCTTCCTCTTCACAAAATGCCATTTGAAATTTCCCCCTTCCTGTCCAGCAGGTGATAGAAACAGTGTGGGCAGCGAAGGCAGCATTGGCAGTATCCGAAGCGCTGGTAGTGGTCAAAGTACTGAGGGTACCAATGGACAGTTCATGGGACTCCTCATTGAGAATGTAAAGGTAAGGAAACAGTATTTTTTTTGTGCAAAAGAGTGAAGAATCTTTTATTCTGTGATCTTCACCTCCTATTCGCCCAATACCAGTGCTTTTCTGGCTGAAGTTGATTTCAAAGTGATAAAATTCATCAGAAGAGCAGAAAACATCCAATACGGCAGCAGTATAACAGAATTCAAAGACACGTAAAGCCAAATCCCAAGGAAAGGCCTTGACAATTTTAAGAAGGGAATTCATGGTGATCTTCACTGATTGCCATAGTTCCAGCAGCCTTTTATGGAAGGATTATATGCCATCAGGAGAGCCAGTATGGGGTAATGATTAAAGCGCCATACTAAAAAAGCAGGAGGCCGTGAATTCTAATCCTTAGGCAGAAAGCCAGCTGAGGTACTTTACTTTACTTTATTTTGACTTATATGCCGCCCTTCTCCTCAGACTCAGGGCGGCTCACAGCAAATAATACTACAAAATATAAATTAGTTAAAATAATAATATACAATATAAAAAACTATAAAACTATACTCACTCATACAACATACACTCCCAATCAAAGGCCCAGGGGCAGAGCGCAGCTCACACGCCCCAAGCCTGTCTGCATAGATGTGTTTTTAAAAGTTTACGGAAAGCTAGGAGGGAAGGAGCAGTACGAACCTCTGAGGGAAGTTGATTTCAGAGGGCTGGGGCAGCAACAGAGAAGGCCCTAGCCCTAGGTCCCACCAAACGGCATTGTCCAACAGACAGGACCCGTAGGAGGCTAACTCTATGTGCCCTAACCGGTCGCTGGGATTCATGAGGCAGAAGACGGTCCCGCAAGCTCCTTAGTCCAGTGACTCTCTCTGCCTTAGGAAGTTGGAAAGGGCAATCACATCTGAAAAATCTTGCCAAGAACACTGCTAGAGATTAGAACAGGGAATGTGGGTTGGGTTGAGAGAGAGCGATTGACCCAAAGTCACTCAGTTAGCTTTCACACTTAAGGCAGAATTAAAACTGGTGCTTTAGCCACTAGACCAAATTGTTTCTAATTGTGAGGAATCAACGTTGATTTGAAAGCAAACACACACACGTATGCCTTCAAGTTGGTCTTAATTATTAATTATTAATCACCATGCATAGGCCTTCTCCAAGATGATGTGTCCCCAACCTGGCCTTTCAGAACTTCCCAGTGTTGTTGTAATTGAATCCATCCACTTTGTTGTTCAAACACCTTTTATTTTCTCTTTCTATGAGACTTCTTAAGAAGAGAAAATCTTTGCATAATGCAGTGATGGCGAACCTTTTAGAGACTGAGTGCCCAAACTGTAACCCAAAACCCACTTATGCATCGTCGGGTGCCGGGTGGGTGTGGCCCATTGGGTGGGCGTGGCTGCGGTAATAACAGCAGACTGGGTGGGAATAAAAAGTTCAATCAATCAATTCCAACTTTGCAAGATTTTCTTTTCCCACGAGAAGTTGAAATTGATTGATTGATTGAACCTTTTTTTTTTTTTTTGCACACGGCGGTGGAGGCCTAAAGCGAAAAGGTTTTATAAAACCCAGTTGAAGGCCTAGGACTGGGGCGATGGTGCGCGTGTCCACAGAGAGGGCTCTGGGTGCCGCCTCTGACACCCGTGCCATAGGTTCGCCACCACTGGCATAATGTGTCCAAATGATCATTTTGAGTTTGGTCAGCAACCTGTCATAATTGCCCTCCAAATATCAGCAGTCTCATAATTTACTTGGGCACCCCTGGCTCTGACAAGACCATTCAGCCCATTACTCCTGACATGCTTTGCCCGGTTTGCCTGTCTCTTAACAAAGCCAAGCACCCTTGTGTTTTCAGACACTAGCTGTATTCCTAAGGGCTGTGTGGAGGAGTTCCTGGGTCTAGGACAGAAATGTCTGGGCTGGTTGCTGGCTTGGTTTCATTGATGGGGACCAACAGCACAGGATCCACTTCTTGAATGCCTCCTCCTGGTCTTGGTTCTGATATTAGCAGGGCTCTGGGGATCAGTCCATGATATTGTGATATATTTCCACTCAGGTGACACTGCCTTTGAGCCATGCTCATTTTAAAGAGCTTATACCTCACTTGGGGCTTATACTCAAGTTCATGATTTGCTAATGGGTAAATTAGCAAGGTGGTTATGACAAAAAACTAAAAAGAAAACCAGCTGTGAGAGAGATAATCTGCTTTTTATGGCCAAGCTAGACGAGATGTGGGAATATTTTCTCATTTAACAAAAAATTGAGCCGCAGTTTTCTTTAAGACCTTTGTCAGACCTAAGAGCTCTGAATTTGATTTAAGCACTGTTGAGTGGCAGAGCTGATTGTAACTCTTTCCCTAGAGGCTATATTTCTGTTCAGGTTCCAGCTCCTCCCCAACTAGATTGCTCCCCACTATGGAAAATATAATAATACTTAGTATTATGTTCGTTCTCGTCTTCAGATAGCAATTCCCTGGGAAGTGTGAGAGTTATAATCTGAGTAAACCAGAGGGCAGCTGGTTGGGGAAGGATGTTCTTTATTAATTAGAGCCATAATTGTATGTTCTGTGGCAGTCGTTTGAAAGGACAGGGGTACTGTGTCCGACAAAATTCCCAAGGAATAACCCTATGATCCTTTTACATAAAGCAGTGCTGTGTTTTGTTCTGATGTAATAAACTGGGTGTGAGGAGACAGTAGTCTTCCATTTTGGGGATGAATTGGGGATGGTTTGCATTCCCATTCCCTTTCTTTTCCCACCTGGGTTTTGAAAATGATACAGAGCTTCCATAGATCAGTGTTGCTTATCTGCAGGGGAGAAATTAAAAGAACGGTCAGTTGGATAACTCTAAAATCCCAAAGGGCTAGAAATTACCTTCTGATCTTAAATATTTTTAACCAACGGGCAATTGTGTGGCATTTGGGTTGATCGGTATTAATTGCCCAGTTGCTTTTGCTGATGCTATATGCAAAATCTTTGAGTATGAGAAAAAAAATCTTATATCTGGCAAACTGATGACTGTGGGCTCTCTTCACTCTCGTATTTGCAGCCACTTTTGCCTGGTGGGGAGGATCTGCAGCAACATGTCCTGAGTTCAAATTCTCACAATGGCCAAACCAGCTCCTTGGGTAAGTGGAGATGTTGTCATCTTGAGACACGAGGAGTAGATGTCACAGAAGTGGAAAGGGGAAATAGAGCATCTTTCCTAATGGCAACAAATACAAGCTTTGCACGAGGTGAACATTCAGCTGGGTTGGCATGCTTGCATGGCAAGGAGACTGTGCTGTTAATTTGTAAAGGAATAACAGAGTTATTGGAGGTCTTTTAGTCCACCCCCCCCCTGCTCAGGCAGGAAACCCTATATCAGGGGTGTCAAACTGCCGGCCCACGGACCGGATGCGTCACATGAAAGCTGCGCCCACCCCATTGCCGGCAATAGCAAAACCTGCCCGATACGTTGTTTGACATGCCTGCCCTATATCATCTCAGATAAGTGGTTGTCCAATCTCTTCTTAAAACCTCCAGTGTTGGAGCACCCACAACTTCAGGAGGCAAGTTGTTCCACTGATTAATTGTTCTAACATTCAGGAAATTTCTCTTTAGTTCTAGGTTGCTTCTCTCCTTGACTGGTTTCCAGCCATTGCTTCTTGTCCTGCCTGCAGGTGCTTTGGAGAACATGTCTAAGACTTAGAGCAGGGCTCTTGCTATCTGCCCTGCAGTGTCAAATGCTGCTTTTATACAACAGCTTTTCCCAGCCTGATAGCGATATAGACTTGTATCCTGCTTCACAATGCTTCACAGCCCTCTATGAGCAGTTTAGAGAGTCACCATGTTACCCCCAACAATCTGGATCCTCATTTTACCGACCTCGGAAGGATGGAAGGCTGAGTCAACCTTGAGCCAGTCAGAATCGAACTCCTGAAGTGAGCAGTGAGTTAGCCTGCAGTACTGCATTCTAACCACTGCGCCATCACAGCTCTTGATAACCTCTAAATGAGTTGGATTACAACTCCCAGATTTCCCAGTAGCCATATTGGCTGGAAACTATGACAGGAGAAGCTCAACACCTCTGAAAGGCATGGTGCAAAAGGCTGCTCCAAATGTCCATGAACATTTATGCCTGAATGTCTTCGGTTTGAGCAATGAAAAATTGAAATTCAAGAGCACGTGAGAATTGACTTTAAAACAATACATTGTTTAAAATGAAATTGAATATACTGCTTGATTGTACTCCCCCCTCCCTCCCAGAAGCTGCAGGTAGCTTTTGAGAAAAGATGGATTTTTTTAAAATTAAAAAATGTACAGGACAGAAATGTAAATAAAGTGTACATTCCCTGTTGGTGAATTCCATGGGTGTAAATGCAGAAAGTGCCACCATGACAGTGTAAGGATTTCTAATTCTTTTCCATGCCCTGTTCAAACGGAGAAATGTTATGTAGCAACGGGCCTTTTTGCATGACTGTGTCCTGCATTGGTTCTTCCAAGGCTCTGTTGTCTGCTCTGATTTTTGCTTTGATTCTTTGCAGGGACACAAGTGCATCAGAATTTCTCCAATGACAGGATCTTCTCCCACCAATATTTACGCCCAGAGCAGCTCCTGGAAGGGAAGGTATTGTAATTCCTTGGTTCAAAGAACAGACAACCCTTAGAAATGTTGATATCGGGTGTTCCTCGAGATTCCTTAAAACTCACCTGGTGCCCCTCTTGCCTGGAATTAGAAAATGGACGGAAGAATTGAAAGGATGCAGGGGAGTAATAGTGCAAAGTAGAGGAATAACAGATGCAACGCTGGGGCTGCAAGTATGTTAAGACTACTGTGAGTTTCATCTTTTCTGGAGTTGTGTTGGCAAAGAGGCAGGCTGTATTAGCGGGTCTAGTTCAGGTGTAGGCAACCTTGGCTGTTTTATGACTCGTGGACTTCAACTCCCAGAATTCCATGCTGGCTCAGGAATTCTGGGAGTTAAGTCCACGAGTCATAAAAGAACCAGGGTTGCCTACACCTGGTCTAGCTGATTGAGAAACCTTTCCTGGCAAGGTCTC
This sequence comes from Bothrops alternatus, assembly GCA_034064705.1. Taxonomy (NCBI): domain Eukaryota; kingdom Metazoa; phylum Chordata; class Lepidosauria; order Squamata; family Viperidae; genus Bothrops; species Bothrops alternatus. The sequence continues at coordinate 8,941,928 of JARGCV010000041.1, forward strand.
TTTTTGTGGCATTGCTATCAGAATAGAGAGTAGAATGCTAAAGACATCAGATGTCTCTACAGCTACTATAAAGAGTTGAGCAAGGGCAGAGATCGCTCTTCCCAAGAAAATGTTGCTCATAATAATTATTTTGAGTGCAGCGGCAAACAAAAGAATTACATAATAAAATTACTCCTTAGATTTCCTGAGATCTTTCCAAGGAACCATATTATTAATAGCTGGAAATAAATCAGTAAATTTGAAAATATTAAATTGCACTTTCTGTACTCCGGTCTTGATTTGGAAAGTGCACTTGAAGACCATTTACGAGGACTTTTCAAAGAATAACAATGAGTTCATATCTTTTCACTTTGTCAAGAAAAATTTTATTACATCCTTTCAGTGCATGCCAAGCATGCTGATGAATGGCAAAGCTTCATATTAAGTCCAATCTAGCAAAAGTGCTGACAACCTACTACAATGATGGCGAACCTTTTAGAGACCGACTGCCCAAAAACCAGCCCGTCCCCCCTCCGCCCGCCCACTCCCGCCCTGCTCCACCCTCACCCTGCCCACCCTCAGGCCCATCCATGGCACGCCACAGATCGCCCAGGCGGCCCTGCAGCATGGCCCATGGTGGCCACGCCCTCCACCTGCACCCCACAGCATCATATGCTGCCCAGCTGCCATGTGCTTGGCTGTGCAGCTCCGCATGGGCCGCACGTGGGGGTGACTCTTCGGGGGGGCTGCTGATGAGGAGGGGGCTATGGGGGGAGGCGGGGCTGGGGTGACAGTGTGCGTTTGTGCCCACAGAGAGGGCTCTGAGTGCCGCCTCTGGCACTAGTGCCATAGGTTCGCCACCACTGATCTACTACTTTCAAATTAGACACTCCTACCCGGGGATTAATGAGTGGCCCAACACTGAGGAAAAGTGAGGCTTAAATTACAGCAAAAATAGGTAACCTAATGTCCTCTTGTGTTTTCAACTAAAACTCCTATGATCCTTACCCATTTGGTAAATTAGAGATGGGTGATCTGATGCCCTGATGCTTGGTTGTTCTTGTTTGTTTTAATACACATACTCAAACACACTATTAATATTTGGGTAAAATAACCAAAGGACAATAGGAATGTAGTGGTCTTTTCCAAAGGGGATTTTTCTTTCTTTTCTTTGCAGGATGCTGCAGCCATTTACAATTGGCTATGCGAATTCCAGCTGGAGTGTTATACGGGCAACTTTCTGAATGCAGGTTATGATGTGCCAACAATCAGCCGCATGACTCCAGAGGTAAACAAAATAATAAAAATAATTAGAGGACCAGGCAAAGGTGGGAAAGTATCTTAGAGTTTCTCCACAAAATTATCACTTGGGGTGAATAAGAACTTGTCCATTTTCCCTGAAGAGACATTGCAGGATAGACGTTGCATAGACGTTTTGCCCCCCATTGTAGACTATATTAAATGCATTTCGTTGGTAGTAGATAATGTATCTGTATTCTTTGTTCTAGGATCTCACAGCAATTGGGGTAACCAAACCAGGCCACAGGAAGAAAATTTCGACAGAGATTGGACAGCTCAGCATTTCTGAATGGCTCCCAAATTATATTCCTGTGAGTATGGCAACTACCGAGATCTACAAGAGGCCTTTGATCAGCTATATCCTATCTGAAAGCATACACTCCCAGACCCCCCCCAAAACGCTATAGAGCAGTGATGGCGAACCTTTTAGAGACCGAATGCCCAAACTGCAACCCAAAACCCACTTATGCATCGTTGGGTGCTGGGTGGGTGTGGCCCATTGGGTGGGCGTGGCTGCAGTGGTAACAGCAGACTGGGTGGGTCTAAAAAGTTCAATCAATCAATTCCAACTTTGCAAGATCTTTTTTTTTCCACGCGAGAAGTTGAAATTGACTGATTGATTGAACCTTTTTTTTTGTACACAGCGGCGGAGGCCTAAAGCGAAAAGGTTTTATAAAACCCAGCTGAAGGCCTAGGACTGGGGCGATGGCGTGCGTGCCCACATAGAGGGCTCTGAGTGCCGCCTCTGGCACCCGTGCCATAGGTTCACCACCACTGCTATAGAGTGTCTATGAGGCATATTTTAATCTAATAATTATTTAATGCCACCATATGTTTGACCATTTTCTCCATAAAATGAGGTTGCATCTATTTCTATTCCCACTCCTTTCCCCAAAGTGCTGCATCCTTTTTGTGGAGATATCATAGAGTATTTGCAAATGTAAACCCAATAAGCTGCTCTCTACTTCACCAGGGCTATCATTTGCTCACTCCGATAAATTGATGATTTGACTGAATGTTTTGATATATATATATATATAAAGTTGGTGGCATTTTGAAGACTGCTTTTTTTTTTTTTTTGCTTGTCCTACTTAGTTCTTAGCCATGGAAGATACTCTTCATGGTGCCTTCCAATGAACATAAAAAATGGCAAGGGAATACAGGCACTATAACCCCAAACCTGATCTGACATATGTATCTTCTAGGATCCATTCAGTTTTCTAACCCTCCCAAATTGCATAGACTTGGAGAGAAACCAAGATATTGCTAATGAAACTCAGGGCGATTGCACTATTTTCTAGGATGACTTGATGGAATGGTTGAGTGCTATTGGTCTACCACAGTACCACAAAAAGTTGGTGAGCAACGGTTATGACTCCATCAACATTGTGACTGATCTGACTTGGGAGGATTTGCAAGAGATTGGCATCAACAAACTTGGTGAGAAGAAATCATAAGCCAGAGGCAAAACCACCGGGGCGTTGGGAACTTCTGGTTGTATGTACTAACAAGACTGTTCCTGTCAGGATGGGGAAATTGGATCCATAACATAATATTCACTGCACCTCAGCTTGATTGTATTTCAGTGATTCATCTCTCAGAACTTTTTAATTGACTTGGAAAGGAAAATCTAGCTTGTCTGTATCATTGATTATCCGTTAGAAGAATATTATGGTGACTGTGGTATTTACGGGCAAGAATAAGAATATTAGAAAATGTATTAGCAATTAGCAATAGCACTTAGACTTATATAACACTCCATAGTGCTTTACAGTACTCTCTGAGCAGTTTACAAATGTCAGCATATTGCCCCCAACAAGCTTGGTTCTCATTTTACCGACTTCGGAAGGATGGAAGGCTGAGTCAACCTTGAGCCAATCAGGATCAAACTCCAGGCTGTGGGCAAAGCATTCTAACGACGGCACCACCAGGACTCCTAGTCTTTTGCCACTAACCTGGCATGATGGGAGTTGAAATCTAAAGTATCTTGATGGTGTCAATTTACCTGTTTTTGGCCTAAGGTGAATCCAAGAAGGATAGTCATAACTAGCTAATAACCAACTAAGTATAATGCAGCACCTCACCAAAGCTTTTACACTCCAAAGCCTATTTGATTTAAATTTGCTCTTGAGATTCCATGGAATCCTAAGAAAAGTATTTTCTTATTCAAATAGATTGACAGTTTGCCCAAATTTTGTTGGCTAACTCCAATTCACTCTGTGATATGTAAAGCTGTAAGAGAACATTGGACCTAGCCCAGGATGCAGTCTTCATTTTTGCACAGTGACAGACTCAGCAAAGCTTGCCAAGGATAGTCCCAAAAAGGAGACGGCCTCCTAGACTGTATCCACAGAGTTCTCTTCTGTGCACTGTGACTTGGTACCTGAGAGATGGATGCAGCAAGAGCAGGAAATATTGCAAAAACTTTTGTCAGGTACAATGGTATCCTAACTTCTCTTGGACAGTGGCTGTCTCTTTTTTTTTAACAGAGCGGAATCTTGTGGTACCTTAAGGAAAATATTTGGAGTAATAGGTTACATTATTGGTTGTGGAACATTCTGCACCTACATATACAGTACATCCTTCTTTTTGCCTGCAGTTATTACTAGAGAGAGAAGCTTTAATCTGCCCCCTTCTAGCAAGGAAGCATTGTGGTTCACTGCCATTATCCCAGCAACTCCGATTAAGAATCAGGAATCTTTCATTCCTATCACTGGGCCACATGGAGCAACTCATGGATAGCTGTGACAGCTCTAAGGGATGGGATGGTGTAGTTGGACACCAACAATTGGAAGCATTGAAGCAAATTCCGCACCTTGATCAGCACCTCAGGCAGCAATTATTTTGTTAGTTAACTAATTTCTTTAGCATTCTTCCTCCTGGGGGAGCTGAAGTAATTTGCAACAAAATAAACGTAGATATCGTAACATCCTAATCCTTAAAATCGATCAATACAAAAAATTAAAATTTCACCTGATCAGTACAGAGCATCAATTGTGAAGGACACGGACATGGACCAGCACAAAAATGCTTAGATGTTTATTCCCTCAGGAACTGATTATCATGCATATAGGAAAGCTTCCTGCCCATTCTTTCTTCTCACAGAACAGCCATGTTTCATTTTTTCTGCCTTGGTCTAGGAAATTCCCTTCTCCCATTTCATAGAAAGGCAGCGCTCAGAACTGTTGCAGATCAGTGTTTCTTAAAATGTCTTCTCTCAGGATCCCTTCCCACTTTTAAAAATGACGGAGGACCACAAAAGAGTTTTTGTTTGTACGGTTATATTCATTGATATTTCCCACATTAAAAATTAAAATGGATGCATTCACTATCACTAATGATTGCTTGATGGGATTTTAATATTAAATTAATTTCCAACATAAGCTGGCAAATATTTTTGATTTCATGAACCTTTGAGAGGGGCCTGGATGGCTCCAAAGGTCTTAGGACTACACTTGACACTGATCTAAGCATCCTTTTAACAAGAACAGGATGCAGTGCCTCCGTGGAACACGATACCAGAGCATTTAACCATTCCTGCAAATGTTTCTTCCCCGCCTTCTGTCATAGCCTGATTTGATGAGTTAGGCAGCTCAGCCACCCCATCAAACTTTGACTGGCTCCTTACCAAAACCATGTTTTGCAATGAGGAAGAAAAAGAATAGGTTAGAAAGCTTGCCCCTTTCTTTGGAGGCAGGAATTAGTGTAATTTTTGGCACTGCACCAAATTCCCAGAGTAATTGAATCCTGTTTTCAATGAAGGCAGCCTTGCTTGTCCGTGAGTATAAGCATAACCTAAATATGCCAACTGGCTTCATCCCCAAACAGCCAAATGTATACGTAATTGGGTGTACATGACAAACAGCTATTGATGAGACTCCCTTTAAAAACGAATGACCCACCTCTGACCCACCTAAAATAGTTGCTCCAGTTTCCCCCTTCCCACTGCTTCACTCAGCTTTCCCCCACTGGCATATACAGAATGTCAAGAACTGTAGCCCCATTCTCTAGTCATGAATTAAAAAAAAAAAAAAGAACGCCATAGCTCTCCTCACATAACATGCTTAACCAGGTTATAGGAGTAGGAAAAATGGCTTAGTTTACTCTGCCAATTAATCGTAGAGATTTCTAGTCGGAAGTACTGTATTGCCTGAATAATTGTTGAAATCCCTATAAAATGGGGCCTCTAGACATTCTGTTTCTATGGGTCTCACACACCCATCGTTGCACTGAGACAAAGAACAAAATGAAATAGATAGCCACACACATTATTTTTCCCACTCTGGCAAAAGAATATTATTACTGTTTTTAATTGTTATTAAAAAAAGAGGGGAAGGAAGACAAATGCAGGAGGACCAAAAAGATGAAAGGCAATGTAGTGACTGAGGCGGCATATAAATTGATAAATAAATGCTAACCCATTCATTCCAAGTTGTATACTGCTGGTATTCAGCAGTGAATGAATGAGCAGTGGAGGTGATTGCTGGATCACTTGTGTTGTGTGAATGCACTTAATATCCTTGAGGCACTATAGAAAAGACCCTTTAAACAAATGATGCAGAAAAAGGGGTCTTATTTTACTGGCTGCTCAGCTGAAATGGCTTATTCCAGGCTGCTCTGGAGTCCTTTTGGACTCCAGAACAGAAGAGCCTGGAGCCTAATGAATGCTGCAGAGAGCTCACAGCCAGTTATTAATTTTGGTTGCTCGTAAAAAAACTAAACAGCACTGAATCAGGAAATCCCAAGGTCGTAGGCTACAAGAAACTGAACATTGCAGAAAAAAAGCAGTGGGAAACAAAATTCCACATTGCTGGAAAGTTACATTGACTTATTAATTATATCACCAGGAGTTGAGCTCAGCTTGAAGGAGATTTTACCTTTAATTCAATATTGATTGATTCTGTGCCATGAAGTTAGTGTCACCTCTTAGCAACCAGATAGATTTTCTCCAGGATTAATTCAATAACCAGAAGCATAAAAGATCCTGAACTCATTATAAGTTTATTATGTTCATATGATCATTAGTAACAGACACATAACAATATATGTATTGACAAACATGCAGCTAATAGTTATACTTGCAAGAAAAAAACAAAGAAGTTTAAAATTAAACTCTAATAGCAGATGGCATAATGTAGAAACAAAGACTTTGGCTTTACTTGGTAGATTTGTTCTTACAGCTGCTAAAGGATAATTTATTTAAAATGCAATCTCTGTGCCTGAAAGAGCCGTTAAAATACATCTTAGTCAAGTATAAGAATCTGTATGAAAAGGGTAGTGCAGAAGGATGTGGCATATAAATTCAACTTCATTTTGAACTATAGGCAAAATGGTATAGAAAGTAGAGGATTTGATATGAACATTAAAAGCAGCATACTGAACTGCCAATTGTGAAAGCCTGCTCATTAGTTTTAAATTTGCAATGATAATAAAATGTTGATATAACATTTATTATGGTCCCTGCACAGGGCGATCTAGAAACCTATATCTTGTTGAAGCTCCATGTCCCAAATTTACTGTTTATTTATTTTCATCCTTATAATCCAACAAATCTATGAATACAGGGGTAAATCTTAATATTTAAGCCTATATTTAGAATTCTTTTCAAGCCAATTTTCTACCAGACTTAAAACGCTAAAATCTGTTGGAGTGGACCTGGGCATTGCAATAACAAGCATAAACATTCAGACTGAAATACTTTCAGAGCTTCTGCTTCTTTAGAGATGTATATTTATGCCCTGATGAAAGACAAAGTCTAATTCATGTTTCATATATCTGTAAAGCTGCTGGAGCACAAAAGCTATCTCTAAGGACTACTGTTGACTTTCTTTGGGGCTACTTCTTCAGCAAACTTTATATGGCAACAGAACAATGGAAAACACAGAACTTACATCATTTTCCAAGTTCTAGCTAACACAGGGGTAGGCAACCTTGGCTCTTTTATGACTCGTGGACTTCAACTCCCAAAATTCCTGAGCCAGCTATTGCCCTTCATGTTCCCAAATTCAATAATGATTTAATTTAATGATGATCATTGTCAGTATACATTTTAGTAGACAGATCCACAGCCAACGTAGGGAGATGTTCTGGATTAGAGAAATTTGTCCAGCCAACAGATTTATATAAAAATTAAATAGGAGCAAGGAGACAATATCCCCAGAGGTTGAACTACATGAGTACAAATAGCTGCAGGTACAGGCTTCAACTATTCTTGATTGATTACCTGCCATCAAGTTGTTTTATACTTCTAGTGACTACTTAGATAGATTGCAACAGTTCCAGGCAAATCAAGTCTTTTTCTGATTGCAATTGTGAAATAAGCTTAGATATTTCTGAGGATAGAATTGGGCAATTCTGGTAAGAGGCTTACCTGGGTCCAGTTAGGGCCTTACTTTCACAAATTTCATTAAAGATGGAACCATAATATGAAACATTTGCTAAAATCCCTATCTATTCTGGGTCCTTTGAACTCCTTGTTTCAGCTCTGGTCTAACAAACCTCTTCCAATCAAATGCTAAAAAACTGTGCAATTTCTCCACTTAAAGGTTATAGTTGTGGGCTAGGAATTCTTTCTCAGAATTAAAACTTTGGATACTTACTAATTAAAAGTTTGGATAGTATTTCCAATTCAAGAAGCAGAATTTGGAACTGCTTTCAATATTATCTTGACAACAGAGCAAGCAGGACTTACATCAGAATCTGGAATTGCTCAAAATCATTTTCAATTAATCTGCTTGATATTATTCTTAACTGAAGATGGACCCACTGCTCTGAGCTGAGCAGTTTTAAAGTTGCTTTCCACATTATCAAAAACCACCTTTCCTTTACAAAATCTATCCGTGCTACTGTTAACTTTAAATTACGTGCATTGTAATTGACAGGTTGAAAGTCCAAGATTAGAAGCTGATCATCATTCCTTATTGAATTAAACAAGGAGCATGAGGCTGTCCTATAATCAGTGACATTGGTTTCTTGCCTAGGATGGGAAGTGTCTTCCCCAATGTCTGCTCTATGAGGTAGACCAGACTAAGATCCTCTCCCATTTAGATTCAAAGTTTTTATTAGAACAGCACAGTCACAGAATCTTGAAGTCTGGTTGTGCTTCCCTTCTCATTTTATCTTAAAATGAATTGGAGTGGAGGGACACCTGAGGTGTTTTTGTAAACCACTTGCTTGGTATGGGCTCAAGTCTTGTTTATTTGAACATATCCTTGGCAATGGACCTTCCTTCTGTCCTTTCAAAGCCAGCCTCTATTCTTACTACATCCAACTACATCACCCTCTGCTTCATCAGCCTTCATCAGCCTCAGGTCTAATGTATTTCCTGTTTGGGAACGAGTTGTGTAACTTCCATTTCCTCCTCTTCCTTAGTCTGGGATGATGGGATAGGTTGAGCCATAGTGACTGGTTGAAAGCTACCAAACAATCATGTCTGAGTGACAGTGCTCTAATCATTATACACATTGGTCTTAACAAAGGTGGTACTGTACCTAATATTCACCTGTTCATCTGCTCTTTGTGATAAGATTTGCTTATGTACAAAATTACATATGACCTAAATTAATATACGCCCCATAAGTCTGGCCTCAAGTAGGGAAGTGGGAAATTGAAAGAAAAGGCTCCCATACAATTGCTGAGTTTGTTTTTCTTGTGTGACATGCAGGCCACCAAAAGAAGATCATGCTGGCTGTCAAGAGATTGACTGATCTTTGTAAAAGTCAGAGCCAGGCTGAAGTCAACACTCTTAGGCGCAAGATCCCTGGTACCTTGGAAATAGTCACCATTGAGACCGTGGAGAATGGGGAGTGCCATTCTCCTCTCACCCCCAAAATGACCACTTTTCAGGACAGTGAGCTGAGCCATGAGCTCCAGACAGCCATGTCCAACAGCTGCCAAGAGACACTGACCATCAAGAGTACCCAAGGCATGTCACGGAGCCAAGAGAGCATTGGTGCACGTTCTAGAGGATCAGGACATTCCCAGGAGAACATGCTGTCCCAAAGCACGTCCTCTAGCCATTCTCAGGAGAGTTTGGGTAGTGGTGAAGGGAGCAGCGGGAGCAGTGGAGGGCATTCTTACACCCAGCCCCATCCTGCGGAGAACTCTGTTAGTACCCAGGGTCGACCCAGCCCAGACCACTATGGGAAATTCATTCCATTGCTCAATGGACCAGATGGAACCAATGGCTATTCTAGCAGTTGTGTGGGAAGTCCCCTAAAGGAGAGAAATCTGCCCGAGGGGATGGATCACTACCAGAGACCAAGTGTTTCACCAGAGCCATCAAGCCCCTTACCAGTCCCCTCCCCCTGCACATTGCCCCATGCTGCCAGCAAGGGAACAGCCCCATATGTCTTCATGTATCCCCACATATCACTGAAGGCCCAGTCAAGTCCTCCACCTTCAATGCCTGAACAGGCCAAGGTATCTACCCATTTGTCCGTCCAGAGGACCACCCTCCAGTCAACTGCCCAGAAAGCTTTCTCCTACCTTCATTCCCACTGCGGCCCTACAGAGCCACCTCAGGTGCCCCCAAAGCCTAGGCCTGAACAGCAAAACGGTGAGGGTTTTAAACACAAGAAACGCTCACAAAGCTTGAACCGCTATGCATTGTCTGATGGGGAACCTGATGAAGAAGAGCCAGCCATTAGCTCAGTGGGCTCTTACGCTACCCTAACCAGGCGACCTGGGCGCAGTCAGGTGTCACGGACACAACCACCTTCAGAAGCTAAAGTCTTGCGCAGTCAGTCATTTGCTATCCGTGCCCGGAAAAAAGGCCCTCCACCTCCACCTCCTAAACGCCTCAGTTCAGTCTCCAGCCCTTTAGCAGTTGATGCAGAGTTTGAACAAGGCCAACAGATACAGAACGGGTCCTTGGTCTCCAAGGACGAAGGGGATAATACTAATGATAGAGCTTGCCTGGGGAAAAACACAGCTGCTAAGCTTGATAGGCCAGTCTATGACGGGAGCCTAGCCCAGCCTCTTCAGTCTTCCCAGATCCCCAGTTGTGGTCAGGAAGGTGTCAAAAAAGGTGGCCTACACAATTCAGTTCAGGGAGGCCTTGGTAACACCAATACCCTAAATGGTAGAAGTCAAGTCTTGGAAGGCAAGGCTCCCAGGAGACGAACATTCAGTGAATCAGCAGTTACCATGACAGAGGCTTTGCAGCATAACCATGAAGATATCCGATCAGACACTGAGGAAGATTGTCCAGCTGAGAAGGATGACTGTGCCAAATCCCCTTGTTCTTCCCAAAATAGCTCCAGTGAGTGCATCCCCTTTGCAGAAGAAGGCAACCTAACCATCAAACAGCGACCAAAGCCTTTGGGGCAGCTCAAAACAGAGGCCCTGGCTCCAGACTCAGACTCCGCTCCTGCTCAGTCCAGTGGGAAACAGTCTCCAGAGGCTTCAGCAAAAGAAGCCCCAGTGTTGGAATTCAATCTCACAGAATCCGACACGGTCAAGAGGCGGCCCCGGTGCAAAGAGAGGGAACCTCTCCAAAATGTCCTGAAGGCCTTTAGCGTGGCCACTCCAAGCCCTGGCATGACCATCGCCCCACAGTACGCCCAGGCCCAGACAGTCAGCATCAGTGGGCCTTCGCTACACATGATGGAACCGCTCCCTACCACAGGCCCGTTGGAAGATGACAACATGGCATTCCAAATAGTTGAGATAGAGAAAAGCATTCTGTCCCTAGAGAAGGGGATTAGCAAGCTTCCTGTCTCTTTGAAACCAGCCTGTCCAGGGCCACCGCACAGTGAGAGGCCTGGAGGGTCAGCCCAGCTCAGAATAGCGGCCATGGCAACAGGTAGGTTGTAGGTTTTGCTGCTGGATTGGGAAAGTTGGCAATAACTTCCAGAGCTACTGCCAACATTACTACTAAAATTTTTAATATGACAGATGGGGAAATTATTGTTGTATTACTGTACTGGTATTCTTAATAGTAAACACTATTAACTTTACTTATTATACTTGGTAAATTTAAATGTATATAAAATTAATCTAAATCAGATAGTTTTTTGTCCTGATCTGGCCTACTTCTTTATAGAAGCTACACCTGATCTAGAGAGGGTGACCCTTCAATTTGAAAAAGGGATTTGGCTCAGTGAGATATGGGAACCTAGCTCCTGTTTGCTCTTTCTGTTACAATATGGTCACCTGTCTTTCCTGCACCTTATTGCCTGAACTCTATGGGACATTCTGAAGACTCTTCGGCATCAGACAGGACACTAAGCACTAGCTTCTTCTTCTTCTTCTTTTTTCCTACTTCAGACATGACGTCCATGCCGACGTCCATCGCTTCTACCAAGCTGGTATTTTCAGGACCCAAAACCATCTATCAGCAAGTCTTGCCAAACTCTCACCACACAAGTCCCTCCAGAGCAACCCCTGAGACAGTGTCGGAGGTATCTGGTCCCTATCCCATGAAACTGGGCCTCAGCAATAAGCCTTCTTTAAATTTTGGGGTGCCCCTTCCACCAAGACCTTCAAACATATGCCCAGATATAACACAGACCCAGCAGCGTCTGGAACAAACCAGTTCATCTTTGGCATGCACACTTGAGGCTGCCGAAAAGGAGATCCTTGCAGAGGAAGCAGACAGGTGAGTAGAAGGCATTGAAAGAGGCATGTTCAAATTGCATTGGGTTAGATATCCAAATGCAGGATACAGCTGCTCCATTTGCTAAAAAGAGCACTTAAGCACAGAACTCATGCTCTGATTCATTAGGACCAAACGTGTTCAGATTTTTTTTTCAAGTTCAGCTGTAGGTTTGTGTGAAATTACACACACAACATTTTGTCTGTAATGGCTCTCCCATTTCTCCCAAGCTATGGTGCTTCCACCAAATTGCTCTTCCCCCACTGTTACCATGTAGCATTAGCAACGTAAAAGGGCCACAGAGTCTTCTCAGTAGGAACAAGCTGTGTGGACCACTTCTTGAAAGCCACACATTTTTGCACTCTGTTGTAATTGTGATACCCCCTTGCCTATTCTTGCTCAGACTTCAAAGCAAGGAAAGCCTATGCAGTAGCTAGGCATATATAGGTGCAAGAGAGATCAAGCCTGGAAGTAGTTGCCAAAAAGTCAGCTGGTTATGTTCCTCTTTGCCAGCCTCTGTTATGGATGGGTAGCACTGGTCTGTATTGACAAAATTAGGCCAGTCTGATTGCCATTATCATCTTCAGAGTTTAAATGCATAGATCAGAATGACAGCCCTAGAAAAAGGGTGTAGTCCCGCTTATGTAAAGATGCAGCTAATAAAATAGCCTTTTAGTAACGATAAATCTTCATTATCTAGTTCCAGAGAAAGCAGAGTTTTGGAAGCAATTCCTGTATCTCTTTTAAAAAGGGAAATATAGCTTCTATTACAGGAAGAACCACCAGCGTTTTCTTTGCTTTGTCAGGATTTCGTTTTTTTAGCCATATTTAACCACCAAGACTACCTACCCATCATTTGAAAAGATAAAAGAAAAGTGTGTGTTTGTGTGTGTGTGTGTGTGTGTGTGTGAGAGAGAGAGAGAGAGAGAGAGAGACAGACAGACAGAGAGATGCCTTACCTTACCTGTATGTACCTAAGGAGTTATTGTGTTGAAGCCAAACCTGTTAGCTGCTTAAAAGTACTCATTACTTTTACTGCTTCTTGTGGTTTAATTGTTTTTATAATTTTTCAATTTTTCCCCATAAACTGTCTTGTGAGCTATCAGGGGAAAAGGGTAAGCTGCAAATATAAATTATTCAAGTGCATGAGCTTTGTACTTCAAAATAAAAGTTGCCTTTTTTTGACACATTTAAAAAATATTTCCATATGTAGACATATTTTATAATATATTTGAAGATGTGATTTAAGGTAAATAGCCAACATATTCAGCTCTGCATCTTTTTCCTATTTTCTTCTTTCAGACAAACACACATTGCTTCTCTGTGTTGAGTACACATTATCCAAAACCTGTCCATGATAGCTGGACAAGATAGAAAATCCTAGGAATAAAAACTCCCAACAACACTAAATTAAATAATAATTGGCAGCGTCTTTCTAAGGTCAGATACATCTCTATTCTCTCTCTCTCTCTCTCTGATGGAAGAATTGGTCTAGGTGTTGTTAATCTGAAAAATGTACAGAAATTTAACAGCACCTTAAAGACTGAAACAGCTATAAAATAGAGTCTATTGTATGAAAGCAGTCTGTTTTGGGGAAGACATTTCTATGACAAGGATAAGCAATTGTATCTAAAGTGTGTGAGTGAAATGAAGTTGCCACAAAAGGGGTAGATCCACCCAACCTGTCTATTTTGCTTGAACTCTGCATTCATTTGCTATTTCTCTTCTTTTTCTGCAGTTGCTATGGGACAACACACTCAGCCAAGAACATTCTTGAAGACATCAGCAACATGTTCAACGACCTAGCCGAACAGCTGGATGCCATGTTGGACTGAGCGCCAGTTTCTCTGCATGCATTTATAGGTTCACGCTTCTAACCTAACATATATAACAGGTGGACAACCTCTGAGATGAGTCTCACAAGTACTTCTAGTTTTTCCTTCCTGCACTTTAGCATTTTGCTTACTCAACATGTTTTGCTGGATAGAGGCTCCCAGATTTTCACTTCCAGCTGGAAACCACCCTAAATAGCTACTTATGCTCTGGTGCTTCCTACAGCTTTGACACAAGATGAAGCAAGCACTCCAGTGCAGATTGACTTGGTTTCTACTTATACACCAGAGCAACTGTACTGCCTTATGAATTGATGGTGGTGCACACCATACTGCAGTTGCAAAGGGGCAGAAGTATCTCTACTCAGGCTAACTGTGGAATAAGATGATCAGTGTCACTGTGAGCTTCTCCTCAAAAGGTCTCCTCCCACCACAGAGAGCTACATTTCTTCTCAAGACTAACTCGTTCTTTGTTCCTGGATTTTGTCATTTCAATAATAGCAGCATTGTGTCAATTTTTTCAGATAACAGTGATCCATCACACTGGTTAGTTGTTGGCAGCTTGCAGAACAAGGCAAATCCTTGAGGCCTTTTTAGCATATCAATACAGAAAACCCTATATAACCAGTGGGCTTAAATTTCCATCCCTTCCTGTTAGAAAAGTACATGCCATAGCCTGCGGTTCACAAAAAAAAATTGCACACAACATTTCAAAGCAAGGCTTTGGGAGGAACTGAAAGCTCCTTGACCTCTCCCAAATTCTTTGGACTTATGCAATGCACAGGACTGAAAGACCAGAGAGCAGAGAAGAGATTTGTCTTCCATTTTTCCCCCCTTTCAGTAGACTCTGTGAGAGAAATGCCAACTAGTTCAGCAAACTCCCTAGGGCAAGGGTCCCCAGCCCCCAGTCCACGGACAGTCACCAGTCCGTGGCATGCCAGCAAATAAGCAAAGCCCCATCAGTAGTATGCAGGCATATCCTCCACGGAACTGATCCCTGGTGCCCAAAAGGTTGGGGCTGCTGCCTAGTAATAATGATTATAAAAATATGCTAACTTGCCAACTGAGTTTCTGTTGTAGCCATATTAAGTGATTTTTTTTCACTTAAGTGCTCTTTGCAGGGAACAAAACACTTTTGCCAGCTAATTAGAACCGTTCCCTTTTGAGGAAATGAAAAATGGCAGAATTTGGGTTCCAAATGTTTGCAAAACTGCCCCTCTTAGTCCTTTCCCCAGCTCATTATTAAACCCACAGACAAGAATCTAGAAGACAAGAGCCAAGCTATGGCTTGTGGCCCTATTTCACTTCAGAGAAGATGATCTTTGAAGTGAGAGAAGGGAGAAGTTGCACACAAATTCTGTTTATAAGCTACGAAGAGGCTATAGCCGAGATTTTATTTTAATTATGCCTGAAACTATGATAGTGCCCGTCCTTTTGAAGGGTTTCTGCCGTTTGAAGGGGGTTTTTTTTACCAGGAGGGTAACGGCTCCCTTCATTGCTAGGAAGCCCTCTGCTGATGGAACCCAGAAAGCACAATTCTTTCTTTTTTCAGTGATGAATCGTGAAATACAAGTGCTGATTTCTTAGAAACAAGAAGGGGGAGGGTAAATAGTAGCTAGGACTGGGGAGATAAAGGAGCCTTTTAGCAGTTTTTTTGCCCTAGGTCTAGTTTCTCTTCACGTTTGATTCTTTTTATCCAGTAGTCAAGTGGATTAGTCACCCTTCGGTCAATGACTAGGGCTATAAGAAGAATAGCTGCAACCAGTGGCACTTTTCAAAAGGGGTTCCTATAGAGCTTTTTTCTAAATAGATTATACATTTCACACTTTACTGACAGGCAGAGCTCATTTTCCCCACTGTTGATAAAACTGTAAAAAAATTAAAGATATGTATATATTTTTAAAATGTGGGTTTGTTATATATTTACTAATCAAAGGTCTGTTGTATTTTATGATCTGGGTGGAACCACATTACTGTCTGAGCCACTAGGAGGCAGTAAAATGCTATGCTTTCTCCTCCTGAGAGAATCCAGTCTGTTTGGTTTTTATTTGCTCTTTCAAAGAATGCTTATTTTTAAAGAACTAGTAGTTTATTTTAAATATATTGTATGCTGTGTAAATTATGTATGGATGCAGCTGAGTCTAACCAGCCCTGGGGTAGGAAATGATGGGGAAATTACTTCGTGAGAACATCTGACCGTTTTTAAAAGTTTAAATCTTGTTTAATGTTAATCATGGCTTATTGTTTTCCACTAACACACCTTACAATTTGATGGTATTAAATAGTGGAAATAATTTTCCTTTGAATGGCCTTGCCTGGCTAGTTGAGTCTCCTTTTTGCTTTCAGATGAATTGGCTGTGTGAATATATTTATTAGATTTAGCAGATAGAGCAGTGTTTCTCAACCTTGACAATTTTAAGGCATGTGGACTTCAACTCCCAGAATTCCACAGCCAGCAATGCTGGCTGTGGAATTCTGGGAGTTGAAGTCCACATGCCTTAAAATTGTCAAGGTTGAGAAACACTGAGATAGAGCTTAAGGAATGCTTAAGTTTTCGTTGGAGACCACAAGTGCTAACTATACAGTTCAGGTACATACAGTGTGAATATACAAATTCTCAGGTCTCAATGTGTAAAACATTTCAAAAGGAGCTGCCACAAGAGAAGAAGTGGGCCTTCCTAACAGACTGGAAGAGACCTTGGAGGTCGTCCAATCTCTTCTTAAAAACTTCCAGCAGTGGAAAGTTGTTCCACTGGTTTATTGTTCTGTCAGGAAATTTTTCCTTAGTTCTAAGTCGCTTCTCTCCATTAGTTTCCATCCATTGCTGCTTCTTGTCTTGCTTTCTGGTGGTTTGGAGAACTCCCTCTTCTTCGTGGCAGCCCTTCGGATATTGGAACACTGCTTTCATGTCCCCCCTCGTCCTTCTCTTCACTAGCCTAGACAAAGACAACTCCTGCAACCGTTCTTCTTATGTTTTAGCCTTCCGTCCCCTAATCACCTTTGTCGCTCTTTTTCTGCATTCTTTTCAGAGTCTCTGTATCTCTATATGGCAACCAAAACTGGATGCAGTATTCTAAGTGTGGTATTACTAAGGCTTAATAATTTTAAAGAAAATCATGCGAATTCATGTAAGTGGTAAAAGGCTGGAACACCACATCAGACCTCACAGTCCACAGTTAATAAAGGCAATTGTTTTATTCGCCACCTTGTGAGGTCTTTTCACTCCAAATCTCATTCACAATGTTATTTTGATTTGAAAGGCTGTTGGTGGGAGGAGGAGGAGAACACAAACCAGTTGTCATAGCCACTTAATCACAAGTAAGTCAATCCTTCCAAAGAACGAACTTTACAAATATATAGGTCTCTGAAAGTAAGTTCCCTGAATCCAATGGGACTTCTTAGGTTAGTGTGTATTCAGTTGCAATCACTAAGTCTCTGGTTCATGTCTTACTTTATCAGGGACCTAATTAAGAGGCACTTGTTTCTTTCAATCTTCTCATCTGCAACATACTTTGCAGGGCTATGTTATATTAAGGAGCATACTTGAAGAGATTATTAAGGCAAATACCAAGCCTCATAAAGCTGCTTTCTCCACAACATAAAATCTTAGTATTTTCCCACTCCTGAGAGCAAGAGCTGTTCAGCCATATATGTTGTCAATCTCCAAAACTGTGCTCAGATAAGCGAGTGATGTGACCTACAATGAAGTCTTCTATCCAGTTCTCCAAAGAAGACAATTTGCAGAAGACGTTACTGTATCAAAGACAATCATTTATTGCCATTCATATCAGGTGCTCTTGGTTTCTTTATACAATTTACAAGTTTTAATACAAATCTATTTTACATCCATCCCAAAAATCTTAAATATAAAATGTACACCATTTAAAAACAGACTGTTAAGTGAAATTCATTCCTAAGGCGATGCCCCATGCTTTTCTGAAGCCCTGTCTGACTAAAGGCAGCAAGTTCTTTAGGAGACCGCCATGAAAAAGGCGTTTCAGTCATGGTTTAACTCTAATTGAGTACCACTAAGGAGAGATGAGAATAGGAAAGTAGGAGGAGAAAAGTCATTTTCTAGTTTCCGAGAGAGAAAAAATAATAATTATAGGAAGCACCTTCTCTATAGGAGTCTTGGTTTTCAACCACTGTTATATATTAAAATGGCCTAAGAGGAGTTTTTTTTAACCTGTTGGGGAATCCTTTTTCCTACAGCAAAGGAACCCCTCCCTTTCTCCACATCCTGACATTGTAATCTGGGATTGAGCAGGTTTCTCGACCCCAAAAAGAATTCAAATCCTGGACAACATTGTAGCTTGTTAATAAAATGGTTGTGTAAACCATAATACATATTCCAAACCTCATTATTCTTAGAAAACCAGATAATATAATAATAAATTGAGAAAATGACAGGCTTTAACTATATGTGGAGAGCAACAAAGTTGAACAAAAGGAAATGTCTAGGCAGTAAACTATTTAGAAATGTAATAATAAGTTACTGATCACTTTCCCAGGCCAAATCAATCAGAGGTCACAAATCATCAAACTCTGCTTGCTGTAGTTAGAGGATCATTGATCAAGTTTTTAAAAATCTTCCAGCTACAAAATCTCCTTTTTCAGAAAAGTGTCCCAATATTGTCAGGCATCAATCTGTGATTATTACCTGGCAAAGATGAATACCATTTTGCCAAGTATGGAAAGATAATGTCCCCTCAGAGCATAGTGGGATTAGTCATAATCAATCAGTAATTTTAAACAGAGCAATAGGAAGTGAATTGGGATTGTCTCATCCATATCTATGGTAACTGGGTGTGTTACACTGCAGCTTAAAAATCTGACCAAAACAGTTTTTATCTAAGCATCTACCACCATTTCGCTGCATGTTATGTCTGGGACAGTCTTGATACGGATCATATAATATAGCTTTAAGGAGAGTAATCTGAAGAAGTGAAAAAAAAAGTGATAGCAGAACATAGTTGCAATAGCCTTCTGTTTAGAGAAAATTACTCATCATAGTTAAACTGGCCTTTAAGACAAGAGATAGGTGTAGGGGTATGTAGGTTCCCACCAGAAAATCTCTTTTCTGGGGGACAGACTTCGGAATGAGGTATTTTGTGTTCTTAAGTTCACTAACTCGAGCTTCTCCTCAAATATGCTTTGAAGTATAGGCAAGGACAACATTCAGCTAAAGGCGGCTCTCTGCTGGGCCTGACAAGTGACCGTCCAGCCCATGGACTTGAGGCAGGAAGAGATACGGCCGGCGTCACCTGCCTTCACTCATTCAAAGCAGCTGGAGGCAGTTGCCTGCAAATGTGCTCTCACAGAAGGAAATACAAACTCCTGCCCTAGCTGTGGTTCAGGCAACTTTGTGGGACACTTTGACTCCCCTGTTTACAGGATCGCATGGATTCTTGTGGCTTCCCAGTCCTTGGGGAGGGGGGGGGGTGAGAGACATTACCACACATATCCAAATCTAGCCAACTAGTATGGAGCATTAAGAAAATATGGCACCTGGCCAAGGTTAGAAACCCACAAACTAACTTTCCCCATAAATGCTCTCACCATATGGATGAAAGGCCTGGCTTCGTAGTTAGGGATAACAGACATCACATCCCAGGGAGTTTCATTTGAGAGCCTGTCTGCAGGTCACTTGCATCCAATTCTCTCCAATACTTTACTTCAGCCATGGTTTGTTCCTCTGTCTTACAAAGGGCAGTCTCCCCACTATATTAGGAGAGGCAAACATTGCCACAGCAGCTGCAGCTGGGGGGCCTCTTCGGGCCTTCTCTGCAGGGCCTAGCAGGACCGGAAAGCCAAACACACTATCACACTTGAACAGAAGCAACCAACAGGAGGGAGGTCAACAAGTGACAAATTAAAGAGTCAAATCATAAAGCCTGAAAAAGTATCAAGGACAATTTCCTGCTCTTAGATCCATGCCACCCTGAGGGCTTCCAAGAAGCATCACTGGAGGAGGTCCTAAGATAAATAATGGCAAGGACAGCTGTCTGTGTGTCATTGTCCCAAGGTCAACCCTTTGCCTGGAGCCCTGCTGACCTTTCAATCAGACCATAGAGGGATTCCTGTGTGAGGCTGTTGCTTTCCCTTTCTGCTAAGTGACAAGGCTGGACACAAAAGGGACATGCAACCCTCTAGGGCACATCCAACCTCAGGGGATTAAAAAGGAGAATTCATGCCCAGCTTAGTTTCAAACTGCAGCTTCTGTCTCTTCTGATAACGCACCCGAACCCTACAAAGAGGGAAAAAAAATAAACAAATGAAGAAAAGACAACAGGAAGCGGTCCTGTTCCTACAATCTAAGCTACCCTAAACATTGCTCAAAGATTTTTTTTTATAAATACATTCATGTGATTTAATGCAGCTGTTTTTAAGCTCTTTGGAAATTTATCAGAAATTTCTCAAATTAACATAGGCTTTTCTGCAAGAGCAGCCGCCCCTTGGTAAATCTCCTGCGATGCAAGGATGCATTTACAAGGACTGATCTAGGAAAAAGCTACCAGATTAGCTTGTTTGGAAAGTTCAGTAAAGGAAGTCAGCACTGAAGAACAGCAACCTAGCCCATTGGTTAAAAAAAAAAAAAAGTGCACTAACAGTTCTGTCTGATGACGCACTGCATACACAGCAGAATTTGCAGCCTCTCTGACTTGAGCATCTCTTTTTAATGAGCCTTCTTTGATAACTGGAAAGAAAATGATTTCCAATTATATCATGGTGACCTGCAGAAGATTTCCACATTGCATATTTGCCAAAGGGTGCCTTGAATTCTTGACCTCCTCTGTGGGCCTCCCTCCATTTTATTTATTTATCTATCTATCTATCTATCTATCTATCTATCTATCTATCTATCTATCTATCTATCTATCTATCTATCTATCTATCTATCTATCTGTCTATCTGTCTATCGAATTTGTATGCCGCCCCTCTCCTGAGACTCGGGGCGGCTCACAACAACAATATGGGTACACATAAAATTTTTTAATAACAATAACAACATACAAACCAAGGATCCATACATACAACATTCAAACACACAATCAAGGATGGAAGCACATTCCTCGGCCACAGTTCATACCCCTCAAGCCTGCCGGCACAAATGGGTCTTCAAAAGCTTCCGGAAAGCTAGGAGGGAGGAGGTAGTACGAACCTCCGAGGGGAGCTGGTTCCAGAGGGCTGGGGCAGCAACGGAGAAGGCCCTTGTCCCAGGACCCGTCAGATGACACTGTCTAATGGACGGGACCCGTAGGAGGCCAGCCCTATGCGCCCTAACCGGTCGCTGGGATGCATGAGGCAGAAGACGCTCCCGCCATGGATTAATGCTTCTTTCCTTTCACAGCTGTTTTGCCCTTAATCCTTGCAATGTTTTTCTGACCTTCCAAAGGCTTCAGTTTGACAATGAGACAAGATTACTGATGTACACTAAATAACTCTGCACCTGGTGGCACAGTGGTTAGAATGCAGCATTGCAGGCAAACTCTGCCCACAGCCTGGAGTTCCATTCTGGCAAGGCTCAATGTTGACTCAGCCCTCCATCCTTCTGAGGTCAGTAAAATGAGGGCCCAAACTGCTGGGGGCAATGTGCTGACTCTATAATCCGCTTAGAGAGGGCTGTAAAGCACTACAAAGCAGTATATAAGTCTAAGTGCTATTGCTATTGCTCTGGCTAAATAGCACAAAATTATTCTCCCTTTGAAGAGGGATGAGGAGGAGAAGGACAATGATGAAAATAATAGCAGGCAAAGTGCACTATAGATTCAAACAGCAATAGCAATGGTACTTAGACTTATATACTGCTTCCCAGTGTTTTACAGCTATTCTTAAAGGAAAGATATTATACCCTATAGCAGTGATGGTGAACCTTTTAGAGA
Organism: Bothrops alternatus; assembly: GCA_034064705.1. Lineage (NCBI taxonomy): Eukaryota > Metazoa > Chordata > Lepidosauria > Squamata > Viperidae > Bothrops > Bothrops alternatus. Next base: position 8,963,518 of record JARGCV010000041.1, read on the forward strand.
CCGAGTGCCCAAACTGCAACCCAAAACACACTTATGCATTGTCGGGTGACGGGTGGGTGTGGCCCATTGGGTGGGCGTGGCCCATTGGGTGGGCGTAGCTGTGGTGGTAACGGTAGACTGGGTGGGAGTAAAAAGTTTAATCAATCAATTCCAACTTTGCGAGAACTTTTTTTTCCCCCGCGAGAAGTTGAAATTGATTGATTGAACCTTTTTTTTTTGCACACGGCGCGGAGGCCTAAAGTGAAATGGTTTTATAAAACCCAGCTGAAGGCCTTCGACTGGGGCGACGGTGCGCGTGCCGACAGAGAGGGCTCTGAGTGCCGCCTCTGGCACCCGTGCCATAGGTTCGCCACCACGGCCCTATAGCAGAGATCTTAAGTTTCTTTCTCTACAAACCTGAGTAAAAGAGGACATTTTTATCACAAAGGAAATGTGGGGCTTCAGTTTTGTCATCTCACACACACACACACACACACACATACACAAACAAACATACTTCCATAGTTTTGTTTATCTTCTCTTTGGTCTTTTTTCTGCTGTTTTGGTATTTTTTTATGTCCTGGGTTCTATTTGTCTCAATAAAAAATAAAATGTTTTAAAAAACAGTGATAAGTTCAACTCTGTTGGAACCATTATTTTTCTTCCTAGTATTTCCCTGCAAATGTAGGATATGCTTTTTTTAATCAATTTTTTGTAACAGGAATTGACTGACCAGTTTGTTGCCTAAGCCTGGCCTCGTGGGCTAAAAGAGAGTTAACTTGCCTATAGTCGCCCAGCCAGTCCACTTACTGGCCCTGCAGAGAAGCTGATCTTTTAGCAAGATAGGACTTTTTCTTTTTAACAAGAGAAACAAAGAGCAAGGGGGAAATGGGAGGCAAGAATGCCACACAGGCTTTAAGGTTATTGCTCTCGCCTATGCTAGGCATACTGTGTAGGCAACAGCCACCCATCTTCAATCTTCACCAAAATGCCTTTCATTTTGACTATATAAATATGCTTCCATGTTGCGTATATCAATACGTATATTTGGTGAGGTAATAGTATAATATGGGAATGACATTGCGGGACAAGGCAAAAAGGCAACTTAGCCCACGGCATGAACGTGGGGCAGGGTGATAGGTTCACAAGAGACCCTCCCTAGTTTCTCGGGCCATAAAGGGAACGTGGAGAAAGATATATTTTCAGACTTGCAAGATTCCATTAAAGAAACCTGACAATAAAGTAGAATTAGCTCATCTAGCCATGTTTCCTGTCTGGTCTACCTCGCAAGGCTGAAAGGTTTCTATGCATGATGGAATGCTTTTTATCCTTTTGTATGAAGGTGCTGCAGAAGCCAGTAGCCATAAGGAGGTGTCAACATGGGGTTCTCTTGCACCTCATTCATTCTTTGGACAAAGGGATGCTATTTCTCTATTTCTCATCCATCTATTGGGAGGAGGAGGGAGGTACCACCCTACCTCCTTTACCAAATTCCAAGACTTATTATATACAAAATACCTCAAGTACTAGAAATGCTAGTAAGGCTGGGTTCCTTAGTGAGTTACTCTTACCTGATTTCATGGAGTTTGACGGTCTCGTTGATGATCACCACAAGCACAAGAGAGAGCAAACCCAGCAGCCAGGAGGCCATGGGAATGTCATCCATTTGGTAAGTCACAGGAGACTCAAGATTCACCCACAGTTTCAAGTCCAGGAAGGTCTGAACAATCTGTCCCAGCAACCTGTCATATAAGGAAACAATCCTTGAGCAACATCAATCTTGGACGGCAGATGCTGTCTTCTCCCAAATGTGGCTACTGGCAGAAGAGAATGCAGAGTGGAATATACAGAAGGAGGGAGGAAACCTTGGTGCTGGATTTAATAAGAGCCATTGGGCTCCAACTCATATGGGGGCAACCTGTGAACCTCAACCTGTGCTGCTGATGTACAGTTCCCAGTGTTCCTCACCACTGGATTTGATGACTGGAGTTGTTGGGAATTGTATGTTACAGTATTTGGAGACCCACAGGTTGCCCATTCCTGACATATCCCCAAAGAATCTACAAGAGAATGGTGTATGCCAGGAGTTCTTAATCTAGGGACTAGAGAGCCCTAAAATGTCCCTGGATAGATTCAGGAAGAATCTGGATGGGAAAACATCATATTCCCTTGACCACTAATTAAACTTTGCCTTTTCATTTAATAAAGAATGTAGACAACAAAGTAATCTGTGGCCTCTAGACTGCAAAAGTATGAGTGAATTTCAATAAATCTCATTATCTAAAATTATTCAAATTATTTTTGATGAATATATTGAGCATACATTGACAGTTTTTGTTATAGAATCCAAGACTTTTTATGTTACGCGCTTAAATATATATTTTCTGGTAATCTGCAGGTTTCCACAGATGTTTAAAGTGGTCCATGATACAAGAAGATTAAGAATTCCTGGTCTAGACCATGAAATACAGTAGAAGTTCCAAGGCTAAGGAAATGATTATGAATCTGAAAAAAGAGACACAGAAAAATATTCCAGAAACACATATCCATAAAACGACTCAAATGTGATGCTGTTTCCCAGTCAAAAAACAAAAACAAAAAATAGAATAGAATATATTAAAGGAAGTGCTTAGGTCAGGGGTAGGCAACCTTGGCTCTTTTATGACTCGTGGACTTCGACTCCCAGAATTCCTGAGTCCACGAGTCATAAAAGAGCCAAGGTGGCCTACCCCTGGCTTAGGTGATAAAAGGATACTGGTTAAAAACAAAAGCAACTTGATTTTAAAAAGGCTGACTAGATTCAGCTGCAGTTTCTAAGAATTAGGAAAAGAGACTCACACAACCACTACCGTCAGAGTCCACCAGAAGTTAGTGAAGGGGCTTTTCTTCCACAGTGGTTTGGTACGATGGACATGGGTAACTGATATAAACACTGCAAAGAAAAACCAACTTGTTTTTTATTTGCAGCTTTGCAGCCGGTAGGTCAAAATCTACCCAACCACCTATTTTATGCAGGCAAAACCATTCCTTAACACAATATGAAGTAAAGACTAAAAAATTGCTTACCAATGTGTAAAACAATCATTCCAGCTGTAAATTTCTGGGCTAGGAGAAGAACACTGGAGAAAGTTCCAAACCAGTCAGGGTGCCGTTCTGCTCCACTAGAAAGAAAAAAAAAACCCCATTAAGGACGGATCAGTGTTGAAAGCATAAACATGCTTCCTGTCAAGGAATGGATCAGGAAGGGGCCTTAGGGGTGATCTGTAGGTGAGATGGCTTTCTGCAGTTCAGATTCGACACCTTCTTTCATTGGACTAACTGGTCAACTGCAGATAGTCATGGACATAGCATTACAATAAGGCAGCCGGTGACCAAGGACTGCCTGAAATGATAATGTCTCCATGTGTGTATGTGTGTATGAATAAAAGTGAGCGAGTGAAAGAGAAGGCATTGGCTAAATTACAACACCTACATATACTTTATCAACCATGAAAGCTATTGCAAGGTGAGGAAGCAACCTTCTAGAGTAAATTATGGCGCCAACAACCTCTTGGACATGACAGATTTAAATCTGAGATGATCTCAGAAATCCAGAGAGAGCAGAGGTGAATTAACGTAACCAGTATCTAGAAGCTAGGAATTTAATTTTTTGCCCATATGCTCAGCCACACAGCCTGGAACAAGCACTTATTCTATGATTCTTCACACTTCTATTTTCATGTAATCTCTGGGAGAAAATATCGTAGACTATGCCAGCTTGGAGTAAAATATTAAAAGACATCAAGCTAAACATTGCATATATCTACAGCACAATTCTTCCAGCTGCTACATTTGGGAACTTCAAGAGATCCCTGAAGCCTACCTTTGCAGCACGAGGGAGAAGCAGCCTGTGACATTCACGCTGAAGGCAGATGAGTTGAAGTTTGCACAGTAATCTTGCAGCAAGTAGCCAAAACAAGCCAAGCAGGAGCAGATGGTGAGGCTGAACTTCAACAGGAAGCAGAAGAGGAAGTAATGCTGAGTCTACAAATTTTGCCAAGAAGACCAGTGTTATGTGTGGAAGATGACTCCAACACTCTCCCTGCACTAAGCTGAGTTGCAAATGCAAAAGAGCCAAATTATCAGTTGCACCACTATGTAATTGGGCTGCTACTTAAAATAAACTGGATAGGCCTGGGGGGGGGTCACATGGCTGCCGTTGCTACTGATGATCTGTGGTCTGGGAAGAATGAAATTAGCCATTTCCTAGTGACTTGGAGAAATGTATTGCTGACTTTTTGGGTGGCTTTCTCAATGGTATAGAGCGGGGGGTCTTCAAACTTGGCCCTTTTATGATTTGTGGACTTCAACTCCCAGAATTCTTCCGCCAGGCACACTGGCTGAGGAATTTTGGGAGTTGAAGTCCACAAGTCATAAAAGGGCCAAGTTTGAAGACCCCTGGTATAGAGTCCAGAAGATTCAGTTACTTCTCAGTCACTGAGAAGAGCCCTTGAAAATCAACCACAGAGATTAGATGTGAACTTCTAGCAAACATACTGAGAAAATCATTACCATTACAATACATTACAAGTATTGTATTGTTTGTGAGTCAGCAGCAAAGAAATTTAATAAATAATTGGATTTAGATCTATCTGATGCAAAAGAGGAAAGGCAATTTGTTTAGTCCCACCCAGAAGTCTAAGAGAATTCTCTTGCAGAAGTTAGAGCTTGGTCAGTAAGGCATCTGTTGGAAAGAGACTGGGATAATTTATAAGCAACTAACTAGAAAATTAATCCTATGTAATGTTTCCTTGTACTCCAAGCAAATAAGACATCCAATTGAAACATTTGCTTACCTTTTTAGGAATGAAGATCAGGTTTTTCCCAGTAGCCATTGACATAATGGAACTATGAGGGGGCTTTCCCAGAAGGGACACACTTGAAAAAATAATGAGGTAATTAATGTGAAAGATAGTCTAGAACATTAGAATGCAACAAGCATATGAAACTGTTTGGACATCTCGTCAGGCTCACCCCTAAGAATAACAGAGATGCCAGCCAAAGTTCAGTTCTTAATTTGCTCACACCAATAATCAGACTCTTGCCAAGCTAAACCTTTGCTATTCTCACCACAGCAGATATTCTCTGGGAGATTCCAGGGAGTGGCAATCTTAATCTGTCTTTGACCCAGTGTGGGACTGTGTCGCTGCTTGTTTTGCCCCCTTTCTGAGAATGTGTTCCTTCCTTCCTGGGAAACTGCCATGTCACAGTAATCCATCATCCCACCTCCTCCTTTGTAGGCATCCTCCATCTACTTCTATACTGGAAGGGAATAAAGTTTTTGTGATCAGGAGCCACAATTTATTTTTAAATACTATTGGTGGTTAGGGACCACCAGAATCAGATCAGTAACACAGTGACATTATGAACATAGTGTAACTAACTTCTGTGGAGGATAGTAGCTTCAAGAGAGTTGTGGTTTACAATATTGTAACTTTCACCGAGTTGCCAAAACAGCTTTTTTTCCCCTCATCCATAATCAGCAGAAAGTGATTCAACCAATGTTTACCACTTTTCCTTTGCCTTTCACTGGTGTTCTCCAGAGGATCACCAAACTGGGGCTTAAGTAGTTTTAGGTTGCCCATCCCTGGTCTACAATGAGAGGCAATCAACAAAATCCGTTCAAGTGTGTCAACTTATGTTCTGCAAATATGTGCAATATTTGCCCCACTGGGCTGTCCACTGAGAACTCCCACATATTATAGACCTCTATCACTGATGGTGTTTCCTAGTATGGGTAATGAAACATCTTCAAGAAAACAACCAAGCTCAGACAGCACCAAGGACTCTTCATTTCAACCCCGAGCTACAAATTTTCTCCTTTATTGGAGAATAGCTACTGTATGGAAATTGTTCTAGTGGCCTCAGTGTCGTGGCTGAAACATGAAAATCAAATCCAGCATTCCTTATCTTAATTTTGCCCTTCTTAACTTAGGAAACCACTCCCTGAAAATATCACAAAATGGTATGTGTGGGTGTGGGTGTACAGGTAGCTTACCTTAGCAATGGGTAGCAGAAGCATGAAAGCCACAATATGTCAGTGGTACTGAGAATGGGAGGCAGTTGTGCCAGGCAAGACAAGAACTACATACAACAAAGCGAAAGGCATCATCAGAAGAAAAGCTGGAAATCGAGGAATCAACAAAACATCAAGGACATCTAGAAGAAATGTATAATCTGACTATCTCTGAGGCTTTCAAAATCAGTATTTATTGATTTTTGAGAGAAAAATAACTTACTTATTTTTAGAGAAATATTAGTGGCATAATGTATACACCCCATAGTGACATTCTGCAGCTCTGCTTGAAAAATTCAGAATTATGCCTATGTAAAACACTTACAGGAAAACTCACAAAGAAACCACCAGGAATTCAGATAAGGCATCTGCTTACTGGACACACATATACACCTTTGTTGCTATGCATATTTCCCTCTAAAACAGTGGTTCTCAACCTTTTTCAGGTTGAGACCCCACTGGCGACGCCCATGCGCGGCGCGATCCCGACGCGCGCGCGTGCGAGACGGGCCGATCTGCGCATGCGCGTGCGACAGGCCGATCCGCGCATGCGTGGTGCGCGCGCGACAGGCCGAACTGCGCATGTGCGGCACGCGCGTGACGAAGAAAAAAATAGTGGACCGCGATGGCCCGAACCGCACATGCACGGTGCGCGCGCAACGGCCCAAACCGCGCGTGCATAGCACGCGCCCGACGGGAGAAAAAAATGGCGGACCGTGGTGTCCGGCAACCCACGCGAAACAGTCGTTCGACCCCAAATGGGGTCGCAACCCATAGGTTGAGAACCGCTGCTCTAAAATGTAATTGCTACCCTCCACATTTCTTTCGTTTCTCTACCATTTATTTTCAAAAAAAAATCAGGAAATAACAAATTAGATTGGATTAGATCAATCTAATACTGAATTCTACAGATAAATAATTTGTGTGATTGAGTCTCTGGGAGGCTAGATTCTTTTTCCAATATGCTTTTTCTGCTTTGTGAAATTGTTTAGGATAACTCACCTGAATAATGACCAGAGTCAGCTGACACTGCAGGAGAAAAAGAAAGCACTTCCGTATGCCGTAAGTTGCATGGCGGGCCTAAAAGTGAATACATTTTTAGGATATTATTAATGTCTGAGCAAAGCAGCAAATATATTACCTACACCAGAGCCTACTGTTACAATAACAGATAACAATACTTTGACGAGGAAGCAATTTTTCAGAGCAAATCCTTTCCAAAGAGGTATGGAGGAAGGCAATTAATACAGCAAATTAATCTACTTTTAATTAATCAAAATTAATCAAATACGTTTTCAAAAAAATGCAAAGAGCCCATTCTAGCCTTTCAAATGCTTTCTCAGAATTCAAAATAATTTTAAGAAATGAACCATTAAATTTCTTAACCTACTGTATTATAATACCATTATATATTATAATTATATTATTTTATAATATAATATAATTTCCTAACCTACTGAATTATATTATACCATTATATATTAGTAGTAAAAGGAAGCATTTTACCTAGATTTTTATCTAGAAATTTACCTAGATTGATTTGAAGTAGGATACCTTTGTCTAATTTAATCTTCTAGAACAGTGGTTCTCAACCTTTTTCAGGTTGAGACCCCACTTGCGCCGCCCATGCGCGGCGCGACCCCGACCCGCCCGCGCGACGGGCCGGTCCGCGCATGCGCGACGCGTGTGCGACGGCCCGAACAGTGCATGCGCGATGCAACGTCCCAAACCGTGCATGCGCGGCGCGCGCACAACGAAAAAAAATGGCGGACCACGACGGGCCGATCCGCGCATGCGCGGCACACGACAAAAACAAAAAACAAAATGGCGGACCGCGGTGTCCGGCGACCCCCGCGAAACAGTCGTTTGACGCCAAATGGGGTCGCGACCCATAGGTTGAGAACCGCTGTTCTAGAAGCTAGCAGAGATATTAATAAGATACGATCACAATTAAGATGAGAGTTTGATGGATATCACAACTGTTCCTTCTACCTCTGGAAAGAAAAGTGGGCTTACTTGCTCTATAAGTCTGATGATTCCAATTGTTTCTTCAGGACAAATAGACAAGGAGCAGGATAAGCTATTCAGCTGGCCAGAGAGCTGAAGAGGCGTGAGCTCATCAGAAATATGGGTCAGGTTTGTGCTGGTAGCATAACCAAAGGTCTCCCAGGAGCATCGAGAGGGATAGAGAGGATCCAGTGCAATGCTATATAGGTAAAATGGCATAAGGAAGATTAATGCAACAGGGAAAAAGCCAGAAATAATGAAATAAAAAGTGATCTAAAGTAATACGATGCTGATTGTAAACTAACAATGAAAATTGTGGATTACATGTTTGTGTCTGACTGAGATCATCATTATCATTGGCAACTAATCAGGACATCTACGTACTACTTCCAGAATCTGAGGCTACAATTCCCAGTGGAAAGGACTCTCCTTGATCCAAGAGTTGCAATTTCATTGAAAAATTGTGTCCCAGCTGCTACTGCCTTACACCTCAACTCTCCTCTATACATTTATTTATTCAGCGTATGGCATTTGCAGAGGTCATGCAATCACTGACAATATATATATATATAAAGACGGCGTTTAAGGGGTGATTTGATCGAAGTGTATAAAATCATGCATGGGATAGAAAAGGTGGATAGAGAAAAATTCTTTTCTCTATCACACAATACCAGGACAAGGGGGCACTCCCTAAAGCTCATAGCTAAGAAAGTGAGGACAAATAAAGGGAAATATTTCTTCACCCAGAGGGTCGTTGATTTATGGAATTCACTTCCTGAAGGGGTCGTGACAGCTGTCAGCCTTGACAGCTTCAAGGCAGGGCTAGATAGATTCATGGATGCAAAGTGTATCGGTGGTTATTAAAACGGATGTCCATGTGCCGCCTCTATGTTGGTTGAGGCAGGCAGGATTCCCTTGGGTACCATTTGTTGGGGGTCAAGGGAAAGGGAGGGTTTTGCCTTCTCTTTCTGCTCAAGATCCCCATGTACAATTGGTGGGCCACTGTGTGACACAGAATGCTGGACTCGATGGGCTTTGGCCTGATTCAGCATGGCTCTTCTTATGTTCTTATGTTCTTATCAAATTAAATAATAAAATCACCATCATATAGAGCCGTAGAATTGCAATGGAACAGATGTTATAAATCGGTATCTAAGGAAACTAAGGGGTATGAACTGTAGACTACCTCCACGATGGTATACCCCGGGCAATGTTCCGTTTGAACAGAGTGGCTGAAAGTCTATACACACGGCGACCAAACTGAATACTGCATCCCTCACAGTTAAAAACTACAGAGGCAGCAATTCAGCTAGAACAGTTCCTTTAAGAACTCATGACGAAAGATATTGGAGCCCAGATCCATATTTTGCAATTCAACATAGAAGGTTTAAGCAGAAATAAATGTGAGTACCTAAACACATTGGCCATAGATAATAGGCTAGATGTTAGAACACTACAAGAGACTAATTTGGCCAATGAGGAACAGATTGAAACTCGAGGGAAGATCCGGGAATGCAAAATTGTAGCTGACTTAATGTTTAATGTCCATGGCTCCTTAATGTATCCTCTATACATCGGTATAAACGATGATTTGGATTTTCAGCTCAGAATCTCTTTACCTGACAACTGAATGGAGGTACATTTGTTGTTGACCTTAAGAGAAATGTAATGCCCAGCCTACAAAACCACAAAAAGGGGATGAAGTGGCTAGGAAAGAAAAAAAATCAATTTAGTGCTAAACTTCACCTTCGTGACCTTATGGTACTCTGAGGAAAGTTAGATTTGGGGGGGACGGACGGGGTTGCCCACTCCTGAATCAGACCACCCACAATTGTCTTCCATTCTTGGTTGCAAGGAAGAACATGTAACTGTACTTTCAAAGGCATGAAATGCACTCTGAGACAAGGCAAAGAAAAATGGTGATTTTTTTGAGACTCAAGAATGTTTTGCACAGCCTGAGCAATGAAAAACAGCAGAGAAGCAAAAAAAAAAAAAAATCAGGAATGAGGTCATAGATTTCTCAAAGTCAGAAGATTAAATCCTGAAAGGCTGCTGCTTTCTTCTTCTTCTTCTTCTTCTTACCTGATATCACTCTGAAGGAAAAGGCAATTGTTGCGCAAGTTGGCAGAGCTGCCCAAACAGCAAGTGACTTCCCCATACTCCTGCATGATCTTGATCATCTCACACATCGCTGGCAAGAGAAAAGGAACAAGAACTTATCCCGTGGACACCCTCTAGCTTTGTTTGTTTTGACTGATTTTTATTTTTACGTAGGCAAAAAACAAATGCTGAAATATTATAAAGAAAAGAAAAAACAGAAAAAAAGTGCAGAAAAGAAGAGGGTTAAAGAAAAAAAATAGTTATAGGCAGTGCTTTTTCTGTCATAGAACGCACCGGAACAGAGTTTCGGCACCTATTTTCAACAGATTTTCCAAGTTTTAAGTTTTGAAAATTTGATGTTTGGTCCACATGGACTTGAACCGCCCTGTCGAGCATAGCAGATCGGCGGCAAAATCATTAAAATGGTGCATTCAGGCTGCTTGTGTGTCGAGTCCAACGCATGCGTACTTCATCTGTGCTGGTTGTGATGGCGCTGCTCGGCTTGTGGCACTGCTCGGCTTGTGATTGGTCCTGTGGTCGCACACTGAGTGCTTACTGCAGGTGGCGGCCGTTATGTTTTGTTACACAACTGACCTGTGTGGGTGTGTGTACAGTGATTGACTACGTGAGAAAGGTAAATAATTTCTTTATTTTAAAAAAATCAGTGAACTGAAAATCTTTTTTTAATTTTTAGTGTAAAAGTGTGACCTCAAATTTAAAAATGAAAAAAATACTAATTATTTCTAATTATGTCCTGCTAAGAACTGAATATACATTTTTTTAAATAAAAGATTAACAAGATGTGAGTTCCGGCACCTTTTTTTTTTTTTTACAAAAAAAAGCATTTGTTACAGAAGTGACTCCCACCCTTCTTTACAGCAGTTACAAACAAACTCATTATCCCTCCTCCCTCATCTTACAATAATCCCTTCCGCCACTTAATCTTTTTTCAACTGTCAAATCCAAAAATCACCATTTCACTTTTTAAAATTTTCTGCAAAGAGTCTATAAAAGGGTTTCCCATCTTTTAAAGAAGTACTTCTTGTCCTGTCCCTGACAGAGAATTCAGTTTTGCTAACAATGCCAGCTTTACCATCTTCACCATTCATTCCTTCACGGTGGGTATTTCAGTATTTCTCTCTCTTTCTGGATATAATAATCTTCCTAGAGTTAACCATATATAAAATCAGTCTTCCATAAGTCTTTCCTCATTGACTATCCAAAAGCCCCAATAAAGAGAGTTCTTTTTTCATCGGCACCCTCTAGCCAGGGCTGGCTGAGGAATTCTGGGAGTTGAAGTCCGCAAGTCTTAAAGTTGCCAAGTTTGAAGGCCCCTGCTCTAGCTTTTTACAAAAGGGCCTTTCAGTCTGAGCAACAAAGAATCCAGCCAGCCTGACCCTCACTTACTTTCTGGGCTGGAATCTGTAAACAGAGGAACGAGCAAAGGCACGTTGTCAATGTTCTGCAGGTGGGGTCTCACCTGGTGGATTCCCCGTGGAAGTTTGGCCTAAAATAAACAAAGCAAACAAGCAAAAGAAAGACAACTTATTAGGATCCATAGTTCTATAGTCAGATGCTCTGCGGATGGGTTGGCAAGGCAGAGGAGCACGATAACTCTAACCCTTGTCTGCTGCTGAATCCAAACTGAAGTTGAATCCAATCTGAAGTGAATCTTACCCAGAAGTATTTTTATTGCAACTGATCTGTTGCTTGTTCTCAGTTCATGTAAGCAAGCCACTGTCTGCCCTTATAAATCAAGATGTCCCAAATTCAGTGCAACATAATCCAGTTCTAACATCCAGTAATCTAATATCCAATAATCTAGGAATTACAAACCAGATCAAGTTGGACTCTCTTGCAAAAAGACTCCAGAGACGCAACCTATAGCAATTAATTAATTAATTAATCCACATCCCGCTTTTATTATTTAAAAAAAAATAACTCAAGGTGGGGAACACACCTAATATTCCTTCCTCTTCCTATTTTCCCCAGAACAATAATCCTGTGAGGTGACCAGCCCAAGGTCACCCACCTGGCTTTCATGTCTAAGCTGGGACTAGAACTCACAGTTTCTCAGTCTCTAGTCTAGTTCCAAACTGGGTCTTAATAGTCATTAAGAGGTTCTTTGCTAATAAAATATTTTCCTTACATAAATTACGAAGATCGAGATCCCTTTTTTTTCCTAGATTCTGACCCTGTCACGCTTTTGAGGTAATCCAGATAGGAAACCAAATACTAATACTACCTAATACTTACTATAACCGTAAGATTATAGCGAAAAAATCTTGAAAGTCTGAAAGAATTTACCCCCTCCCCCGCCTTTACTTTCCCTAGAGCAGGGGTCCTCAACCTTGGCAACTTTAAGACTTGTGGACTTCAACTCCCAGAATTCCTCAGCCAGCTGGGAGTTGAAGTCCATAAGTCTTAAAGTTGCCACAGTTGAGGACCCCTGCCCTAGAGCTAGGCAGGGCCTCTTCTGAGATGCTTACTCTACCCCCATTCATGAGGACTTCACAGAAAATAACTGCTGGAAATAATGAGAAATTACTGTAGATATATTCATGTGGATACGTGAATAATTAATGTTTTCTTTCCAAGACTCAGACAGCTAATTATTTTTTCTCCAAGCCGGTGAAATAACTTTTACTGTCCTTTTTCAAGGCATAATTTTCAGAGGGGGAAAAAACACCCCTCCTTCGCTGCAGTGTCTGGAAATCCTCCAAAAGTTGACGTGCAGTGATGCTGCACTGTAATTTCTAATGTGACAAAAAGGAATATGAGATATCATTAACTACATGGTTAAACACAGAAAGAGCCGCTGTATTAATTGCACTGAATTAAATTTAATTAAGTCAATCGAATCTAGCTTTTTGCCTTTGCCCTGCCTGCTTTGTCTTGACTCTACATTCAGAGGCAAAGTAGAGTTCTTAGTGCAGCGGTTCTCAACCTTTTTCAGGCTGCGACCCCGACCTGCACCGCGCATGCGCGGCGCGACAGCCCGCATCGTGCATGCACGGTGCTACCCCACGCATGCGCGGTGCTGCCCTCTGCGCCGGCCGAGGGGAAAAGGGGAAAAAAATGGCGGACTGCGTTGTTTGGCGACCCCCGTGAAATGGTTGTTCGACCCCAAATGGGGTCGCGACCCACAGGTTGAGAACCGCTGTCTTAGTGCCAAAAAAGTTGCACAGCTACATTCTGCAGCCAGTAGGCATCACCTCCTTGCATGATTATATCCTTTGAACTTCACTGGTACACCTGGGCTTCTGCTGCTGAGATATTTTACAAAAGGTGCCACAATGTGCTCTAATCTCCCGTTACATATGCTAATACATCCATGGGAATTTGAGGAAGCAGAGTATTATATTAGGTAACATGTGCTATATGTACATATTGCTTTTAAGTCACACTAAATTAAGCCGAGCTTCCTTCTCGACACCTTCCCACTTCTTCCCTATACTTATTAAGCATAAGAATATGCAAGCACCCAAAGCTGCAACAATTGCTGATAATCTATTCTGGCCAGGAAGGAAACATCAATCGTACCCTGTTGCAATCCTCCAGGAAACTGGGGATGTCACTGTCTGTTGGCTGGAAGCTAATGAGATCTGAGTGGCCTTCCTCCTCCATCAACAGAATCCCCTCCGCATCTTCTCCGGAGGCTGAGGACAGAGAGGACAAGAACATGAAAACAGAAGACTTCTATAACATCTTTTCGTGAATCTCTGATGTCGGGCACCCCTCCCAACATTTCCCCCACAAGGCACTGTGACAGCCCAGAAGTGCAAATTCTGATTTTCTGTGATACAGCAACAGACAAATCCCACTCAACGTTCCTAAAATAAAAGGTGTCTTAAATAACTCCTCTTAGTCAGCGTCAAAAGCATTAGCTCATATTCAGCCGAGTTTTAGCTACATCTAATTGCCACTAAGGAAGTGTATCAAGTAGAAAAGCTTAAAAGCTCAGATGCTTCCCGATGGATGGATGGTTGGTAGTGCTCCATGGTGAAAAGACAGGTAGCTGGATAGGGAAGGTTTGCTTTACACCTGCGTTTTGGATGGGATCCATGGACTTGGGCGAGAGATGGCAAGTTTGGGAGGAGTGCTGGTTCAACAAGGGGGGAAGCAGGCCGTAATATCTCAGTGGTGACGGGCAAAGGAAGATGTAGTAGAGCAGGGCTTTTCAACCTTTTCACCCATTGTACCACTTTTAGGATATGGCAACATCCGAGAACCACCAGTTGCCTAGCAAAGTGTCAAAAACTTGATGACCAAGTGGGGCGTGAGGGGGTGTTTGGTTTTTATCCCCCTCCCCATCTGCTGGATGGTTGCAGCAGGTTTTGATCACTTCACATGACCCTGGGACACTGTGACCGTCATAAATATGAATCAGTTGCCAAGCATCTGAATGTAAATCACAAGACCCTGGAGATGGTGCAACATTCCAGCTGATCAGCACTTCTGGGCTCAGCAGAAGCGCCAGGATCAGTGCTGCTTTCCAGCTGATTGGTGCTTCTTCAGGACTCAGCAGAAGCACCAGGATCAGCGCCGAGCTCCAGCTGTAGCCTGGCGCTAATCCTGGTGCTTCCACTGAGCCCTGACAGCCCCAAAGCACCAATCAGCTGGAAAGCGGCATTGATCCTGGTGCTTCCACTGAGCCGACAGCCCTGCAGCTCCAGCCATCTCTCACTCAGGCTTGTGTGGTGCTGCCACCAGTTCAGCTCATTCCCCTCCCCTGCTACCACTTTTCTAGGAGGGTCGCGTACCACCTGCCAGGTGCCAATGTACCACAGGTGGTACCTGTACCACTGGTTGAAAAGCCCTGTAGTAGAAGACAGGCAACAGATTACTCTTGGGAAGGTGAGAGTCTGGATGGGGGACAACAGATTTCAACGGAACTCTGGCGGGAGCAGCCTTGGGGTTTGGGGCCCTCTAGTTCTCGGTCTGCATCATCTTTGGTACTGAGTGGTGTTGCACTGCCCAAAACAGACACTACGCAGGATCTGGGTGTCCTCTAAATGTGGCTAGGAGGACCTTTGCACAATTTTGTATTGAGCTCCAGTTGCACCTGTTGCTGGATCAAGAAGCCTACTCACGGTCATTCATGCCCTGGCCACTTCCCAGTTGGACTATTGCAATATGCTCGACATAGGGTTGCTTTTGAAAATTATCCAGACACTTCAGCTAGTGTAAAAAAGTGCAAGCAGTTATGTGTGTTTCTGGTACAGCGCAGATTACATCTCTGCTGGGTCAGCTGCATTGTTACTAGTTTGTTTCTGGATCCAATTCAAGCTGCTGATGTTGACTTTTAAAATCCTACACTGCCTAGGACCAGGTGATCTGAGGGACTGTCTTTTCCCGATTTCATAGACTTGTCCCACTGGATCCAACAGAATGGGTATGTTATATAGGTACCATCATCTAGGGCAGCAGTTCTCAACCTTTTTCAGGCTGTGACCCCGACCTGCACCTCGCATGCGCGGCGTGACGGCCCGCATTGTGCATGTGTGGTGTGCGCGCGACGGCCCGCATCGCACATGCGCGGAGCGACGGCCCACATCGCACATGCGTGGCGGCCCGCATCGCGCATGCATCGCGTGGCAGCCCGCATCGCACATGCGCGGCGCAGTGCTGCCCCCTGCGCCAGCCGAGGGGAAAAGGGGGCAAAATGGCGGACTGCATTGTTTGGCGACCCCCGTAAAATGGTCGTTCGACCCCAAATGGGGTCGTGACCCACAGGTTGAGAACCGCTGATCTAGGGAGCTACATTTGGCTACTCTAGGCAGCGGATTTTTTCTGCTCTGGTGCCCATATAGTGGAATATTAACCCAGATAACTGAGGTCCAACATACAATGAAGAGAGAATCTGACAAAATGTTGGCAACAGTCTTTAATAAAGTTTACACTGTGGCAATAAGAGCAGAAAGACACAACTGTATTTTTGCACTTATTGCATCCATGGATTGCCATCTAGTGGCCCTGTTTAAGATGACTTGGTCCCTTCTAGGGATGGATGGGTCGAAAGAAGGACCACTGTTGAGAACTGTTGAGGAATTTGTCAGATAAAAGTGCCATATTCACTCTGAGCTGAATTCCAGCTAGACAGGTGATGCTAAACTGCCGGAAGCATGGTCTGGTGTGGTTATCTTTTGGTCCAAGGAAGGGATCTAGATTCCCAAAGCTGAGAATGTGGTGACTTACTCATAGATTCATGTCCCTCCCTATTAGTCAAGGCCTCCCTAGAGATGACTATGGTAGGTCCAAGTGGTGAATGCAATCTTGTCTGAAGGGCCATTCTGTCTGTGCTTAAGGAGATGGCCCACTGACTCCTCAAGTAGTCTTCATTTGATCCAACATTTCTGCTCAATTTCTGATCTGTCTCTAATTTTCCTTCTTGGGAAAGGTTGTTGAGAAAGTGCTTGGGCAGCCATGACTCAAATCTATTTTCTGTACCATTCCAGGATCTAGAAGCCCTATCCACAGTCACTCATGCCTATTAATTATTTTGCCCTGATTACTGCAACATGCTCTACACCAGCGGTTCTCAACCTTTTGCAGGCCGCGACCCCGACCTGCACCACACATGCGCGGCGCGACAGCCCACATTGCGCATGCGCGGCACGCGCGACGGCCTGCACCACGCATGCGCGGTGTAACGGTCCACATTGCGCATGCGCAGCGCGCGCGCGATAGTCCACACTGCACATGTGTGGCGCAACGGTCCACATCGCGCATGCGTGGCGCGCAACGGTCCGCATCGCACATGCACGAAAGCCCGCATCGCGCATGCGCGGTGCTACCCGCGCATGCGCGGTGCTGCCCCCTGCGCCAGCCGAGGGGAAATGGGGGAAAAAATGGCGGACTGCGGTGTTTGGTGACCCCCGTGAAATGGTCGTTCGACCCCAAATGGGGTCGCAACCCATAGGTTGAGAACCGCTGCTCTACACAGAGCTGTCTTTGGATCTTCTAGAACCGTGCCCACCCCATTGCCGGCAATGGATATGTCGCGACACATCATGTGACGTTGCGAGTTTGACACTCCTGTTCTAGAAGCTACAGCTAATTCAGAATGCAGCAAGGGAGGTTAATTGTGAATACATCTTTGGGAACCACTGTAAAATACCTGGGAAATTGCCATTCCCAATGATACTAAAGCTAGAGTTTTAGGGTTAGGGATAGGTCTCCTTGGAATCTAGGAATAGGTTCTCTAAGGAAAGGGACAGTTATAGCTTTTTATTCAGACTTCTTCTTGGACCAGATAAAATACATGTGAAACTCCCATTGCCAATTAAAAGAAAACTAGAGTTAGTTTTAATCTTAGTCTTAGGGTTAGGTCTCTTTGTTGTTGTACTTTATGAGCTGCACTAGTTATCAGCAGGCTTCTAGGTAGAATTCAAGGTTATTGCCCCAAAGGTGCTTTTCCAAAAGACAACTGTTACTTTCGTGGTTTTTTTTTTCCTTGAAAACATTTCAATTCTTCTTCCCTTTTGGAAAAGCACCTTTTGGACAACCATGATCTGAATGATTAAGAATCTCAGACAATGGGTCACGAGGACCGGAGCCTTTCTTCGAAAGCTCCGGGACAGAGCTCGTGGGAAATTTAAAACATTTTGACACTGAGAAAGTGAGCAACGAAAAGAAAAGACCGGACAGAAGAGGAACATCGGATCTATCTAAAAAAGTGAGGCTCGCTGCCGGAAGGACCCGGGAAGCGGCGAACGGAACCGCTGAAGCCGGCGGCGGCCGGCCGGCCGGCAGACCCAAAGAAGAAGACGCCGCGCCGCATTGTGTGAGAGAGAGCTGGAGCTGGCACGAGAGGAACGACAGGCAGAGGAGGAGGAGGACATCGGCCTGGGAAGTGGGAGCCGCCGGGAGAACTTGCCGGCCTGAAGAGGACCCCCAGACGAACAGACTGGAGAGTGAAACGGTGCGAAAACAGCTGAGGAGGCCTGGCGCGGCAAACAAAGGCGGAGGCGAGCTGAGCCGACAGGAAGCAGACACGGGCGGAGGCGAGCGGAGTGAGTAATAGAGATAGAGAAAAAGAATACCTGCGTGAGGTGAGCTCTTAAGGCGAAGAGGGCGGCTGGAAGACAAGAGGGGGCCTGGAGTGAGCCGCAGAGACGCAGGTGGAAGGTATAGAGGGAGACAGAGACAAAGAATCACCAAGGAGGGAAGAGGAAGTGGAAGGCCTGGGAGAACTGGGAGAGAGAAGTGAGGAAAGAAGCCCATCAGCTGAACCCCCTGAACCAAGGGACCCAGAAGCCCAGGGCCAACACAGTGAACCCACAAAGGGAAGAAGTAAGGGGAAAAGAGAGAAAGCAGCCAGAACGTAATAATAGTACTGGAGCTGGGAAAGAGAAATTTGGAATATTATCTTTAATTTTAAAAATCAACAGTCAACCAGGGCAAACAGCAGGCAGAAGCCAGGATGGTCTCCAAGCAGACCAAACTGATCCCCACAAAGGGTCCTGCACCCTCCCCAGCCCAGCCTCCTAAGACACCAGGGAACACCCCACCCACCCCCACACCCTCCCATTCAACCACAGACCTCCAGACCCATCCATCAACCCAGGCCTGTCCAACACTACACATGATGCAAGAATTAAAAGAGATAAGGGAGATAATGGAGACACTGGGAAAAAGGATGGATGGAATAGATAAAAAGTTGAAGGAAGTGGGCACTAGGATGGAGAGACGGTGCAAAGATATAGAACAGAAGCTGGAGGACCAAGGCAGAGAACTAGAGAGAAAGTGGGAAGAACAACGCAGAGCAGTGAATGCGGACCTGGAACAAATTAAGGATGCAATGCAAACACACAAGAGAATGAGAGATGAAATGGGGAAAAATCTTAAGGAAATCAGAGAGAGTGTGGAAAACAGGATGAAAGAGGTGGAGAGGCGCATGGAGGGACAGATAACAGAGATGAAAAGTGTGGCTCAAGACCAATCCATCACGATGCAATATTGGCAAATGGCATCTGCAATCAGATTTAGAGGTTTAAAAGAGAAAACAAACGAAACCCCAGAAGACCTGCACAGAATCTTTGTAGAGGCCCTGGCAGCATTCCTGGGAAGGGAAATCAAGGATATAGTGTGGCAATTCGACAGAGTCCACAGAGTTAACTCATGGGCAGCAACAAACAAACATCTACCAAGAGACGTGGTCATCCATTTTGCAACAAAGGGGTTCCGAGACCTTATCTCCGTAACGTCCTACAACAAGACACTACGCATAGAAGAGCAGGAGGTGAAGGTACTGAAAGAGATCCCCCAGGCGATGCTAAGAGATAGAAAGGAATACAAGTTCCTGGTCAACGAACTGAGATCACGCACTCTGCAATATCGATGGGAAGCCCCAACGGGAATGTCACTTCTCTATAAAAGAAAAAGGTACTATCTAAACTCGATTCAGACAGCCAAAGAATTCCTCGAAAAGGAACTGATGTCGGAAGTACCTCAACCCACAACGAGGGATAACGCAGACGGGCCACACGAAAGCGGAAGGAACCCAGAAAGACGAGCAAACTACTCAGAAGCACAGGCCGGCGCAGCAGCAGGAGAAGAGAATGGACCACACCGAGATTCAACGACACAGAGGACAGAGGGCAACAAAAACAAGGAAACAGGGCAGACCACAGAGTACAGGCTACTAAGATCCGCCACCAAACGCACAGACCAGCAAGACAAGATCTCGCAACACAACATGAACACCAACACGGATACCATGGGAACGAGACCGAAGAAGAAAACAGGAGAAAGAACGGAAGCGGTCTTGCTAGAGTATCCTGAAACCGACAATGGCAAGTAAATATTTGACTTGGAACGTTAACGGACTGAACTCCCCACAGAAAAGGAGGAAAATATTCCACTACCTGAATCAAGGTAAAAGCGACGTAATCTGCCTACAAGAAACGCATATCAGAGCGGCGGACCAGAAATACTTAATCAACAATAAGCTCGGCACACATTTTGTTGCAGCGGCACCAGGAAAAAAGAATGGGATTGTCATATATACAAAAAAACATGTGATAGCTAAGCTAATAGAATCGGACTCTCAAGGAAGATACCTAGCAATCGAAATAACACAGGAAGACAAGAAGACCCTAGTGATGGGCATCTATGCACCGAATCAACAACAAGGAAAATTCTACAAAAAGATACACAAGAAGCTAACAAAACTCAACTACAGATCATGTATTATAATGGGAGACTGGAACGGGGTCATAGAGATCGCTCTGGACAAAAAGAGGACTGCACCTAAGCCGCAAAAGCACTCCAAGCTGCCTAAATCCTTCTTCAACATGAAGGAGGACCTTGTACTGACAGACGTCTGGAGGGAACGGCACGGCAAAGAGCAAGAATTCACCTTTTTCTCCGACAGGCATCAATTATTCTCCAGAATTGACTTCATCCTGGCATCTAGTGACTTGCTAGTTCGCCTAAACACTGTGTCAATCCTACCCAAAGTACTAACAGACCATAACCCGGTAGGGATGGAATTAAGACAGGATCGGAAATTGAGGAGATCCTGGAGAATTAATGAAAACCTGTTTAGATACGAGAAAGAGGTGGCTGAATGCAAAAGTGCCATGAAGGAATTCTTTAGTATAAATATGAACAATGAAACACCCATTGAAATTATTTGGGACGCTAGCAAGGCATACATGCGCGGGATCCTCATGAACATGAACGCCAGGCACCGTCGTAAACAAGAACGAAAAAAAAAGGAGCTAGAGGAGGAGATAAGGAAACAGGAGCAATTACTAATAAAAAGACCGGAGGACAAAGCCACAAAAGAAGGAATTAAGATACTAAGAAAGCAATTCAACCTGCTGATGGCGGATCAAGTAGCAAGGAATATACAATACGCAAAACACAAGACATTCTGCAGCGCCAACAAACCGGGGCGGTGGCTGGCTTACACCTTAAGAAAGAAACAGAAAGCCCGCATAATTGAAAAGATAGAGTACAAAGGCAAGGAAGAATTCAAACAGGAAACCATTAAGAAAGCTTTCACCGAGTTCTACTCAAAGCTATACGCCGAGGAGAAGATACAGGACAAAGAGGTAGAAAAGTTTCTCCAAAACGAAAAATTAATGGTACTTACCGATACACAACGAGATGCCCTGAACGCCCCAATCACGAAGGAGGAAATACACTCAACGATCAAACAACTGAAAAAAGGAAAATCACCCGGGACGGATGGGATAACGGCCACCTATTACAAGCATCTTCAAGAGGAAATGATAGAACCCCTCAGAAAGGTATTTGTCAATATACAAGGAGGCCAAGTCCCACCCACCTGGAAAACAGCCTACATTTCTCTAATCCCCAAAGAGGGAAAAGATAATGTGCAACCGGCAAACTATAGGCCCATTTCACTATTGAATACAGACTACAAAATCTTCACAAAAGTTCTGGCCAACAGATTAATGACTGTATTACAAAAAATAATTCACCCGGATCAAACGGGGTTTATACAAGGACGTCAGATGAAAACCAACGTGAGACAGCTGTTGAACATAATAGAGTACTTGGAAAGGCACAACCAGGTACCTGCTACCCTCATGTTTGTAGACGCAGAAAAAGCCTTTGACAGACTGAATTGGCCTTTCCTGACGAACTTGGCCAGGGGGATGAAAATGGGAAAGCAGTTCCTCAACTCCATAATGGCAATCTACCAGAAACAAACGGGCCAGATCATTGTAAACGGCGAACTAACAGACCCATTCAACATAGAAAGAGGCACGAGACAGGGCTGTCCGTTGTCACCACTGTTATTTGTCTTAACGATGGATATTCTATTGAACAAAATAAGAGCAGCAGAGGGCATAAAGGGCATACAGATTGGGCAACAGGACTACAGACTGTGTGCCTTCGCAGACGACCTGCTGGTGACCGTATCGCAGCCAATACAATCAGCGATGAGACTGATGGAGATAATGAAAGACTATGGCAAGGTATCAGGTTTTAAAGTGAATATATCAAAAACGAAGATGCTAGTTAAAAATCTAGACAACAAAGCAAAACAGGATTTGGAAAGGATAACGGGCTGTGAAATAGTCAAGAAAGTGAAATACTTAGGAATAGAGATAGAACCAACGAACGCAAAATTATGCAAAAATAACTACGAGGCGCTGTGGAACAAGATACAAGCAGACCTGGAAAGGTGGAAAACACTACGACTGTCCCTGCTGGGCAGAATAGCAGCAATAAAAATGAATGTCTTGCCAAAATTTCTATTCCTCTTTCAAATGCTACCCATACTCAAACAGGATGTAGACTTGGACATCTGGCAGAAGGGAGTTACTGAATTTATTTGGGATGGCAAGAAACCGAGGGTAAAACTAAAAATCATCCAAGATACAAGGAAGAGAGGGGGACTAAAAATGCCCAATTTAAAACTGTACTACCATGCAGCGACATTGGTGGCGTTGAGCGACTGGATTAATATGACGAATGAAAGAATACTGAATGTCGAAGGGCATGGCCTTTTATCTGGCTGGCACGCATATTTGGTGTATGACAAAAAGGCGGACAAGAACTTCAAGGAGAACCCACTACGACTTCCATTGTTGTGGGTCTGGAGGAAATATAAATACCTTCTACACAATGAGATCCCCATCTGGACGATCCCCGGACACGCAATAGGGGACATGAACATATCCCAAGGGCAGGGTGTGGTGCCCTACAGTAAATTAGTACTGAAAGAAGAAAACGGGGTCTCTTTAAAGCCACCAACAACGCTAGCAGAGGAAGGAATAGGAGGTACCTGGCTAGCATATCTGCAACTGCAGTCTAGGTGGCAAAAAGACAGGAAGAAGGGCCTATCCTGGACTGATGAGAATTTGATTAAACACATTAGAGAACAGGGGATCATGCACATCAAACGAGTGTACAGCGTTCTGATAGACATAGACTCTGAATCTGTGCTAGTTAAGGACTGTATGGTAAAGTGGGAAAGAGACTTTGGGCATCCTATCGCAATGGACATGTGGGAGAACATCTTGGTGAGAAATGTAGTATTCACGAAAGCGCAACAACTAAGGGAAAATTTCTACAAGATGTTCTACAGATGGCATCTAGATCCGAAAAAACTATCATACATCTATCCAGACACCCAGCCGAAATGTTGGAGATGTGGTAGTGAGGAGGCTACATATTTTCATATATGGTGGACATGCAGAAAAATTAAAGCCTTCTGGAGGAAGATATGGTGGACACTCCAAACCATTTTCAAAAAGCGTATCGAATTTCTACCCCAGTTTTTTTTGCTAGGGATCATAAAAGATTCCATTACCCCAGAGATGAACTTATTTCTGAACTTGATCACAGCAGCCAGACTATTGGTGGGACAATATTGGAAGAACCCAGACATACCACCTATAGAAGAATGGACGTTGAAAGTAATAAATTTGGCGGAAATGGCGAAAATATCGGCATACTTGAAAGATCGCTCAAATGAACAATACTTGACTGACTGGAAACAGTGGATAGACTATATACAAGAGAAACACCAATCAAATAAAATGCACCTGGCGTATAGTTGAGGCTGGACGCAAGGAGTGAAGAATGTTTACCAAACCAGACGTTTACAAAGACTAATACCTGTTGTTGTATGTTATGTTCTATGATGATTGCTTCCTAATATGATCTTATGTTTAATGTTGATTACTTTAATATTGAAAAAGCAGACTTTTTTTTTTTACACCAGGTTATTGAATTTCTACCTCAGGATCTTTAGGGAATATAAGTGATTGCACTACTACTGAGATGAATATGGTTCTGAATCTGGTCACAGCAACTGGACTGCGGGTGGGATAATACTGGAGGAAGCCAGAAACACCGCATATAGGGGTTAGGACTCTGAAAGTAATACAATTGGCAGAAATGGAGGAAAAAAATTATTTTTTTTTTGACGCATTTGAAGTTGAGGCTTGAAGTGAGGAGTGAAGAATGTTTACCAAGTCAGATGTTTACAAAGATTAATACTTAGTGTTGTATTACAGGTTTTACGATGACAGCTTCTTAATATGATCTTATACGTAGTGTTGTATTACAGGTTTTACGATGACTGCCTCTTAATATGATCTTATACGTAGTGTTGTATTACAGGTTTTACGAGGACTGCTTCTTAATAAGATATTATGTTTAATGTCGATTGTTTTAATAAAAAAGATTTTATATAAAAAAAGGAAAAAAAAGAATCTCAGACAATTGAAGGTTATTGCTTTTAAAGTTCTTCAAGGCATGAGCCCACATAGATGGTACTTCTGATTAAACAGTGGAGCCTCCTAATCCATTTGACTTGCTTTTCAGTTCTTAGGTATTTGTACAGTATTGAGGAATTAAGAAAGGTAAAGTGGGGCTGCTGCACTTTATCACATATTAGAATTTACTTCAACAAATCAGACCCCTTTGTTGTAGCCAAAGTTCTACCCACCCTCTGCAAATCCTGCCAAGCTATTTTCCACTCACCTTGAGGAAGGTCCTCATGCAAGGAGCCTGCATGACTGGGACTGGAGTGAGGGATTTCAGAACCAGGCACATCTCCATTGGGAGTTAGAGATATATGGCAATTCCAACCAGTCTCAAGACCCATCTTCTCAGCAAAAACCTGCAAAAATTTTTTTTTGTTTGTTTGTTTATTATATGCTGTCAAAAAATGGAAGGCAAGAGGTTAGAGAGAAAATGAAATCAAAGGAGTGATTTGGGCCTACAATCCATATTCAATTTCAAGATCACATATTACAAGGTATTCAGAATTTATTTTGATTAAAGCCTTTCTGGTTATTTTGATAAAAAGTCATCAGTGGTACATTAAAAACTATATCTATTCTAAAAATGTATACATGTTTCCAAATGTACTTTGGCTCTACTAGCAGGAGAACTTCTATTTTGGGAACAAAATGAGTATATTCCCATTTTGGATGCACAAGCCTATCTAGATTTACTATGTCAAATTTGCTATTACAGTAATATATATTAAAATAAGTCCAATGAGCATTTAGTGGAATTCTTTCTTAATATACATCTTTCCGATAACAACAACATACTTTGGGAAAATTTACCACGATCACAAACTGAAGAACATTCCATTACTAAATTACCAATTGTGGTGTTTATAGGAAAAAGAAATGGGAGGAGAAAGTATTGCAAATTAAAAGGGATTAGCTATCACGAAGACTATAAATGCTAAGATACAATAAACATATCAAAGGAAGAAAAAAAAAGTTAACATTCATTCAGAATCAGTCCCAGGATGAACCGGGCCACTGTGTCCTTGACATGGCTGCCACAGGAAGAATGCATGCTAAAAAGTGATGTAAAAAGCAAAGGAAGAACTTACCTTACTCTTCAGCTCATCTTCCAAGGAGAAATAGACAAAACGAATGCAAGCATTGACTAGTCCCTCAATGAGGCGGACGACATCGGATCGGGCCTGATACTGGGAGGACACCATGCCCATGAAGATCTGGCCACTCAAAGCCTGGATACAGTCCTCCTTCTCCATCACTTCCCCGATCCCTTCTTTGGGCATGCGAACAAAAGCAAATGTACAGCGGCAGATATGCCATGTAGAGATATACAGCCGAGAAGGAATGCAGAGAGAGGGACAGACAGTCCCCAGAGAACATCCAGGACACCCATTCAAAGGATCAAGAAGGAAGTATGATCAGCCACGACCAAAAGATCCCAGTGCAACACATACATATGTGCAGTGAAAGAAGGAAAGAAAAAGGAAGAGAAAAAAAATAGGATAATCAGTTATAAACAAATCAGCGACCGCAAAGGTATCAACAGAACACCCAAATCCCAGAACATTTTTAAAAGCTAGGGGGAAGGTTTGGATGATCAATAGCTTTTTAGCGAATAGCCACATCAGCAGGAACTGGACTTGGAAGAGATCACTGTTATTCCACTTTTCTTGTCTTGTGCTAACTGGGATGTCTAAATTAGTTCTTCACAATCAGCTAAAAGAAGATCCTTGAGGAACTTGCCAAACTAAAGCAGCAAGACTGAGGCTGGATCAAATTAATCCTTTTTCTGATGACAGGGCAGCTTATCCAAACATCAATTTTTTTTCCCCTCCTAGCACTTTTCTTTTTCTTTTTTAGTTTCCTTAGTCTATATTAGCTTTTATCTTTATATTTTTAAATTTCAATAAAAGTATTATTTAAAAAGCACACATGAAGAGTTTAGGTAAGCAGAATTCTTTCACAACTGCCAGAGCAGAGGGTGACCAGGAAAGGACCTTGAACCAGGAAAAAAAAATGAATCCAAGAGTAATGAGATCTTTGTGCAATTACAGTGCCTTCTTATAAGAAATAAACTTTATTTAAACAGAGAATTCTCAATGAGACAATATCTTTTTCAGCACAAGTAATTTTGCATTCACCATTAAGAGCACTTTGACTGGCATTTTGTAAAATAACATTGTAACTGAAGGTGACAATCATCTGACCCTGTCTGTATTTTTAAATTGCACTGTTCCCCTCAAATCAGTGGAACAACCTGCCTCCAGAAGTTGTGAATGCTCCCACACTGGAAGTTTTAAAGAAGAGATTGGACAGCCATTTGTCTGAGATGGTATAAGGTTTCCTGCTTGAGCAAGGGGCTGGACTAGAAGACCTCCAAGGTCCCTTCCAGCTCTATTCTATTCTATTCTATTCTATTCTATTCTATTCTATTCTATTCTATTCTATTCTATTCTATTCTATTCACTATTTTCCTCCCTGTGACATCTTTCAAAAGCTATGGTGAATGTAGATCAGCTGCTCTTTCTGCATCAAATCCCAACTACGGTGGTGAAGCACGTACCATCTGAGCTCCAGCTATTTCTGCGGCTGCTCTGCTTGATAGGTATGGTCCCTGGAAGATCACAAAAGGTGAAGATGGCATTTTGCCCAGGGACCTGCACCAGTTCTATGCATTTGCCATTCAGGAGGGAAGACAAGGCACAGTGCATGGGCTTGTAGGAGAAGGCAGAACAATAACCCGAAAGGCAGGCACGCTGGTAGAAATCCAGCACTTTCTTCCTGAGAAAACAGAAGACAAAAGCCCTTAGAAAAAATTTCACCCTAAATCACTGTGGTTGCTGTTGTTAGTTGTTGCATAAGAAACCCTTGTGTTTACATAAGCACTGGGTGAAATACTGAATTTCCTTGAAAAATATTACTTCAGTCTCACCCTTTTAATAGTTTGGGGGTCAAGGAAATTAAAACAGCCTAGTGAGGAATGAAGATGCTGTCAGGCTGCTGGAAGGGAGAATAAAAAGTTTTGTGTGTGTGTGTGTGTGTGTGTGTGTGTGTGTGTAAAGGAATTGGTGTCAGGTCCCCAAATCCTTATTGTTTTCCCTGCATATGTGCTCTTGTCTGGGGCCTGTCATTCTGCTGGGAGGGGGTTGACTTCCCTATTGTCACTAACCGCTAATAAAAGTTCCTTTTGAGACAACGCCTGTTTCAAGAGTTCTGCTTTCTTGGGTGGTTAGCTGAGGTGGGTCCTTACAATTAGAATGGAACATCCTGGGAGGAGCTACAGTTAATTAATGAGGTTTGATCTAGTGATCAAGGTGCTGGCCTAGAAACCAGGAGATGGTGAGTTCTAATCCCACTTTAGGCATGAAAGCCAGGTAGGTGACTTTGGACTGGTCTCCCTCAGCCATCTCACAGGGCCGTTGTTATGAAAGAAACAGGAGGAGGAAGGAATATTAGGTATACCACCTAATATTCCTCCTGCAGAGAGGAAGAGAGTGAGAGAGAAAGAGGGGGGGTGGAATAAAAGTATAATAATGATGATGACCACCATTATTATCATCATGCCCATTTTTTTGTTGCTGGCCTTTTATAAATGGGCATTTGGGCTTTTAAGGTTGTAGCCTGAAATACTAGAAAAGACTCTAAAAATCAGCTTAGCTCCAGACAGGTCACCATAAGGGTGCTTGACAAGACAATTCAACCTCCACTGATGAGTGTGGACTGACAAGCTGCAAAAAATGCAGATCCAGGCAGCATATAAAATTCAGAGGTGTTCAGAGACTTCCGGTAGCTGCCTCGGGGTTGAAATAGCCTTGTTCGGAGGCTCTGCGATCCGGGACTTGTAAAGCCGCCAAAACAGCGCAAAACAGCTGTTTTTCACGGCAGAAAAACCCCCTCCTCGGTCGGAGAAGGGGCGAAGAGCTGTGAGTGGGGGTTGAGATCCTCTTAAAACTCCCCGAAAAAACGTTCGGGGGGGAAGAAAGAGGACTCCCCGTGCGCTCACAATAGCTCCAGCCCGGAGCAGCATCTGTTAGCTGACAGACCAAGACGCTGAGACCAGCCACCGCTCGAGGAAAACTTTTCAAAGAGGCACAGAGATTGACAGACTGAACGCAGGAGCTTAAAAAGCAAGTATTTCTTATATTTTACCTCGGATTAATTACGTTCACAATAAACAAAAGGCACCCAAGATGGCGACCACTTTTACTGTAAAGTGAAAGCGACCGGAAGAGAAAGGCGAAAGAGAAACTGTAATGCGAAAGAGACAGCTAGAGGGCAGCAGAGACGCATAACTTAAAAACTTTGCAAAATAAACCTAAGGAAGAATAGAAGAGAGTACATCTTGGCAATATAAGCGTAAGGACTAGTCCTCTGTATAAAGAAGCTTGGCTAACAGCGAATTGAAGTTAGGATAGCCACTATGCAATCCAAACTGGTGCCCTCAAAGGTGGCAGCATCCTCCCCAGCCCAGATCCTTAAAACACCAGGGAACAACTTACCTGCCCCCCCACCTTCCTCCATATCAGTGGTTCTCAACCTTTCTGAGGTTGAGACCCCACTTGCCCCGCCCATGCGTGCCGTGACCCTGACTTGGGGGCGCGCGCATGTGCGCGCAAAAAAAATTTTTTTTAAATTTTTTTTAAAAATCAAAAAAACAAAAATGGCGGCCGGGACGGGCTGATCTGTGCATGCGCAGATCGGCCCGTTGCACGCGCCACACATGCGCGCATCCGCCCGTCGCGGGCCGCCATTTTGGTTTTTTTTAAATTTTTAAAAAAAAATAAATAAAAAAAAATCAAAAAAATTGGCGGCCGCGACAGGTGGATCTGCACATGCATGGATCGGCCCGTCGCACGTGCCACGCATGCGCACATCCACCCGTCGCGGGCCGCCATTTTGTTTTTATTTATTTTTTATTTAAAAAAATTTAAAAAAAAAAAATAAAAAAAAGCAAAATGGCGGCCGGGACGGGCGGATCTGCACCTGCGAGGATCGGCCCATCGCACGCACCGCACATGCGTGGATCCACCCGTTGCGGTCTGCCATTTTGTTTTTATTTTATTTTATCTTTTTAAATTTTTTTAATTTTTTTTAAAAAAAATTTTCGGCGTGACGGGCGGATCTGAGTGTGCATGGTGCGCGCGCGCCAAAAAAAATTTAAAAAAATTAAAAAAAAATAAAAATAAAAAAAAATGGCGGCCGGCGGTGGCCGGCGACCCCCGCGAAATGGTCTCACGACCCCAAATGGGGTCGTGACCCCAAGGTTGAGAACCACTGCTTCATATCTACAGAATCCCAGGCCCCCCTGTCTACTCAGGCCTCTCCAGAAATGACGATGAAAGAATTAAAAGATGCAATGTTTACACCGTTTGAAAAAATAATGAGAAAGATGGACATGATAATAGACATATATGAGAAAAGGAGGGAAGAAAGGGAGAGGATGTTGGAGGCAGTGGAACAAAGCAGAGAAGTGGAGAAGAAGGGGGATGATCAAAGCAAAGCAGTTATTGAGGACTTGGACCAAACCAGAGAAACAGTACAAACGCACAGTGGAAAAATGAGAGAAGATATTGGGAGAAATTTTAAGAGGGTCTGGGAAGGAGTTGAAGAAAAGATGGAAGAGGTGGAGAGACAAGAAGAGAGACAACTTGCTGAAATGACAAGTGAGGTGCAAAACCACTCAACTATGATGTACTATCGCCAGATGATGACAGCAATTAGGGTCAGGGGACTGGAAAAATCCCCAAATGAGAAGCAAGAAGATCTGAAAAGATTTGTGGTAAAAGCATTGGAAAAATATCTAGGAGAGGAGGCTAAAAATTTCTCTTGGCAAACTGACAGAATCCACAGAGTATGGCTTATATGGAACCAAGTGATATTGCAAGCAATAAAGAGAGACTTATTACTTGGGAAGGGAAGCCGTGTTATGGAAATCCACCTGGCAGAAGAAGAAGCCCAGAATTCGACTGAAAAGAAGAGAAACTTAATATTTTATGCAAGGAATTAAAGGCAAAGAATTATGGACTGATTTAAGGACTAAGTGTATGAGCAAGAGACATGAGAGGGTGATTAATGGAAGATATATATTAAATAGACTAAGAATGTACTTGTTGAAGGGATGGGTGTATCAAGATGAAAATTATTAATTTTACTAAGATGACTTGTTTGTTTGATGTCCAATGGATTGATCTGAAAAGAAGTGAAATTTAAAATTTTTAAAATGTAGTTGGCTTATAGTTAAACTTGGATATACGGAGTGAAGAAGGTCTACAAATTTAAAATGATTGTATTGAGTTGAATGGCTTTAACCTGAATTTTTTCTTTGTTTACATGTACAAACGGATATCTAATAATAAAAAATTTAATAATAAAAAAAAATTCAGAGGTGTTCAGAGGCAGCCCTCTCCCCCTCCATAACATTAGAGGTACTCTTTACATGCACAATCAGTCATAGTTCTACAATATTGCCGACAGGTTTTTGATAAAACGTAGGTATACATTTTTGTTTCACCTTTGGAACATTCTTCCCCCCCCCCGCCCCGCAGAGATGAGATGGGCCCACCACTCTTCTCACTTTTCAAAAATATCTAAAGACCAGGCTCTGCCATCTTGCTTGGGGCTCACAGAGGAGATGCAGCTGTGGGGCCAGTTAGCACCCCGAAGGCCCTCTCCCTACCTTTTAATGAATGTTTTAATATAACAATAGCATTTAGTCTTATATACTGCCCCATAGCCCTCTCTGGGCAGTTTACAATGTTGAAGCATTATCTGCATATTGCCTCCAACAATCTGGGTCCTCAATTTACTGACCTCAGAAGGATGGAAATCTGAGTCAATCTTGATCCCTGGATCGAACTCCAGGCTGTGGGCAGAGTTTGCCTGCAATACTGCACTTTAACCACTGCGTCGCCAGGACACTAATGTTGAGTTTTAACTATCCTTGCCTCTATTTTATTTTTTTATATTACGTTTTATTTTTTAACATTTTATTTGTACACCAGCCAGAGTTTTTCTGTGAGGGAGATGGTTTCTAAATAAATATATTTTCCTCAGTAGGGAAATTGAGCTCTGGAAACAGGACCTGTTTGACAACGCCATGAGCACTCTTCAGAGTGAAGGAAAAATTCCTGGCGCCAAACATTCATCCCAAGAAGCCATTGCTCCAGCAACCTGTATTACAAAGCCAGTGTCTCTGATAGGCCTAAAGAGCAGTCTGTCTACCTGTCAGAACCAGAAAGCGGGTAGATATCCGAGCCATCCCAGAAATCTGTGCAAGCCTCCAGGATGATGTCAGCAGTCCCATGGGAAAGCATTTGCTCTGTGCCTAGGAGAGAAAATTGGATCTACATAGCAAGCCTGATGGTGGCTTGCTGACAGGCTCATTTATTTTACAGTTTTCACATCAGACACAAGCATCTTCTTGCACTGAACAAAAGGACAAAATGGTGGTGAATGAATAGAGCAGGCCCTAAAAATAACCCACTGTCTTTCATCTAATTATCACAGGAGATCCCCGCCCGTCAGGAGCCACAGCAGGGCAACCCCAGCTTTCCTGGACAATTATGTTTTGTTTCCTTATGCTGATTGGCGTTATATTAGTGCAACTGACAAAGTGCCCATCATTTTTTCCACACTCAGGGACTTATGCAAGGTCTACAATAAAATGTGTATCTCATCTATAGGCAACATTCCTTTGAGGCAAAACCTCTGACCTGTTCAGTGCCAGATGCAGGATACCTATATGACAAATCATGGCTGCCCCCTGGGACCGACAGTCATCCCTCATCTCTCCTATCTCTTCCCAATATTGGATCTCAAAGCAGGGCAAAGCTTTGTATTAGAAATTGATACATATACTTGAATAACATTTGCATTAGATAAGTATATAGAACTGTCACAGTTTACTGTTAAAAGCCTTTGCCACGCTATGCTTTTTGTTTTGTTATATTTTACTTTTTTGTTAAAGCGCTTTTTTATTAATCAAAAAGCAATAAAAAAATAGTAAAGAAAAACAGGGCAAAGATGTTCTCATTTCTTAACACACTGGTGTATTGAAAAAGAATTTCTTCTGCTTCTGTATAAAGGAGATTCATTTTAATTGGAAATCCTATTGTTCCCTGCCTTCCTCCAGAAATCAACCATTCCCAGCATGGGGCCTTTAGATGCAACCAGACTACAGTTCTTAGCCAGCACAGCCCTGCTGGCAGGAAATTCTGGATTTGCTGTTCCAATAGAGCTGCACTGTGCCAAGAAGTTAGAAAACTGTCCCGTGGTAATGCTGGAAGGTCATCAAAATGCACTGTTTTTAATACAGTTGTTAACTTCAACTAGCTTGTAAGCATTAACACAATTGTAATAAAAATCAATTCTGCTTTCCAAACCTATTTAGCTTTTTACAGAGCCTACATACCTTCAGGGCAAGTATGGAATATGTACTCAATTCTTTAAAATAAAAGGCAAACAGAACTAACAGAGAATAAACTGAAGTGGGATATTTGGAAAAATCCTAATATTTTAGTTCTCGGTTGGAATTATACCCAGGACCCCAAACTTCCATCTTAAAGCATCCATCAAGAAATGTTAGTTAATCTTCATTTTGTGATGTCACTGGAACAGCAATGTTTCTTCCTCCTGGCATTTTACTATGAATTCAAGTGCACACCTTAAACCTTTGAATTAACTACAGAGGCTGCCTGCCACATTGAAATCCCAGAGGCCGGACACAGCAGTTATCAGTCTCACAATCTTACTGGTTGTGGTGTCTTTCACAAAAAGGCTGATCATGTGACTCAAAGGCGGCCTCCTCTTGGTGATGAAGGAGACCTTCCCAAGCACCACTTCTTTCACCATCTCATCGGAAGGCAGACGGTAAAGGGCCATGTAGTTCTCCTGCTTGAAAAGCTCTTTGGCACCAGGCGTAAACCCTAGGAATGAAAACCGTCAGTAGAAAAGGAGAAGACCACAGGAAAGATTACCCAGATCACAGAAAATAGGCAGCAGCTCTTCTCACTCACACGCCATTCCCTTCTGCCCAGCACCATCATCCAGATAGCACCTCCTGCTGAATAAATACCTTCACCATCTTCTTTCCTGCCTATTTTGCAGTCCAAAATGAAACACTGGGTGTCAAAACTGACACACCACCATGTGAAATTGAGATGGGGGTCAAGCATTCCATCACAACAGGATGATTCTGTGGGTGACCGATCTTACCCTGCAGACCTACAATTAACTAAATTTGCAGCATTATAAAAGGCTTTCTTAGAATGTGATAACTATACAAAAGAGAGTAGCTTATGAATTGTCAGGGGTGGGACAAGATGTATTATTACACAGTTCTGGTATGGGTGGATGTTGAAGGCTTAAACCAATTAGGGGAAACAGAAAAGTTTATAGGAGGACCTAATCCTCTTTTGTCCAGCCATTTCGGCTATCTCTTGATTAAAGCAACAAAGAATTAGAAATCAGACAGTTTACCTCTGAATCTCAGTAATATTCTTTGGAGGCTAAAATATGAGTTGCCCATCTTTGATATAGTCAATATCTAAATCAGTATTAGCCAGCATTCGCCACTGGCTCTGTAAACTACATGCTAAACTTTATAACTGTAGATATAATACTTGTGCAGTCAAAAGTCTACTAATTGTTTGTGCAGACTTAGTTCACATGTACAGGTAGTCCTCGACTTATAACCATTTAGTGACTATTCAAAGTAACAAAGGTACTGAAAAAAGTGACTTATGACTGTTTTTCACACTTAACGACCATTGCAGCATCCCAATGGTCACGTGATCAAAATTCAGATGCTTGGCAACTGGTTCATATTTATGACGGTTGCCATGTCCTGGGGTCACGTGATCAGCTTTTGCGACTCTCTGACAAGTAATGTCAATGGGGAAGCCAGATTCACTTAACAACCATGTTACTAATTTAACAAATGCAATGATTCACTTAACCACTCTGGCAAGGAAAATTGTAAAATGGGGCAAACCCATTTAACAAATATTTCACTTAGCAACATAAATGTTGGGCTCCATTGTGGTCGTAACTCAAGGACTACCTGTACTTTAAATAAAAACTGGCTGGGGTTGTACATCATGCTAACTGATAAAACAGTGGAAGAATTTATGAAACCAAATTACACTATGGCTTAGGACAGCGGTTCTCAACCTGTGGGTCACGACCCCATTTGGGGTCAAACGACCATTTCACGGGGGTCGCCAAACACCGCAGTCCACCATTTTTTTTGGTTGGCCATTTTTTTTTTGGTCCGCCATTTTTTTCCCCCTTTGCGATGCAGGCCGTCGCGCCGCGCATGCGCGATGCGGGCCCGCCATTTTTCTTTTTGGTCGGCCTTTTTATTGGGGGGTCAGCCATTTTTTTCCCCTTTGCAATGTGGGTTGTCGCGCCGCGCATGCGCAATGCGGGCCTGCCATTTTTTTTTTGGGTCGGCCATTTTTTTTGGGTCGGCCATTTTTTTTGGGTCAGCCATTTTTCCCCTTTGCGATGCGCCCGTCGCGCGCGCATGCGCGATGCGCCCGTCACGCCGTGCATGCGCGATGCACCCATTGCACCGCGCATGCGCGATGCACCCATTGCGCCGCGCATGCGCAATGCGCCCGTCATGCCATGCATGCGCGATGCGGACCGGGGTTGAGCCCCGGAAAAGGTTGAGAACCACTGGCTTAGGATAATGTGTGCACCCAGCCAGTCACTCTATTTTCTTCTCTAACACAGGTAGTCCAACTATTTGTTTAGTGACCGTTCGAAGTTACAATGGCATTGAAAAAAGTGACCTATGACTGGTTTTCATAGCTATGACTGTTGAAACATCCCCATGACCATGTGAACAAAATTTGGACACTGGGCAACTGGCAACTGGGTCATGTGATCACCATTTGTAGCCTTCTCAGCTGGCTTCCGACAAACAAAGTCAATGGGGGGGGAGTCATATTTGCTTAAGGAAAGCATGTTTCATTTAATAGCTGCAGTGATTTGCTTCACAACTGTGGCAAAAAGGTTGTAAAATGGGGCAAAACTCACCTAACAACTGCCTTACTTAGCAATAGAAACTTTGTGTTCAATTGTGGCCATAAGCTGAGGACTGACTGTAAACACCATTTTCTTTTGGCGTTTAACAAGCCAAACCAAATAGAACTTTCTCCCTATACGTGTTGCCAGAATGGTTAAACATGTTAAAAAAAAAAATCAAAGGGAAATGTGTCCCTTAGGCTAGAGATTTTGTTTTTCGGGCCACAAAGCCTGGTATAGTTTTTTTAAAAATCCCAGAAATGCTGATCAAGAAGCAAAGTTCTGTTGATAGAAATAAATATGTTTGTTTAAGTGGACTTTTTAAATCCGCCTTTAGTCTCTCAAGGAACCCCATCAAGTTTTGATGGAATCCATTTTGATGAAATTGAACCCGTCTAAGGTTCAGTTTCAAAATCCCTACTTTAAGAGCACTAAGAAAGAGATGTTATGCCTCAGTTGTCCCGCATCTCCTACATTAATGTCCATGGACGTTTCTGCTAACAAGGAAGCTATGAAAACTTTGTGACTTCTTCTTTAAAACAAGGGAGATATTTTATCACCTGCTCCATACCTATTAGTCTGGCAAGTTCACAAAGCCCCCACGGTATGTGAACCG
The DNA here is from genome assembly GCA_034064705.1 of Bothrops alternatus. Classification (NCBI taxonomy): domain Eukaryota; kingdom Metazoa; phylum Chordata; class Lepidosauria; order Squamata; family Viperidae; genus Bothrops; species Bothrops alternatus. The sequence goes on from JARGCV010000041.1 coordinate 8,999,561, forward strand.
GCAAGACAGCATGATGTGTCTCTTGCAAGGCGAGGTTACACAAGTGGTCAGAGAAGCGGCAGAGGGGTTCTGTCACACTTGCGTTGCACAGATTGAGCAGCACATTCAGACCCAGGGGCTTCAGAGAGGTTAAGTGCATTTGCCAGTTGGAATCATCAAACTGGATGCAGGAAGGGTTCTGCTGATCTTGAGACAGGCTAAGCATTTCCAAATGGTAATCGCAGACAAAGTCTTCAGCCTCACAGGCCAGTCCCTCAAGGTCACCTTCCACCTAGGCCACAAATAAAGACAGGCTTTATCAATTCTAACAGGATTTTTAAAAACGGGTATCTTATCCCAAATCAACATTAGAGCCAAATGGCTACAGTGACATAGACGACGCCAGCCACTCCTTCCCTTATATCAGATGTGGGCAAGCATGGCAATTTTATGATCTGTGGACTTCAACTCCCAGATTTCCTGAACTAACAATGCTGGCTCAGGAATTCTGGGAACTGAAGTCCCCAAGTCGTGAAGCAACCATAGTTTGCCCATCCCCTGCCTTATAAATATGCATCTGTTAGTCTAAGGTTTCTAATAGTAGGTTACACAGACATACCCATTAAGGCTCTTCCATTTCATTATTGAGGTCCCAGAATAATATTACTTTTTCATATTAGAAAGCAAGACTCAGATTTAGAGTAAACAGTCAGAGGATTGGATGATAGTGAATATTACAGGCCAAAAAAAATTGAAACTAAAATTTGAGGGGTCAGTTTGACTCTCTTTTCAGTTTGCATGGTTTTTAGATGTGGTCATTCTTTCATTCTCCAGAGTTCTGCTGGTGTCATAAATCTCTAGAGAATAAAGGCAGGACATAAAGTCAAAAGACATATGAGAAATGGCCTCAAGAGTCTGACGAAAGCTCTTTCTAACTGGATTTTAAAGACAACAAATGGCAGATAGTGTTGTTTAACAAACTGAACAAACCAGTTCTTATTTGATTTTTCAGCTGTTTTCTGGTCATGGCTGAATAGCAACTGTGAAAATAATAGGACATGTAAGAGTAGCTGTGCTCTCCTCCTCTAGTCTGTGAAGCTGAACATGAAAATATTGCTTCCATGCGTTAAACTTTTATATTTATGTTTTTCTATGTGAGAGAAAATTAGAGAATCCAGGAACTGCAGTCTATATATTACTTAAGAAACCTTAACTGAGAGTCACATGGTTGAAGTTAACTAAAATGACCACCAATCACAAATGAAAAGGTTATGCAAACGCGATTCAGAAGTGCTTCAGATTCCATGCAAGCGAAGCATTTTTCTGTGCCTTCAGGCTTTTAAACACGCAGGAAAAAAAATCCAGTTCCTTTAATGCAGGGGTCTTCAAACTTGGCCCTTTTATAACTTGTGGACTTCAACTCCCAGAATTCCTCAGCCAGCGTGTCTGGCTGAGGAATTCTGGGAGTTGAAGTCCACAAGTCATAAAAGGGCCAAGTTTGAAGACCCCTGCTTTAATGGGACATCTTATTAGAGATGCTGAAAAAAATGGTGGTTGCTGACTGCAGAGGAATGGTATACTCACACATGCTGAAACATTTCTGAATAATTTTTGAAGTATGCACAACCCAAGTAAACAGTTCCCTGAAACCTTTTTAAGGATGCCCACCATGTTCTTTCTGATTTTTAAAACCTCTTCTAAGACTGGAGTTCCCAAATATTTCCCAGGTCTTTTCTTTGTCTTCTATTACACACCTCAGTCTCAGATCCCAGAGCCCTCATAATCTATTGTCTTGTACTTTATGATGGAAATCTCCTCTCATGCAAGTAATTTTTACGTGGAGTAAGGAGGGCAGTACTCAGATTGGTAACCCCTCTTCCTTTAGATCAATGTTTTTCCAAAGTTGACAGCTTTAAGATGTGTGAATTTCAACTCCCAGAATTCTTCAGCCAGGTATGAAAATCACTGCTCTGCAGATACCCATATTGGCATTGTCTCCTGCATGAAATGAAGACAATAGGCCAGAACTCATTACCTGAGTTGGCTCCTCCTCTCCTCCTTCAATGTCTTTGCTGAAGCTAACATTAGATCCTGAAGGGTGCTTGCTGCGGCCTGCTGGTTTCTTGTGAATCTGAGTATCAGAAGACTTGGGAGTATTGCTGGCGGACCACTCAGCCCTGTCTTGCTCGTTGCTGATGCGAACCACATCCGACAAGGGCCCTGAGAGCAAAGCATCTCTTTCATGGGGCTGTAACACAGCATAAATAAAAGAGGTAAGCAGAAAACCCCTGCAAGAGGAAACAAGGACTATCGTAGGTATTTATGAATGAGCTGAGTATAGGTAGTCCTTGACATACAATTGACCCCCCAAATTTATGTCACTAAGCGAGACATTTGTTAAGTGGTTTTTGCCCCATTTTATCACCTTTCTTGCCACAGTTGTTAAGTGAAGCCCTACACTTGTTAAGTTAGTAACACAGTTGTGAAGTGAATTTGGCTTCCCCATTGACTTTGCTTGTCAGGTTGCAAAAGGGGATCACACGACTCTGCGACACTGCAACTATCATAAATATGAATCCGTTGCCAAGCATCCGAAGTTTTATCACGTGACTGTGAGGATGCTGCAATGGTTGTAAGTGTGAACAATGGACATAAGTCACATTTTTCCACTGCCGTTGTAACTTCAAACCATCACTAAATGAACTGTTGTAAGTCAAGGACTACCTGTATTTTAGGTGCCAAAATAGATTCAAAAATTATGTTTGGCTTATCTGATCAGGACCAAATAAAGAACTTAGTTATAGCTGGTTGTTCTTATTTGACTTTTGTTAACAAAGAATGATCAATGAAGCATTTGGATTTTTGTTTTGTTAAGAGAGGAGCTATGTGGAGAAGAGAGTTTATGTTGCATTTAGAGATGGCAATAAGCTGTTAAAATTGTTTTCACTTGTTTGGATGAAGGGGAAAGTTATCTTTTGTTCTTGTTCTTTTCTCTTTTTCACACTTTTTTCTTTTGTATTTTGCTGTTTGGGTTTATTTTGTAGTTGGTATTCACTTTTATTCTTTTTATGATCCTTAATAACTTAAGGATTAGGGATGGAAAAAAATCAGGTTCCACTTATCTGAAGATGGGCTAACCTGCAAATACATATGGTAATAGTTTTTAAATGTACCTCTATTTCCCATATGTATGCATACATAAGCCTGTCCACAGATAAGCAGACCCTCACATTTTTAACCAAAATACCATGAAAAATGCAGGGTTGATTTATCCACAGCTTATCTTTTCATGGTATCTTGGCTAAATGTTCAAAAGTTGGATTATCCGCAGGAGGGGTTATACACGAGTATACATGGTATATTACTTAATAATCTCATGTCAAAGGAAGGCTCATTTCATAATCCTTCCAAATGAAATTCCTGTTCAAGTTCATGATCAGTGTTTTCAGGAAAAATAAGTGTTATTAAGAGAGGAATTTTTAATTCTTATTCCCTCAACAACCACCTGCAAAGTATATGCTTTTGGGTTCTTGTGGACTATAATCATACTCAAAAAAACAAAATAAATGTCTGGTTAGTTTAATTAATCTTTAAATCTCAAATTCTCTCCTACTTCCTATATGTATTGTGCATCATTCCATAAAATAGGTTCTACCTCTCACCAGCTCACGCTGTGTTTATTCTATTAGTCCTCAAAGATACTATAATAATATTTGTTCCAGATTTCTTTAAATAATCTAGATTACTTATGTAGACTAGCTGGAAGAGAGAATAAGTTTCCTGAGGTATCTGATTGCTATAATTTAGCTGCAGAATTTGAACACGCATCTGCAGTGTTTAATTGGCTTTACCTTGCAAATGAAACAAAAGTCAGGAAGACCAAGACCTAACAAAGTATCCTTTATGAACCCATCCCTCACCTCTTCATCCATCTCTGGGTGGCAGAAGGAGCGTGTGGAGAGTTCGTCTGTCAAATCTTCATGGCTGCTGTGAGGAGGTTCCATCTTGCCACTAAAGAACAAAACCGTCTCTGGACTGGGGTTAGGCCAGGACAGAATTCCTTGCTTATCCACACAGCAGAGCACCTAAAAACAAGCCCAAGACACCTGACAAAACCCCAGAGATATACAATAAACTATTGGGCAAGGCTATGTCTGTATCAGTGAGCCAGACACAATGTTCCATCTTTTAAATATAATGCAAGACAAAAGGCCATTTCCAAACAACCTTCAACCTCTCAAGCCTTTTTTATATTTCTTGAATGCAGAAATACTTTCCCCAGTATGTACAGATGCCATAAAATACTGTAAAGCTAAGTAAGGAGATGACAAAGTACAGTCCTAGCTCAGTGAGAGATCAGTTAAGGCCAAAAGGAATGACAATTGGCAGTGTGTGGTATCCTTTATAACTCTTAGCCATCTTCTATTACATTTCAGGTTTTGGATAGGAGTGAAGACTCCTGTGAAAAATAGGTAGAAAGTAAGGCCCAAGAATAGATTTTTAGTAAAAGAAAATGTTAATGTTCTAAAAGCTGAGAAGGACAAGTGCCTCATGAATCCCAGCGACCGGTTAGGGCACATAGGGTTGGCCTCCTACGGGTCCCGTCTGTTAGGCAATGTCATCTGGCGGGGCCTAGGGTTAGGGCCTTCTCCGTTGCTGCCCCAGCCCTCTGGAACCAGCTTCCCTCAGAGGTTCGTACTGCTTCCTCCCTCCTAGCTTTCCGGAAATTGTTAAAGACCCATTTATGCCGACAGGCTTGGGGCGTATGAGCTGTGCTCTGCCCCGGGCCTAGAAATGTCCCTCCATCAGCAAATGTGAGTTGAATGTGCCTGTATGTTGTATGAATGTGATAATTTTGTTAATTTTATTGTTATAATCTCATTTTATTGTTTGTAAGCCGCCCTGGGTCTTAGGAGAAGGGCGGCATATAAGTTAAATAAATAAATAAATAAATGCCTACTGCTCATTCGTAGCTTATTGATTTAAAACTAGAAACCTCAGCTTTATTAATTTTTTCTATGTAGAAGAGACTACCGTCAGTCCTGCCAAGATAAAAGAGCTTGCCAATCAGTAGCAACTTGATATCTTGTGGGTCCTCAATCTAAAATCAATCTGACCACATTTCTGAACCGTTATCTCATCAATATCTAGCTAACACTTTCAGATAGATTTTAGAAGAACAATTGGAACCATAAAGGAGACTAACCAATGAGCCACATGGCAGGGAACTCTATGCTCATTTTTGCAACTCTTCTTGCAATTAGACTTACTGTGACAGATCCCAAACTGTGAAGCAGACTAGAGGTGAAGCTGAGTGTTGGTGATTTGCCCTTCAGAACTTGCAGGAAGTGGCTCCAGATACACCGTAACATTTCCTACCAAAAAAGCCACAACAACTGGAGTCAACTAAATGAGGAAGAATGACAAGTTCAAATAGATTTCATATAGGAACATGGTTATTTCCAGAAAGACAGGATTGGTAGCAAGTGACAGTTTAACATTTCAACAGGAACTAAGTATAGCAACCTGTGTATAAATGAGATCTCTAGTGCATGACAAAGCTTGGAGAGAATGTCGGATTTGAAATATGTACTGGAAGTAGGATGATTCAGAGGGGTTTTTTTGTTCTTTCTTTCCTTCTGTTCTTTTTGTCTTTCTTTTCTTTCTGTTATTTTAATTTCTTGTTTAAGAATATAGATCTAAAAATTTGAATTTTGACAAATACATATCTAAAAAAAGTAAGCGCTAGCAGAATTCTGAATTTCACCTTAGATTCAGTTTTGTGGAGCAATTCTGAGAGAATTGTTCAATCTGAGATATTTAAAAAAAAACCATAGATCTATTATGTAAATTTTGTTAAAAATATGTGGGAAATAGATGCTGAACAAACAGGTCTTTGGTCTATTGCAGTGGGATTCATATGGCTACAATTATGGCTAGGATTCCACTATCCACCTATACATGGCTAGAATTCCATTTAGAATTATAGAATTGGAAGAGATTATTTAGCCCATTAAGTTTCAACCTATGCTCCATGCTAGAATCCAAACTTGAGCATCCACAAGAGAAGAATATCCAGCCTCCACATGAAGACACCAAGCAAACAGGAGCCCATTACCTCCCTTGCTTCCACTGTCAAACTGCTCTTACTATTAAATAGGGGTTCTTTTGCTAAAATTCAGTTTGAATCCATCTTCCTTGCCCTCAACTTTGGAACAATAAGGAACAGGTTTTGACCTTCTCTGAGACATCGCTTCAGATATTTGAAAGTGCTGTCATATGTCTTCCTCAGTCATTTTTTCTCAAAGCCAAATATGCAAAGTTTTTTTAGTATATCTTCATGTGACACAGAAAAATGGAAGAAACATTTAGTTAAGTTAGCTACATTTTTTTAAAAAAACTGAACATGGGAAAAGAAATGCTACACTGAATAGGGGTCCATCAGCGCTGACAAGATTACTCAAATTTTTTTTTCTCTCTCTCTCTTTCTCTCCCCCTCCCTCTCCCTCTCTCTGCAGTATTGTTTCAGAATGCAAGGGATTGCTTCAAAGCACTAAAAAAATTAGACACCAGTTCATCATCACCCACCTGAATTGATACCACAGAAAATTTGCCCACTAATACTACCATTTCTTATGCAATCATTACTGAATTCAATCGGCAATCCACACTGCTTTTTAATTTAGACAGAAGCAACAAGTTCCACCAATGAAATGTTTCTTGATTTTGCAGATAATGGTAAAGCATATTCTGTTTTCTCAGTTTAGATGGCCTTATGATACAACCCAAACATCTAAGAAAGAACAATTAAAGAGGTTGATGTAATAAATGATAGGGGTTCGGTTCCCACTAATCAGATTGTAATATACAGAGTACCTGGATAAATTTTGAAATTCTACCACCCATTTGTTCCATTTAATCTCTTAAAAATACACAGCTTCTCATACTTAACTTTCCTACATCTGATTCTGACACACAGATATAGAGTATGAAGCCTGAATTCTTAGGATGCTTTTTCCAATCTCTTGGACCATCTGTCAGTTATTTTCACTCAGCAAGACAAGCAATGTGAATTATGTGCTTCCTTAAAATAAACTTTTGAAAAATTCCATAGCCTTAATTCAAATGCCCTTTTGTTCTCAAAAAAACAGATAACACTGGTATACTGTAGACATCCACTAAAGGGGAAGAGCATATAGAAAAGGTGTGCAGTAAGTGTGCCGACCATCACCAGTTTAGCAAAATGAAAGTGCCAACAAGCCAAAGATACAGAAAATAAGAAGAGGCCAAGCATTTTGCAACAAGAAAGGATGGACTGCACAAAAGAACACAGAACAGGACGCAAGACTGGTCAATAAAATAGTACCTGGGAAGATATCACCTCTGTGTAGCTACTGAGTGTGTCTTCTGAGAACTTAGCCAGCTGCAGCAAAAAATAAAACAAAACAGGTTACTATCAAGATATTTGGAAGGGATACATGAAGAAAATCCTTCTGAAAATGCTTGTCACCACTAGGACACATGAATGAAAAAGGGATCTCTGTAGGCTAAGCTCTACATGAAAAGTATGCTGCCTCAGATATTCCTTTACAAACTGAAGGGAAAAAAGCCCCCCCCCCCGCAAAATCAGTCTTCTTTTTGACCATGAAAAAATCCTGAGTGTCACAGGAACTCGGACTAATATTTAAAATTCAAAATAGCTTTTGGTTAAAAGGAAACACACTACTAAATTAAAAATGAGCAAAGGTAATCCAGATAAGTGCAAGGTGGAACAGAAGGAGCAGCATCAAGTAGAAAGTGATTCAGAAGAAGATTTGCAAGAGGAAACCAGTGAGGAAAGTTGAAGGCAAAATTAAAGAGACGGGGAGAAGAAGCAGAAACATGCAGGCTGGGAGAAAAAAAAGAGTCTAATTCCAACCCCCAGACAAAGGGAAAGCAGGGAAAGGAAAAGAGCTATATAAACCAAGAGGATAGAAGCATGTAATTGTGCTAGATGATTTGGATGGTAAAATGCTGCAAGAGACAGTGCTACTCTAAGTCAAAGCAGAAGTGGCAAAGATCCAATTACAGTAAGCTGGCAAAAAGCAATGATACAAGTCTACATTTGGGAAGTAAGCATATTGCCCAAAATTTCTGGACTCTGGAATGGAGAAGGGAAACATTGAGAATACAAGCACTGGAGCAATCATGGAGAGGCTGGAGAAAGGAAGAGGAAAATAAGGAGATCAAGCTTCACATGCCTACAGCAAGCAAGCAGAGATGGAAGCAGAAGGAATGGAAGAAGCTGAACAAGACTGAATAGGAAAAGCAGAAGTAAGCAGGAATGATATAAATCAATTGACAGTAGAATTCACACAATCAAGAAAAAAAACATTATTCCTGTTATTGGTAAACCCCCATAGGTTCCACAACTCTAAAAACTCTATTCATTCATTAGAGAGGTTAAATAATTAAGAATCAAAAGACCAGTGCAAGCTAAAATGGAAACTTACCAACTACCTTCTACAGAAGTCTGGAAACCCTGGTCACAAAAGAGTTGAGAATTGCAACCAACAGATGGTCTATCAGAACTCTGAACAATTCCCATTTTATTCATGCTCAAAGCTCAAACCAGTTTCACTTTTGACCCTTTATCCCTTCAACTGCTCCCTCAGGAATACCTCTAATTCCAAAGACTGATAAAAAAAAAGCAGGGAAAGAGAAAGAAAGAGCATAGGATCTCTCTCTCTCAATATTAAAAGAGGTCTGTGACTTCCCATTCCAAGATTATTATTATTTTTTTTTGCCCAGTCTGATGACCAGGAATTAGGGGACAGTATTAATTATGAATACATATAGATGGCTTCTCTCTCTTTGGTCACTTGTAATCCTGGATTCAGGGTCAGGAAAAGATAGCAAGGACAACACCAATGTCCTAACCCACCCAAGAACATACAATATCTTTAAGTAACACTCAAATGAGAACATGTTTAGCTAATTCTGCTTTCTCCCTTCTTATCTACAGTATGCCAGACTTACTGGGTGCAATCTTTATCTTATGTATGTCACCTTTGCTGGATGGGTTGCTTATGTAATTATACAGAATAAATATAAGGATTTCTTGTCATTTCTTGCTCCCCTCATTTAGAGGAGTCCATCTCTATTCAGCTGAATAAACACGTAAAACTTAAAAGGCACTTTCTGGTTTCCTGTATTTCTTTAACCAGCAGAACCTGCATATCAAGTCCATCCTCCCACCTGTCTTTATTGTTAAATACCTACCAAAGATGTAGGGGAAGTTTTGCTCATCTGGGCTAGAACCCTGGCTTCACCGAAGGCCGTGGCAAGAATCCATAGGACTGGAAACAGGAGTGGGAGGATAGGCAAGACACCATTAACCTGTAATGCCATTCCAAGTCACAATGAGTACAACCACTTTCCATAGCTAAGGATATTCAGTGTTGACCAAAGCCATAAAGACATTATACCAGTGGTTCTCAACCTTGGGGTCACGACCCCATTTGGGGTCACGCGACCATTTCGCGGGGGTCGCCGGGCACCGCCGGCCGCCATTTTGTTTTTTTTATTTTTAATTTTTTTAAATTTTTTTTAATTTTATTTATTTTTTTATTTTTTTTATTTTTTTTGGGCGTGCGCGCGCCGCGCACGCTCACATCCGCCTGTCGCGCTGAAAAAAATAAAATAAAAAAAAATAAAAAAAATTAAAAAAATTAAAAAAAATAAAATAAAAAAAACAAAATGGCGAACCGCGACGGGCAGATCCACGCATGTGTGGCGCGTGCGACGGGCCGATCCGCGCAGGCGCAGATCCGCCCGTCGCGGCCGCCATTTTGTTTTTTTGTTTTTTTAAATTTAAAAAAAAAAATAAAAAAACAAAATGGCGGCCCGCGACTGGCGGATGCGCGCATGCGTGGCACGTGCGACGGGCCGATCCGCACATGCGCAGATCCGCCCATCGCGGCCGCCATTTTTTTTTTATTTTTAAAATTTTTTTTAAAAAAAACAAAAAAAAACAAAATGGCGGCCCGCAACGGGCGGATGCGCGCATGCGTGGTGCGTGCGATGGGCCGATCCGCGCATGCACGGATCCGCCCGTCGCGGCCGCCATTTTTTTTTAAATTTTTTTTTAAATTTTTTTTGGGCACGCGCGCGCGCGCCCGGGTCGGGGTCGCGGCGCGCATGGGCGGGGCAAGTGGGGTCTCAACCTGAGAAAGGTTGAGAACCACTGCATTATACAGATGTCCAAGAAGCATCTTATTTTCAAGATCACTGGAATTACATATACAAGGATATAAACATGAATAAATGAAAAACACAAGAAAATGTAAATTAAAGGGAGAATCTCAAGAATCTTACACCCCACCATATATCTCCATGAAAGACTTATTCTTGCCATGTTTACTTGTACATCAGCAGAACTAGAATAACAAACTGGGGCTGCTAATAGGCCCAGGTGCCACTGTTCCCTAAAACTGGAATCTCAGGACATCATTCAAAGGTATTGAGCTTGCTTCCCAGGAAGGTCTGAACACAAGTAGCAACAAATTAATACTGAGTTCCCTTGAATGGCCCCTTTCTGCTGTCAAAAACAAAACAGGAGCAAAAAAATCAGAATACAAAATAGAAGCAAAATGGGTCCCGCTTCTTCCAAAGTTCTTCAACAAATAAAATAACTGCATTCTGCAATACCTGAAATTCCTCTCTCACTGTGAAATGCATCCTTAATGAGCACAGCTTAAAAGTGGAACCTAGCATATACGAAATGAACATCACACAGGTATGAACATCACACAGGTATTTAATAGTTAATGCAAAAGGGTATATATAGTTTTTTTTACCTGAAGCTGAAGAAACATGTACTGCCAAGGGATTATTTCACCAGCCATGAAAAAAAAACGCATGGCATTGGTGATCAGGAAGCCAAGCTGCCATTTAAAGAAAAGAAACAACATTAAAAACTCAACTTTCAGACTCCCACCCTTCTATAGGAAACATAATTATTCTTTGAAAGATTATATAGTGCCCAAATTTGAGGTAAATCAAAGAAACTAGAACACCCATTTCTAGTTGAACTAATCAACTAGAAATGGGTGTTCCAGTGATCTAAATATAGTAAACCTATCAGTTGGTTCACATTATTTGCCATTGCTGTAGTTTAAACAGAGAGAGGACACTGAGCCTGACAATATAGGCTTTGCCATTTTTATTATATGTATTAAAAGCAAGATGTTTTCTGAAAAACAGTTCTCACAGCAGGTAGCACTTAGAAAATTCCAAATATTAAAACAATGTAATTAAAATGTGCCAATAACACGCTAAGGAAACAGCATTTGCTAGCTAAAAACTGCTTCAGCTATGGATAAAAGTCAGTTTGTCCTCCAGCACAAATAAGATCTAGTCTGGTTTTCTTGGGAGTAGCTGCTTAAAAGACCTTGTCTTGGAATGATTCCCAAACAGTCTTCTATGATAGCATGGCAGACAGAAAGATCTCTCATCTAGATCTTAAATTCCAAGCAGTTATATGTCATTCCAAATTAAGAGTTTTAAATTGGGCTTGGAAAGGACCAGTAGCCACTAAACTTGTTTTCTCTGGAACAAGTCTCCATCAATATTTTGACAGGTTTGAAAATATTTTTTTTAAAGCAGTCTTGCTTAGTCCATGTTACCAAAGTCAAAACAAGAGGTCCCTATGCCATGAACTGCTGTATCCAGATCAGACATCGTAAAGAATGGACACTGCAGATGTATCAACGTTAGCTGTGCACATATATTTCCATCATCCTTTAAAATCTGAATACCGAGTACACCCATCTTGCTAACGAGATTGAGAGAGAAAGAAAGGGATCACCTTGGGTTTAGTTAAGCTATCTTCTCTTCTTCTGTGTTAGTCTATGACTACAACAATTAATTCTCTCCTCTCTCTCTTTCTCCCCTCAAAACTGCTCCATTAGCTTTGTCTAGTTCTCTTCTGTACACAAAACAGTTCCTCCTATTTCTACAAATGAACGCTCAAGACTTGCAAAAAAAAATATCAAGGACTATTTCTGCAAAGGAACAGAAAACCGTCACTCATCAGGATAGTCCTAATCACCTAGAACTTGACTGGACCAAAACCGAAGAGCTGCTACTTACAACCAATTACACATACCAGCACAACAGGAACAGCAAACTTCAGCATCACCGACTGTACTGTGAATCTCTCATTATCTAGAGCAGTCACAGACCGTGATAAGCCCATGTCTAAACATAATCTGAAACAAACAAATGGAAAGTCACTGAGGATCTTAAAAACACGTCAATAACGTATTACCTTTTGTCGGCTTTGTACCCAGCAAACCTCTGTTACACTTTGAGAAAAAACTCTATCCAAGAATTAAAAACTTACCGAACATTGTCAATCACTGGTGTTTTTGTGACCCGAAAGAGTCGAAACATCTGAGGATTCTGGGGTCCTTTCTTCATCTCCCCACTGGGGGAGGGTGGAGGAGAAAAAGGAGGAAATCGATCCCCTGGCTCTAAGACAATGTGTTCATCATCCTGTTAGAAAAAAAATCAGACAGTGACAGAAGCTGTCTCACGAACAGGCAACTCAAATATCTTACAGAAAGTTCAGGCTTTTTTAAGCAACTAACAGCAATTGATCTTATTTTACTAATACATATAATTTACTGTTGCTTGGCTGACACAATAGTCTTTGTTATAGCATCATTATCTGAACCCTGGTTTTCTGCTCAAAGAACCTTCAAGGCATGTAACAATAACGAATGAAGCATACTTCTTAAAAAATGAAAAGAAATAAATGCATTTGTTATTATTTTAAATCTATTCTTCCCATTACTGAAATAAGTTTTTAATACTCATGTTTATGTAGAAAAATATTAAATACTTTGAATCCAAAGAAACCCAGAATCAGACTTTGGACATGCCAGGTCTGAGTTTCAGCACAAATTCTTGTTTTTTACTAGTACATCAGCATCACCATTACCATCAAGAAGAACATGAGTTACCTTAATCCCTCTAAGAGAGGTGAAGGATTCCTGGCCTGGCCTCAGAGCAACAATATCACCTTCTACCAACAGGCTTACTGGGAGGTTGACAAGGTGACCATCCCTATAGACCCAGTGGAGCGACCAGGATGGGGCAAAGGGCATGTGAAGGTCAGGGTACATGGTTTTTGTCCAGATTAGTTCTTTACTATCTTTTAAAGTATCTGAAATATCAGATTAACAGAAAATGGTTATTAAACAAGCAACATAGTAGAAAAAAATAAAGATATCAAACAGATATATCATTGTTATATAGATACTGACTAAAATACTATTAGGAAAAGTATTCCATGAGGGAGGGAGGAAATCGATAGGCAACCAGAACATTACCAGAAAATTAGAATTTGTTAGCTTCCTTCCTTGCTTCTCTCTTGATAAAAAAGTCATTCAAGGTTAACATATTGGCAATCCACCACTGCAAATCATGTGCAGACTTCTCTTTCCAATGTTGCATAAATAATTCCTTTTGGCCATCCTCCATGCATGAAGGGATTATTTCATGAGGTCCCATCCACTAAAGTCATACTGCTAAACATTGATCCAGATTTCAGCTGCAGCAGGAATTTATTCTGAGTTGATTTTAAGGTCAAATTAAGCATGACATATGTCCAATTAAAAGCCTAACCTTATCCTTCCAGCCCCAGTATTAATTAATACAATCCTCCTGGATCTGTTGGCATCCATGCCATTTTAGAGAAATTATATTCATTTCAACCACGGCAGGAGGGACTTATACTCTCTCCATTTTCTTTTTCCAATCACTCGTTCTTCAACAACTCCTACAACACTTCCTAAAACATAAATTTTAATGGCATCAGTGCAATTCATTACTTTAGTTCATGCTACAAACAATCTGCTCGGTCTTCCTATAGAGACTGTAAACTGCAACAGTGGTTCTTGCAGCTTTCCCTGCAGTGAATCAAAAACCTCCACATCTGGATAGCTTTGGCAAGTAATATGTTTGTTCACAGAAGACAGAACAGGATGGAAATCCAGATGGAGGGAAATAAGGAAACAAAGACAGCAGCAGTGATTTGGCTAAGGGTCCTTATCAAGCTTCAAATGCTTTAATCTGTCCATTAATATGAGACATTCTTCTCCATGGTGGCAGCCTGGTTTCAGAATCTCCAGTCACAGGAAGAATGCTTGCTGCCTTCTTTCTGGTGCTAGGTTAAAATTATTTATTTATCGAAGCATTTTTAAATTTCAAGCTTATATTTTATTTAGTTTAAATAATTTTTAAGTTTCTCGCTGTTGCTATCACAGATGGCTACCGGTGCTTCGCTTTTATTTCCTTTTGTGTAGCACTTAATATAGCTAGTCCTCAACTTACAACCTCAATTGAGCCCAACATTTCTGATGCTTAGCAAGTTTTGCCCCATTTTATGACCTTGCTTGCCACAGTTGTTAAGTTAGTAACACGGTTGTTAAGAGAATCTGGATTCCCCACTGACTTTTGCTCGTCAGAAAGTCACAAAAGGTGATTACATGTCGCTGGGACGCTGCAACCATCATAAATATGAGTCAGTTGCCAAGTGTCTGAATTTTGATCACGTGACCATGGGGATGCTGTAACAGTCGTTAAGTGTGGAAAAACTATCATAAGTCACTCTTTTCAGTGGCATTGTAACTTCAAATGGTCACTAAACAAACTGTTGTAAGTCAAGGACTACCTGTATCTGATATTGGGGCATATGACTCCAAATTCCTTTTTTGAATGTAGAGATGGTTTACAAGTATAGAAAATTTAAAAAAAGCAAAAAGTATTTCTATTATTTTTCTAACACATAAGTTACAGTGGTAACATTGCAGTAACTGGAATAAGGACAAATTGAGGATACCTCTCACTATATATTTGTATATGTATAGTTTACATGGCCATCCATTTTACAACAATCTCTGATGAGACACCATCAGATGAGGGAAAATAAAGACTAACCAAATGCCTGGTTCACATCTGTCATGAAAACCTCAGATAAATGGAAGGGGGGTAGGGGGAAGGACTGTAGCAATGGTGGAATATAAAGACAAAGGAAGAATATAGAGGAATATCACTGTTGGACACAGTTACTATATGAACCTTCTGGAGAATTATCTGCTGTTAATTAAGAAAGATTATTTCTTCAGACAAAAAAAGTAGAGAGCCTTCATAGTGTAGTGATTAAGGTGTTGGATTATAAGTAAAGAGTTCCAAGTACTAATTCCTGTTCACATCATCTCTCTAGGGATCAGTGGGCCAGTCACTCTCTCTCAGCCTAAACAATCTAACTCATAGGTTGTTCTTGTGGAGAAAAAATGGGAGGGAGGAACATTTATGTACTGTCTTGAGCTCCTGAATGAAAAGTGGGATATAAATCTATGAAATAAATAATAAAATCAATGGCAAAGGTTCTAAGATCTGCTTTTGGATGGATGCGGCCACATCTACATAGGGTAACAAAAGCAATAAAGGAGGAAAAAGAGGAAGGTGTGCGTGGGGGGCGTTTCTTACCATTTATTCTGCTGATGATTTTCCGAAGTCTCCTCTCAATTTCCCGGCGTTTCATCCTCTCTTGCCGTCCAATCACAAAGAGGTCAAGTAGTACCAGGAAGAATAGTGCCAAGGCATTTACGATTTCTGAACCTTCACTGTTTAAAGCAAAATATGAGACTTTTTAAGCAGCTGAAAGAATTATGTGCATCCCATTGCTAACAGCAATAGAATAAAATTAAGCTACCAGTCTGACCAATTTCTGAATACTTTATTTGTTCGTTTATTTATTTGTTTGTTTATTTGATTATTTATTTATTTCCCATAAATAGCTCAAGGAAGTGAAATACCGTAACATTTTATTCATTTAACATTTTTAAACGTAAAATTTTATCCTTCACTTCAAGCCACAAGGCATCTTGGGCTGACACTGTGAATCAGCTTCAATCATCTGACTCATAATCTAACTTTACAGCAGAGCTGCCAAAGCCAATGCAGCCTCCTTATTATAGCTCTGGATCTGATGAAATTCATCAACTAAAATAGGTTGAGTCCTTTGATTAGAAAAGGGGTGTCAAACTGCCGGCCCATGGGCCGGACGCGTCACATGGAAGCCGCGCCCACCCCATTGCCGGCAATGGCAAAACCGGCCCGTTACATTGCGCGACATCACGTGACGTCGTGAGTTTGACATGCCTGGGTTAGAAGGACTGACTAGGAAGTCACAGGTGTCAATATTTCTTCGAATAAACTTCATTTTTAAAGAGACATAAGGCCAGGCATTGGTAGCTGCAGGACTCTCTATCAAACTGAATGTCCAGTTTTGAAGCAAGCTGAAAAAAATCTTCATAACAGTCTTTCAAAATATTTGGGACAGTTTCATAAGCATGAAGGCAGCCAACAAAGGGGATTAAAGTGTGAAGTCTTAAGAACAATTAGGCAGTTGCATAGCCCTATCGCCAATCCTACCAGCTTTCAGTCACTAATCACATGATCTCTTATGAGCCTATCCACATACTTAAATCTTAACACAGTTTTTATTCCATATCCATATTGGTCAAGGCAAAAGCAGGAGGTTTTGGGTGGATCTTGGACTCATAATAATATCATTTTTTTTTTGAAGAATCCATTATAACCTTCACATACACACATACTTCCTATTGTCACCAGATCAAGATACTGTTATTATAATATGCTTTCAACCTGTCTGGAAACAGTTCATGCATTTGATAAATCCTACATAATCCAGGTTGAATTTGTGTCAACGTTAAAATATGATTATGCAAAAAAACAAACATGCTTATGGTTTTCCATAGAATATCAACAGTTTTCTATATAAATTGAAGGGTAAGAAAATGTATAGATAACTTACCTTCCCTTGGGTTGGCTCCCATAGCAGCAGAATAGTAGCAGCATGGTTAGAAGCATCAGAGATGCCCCTGGCCAGTGAAAACAGGAACACCGGTTGCCATGATACAGAAAACTGGCTTTCCATACTTCCTACAATAGGACAAGTATAAAGAATGGGGCTACATTCACAGATGGAAACTAGACTTCATTATCCAACTGCAAAGCTCAAGAGAAACAACAGTGGAACTAAGTTACATTGGAGCGCAAGGACTGTAGATACAAGATTCTTGTTATCCATATTCCAAGCTTAATAGATGGATAGACTGACAGATATAGACACATAGAAAGCCAAAGAAACAGATAGATAGCCTAAGGAACAGACAGACAGATGTTCATGAGCCCTGTCTACAAAGAATGCTAGTTCTTTATTCTGGCCTCTCAACAGCAGGTAACATCATATAGAAATCTGTCACCCTGGAATTATCATTTCCTTCCCTGAATGGCAAAGGTTACTAGCAATCTTTACAACAATAAATCCAGCAAAACCTCTAACTATATAAAAAAAAACACATTACCCCAAGTTAAATCTTGGCATTCAATTTTTCCCCTGGACCCCATGGTGGCCTAATTTTCATCCCAACTGCCCCCTACTGCTGAACGTTTTTCATTTCCCTGAACACCAAAAGTCGCTTGCAATCAAAAAATAAAGGGAGAATTGCCTTTAAACACATAAAATTACCTTCAAATCCACATTTAGATTACAGATAAATAACCTCTATACAACAAAAAGTACTGACAGAGAAGAAAGGTGTCTTTTGTGTCATGTGTTTTCCCCAATTACTACAAGTTTCCTCCAACTTCAGAGGAATGAAGTCAGTGTTACCGTGTTTTCCTTAAAATAAGACCCACCACCAAAATAAGCCCGGGGGTGGGTGGGCATGGCCAGCACAGGAGGCACTGAGCATGCGGGGGGGGGTGACAATGTCCGGTAGTAGCCACAGCCCACCAGCACAGTGCCAAAGGTAAATCTAAGCACAGAGGCAGAGGCACAAGGGGGAAGGCAAGCAATCCGGACCTGCTGCGCGGCCGCCTGGCTTGTGGGAGACTTGCACCAGCTAGGCAGCCACACAGCACATCCGGATCACCCGCCTCCCCCCCTTCCTCTGCCTTTGTCTCCTGCCAGTGCTGCCATATTCCATGTTCCATGTTTAGTAATGATTTGTGTTTTTACCTTGAGCTGACTGAATTGATTTCTTATGTGACATCTTTTATTATTTTTCCCAATCCTTGTACAGTGGTACCTCGGTACTCGTTAATTGGTTCCAGGAAGTGCGATGAGTACTAAAAAACGATGAGTACCAAACAAATCACGTGACTTACCACGTGACCCTTTGTTTCAGCTGGAAAGAACTTCCTGTCTGTCCCTTTTCCTACGTCAGTGACTTTCCCAGCATGGCTAACTTCCTGTCTGTTCTCTGCGGCTATCTCCCTCTTCTTATCGCAGTGGATCAAATAAGCAAATTCGATGAGTTTTGAAGCAGTTGAGTACTGAGGTATCACTGTATAGCTATGTTTCTGTTTTATGCTTGCCAGCTGTCCAGAGTTATCTGAATAAGATGGCTGGCCATATACATTTCTATGATAAATAAATAAATAACAACCGTGCTTTCTTATGTGGTTTATAATAAGTACCCTTGTTCAGTGTTTAAGCTTTTACCTAAAATGCACAGATTCTCCTAAAAGAAACATAAAAACACATAAAACTAAGAGGGATACCTACTTCACAAATTGCAATGCTTACCTTCCATGAAATCACCTTCTTCCTTTCCTTCTGATGTCCTTCCAGCAGTGTTGATAGCTGGTCTCTCAGAATAGTTAGGGCTTTTGTTGTCGTCAGACCCAAATTTGTAGTCATTTCATCCTGAAAAAGCAAAAGGCAAATCTAGTATTTCTTCACAATTTTTCCTACCAAGTTCTGTGTCATCTTCTTAAACAAGTTATACTTAGCAGTGATCTATCTACTGAAAGAACAGGCATATCCTTGTCTATAATAATACTTTAAAACACAGAAGTACTTCAGGTTAAACTCTCTTTTCTTTTTTTCTTATGGGATGACATTATTCACTTTTCAAAGTATTGAGAAAGTTTTCTTCCTTTTTCTTTCTATGCTATGGTTTCAAGCTTTCGTTCTTGATCTCTGATTATGATACCTGATTGGAGATCCCTGATCTTGATCCTTTATCAGGGATCCCTTAATCCCTGATCATATCTAAATAGAAATGCCACCCTATCCATATTAATCTCCAAAAGATATATGAGATTACATCTTTCAGCGTCTTTTAGTGCTTTCACTTGATTCATGTTAACCCCATTATTTATATAAATCAAACATCGTGCCAATTTTTAAAGCAGGCCAACAGATTCCTGCTTTAATATTCCTTAAAATTCTAAGGAGATACTCTAGTAGTAGAAAAAAAGAATAAAGTCTAACAAATCCAATATACTATCAGTCTACTTTTGTCCCATGTGAAAAAAATGTTCCATGTATCTCGAAGACACAAAGTTGGTGAAAGTCACATTTGAAAATTCTCTATAAACTCAGTTGGAATAGGAGATGACAAGAGGCATTTCATTACAGGCTGAACACTTAAGCTTCCCAGCAGATTATGCCCATTTTCAAGAACTGGAGAGTTGACTGCATTTTGAATAGTCTACTTCTGAAACTAAAGTATCTTGAATGTGTCTAATTTGTAAAGAGTAGGTAAATCCTGCCTGATTCACAGGTCATACCAGTTTAAAGCAATAATACCAGTTTAAAGCAATTCTGAGATTGTGATAGAACACCCCCCCCATTCAAGGGGTAAAATATAATTTTCAAACGGTAGCATGTGAGGATAAAAATAAACAAGCACTGTAAGATCATGACTTAATATTAAATGTATGGCAGTGAAGAGTATCACTAAAATAAAAGTAAACACTGGAGTTTTGACAATTATGAAGGTGTTCATCATGCGTCTCCTGCCCAAAAGACCAATGTTTGAGCTGATCCAGAGAAGCCCAAGTTGCCAAGGACAGACCCAGGACAACTGCCAAAGAATGAGTGTCTCAGACAATCAACCTTCTTGCAGAATCTCTTTATTTGAAGCTGCTGCTCTCTCACCTGGCCCTGCCTTGTTCTTTTTTAGGAATATGAAAATGCAAATCCCTCAGCAATAAAAATGAACATGTGAAGCAAGAAATTCTCAATGCACGCAAGCAAATTATGCTATTTCATATTTGGAACAACTAAGAATAAAGCCTGATGCAATGTCCCTATTTGGCTAGCTCTAGGACTTAAATAACTGATCCCTTTTTTTTTAGACGACAAACCAGACTGCAAACAAACATTATTCCCGTATATTAACAATAAAGCCAAAAAGAAAATGCAGGTATTGTAGCTAGCAGTCCCCATTCCTTGGGTCCACTCAAAGTTATATTCAGACTTTAACAATGATTGAGGGGTCCTTGGTGCTGTCTGAGCTTACTTGTTTTCTTGCAGACGTTTCATTACCCTAACTAGATAACACCATCAGTGCTAGTAAGGAGTGCTGTTTGCTGTCTGCTTATATTCTGGTGTCTTGCCTGTCTGGGTGGGTGGGGGGCGGTCTTAGGAATTCTTTGGTTGGGCTATTTACTAATGGCTCTGTGGCAGTTTCTTGATTGGGAAATTGCTTTTAGTTCCAAGGTCACCTTCAGACCAACAATCAGTAAGCAATACCCCAATCAATACCCAAATCCACAAGTCTTAAAGTTGTCAAGGTTGGAGACCCCTGAGGTATAACATGGAACATGGTTAATGCCAGAATACAGATACAGTCCAACTATCCCAAACATGGGATTTTATGACAAATGGATATGAGAAACTAGAACTGCCACAAAACTCTCAGATTTTCAATCTGGAAAGTTCAGAAGTGACAGACTGTTTGATTATAATCATCAGTATAGGCAGATGACCTATTTGCACTCCCATCTGACAGTAAAAAGGCAACATTAGGATATTTCAATAGTTCTTTTTTATTATTAGGATCAAACACTGTAGACATTAGCAAAACTCAGCTTCTATTAACCTGGTTAACATATACAAAATATGGTTTGTTAACTAGAAAAAGTCACAATTGGCTGGGTTTATTTTAATTTATCATGACACTACTGCCAATTGGTCTCCGAACTCAATTCAAAGTGTTGGTTATGACCTATAAAGCCCTACATGGCATCGGACCAGGTTACTTACGGGACCGTCTGTTGCCCCATGAATCCCAGCGGCCGGTTAGGGCCCACAGAGTCGGCCTTCTCCAGGTCCCGTCAGCCAGACAGTGTCGCCTGGCGGGGCCTAGGGGAAGAGCCTTCTCTGTTGCGGCCCCGGCCCTCTGGAACCAACTTCCCCCGGAGATCCGTGTCGCCCCCACCCTCTCCGCCTTTCGTAAACTGCTTAAAACACACCTCTGCCGGCAGGCCTGGGGCAGTTAACATCTTGCCCCTAGCCAGTGTATGTTTGTGTGTATGTTTGTTGAATGATTGGTTTTCTCTTAACTTAGGGGGTTTTATATATGTATTTTAACTTGTGATTTCTATTTATGTTGTGAGCCGCCCTGAGTTCTCTGGAATAGAGCGGCATAGAAGTCAAATCAAATAAATAAAATAAATAAATTGTTTACAAACCCCAGTGTCTGAGTTCATGTAAGGCATTATCAGTTGTGGAGCCATAGTGCTTGTGGTCTTCTACCTGAAAGATCGGGATCACCTAAAGGGCCATCAGTTCCACATCTCCAGAGAATTCCCTACCTCTATACAGTGCTGTAAACTATTTGAACAAGAAACTGAGGAAGCCCAAAGTGCAGACACGAACAAAGATGTTGAAGTTTTTTCAGATGTTTCCTCTTTTCACCACATTTCTGCCTCAATATGAGTTCCCTCTTCAGGCCTTGAAATCATGTTCTCTGACCCCTCCCACCGCATGCTAATTTTCACTTTCTCACATGATGCAGGCATAGCAAATTAATTATGTCAGCACACCTAACTCCTACAGACCACACACAGTTTGTGTTTCCACTGGCTAACTTCATACTATACAATTATACAATTAACCCATTTTTCTGGGTTCACATAAGACACCGAATTGTATAAACTATCCAACAAACTATCCACCCATTAAGCACAAAAAACTAACCTTAACCTAGTAAAAGCTAACTTACGTTAGGCTGTGCACTTACATTTACTAGGTCTTTCACTGACCTAATTTAGTGTTTGTTTGTTTGTTCACCTCTAGTGATAGAATACCTGCTGAAATAAACTAATTAGCCCATAATTTGTCATAGCAGTCTATGAAAAAAGAGTATTGTAGCCTTAATTTATTACTCTTTAGTGCTTTGGTCTAGAAATAATTCCCCGGTGTCTGACTAAAGCAGCAACCCTCTGTTGAAGAAAAATAGAAAACAGCGGGAATTATAATAGAAAAGCAAAGTGGCAAACCGTTCAAGATTGGTTCCAATATAAATGCAGCAAGTTAGAAAGAGAATGCTGAGTACGACAATGTGATTGTGTTCCCAGTACTGGTGCCTACTGTCTAGTCTGTGTTTGTTTTCCAACATGGGAAGTTCAGCATTTGCATTTGCCTCCTTCGCTCAGTTGATGGGTCGAGATTAAATTATTAGATTTAGATTACAATCCTGCCCACAACTGTAAAGGAATATATGGATGATGAAAGCATACATCTGGCACTTACAAACTACACCCCAAAATGAAGCAATTACAGCCCACAATACTGCATGTGAAAAATGTCATCTTGTTTTATTCAAAGTACTACTGAAGAACACTCATCCATACAATGACAGTGATACAGGCTAATTGAGGAACTAGCAGGATGGTGCAAAGAAAACTCACCCTCATCCTGTTCTCTGATTTTCTATCCCACATAGCAGCTCTGAAAACTTTCACTACCCTAAAACAGGGAATGGTGGTAGCAGCTACCCAAGCAGTCTTTCAGGATAGCTCACAACTTCAGCACAACAAGATGAAGTAAAGTTTTACTGGCTAAATAAAGTTAAGAAAGGAAATAGGAGAAAATGATAAACAGGCAGTGCAAGGACAACTAAAAGAAAGAACACAGTAGAGCCTTCCTTCTTTCCTTCCTTCCTTCCTTCCTTCCTTCCTTCCTTCCTTCCTTCCTTCCTTCCTTCCTTCCTTCCTTCCTTCCTTCCTTTTTGATTCCTGGCAAGTGCCTGGTCTACTCTCTGCAGCTTTCACAGCAACATTTTCCAGAAGTGGATTAACACTGCCTTCTTCCTATGGCTCAGAGACAGCAACTGGCCCAAGTCCACTCAGATGGTTTTGTGCCTAAGGTGGGACTAGACTAGAGCTCAACATCTCCCATTTTCTAGCCTGATGCCCTAACCATTACACAAACTGACTCTGGTGCAGATATTTACATTATAAAGGTGGGGAAAATTAAAAAAAATAGTAATGAAAGGAATTTTTTTAGAAAGGGTAACAAGCAAACCTAGATGGCATTAACCATTTTTTTAAAAAATGGCAATCCTGAACTTAACTATTGTTAATATCAGCATGCAGTCCTATGGCTAATTGTGCTTATTAATGAAAGTCAGGATATGAGAATTATATAATAATTAAAATTACTATTTGCTTTCACCTTTGAAAATCTCAAGGAAGCCATCACCCCATAGCTATCAGGGCATGATCCAAACACAATCTGTGATTGTACTGTTTGTCTCAAGTTTATAATTTTTTAAGAAGTTGATATTCCTCCATATTTGCCCAATCAAATTGGCAACATAAAGAATGCCTTATTTGGCTATTTCTGATTATTTGCATCCCTCCAACAAAGAATATTATTTAACCCTGCTTTATGGTTTATAAATCCAAGACATAGCTTTAGACCCCTCTGAGGCAAGAGGCAATTATTTCAACAAAACCACACATGCATATACACGCAAACATATTGACAGCAGTTATATAACTATTGTGAGACACACAAACTAGTCAGATTTCTCTTCACTAAAGAAGCAAATATGTGTCATATTCCCCCTCAACTTGAGGTATTCAGGAAAAATGTTTTGATAATTAATTAAGTCTGAAGACAATGTATAATTAGTTTGATGAGCACTGGGAAAAGTATTATTTTGTTTAAAACCACTGGTATTAATGTTTTAGATCAGTGGTTCTCAATGTAGGCCATTTGGCCATGCCATATATCTAAGAGGTATAATAAGTTTTCAAACCACCTAAACTTAACTATCAGGTATATAGTCAATTTGTTGTAAACCTCACATCTCATCGTGTGTGCTCATTTCGGGAGCGTAAATACTGAAAATTACTATACTTTACAATAAATATTTATCAGCTATCAGTCAGCATGTTGGGGATCACCAGAGGTAAATGAAGCTCAGAAGAACCTTGAGTAAAATAGTCAAGAACTCATTGTTTACACAATAACTCTATATTGTGTGACATACAGATTAAAATGTTGATCTGGATCTCCCCAAGTCAAGTCAGATGATATGGAGGTCAAGGGGTGAGTCTGGCTGGTTATTCTCTCTCTCTCTCTCAATCAAATCAAATTCACAGCTCAGGGAAATCCATAGCAGTACATAATTTAATTCTGTCCTTAAGAGAGTGTACTATATACTATACGGTTTAGAGAGGAGCCCTGCTCAAGCAACCAAGTTTCAAGAACAAGCTACAAAGGCAAAACGAGATGACATGCTTGTTTCTGGTAAGGAGGGTCTTCTGGCTTCCAGGTCACTGCATAAATTCTCTTTTATATTAAGAGCCATGTCACTGGAATGACAGTCCCTTTAATACTGGGTCATTCTAACTTAGCAATGGAATACAAAGCAGACCTACAAATCCTGCAGAGGTCTGATTTAAATTGTCTCCATCGGTCGTGTCTCCTGCTACAGATAGATCGCTTTTTTGCTGGATAACCACATTTTCGAGAGTGTACGAAAACTAAAAGCTGGATGCCAATAGCCAGAATAGGCTCACCTAAGCCTTTTTCTGCTTGGCAATTTCCCTTTCTTCTAAGACTACTGAGAGAAGAAACCTTCCTTTGGGCAACCATGTGCCTTGCAGGCTCTCTGCTCCATCCCTCCGGTCCTCTTTCCCCTAACATATCACCCTAGGGCCAGATCACAACAGAGCTAACACATTCCATGGGGATAGATGTTTATGCTTTGTTTTTAAGACATATTACATAATCTGACATTAAAGCAAATATTCTTCTCTGTAGCTCCCTAACTCTGAAGGATGACAAGGGTACTATTGAGAATTACATACACTTCTACCACTGCTGAATGTAATCCTACCGGTAGATTTATTAATCTGCGAGGATGGATCATTGCCATATTTGCTTCCCCTGAATAGAGCTGGAAAACCTCCCAATTCAAGAAATTTAGTATAAACCATGCTTGCTATTTTAAAATACAGCCTTAACCCAAATCCATGCATTCCAGTGCAAAATAATATTCAGCTGCAGTGCCTGGCCATCAGAAGAAACAGGCAAGTCTTAATCACTGAATAGGAAGAGGGTTTCCTTTTAACACAAAACATGACAGATCTATCTCCTATATTTAATGAGGATATATTCCACATAACAGAATGCCATCCACAAGAAAGCAATCCTATCCCTTATCAGATGTCAGTTAGTTCACCAGGGCTAAGTACTTTCTCACATGTTCTCTCCCCTTCCCTCTCTCCCTCACACAGACACAGACACACAGAGAGAGAGAGAGAGAGAGAGAGAGAGAGAGAGAGAGAGAGAGAGAGAGAGAGAGAGAGAGAGAGATACAATCACTGGAAACATATTAGTAACTCAGGAAGTGATCCAGGAATTTTTGGGGTGGGGGAGGGAGCCATCTTGAATGAAAATGTTAGATAAGGGGGGGGGAGGAGGACAAAAAAAAGGTAAACTTACTTTGCCACTTTTGGCTTGCTGAGACATCCACAGATCTGGCTGTTTGAAAATCATCTGGGCTAAGTCTGCTGAACAACACTCGAAACCTTGAAAGAGCAACTTCCACTGCTGCTACCCACAGAGAAGCAGAGAACAAGGGGGGGAGAGAGAGAGAGAGAGAGAGAGAGAGTGCGCAGAGCACAGCGCTGCAGAGAAAGAGAGAGAGGAACAGCAGAGTGAAGCACCAAGCCACTGATTAATTCAGCCTGTTGCCAGTCATGCTGCTGTATGCTGGAGACAGAAGAAGAAGGGGAGGAATGAGAACAGAAAGATGGAGAAGTTCTTTTCCCTGAGGGGGAGGGCAGAAGGATGCATATCAAACCAAATAATCCTCCTGAACCATCTATGTAGAGATGTGATAAGGCTTGAGAACCAGATCCTATACATGTAGAGCTGATGAAGGCTCAGTTCTGATCCCAGCAGCAGAGAGAGGGGAGAGCTCGTCTTAAAAGGGAGAAATCAACCTTGGGAGCTGAGAAGGATTGGGAATGTTCAAAACATACACTTATAAAGAGGGGGAAATGAAATGACAGGTTCTGTATTCCTCAAGCCAATTATTTCAATACCATTGGAAAAGTCTAGAGGAGCTTTAATTTGCTGAGCTCCGTGGGCATTTAGTGCTGTATACTGAGCATCCTCTTGCTCTCAGCAGGACTTCCCAGCGGTAATCCGGATGGGGAACAGCTCTTCTCCACCACCAAGCATCAAATATTCATAATATCTCAAGACGAGACACCAGAAGAAAATGCAGTATAATAACCTGATAGTTCTGTGGCTTGCCACTCACCAAGACAACAATACAGGGGACAAGAGAAGGACACAGAGTTAACAAATATAACTGTCATAATACTATACACAAGTAGCAAAAAAGAAGAGAAAAAGAATTATACAACTGATAAGAGTCAGGCCAACTCTGGCTACATCTATTCAAGGGACTGTGCCGCACATGTTAAAAGTTAACATGTTAGCCCTATTCAAAAATTTTGTGAATGACCAATCCGCTTCAGTGCCGCGCATGCGCGAATCGGCCCGTCATGGCGCGCATTTGCGGTTCTGGTGGTTACGTGCGCGATGCGCATGCACGAATCGGCCCGTTGTGCCGCGCATGCACGGTTCAGGCCGTCACGCGTGCGCCGCGCATGCATGAATCGGCCCGTCACGCCGCACATGCGTGGTTCGGGTCGTCGCACGCGTCGCAAATGCGCAAATCGGCCCGTCGTGCTGCGCATGCGCGGTTCGGCCTGTCACGCACGTGCCATGCATGCGCGAATCGGCCCATCATGGTGCGCATTTGCGGTTCGGGTGGTCGCGCGCGCGATGCGCATGCGCGAATCGGCCCGTCATGACGCGCATGCACGGTTCGGGCCATCGCGCGCACGCCACGCATGTGCAAATCGGCCCATTGCACCGCGCATGCGCGGTTCGGGTCATCACGCGCGCGCCCGCATGCGCAGTTAGGCCCGTCGCGCCGCACATACGCGGTTCGGGTCGTTGCGGCGCGGCGCGCATGCGCGGTTCGGCCTGTTGCGCCGCGCATGGGCGGCGCAGGTGGGGTCTCAGCCTGAAAAAGGTTGAGAACCGCTGCATTATGTGCTGCTGAGAATCACAGTAATCAAAGTTGGTTCAATACTGGGGGGGGAATCATGTCTGTGGGGTCCTTGATGCTCTCTGAGCTTGGAGGTTTTCTTGCAGCATTTCATTGCCAAACTAGATAACATCATCAATGCTATAAGGGAGTGGGGTTTGCTCAAATGTTACCTTGTTTGGTAATGAAACATCAGCAAGAAAACCACCAAGCTCGGAGAGTACCAAGGACCCCATAGTTTAATCTACAAATAATCTCTTCTATTGGAATCATGGCTCTTACAAATTGATGCTAGGCTGACATTCCTGAGAACTTTGGGAAAGGGAATAATGTAAGCTAAATTCCTTTCCATTAATGAATCAAAGCACTATGTGTATTGCACATAGGAAAATGATATGGAAGAAGCAATGCAAATTGCATGAGAGTGTAGCACCCCTCTACTAAAACATGCACATCTTTTCGTAAGGCTTTGCATACGTCTTTAACATGATTCCTAAAGCAGCCATGTCTTTTTTTTTTAGGCTGTAAAGTATCATAGTGGTTATGCAGAAGAGAAGACCAAAAAAAATCTAACCTCCTGATAACATATAGTGGTTCTTGTAAAGTAGGGAAGAGCCAGTGTGGCATAATAAAGTGGGAAATGTGAAACAAATTCAGCCATGAGGCTAATGGGAAGATTGCAGACAGTCCCTGTCTCTAGCTTATTTACACTGCAAGTCTGTCAGATAAATATAATAGGAGGAGCAGAAAACAACATGAACTTCCCTGACCAGGTAGCCTCTACAACAGCGGTTCTCATTTGGGGTTGAACGACCATTTCATGGGGGTCGCCAAACACCGCCATTTTTGGGGGGGTCGGCCATTTTTTCCCCTTTGCGATGCGGGCCGTCGCGCCGCGCATGCGCGATGCGGGCCGTCGCGCCACGCATGCGCAATGCGGGCCGTTGCACCACACATGGGTGGGGCGCCCCGTCGCATCGCGCATGTGCGATGTGCCCCGTCGCACCACGCATACGTGATGTGCCCCGGGGTTGCGCCGCGCATGCGCGGCGCGGGCCGGGGTCCAGCCCCGGAAAAGGTTGAAAACCGCTGCTCTAGAATCAGTGAATTGAAACTTCCAGAATCATCCTACTGTGGTCTTGCTGAGGCTGAAAGGTAGCAACAAAGGGATCAAACTTTTCAGTTCAACGTGTCAATGCACATAATTAACTCATCATGTCAGAAAGGCAAGCACACACAAAAAATAAGTTCTCCCAAAATGATAATAAAGATATAGGTGCCATAACATGTCAGATGAATCCTGCATGAGCTCATCCTCTCAGCACTACAGTCAATCTGCTCCAGGTCAGGCCCAGCTAGAGATACAAGGGGCAAGAGCCCAGAATCTCTTGTACATGAAGGAGTCATGCCCTGGACCTGCCCTGTACTAAGAAGTGGCTTCTGACTATTCCCTTTTCCTACTTCCTTCCTTCCTCCCTGAAAAAATGATTTAATTAATACAGGTAGTCCTCGACTTACAACAGTTCATTTAGTGACCATTCAAAATTACAAAAGCACTGACAAAAGTGAGCTATGATTGTTTTTCACACTTATAACCATTGCAGTATCCCCATTGTCACATGGTCAAAATTCAGATGCTTGGCAATTGACTCATATTTATGACAGCTGCAGTGTTCCTGGGGTCATGTGATCCTCTTTTGCGATTTTCTGACAAGCAAAGCCCATGGGGAAGCCAGATTCACTTAACAACCGTGTTACTAACTTAACCGCAATGATTCACTTAACAACAGTGGCAAGAAAGGTCATAAAGTGGGGCAAAACTCACTTAGCAAATGTCTCACTTAACAACATAAATGTTTGGCTCAATTTATTTTATAATCAAATTTATATGCCGCCCTTCTCCTAGGACCCAGGGCGGCTTACAACAAATACAATAAAAATACAATAAAAATACAATAAAAATTTAAAAATTAGTTGCATTCATACAAACACAATCAGCTCACAATCACTAATGGAGGGACCTTCCTAGGGCCCAGGGGCAGAGCACAGCTCATACGCCCCAAGCCTGTCGGCATAGATGTGTCTTCAGCAATTTACGGAAAGCTAGGAGGGAGGGAGCAGTACGAACCTCTGAGGGAAGCTGGTTCCAGAGGGCTGGGGCAGCAACGGAGAAGGCCCTTGCCCTAGGTTCCACCAGATGACATTGTCTAACAGACAGGACTCGTAGGAGGCCAACCCTATGCGCCCTAACCGGTCTCTGGGATTCATGAGGCAGGAGACGGTCCCACAAGTATCTTGGTCCATTGCCATAAAGGGCTTTATAGGTCATAACCAACACTTTGAATTGTGTTCGGAGACCAATTGGTAGCCAGTGCAGCTCACGGAGAGCTGGAGTGATATGAGCATGCCTTGGGAGACCCAAGACAGCTCGCGCGGCCGCATTCTGGACTACTTGCAGTCTCCGGACATTCTTCAAAGGTTGCCCCATGTAGAGAGCATTACAGTAGTCGAATCTCGAGGTGACAAGGGCATGGGTGACTGTGAGGAGTGACTCCCGGTCCAAATAGGGCCGCAACTGGCGCACCAGGCGAACCTGGGCGAATGCCCCACTCGCCACAGCCGAAAAATGATATTCTAAACTTAGCTGTGGATCGAGGAGGACACCCAAGTTGCGAACCCTCTCCGAGGGGGACAAAACTTCTCCCCCCAGGGTAATGGACGGACAGTTGGAATTGTCCTTGGGAGGCAGAGCCCATAGCCACTGCGTCTTGTCGGGATTGAGTCTGAGCCTGTTGGCACCCATCCAGACCTCAACAGCCTCCAGGCACCGGTTCATCACTTCCACTGCTTCGCTGTAATGACGCGGGGTAGAGATATAAAGCTAAGTATCATCAGCATATTGATGATAACTCACCCTGTGTCGACGGATGATCTCATTAGTCAAGAACTACCTGTATTTGTGAGCTTTGAGCTGCACAAGCTTCATAATCATTGTTAACTTTATTAAATTTACAGTATATCATAAATTACAGGTAACACTGGCCATGAGTAAGAATGAGAAGGAAGAATATGGTGAGCACAATATAAATATTTATCGCCAAAAAAGTATTAAAATCATTTTAATATTTTTATGAATAATTCAGTAAGGTGAACTTTTTTGTTTGTGTTTGGTTTTGGTTATTGATATCCCTTTATTACTTTTACAAATAACTCAAAGTAGTGAACATGTCCAACACACCTTTCTCCTCCTATTTTCCATACAACAATAACCTCTGAAGTGAATAAGGCTGAGAGAGAGTGACTGACCCAAAGTCACCCAGCTGGCTTTAGTGCCTAAAGCAGGTTAGTCTCCTTGATCCTAGGCCAGTACCTTAACCATCAGACCAAACTGGCTATTATTAAGATTGGGTGTTTTTCCCCCCTATAAATGAAAAGGAGAAGCGACATGAACTTCACCACTAGGAAACCATAGGACTTTCCAGAATCTTTCAACCATCCCTGTGCTAAAACAACAGCAAGGGCAGGCTTTTAGTCACTGTGATGGCTGGGCAATGCTGCAAAGATCTGTAAATCACTAAGGTGGAAATGGCCTATAGCTGAGGAACATCTCAAATCCAGGGGACTGCTGATTAAAACATGTTTTTTTTTTTAACTTTGGGTCCCTAGGTGCTACTGGCTGTTGCACCTTAAGTAGCCCAAAACCATAGGAGCATTAAGGTTGGAGGAAAACCTCCCAAGACTTGAAAAAAAAAATGCTTTGCTTGAGATGCTGAAGGTGTTGCTGGTCAAAGATACCGTAGCAATTGAGAGACTTGACTCCGCATCTAGCCATTCTTTGGATAAGGCAAACTGTGGATGGCAAAGAACCTATAATCAGAAAGTACAGAATTGTGTAGCCTCCAGACGTTGTACTCAACTCGGAGATTTTATTTATCATTATTTCAGGGATCAAAATGCCAGCACGTATAACTATAGAAGCAAAGCTCAAGAAAAGCAGAGCATTTTTTGGTGCCGATTACAAAAGGAGCCCAGTGGGGAAGGAAGGGGAGGGGAAGGAAAGAAAGGCAGCATCTTTCTCCAGGGCATTGTGTTTCCTAGACGACACACACTCTGGAGCTGCACAAAAGAACACAATGTTTTGCACAGCACAGCTCTCCCTCCACAACCGCCGTCCCCCTTTTCCTTAACACCATTCCTAGGAAGTTCCTGGGCTGCTGAAGCACAGCTATGGGCAGGCAGGGTTGCAGAAGAAGAAGAAGAAGAAGGAGGAGGAGGAGGAGGAGGAGGAGGAGGAGGAGGAGGAGGAGGAGGAGGAGGAGGAGGAGGAGGAGGAGGAGGAGGAGGAGGAGGAGAAGAAGAAGAAGAAGAAGAAGAAGAAGAAGAAGAAGAAGAAGAAGAAGAAGAAGAAGAAGAAGAAGAAGAAGAAGAAGAAGAAGAAGAAGAAGAAAAGGGGGGGGGAGTCTTGAAGCCATCTGGTCTGGGAAACTTTCAGTCCCAAACACAGCAGTTAAATGAGCTCTGATCTCTCCAGAGAAACGCTCCCTGGCAAATGGTCCTGCACCTGCTCTCTCCTCACAATTTTGATTGACTGCATGGCAGGACCCTGGAGGACAGAATTAAGGGATGCTTAAGGTGCTCTGTTCTACTAAACAAAACAGAGCACCTTAAGCTTGATGGGCAGTCAAGGTTTTCTTCCCATGCTTTGGCAACTGCCTTAACAGACCCGCTGTCTACATTGGCTGAACTTTTCCCTTTAATAAATGAGAATATGTACTCTCTTTCGTTTAGGATCATTTTCCAAAGCACCTGAAGGCAGGATAAGAAGTAATGGATGAGAGAGGCAACCTAGAACTAAGGAGAAACTTCCTGACAGTTAGAACAATCAACCAGTGGAACAACCTGCCTCCAGAAGTGGTGAATGCTCCAACACTGGAAGTTTTTAAGAAGAGATTGGATAGCCATTTGTCTGAAATGACATAGGGCTTTCTGCCTGAGCAGGGGGTTGGACTAGATGACCTCCAAGGTCCCTTCCAACTTTATTATTATTGTTATTGTTGTTGTTGTTGTTGTTTAAATTGTTTATGAAATGTATGGACAATTTATAATCTCTTTTTATTTTTATGTATGTGTGTGGGGGAGGTTTCTTTTGTTTTTTCCCCCCATGTGTATGTAGGTGTAGGTGCATTTTTTTAAATAAAACTTGTTAAATGATAATATAAAAAGAACTTTTGCCCTGATAAAAAGCCCATATTCTCTCTAACTGAAGACAACACAAAAGCATTTGAGGTGCTAATAGGAGGACCTTTAAAAAGCACAATGTGTACAGCACTTTTTCTGATAAAGGGTCAAACCAGATGGGAAGAAAAAAAACCCTGGTATTTGTCAAACAGGAAGTATCCTAAAGGAGCAGAGAGAAAGGGCTGGGGGGGAGGGTTGGGGTGGCCTATGGATCACTGATTAAAATAAGAAATGAAAGGAAGATATACCTGAAGCTTGCTTGTGTGCACCGGCCTTATTGAGAGCAATCCCGCTGCTGCGCCTCCTTCGCTCAGATGAAGCCGCCACTGCCGCTAATAAACTTATTCCCCTTGGGGAAACTGGATTCTCCCTCTGAACAAATATCTCAGTTCGGATAAAAGGTGTTTGAGTGCCTATGGGAGCTTTGGAAACGCAGCGATTCGCTGCGTTTTCAAGCGTTGCATTTGCACATAGATGGAGCTCCCCATCTCCCCAAGATCTCTGTTCTGATAAAAGGTGTTTGAGCAGCAGCAGCTTGAGTTTCTCCGTTCCGTCTGAGTGAAAAGAAACAGAGCACACAGCGGGATTGCTCTTAATGAGGCTGGCGCATGCGAGAG
Source organism: Bothrops alternatus (assembly GCA_034064705.1). Classification (NCBI taxonomy): domain Eukaryota; kingdom Metazoa; phylum Chordata; class Lepidosauria; order Squamata; family Viperidae; genus Bothrops; species Bothrops alternatus. The sequence goes on from JARGCV010000041.1 coordinate 9,032,853, forward strand.
AGCATCTTCTTGAAAGCAATCCTACTCTGCGGCTCCATTTTCTTCTTTTGGGACGGAGTGGAGAAACTCAAGCTGCTGCCACTCAAACACTTTTTATCCCAACGGAGACCTTGGGGAGATGGGGAGCTCCATCTGTGTCGAATGCAACCCTTGAAAACGCAGCGAATTTGCTTCGTTCTGAACCGCCCCATTTGCTCAGAGGGAGCATCAAGACGTCCTATTTGAGCTTCACAGATAAGCCAGTAAACAGGAATGCTTAAATCATCAACAGCTTTATTGCAAGATTGGAAATAAAGTTAGCATTGGGAGTGGCTTGCTCCCAGTGCCTTACATACTGTATGCACACCCCACCCTAGAACAGCCCCTCCCTTGCCTGGGCCCACCCTACAAACTAAGCCACCATCCAGATGGAACGAAAGGAACCCAAGCACCCAATTGCTAACCCCCCCCCAGGGAGTGCATATAAGTCCCATGCTGCAGCCCAGTCACCAATCAGTCCACTCAATGTCCGCTTTCAGCTGAGGCACGCCGATATGTTGCTTTCCTTTGCAGGATCAGCCGGGTGCCCCTGGATGACTGTCGACCCAGTGAGGCGCTTCCCGGTGACGTCATCGTAGCCAGGCGCTTCCCGATGACGTCATCGTAGCCAGGCGCTTCTCTGGTAAATTGCCACTATGGAATTAATAAACTGTTCTCCCATTTTCATCCCCCCAATCACTTTTATCAGAAACAGCCAATTCAATCTATCGAAGGCTTTTTCTGCATCTACAAACATGAGAGTGGCAGGCACCTGTTTATGCCTTTCCAAATACTCTATTATGTTCAGCAGTTGTCTTACATTGGTTTTCATCTGACGTCCTTGTATAAATCCAGTTTGGTCCGGGTGGATTATTTTGTGTAACACTGTCATTAATCTGTTAGCCAAGATTTTTGTGAAGATTTTGTAATCCGTGTTCAGTAGTGAGATGGGTCTGTAGTTTTCGGGTTGAGCGTTGTCTTTTCCCTCTTTAGGGATTAGGGAGATGTAAGCTGTTTTCCACGACGGTGGAACTTGACCTCCTTCTTGTATGTTGACAAATAACTCTCTAAGGGGTTCTATCATTTCCTCTCGGAGATACTTGTAGTAGGTCGCTGTTAGCCCATCCGTCCCGGGCGATTTTCCCTTTTTCAGTTGTTTAATCACTGAAAGTATTTCTTCTTGCGTGATCAGTGCGTTCAGACTATCTCTTTGTTCGTCGGTGATTATCAATAACTTTTCATTTTGCAGAAACTTATCTATCTCCTTGTCTTGTGTCTTCTCTTCAGTGTATAACTTGGAGTAGAATTCTGTAAAAGCTTTCTTGATCATTTCCTGTTGAAACTCTTCCTTTCCTTTGTACTCTATCTTTTCAATTATGCGGGATTTTTGCTTCTTCCTTATTATATAAGCCAGCCACCGACCCGGTTTATTGGAATTATGGAATGTCCTATGCTTTGCATATTGTATATTCCTTGCCACTTGATCTGCCATCAACAAGTCAAATTGTTTCCTTAAAATCTTGATTCCCTCTTTGGTGACTTTGTCCTCCGGTCTTTTTATTAATAGTTGCTCTTTCTTACTTATCTCCTCTTCTAACTCCTTTCTTTTTTGTTCTTGTTTGCAACGGTGCCTTTTGTTCATGTCCATGAGAATCCCACGCATGTATGCCTTGCTGGCGTCCCATATCATTTCTATAGGTGTCTCTTTATTCATATTTATGCTAAAGAATTCCTTCATAACATTTTTGCATTCAACCACCTTTTCATCATATTTAAACAGGTTTTCATTAATTCTCCAGGATCTCCTAGGTTTCTGTCCATGTCTTAATTCCATCCATACCGGGTTATGGTCTGATAGTACTTTGGGTAGGATTTCCACCGTCTTTAGGCTAACAAGCAAGTCGCTGGTTGTTAATATAAAGTCAATTCTGGAGAATGATTGGTGTCTGTCTGAGAAAAAGGTGAATTCTTGCTCCTTGCCATGTCTTTCCCTCCAAATGTCTATCAGTTCGAGGTCATCCTTTATGTCAAAGAAGGATTTAGGCAACTTGGAGTGTTTTTGCGGGTTAGGTGCTGTCTTCTTTTTATCCAGGTCGACCTCTATGACACCGTTCCAGTCTCCCATTATAATACATGATCTGTAGTTGAGTTGTGTTAACTTTTTATGTACCAATTTGTAGAATTTTCCTTGTTGTTGATTTGGTGCGTATACGCCCATCACAAGAATTTTCTTATCTTCCTGTACTATTTCGATTGCTAGGTATCTACCTTGAGAGTCTGACTCTATTAGTTTAGCTCTTATATGCTTTTTCACATAGATAACAATGCCATTCTTCTTTACTGCTGCCGCTGCAACAAATTGTGTGCCTAGTTTGTTGTTGGTTAAATATTTCTGGTCCGTAGTTCTGATGTGTGTTTCTTGTAAGCAAATTATATCATTTTTACCTTGATTCAGATAATGAAATTTTTTTTTCCTTTTCTGTGGGGAGTTTAACCCGTTAATGTTCCAAGTCAAATATTTACTTGTCATGATCGGCTTCGGGACACTCCTGCCAGACCGCTTCCGGTTTTTCCCCTGCTTGCTTCTTTGGTCTCGCTCCCATGGTATCCAGGTTGGTGTTCATATTGTTTTGTGGGATCTTTTCTTGCTGTTCTGTGCGTTTGGTAGTAGACCTTAACTGCCTTAACTCTTTAATCTGTCCTGCTTCCATGATTTTATTGACATCCATCCTCTGTGCAGTCGCATCCCGAGAAGATCCTTTCTCTTCTCCTGCTGCTGCGGCGGTCTGTGCTTCTGGGGAGTTTGATCGTTGTTCTAAGTCCCTTCCTCTTTCACGTGGCCAGTCTACGTTATCCCATGTTGTGGACTGGGGTCCCCCCGCCTTCAGTTCCTTTTCAAGAAATTCTTTTGCTTTCTGGATTGAGTTCAGATGGTATCTTTTGCTTTTATAGAGTACTGACATTCCAGTTGGGGCTTCCCATCGATATTGTAGAGCGCGTGTTTTCAGTTCAGTGACCAAGAACTTGTAGTCTTTTCTTTCTCTTAACATCTTGGGGGGGATCTCTTTCAATATCATCACCTCTTGCCCCTCTACATACAATTTCTTGTTATAGGATGTTGTAGAAATACGGTCTCGGAATCCCTTTGTCACAAAGTGGATAACCACATCTCTTGGTTGGTTTTTGTTTTTTACGAACCAAGAGTTGACTCTGTGGATTCTGTCTATTTGCCAAGAGATATTTTCAGCCTCCTCTCCCAGAAATTGTACCAAGGCTTTTAAAAAAATTCTTTTCAAATCTTCTTGCTTTTCATTCGCTGGTTCACCCAGTCCCCTGATCCTGATAGCTGTCATCATCTGGCAATATTGCATCATAGTTGACTGATCTTGCACCTCGCATTTCATCTCAGCCATCTGGCCCTCAATTCGGTTCTCCACCTCTTCCATCCTTTTTTCCACCCCCTCCCAGACTTTCTTAAAATTTTTCTCAATATCTTCTCTCATTTTCTTATTGTTTGTTTTTATTGTTTCCCTGATTTGGTCTAGGTCTTCAGTAACAGCTTTGCTTTGTGCTTCCATCTTCCTCTCCAATTCTCTGCTTTGTTCCTTCAACTTCTGTTCCAGTTTTTTGCTTTGTCTCTCCATCATTCCCTCTAACTTCTGGTCAACTGCCTCCACCCTTTTTTCAACTGCCTCAAGCTTTCTCCCTATCGTTGACATTATCTCTTTTAATTCTTCTATCATATGCATTTCTGGAGAGGTCTGGGTAGGCAGGGGGGCCTGGGCTTTCATAGGCATGGAGGAGGATGAGGGGACAGGTATGTTGTTCCCTGGTGTTTTAAGGAACTGGCCTGGGGAGGGTGTAGCCACCTTTGAGGCTATTGTTTTGGCCTGCTTGTTGGCCATCCTGAGTTCATATATTATATCCTCTTTTATATTCTTCTTATTCTGTTTTCTTTTCCCCCCCCCCTATGTATCTTTTGTGGGGATTTTTAAAGTTTGCGTCTGGACTGCCCTCTAGTGGTCACTCTCGCAATACCACTTTCCCTCCCGTCAGGTTACTTTTGTTTTAAAGTGAAAGCCGCCATCTTAGCTACTTTTTGCGTATAGTGTAAGTAGTTAATCGGCTGTATAATATATGAAATACTTGCTTTTTTAGGCTCTTGCTTTCAGTCCATCTGTCTCCTTGCCTCTTTAGTGCAGTTTTTCTTAGCTTGTAAATCTTAGCTTGTAAATCTGTCGGCTCCCAGCTGGAGCTATTGTGAGCGTCCAGAGGGGAGTCCTCTTATTTTCTTTCCGAAGTCTCTTCAAAGGAATTTTTAGAGGCTTTCGATCTCCTCTCTCTGATCCAGGCTCCTTCTCCGACCAGGGAGGGGTTTTTACTGCCCCGAAAAACAGCTGTTTTGTGCTGTTTTCAGGGCTTTTTAAGTCCTGGAGTTCAGAGTCTCACAGACGCCAGCTGCTTCCGTGCCTTGCGCATGCCCAGTCCCCCTAGCCAGGCGCTTCTCGATGACGTCACCACCGACGGGAGTCCAGCAGCAGCAGCAATGGCAGCAAGACGGCAGACAGGTAGCAAGGGCCTTGCCGGACGGTGGAGCGGCAAAACGGCATTGTCTCCAATCGGTCCGGGTGGACAGGCCTCGCAGGGCACGACATTCGGCTCCCCTTACCAAGGGTCCCCCTGGAAGGAAGCACAAGGTTAGCGGTCACGTCTTCCCAGGGTTTTATCGGGATCCCGCCTACTCGGTCTACAAGGGTGGTTTTGATGGTACCTACTGACAAGTTGGGGCACGGAGACATCCCCAGCCTTCACCCAAGATGCCTCGGACAGAGGGTATCCCTTCCAAAGGACAAGGTAATATAGCTCACCCCTTCTCACCCATGAATCTAGGATCTCCTGTACTTCATATCGGCCTGGGGCGACAGGGCCTGGATCTTCTTGTGCTCCCTCACCTCTCACTGGCTTTAACAAACTGACATGAAACACTGGGTGTATCTTACCGAGGAACCGCGGTAGTCGTAATCGTACGGCTACCAGGTTGATGATTTGGGCCACCCGAAAGGGGCCAATATACTTGGAGGCTAGTTTCCTATAGGGTACCTGGAGTTTTATGTATTTTGTTGACAAATAAACCAGGTCACCCACTTTGAATGGTGTTTTGGTCCTTCATTTTTTATCTGCCTGTTTCTTTGTCATTTCCCCTGCTTTTGTCAGGCCTTTCTTTACCACACTCCATACACCCCCTACATGAGTGAACCAGTCGTCGGTCTGACGGGGTTGGGGCTCTTGGGTTCTGCACTCTGGTATTGGCACGAAATCCATATCGTACACCACCTGGAAATGAGTGAATCCAGTACTGCTTTGATGGCGTTGTTGTACGCCACCTCTGCAAACACTACTAGATCCACCCAATCCGTCTGTTGGTATGAGACAGACGGAGGTATCGCTCAACTGCAGCGCTGGCTCCTTCTGCTGCACCATTGGTGCTTGGATGGTAGGCCGAACTAAGACCTTGGGTGGAACTGAGGAAATGGATGAATTCACGCCAAAACCGTGCTGTGAATTGGACCCCGTGGTCTGAGATTATGCGATGTGGTGCCCCATGGAGTCAGTACACATGGGTCAGGAACATTTTCGCCAACCTTTTAGCCGATGGTAGCCCCTTACAGGGGATGAAATGGGCCTGTTTGGAAAACAAACCTACTACGGTCCATATCACCGTGTACCCCCGAACCTCAGGCAACTCCACAATAAAGTCCATTGCTATATCTTGCCATGGATGGTCCGGGTCTGCTACGGGCTGCAGCAACCCCATCGGCTTCCTGGGATAGGGCTTTGATTGAGCACATAGATGACAGTTTTTTAGGTTTTGATAGGGCTTTGATTGAGCACATACATGACAGTTTTTTACATACGCTTCGATATCCTGTCTCATCCAGAACTGACGCCTGGCTAGATGTAAGGTCTTTAAAAACCCAAAGTGGCCCACTTGTTTTGAGTCGTGGCACCGGTGACATACTCAGTTCCGCATTTCCTGCGGAATATATAGTTTACTGCCATACCATGCTAATCTGTCCCGTCAGGTTAGCAATCCGGGATTGTCCCGTAGCCATGTATCCTGTACTATGGCTATTCTCAAATCGTCCTCAAAAGACACTCCCCTGGAACAAGTGTGCAACTCCTATTGGTTGTAGGGGGGCATGATCGCTTGCACCAACTCCTCTCTCATGCTGTCATATTGCGGAAGTCGGGACAAAGCGTCTGCGAGGAAGTTCCTTCCCCCCTGGCACATATCTGAGTTGAAAACGAAACCTTCTGAAGTATTGTGCCCAACGCACATGCTTTGGTGATAAACGCCTAGGGGTCTGCAACACCGGCAAGTTTTTATGATCTGTCCAAACTTCAAACGGATGTTTTGCTCCCTCCAGCAGATGTCGCCATGTGGACAGAGCCCACCGTACGGCGAACGCCTCCTTCTCCCAAATAGCCCACACTCTCTCCATCTGTAAACTTCCGGGAGGTATACGCGCACGGCTGCAGTTTCCCTTGGGCGTTCAGTTGGAGCAGTACTGCCCCCACAGCGACGTCGCTGGTGTTGGCCTGTACTACAAATGGCTGTTTTGGGTCTGGGTGCAGCAACACAGGCTCTTGTGCAAATAAAGCCTTCAGTGCTTCAAAAGCCCTCTGACAGTCAGCTGTCCAGGCTAAGGCTTGTCCAGGCCAAGGTTTCATTGTATAGGACTGGGTACGTAACAAGTCAGTTAAGGGGAGAGCCACCGTTGCGAAAGAGGGAATAAACTGTCTGTAAAAGTTCACAAAGCCCAAAAAACTCTGCAACTGGCGACATATTTTAGGAGCCTACCATTCCAGCACACTGTTCACCTTGTTGGGGTCCATTTCCACCCCTGCTGCTGAAATGCGGTACCCCAGGTAGTCCAGGCTAGTTCAGTGGATTTCGCATTTAGATAGCTTAACATATAAGTGGGCTTGCAGCAACTTCCCCAACACTTCACGTACCAGCTGGACATGCTCTTCCAACGACTCAGAATATATAAGAATATCGTCTATATAGACTAGCACTCCACAGTATAAATGCTCATGCAACACCCCATTTATGAATTGCATAAACACCGTGGGGGCTCCCTGTAGTCCGAAGGGCATGACTTTAAATTGATAACTGCCTAGTGGACAGTTGAAGGCCATTTTCCACTTTCCTTATCCTGACTCTATAATAAGCCTCCCTAAGGTCTAATTTTGTGAAAACACTCCCATGGGCCAAATGAGCCGGAAGGTCTTTCATAAGTGGCAAGGGGTACATGTGTTCCATGTACACTGCGTTAATGCCCCAGAAATCTACACAAAGTCGAAGACTCCCGTCCTTCTTCTCCTGAAATAGAACCAGGGCTGTTATAGGTGAACGGGCCAGCTGTATGAAACCCCTTGCGAGATTCTTATCTATATACTGTCTCAACTCCTGCAGCTCTAAAGGCATCATGGGATACATACTGGGTTTTGGTAACTTTAGCCCCGGTAGGATCTCAATTACACAATCGGTTGGGTGATGGGGCGGCAGGCTATCACACTCCTTTTTGCTAAATACTGCAGCAAGGTCATTGTACACTGCCGGGAACCCAAATCCCGCACTTCCTGGGCAACCTTCATCCCCTCTCCCCCGTTTTCAGACCTAATTGGCTCTGGCTGGGGTAGTTGAGGTCCGACCCCAAGCCATAGGTAGCGACAACCCTCAGCCCACCACATAATTGGAGTCCACTTGTCCAGCCAGGCCAGTCCTAAGATCACTGCCTCGGTCATAGACAGAACTACAATGAACTGGATGAGCTCCCAGTGTTTGCCCATCTCCATTCTTACTGGTTCTGTTACTAACGTGGCCGGGGCCCCACCCAAAAGGGACCCGTCCACCTGCTCGAAACGAATGGGGGAGGCCAATCAGGTCACTCTAATGCCCACCTTCTCCACTACCTCCCTACTAACCAAACAATGGGTACACCCTGTATCGATTAGAGCTTGGTATTCGCCGGAGTGCCCCACTAGTGGACTCGTCAAGGTGACTGGGATGGAGAAAGGAGCTATGGGTTGACTTACCATGGGGTCTTCTGCCAGATCTCCATTATCATACTCCTCTAAGTGACCTTCAGCTGATCTTGTTTCTCCCGAAGACCGTTGGGGAGTTTCAACTTCCGCCTGCCAGGCCACCCTTAATCGTTTCATTGTCTTCTTTGGCATCACTCCCGGCTTAGCCACAGCTGGGGGGGTACTGGTGGTTGCCAGAACCGGACATTCAGCTACCTGATGGCCAGGCCAATTACACCTAAAACATCTAAATACAGCCCTGGGTGTGGAACTAGGAGTCTGGGTTTGCCGGCTAAGATCTGTTGGGCGCTCAACAGCCCGTCGAGGGAGTGGCTGCATGTCTGGTCTCCGCTGGAACTCTTGTAAGCCCGCATCCAACTCAGTCACCACCCGAAACCATTCCAAAAGTCGACACGGAATGCCTCGTACCACACATGCCCGGCGTAAGTCCTTGTCCAAAGCAGCCTGAAAATGATGAACCAAAAGACGTTCTGGCCAAGAACTAAGCCTCCCAGCCACCCACTGGAAATCACGGACATATTCTCTTGCTGGTCTGCCCCGTTGTCTCAGCCCTAGCACCTCCACTTCTGCTTGGTGCATCCGGGAAGGATCTTCAAACCTGGTCTTTAGGGCATCCAAAAACAGGCCAACATTGGCTAACTCTCGAGCGTGATCGCTATATAGATCTGCAGCCTAGGCTGCCGCTTCTCCCTGCAAGCTAGCCATCACTGCCATCACCATCGCCCAATTAGATGGGTACATAGAGGTGAAGAGGTCTATATGGCTCAGCACATGGCTCATGAACATTGCCAACCGATCTGGGTCGCCATCAAAGGCCACTGCTATAGGGGGTGGATTCCACATCACAGTTGGAGGCCAGTGTGCTATCGTCTCTGTGGCATATATCGACTCCCATCCTGGGCCCCAGCACAGCAGGTGTCATGGTCCAACCCCCATGCTCCTGGTCTGGGTCCTGCCTGCCTGGAAGAAGCTACCTCCGGGCCCCCAGCCGAATGACCTTCACGGTGGTACTGAGGCTGCTCAGCTGATATGGGGAGTGTAGTAGTAAAGGAGTTGAGCAGTGCTAACTTACTGTCAAGGCGTCCTATTTGAGCTTCACAGATAAGCCAGTAAACAGGAATGCTTTATTGCAAGATTGGAAATAAAGTTAGCACTGTGAGTGGCTTGCTCCCAGTGCCTTACATACTGTACGCATGCCCCACCCTAGAACAGCCCCTTCCTTGCCTGGGCCCACCCTACAAAATAAGCCACCATCCAGATGGAACGAAAGGAACCCAACCTCCCAATTGCTAACCTCACCCCCCCATGGAGTGCTTATAAGTCCCATGCTGCAGCCCAGTCACCAATCAGTCCGCTCAATGTCCGCTTTCAGCTGAGGCACACCGATATGTTGCTTTCCTTTGCAGGATCAGCCAGGTGCCCCTGGATGCTTGTCGGCCCGGTGAAGCGCTTCCCGATGATGTCATCGTAGCCAGGCGCTTCTCGATGACGTCATAGTAGCCAGGCACTTCACCACCGATCGTAGCCAGGCACTTCACCACCGATGGGAGACCAGCAGCAGCAACAATGGCAGCAAGACAGCAGACAGGTAGAAGGGCCTTGCCGGACGGCGGAGCGGTGAAACAGCGTCGTCTCCAACCGGTCCGGGTGGGCAGGCCTCGCAGGGCGTGACAGTGAGAATCCAGTTTCCCCAAGGTCTCCGCCACTTGAGTGAGGAGGACGAGGAGGAGAAGAGCAGTGAGGATTTGTTCCCGCCTGGCCCTGCAATGCCTCTCCACTCATTTGAAGGCTTTGTTCCTGCCCTCAAACTAAGTCTAGCCAATGCAAGCGAGCTGCTCAGCTGGGCCACAGATGGTATTGGTTCCTATGCCTGGCCAACTCTGATTCCACGCTTTGCCCCATAGGCGTGCAAATGAAGCAAACAGTTCTCGCCCCCCCCCTCAGAGAATGGAAGCTTCCGGGGGCCATAATCTCTTTTGCAAAGAACGGCACCCAGGAACTTCCATTGTCAGCATGAAAAGCATTTGCAAGTTTTTCTCCTCTCCCTCAAAGGAAAGAAACTGGCAGAGAGGACACAGATTTTGCAAAGTAAGTGATACTGGCACAGAAGGAAGGGAGGGTGAAGCATGAGATTTCTTAGTGGGTCGGGGAGGCCTTGGGGGCCTGTTCCTTCACTAGGCCCCCCATGGCCTTCCCCACCGAGGTACCTCATGTGCACTGAACAAGCCGTCTTAAAGAGCAAGGGAGTGATCTCATTCGATTTACGAGATTCACTCCACGAGTTTTTGATTTACGAGTGGAATGGGCAGGCTCCATCACACTTGTAACTCGAGGACTACCTGTACTTAAACCATGTTACATCATGATAAATATAACTATTTTGCACAGTTTCTTATTACTTTTATAAATCATAGCTTTTTCCTCCTAAACTAGAGCACTAGGCTGATGCACAGCAATTCAGAAAACATAAAACCAAGGATAAGAATAGCAAACCATTCACGTCTTTTGTCTACGTAAAGGAAATATATTCACAGGGCTTAATTCAGACAGACAATAGTTAAATTAAACCACAGGAAAAAATGTCCCATTTGGCCAGGCAGGGAACAGTAAGAGATGCAGAAATTAATAGTGTAAGAGAGAAGTAAGGGGTTGTGGAAAGAGACCTCACAGCAACATTATGTATGTATAAATGGGAATTATATTCAGTCCAAGGGTTATAAAATATTGTATACAGCCCTGCAATATATAATTTATCAAGCCTGAACAAGGAAAATTACAATGAACCATGGAATATAATTTAAATTGAAAACTGAAAACACACAGATGGTGCAATAATTTAAATTTATCCACCCCTAAGCAAAAACAAATATTTACTCTGCTGATTTTACCAGCCTCTGGAGAGTTTAACAAAAGTTCATTATATATACAACATTTAGGCTGAGTTTAAATATCATGCTATATAAAGCTACAGTTGTTTATTAATGTTTTAGCCCCTTGCATGAATACAGTGCAGCTTATCAGCTATAGTTAATAGATTGTGTGCACCCAATTAATTATGGTTTCTTCAACAAAATATTAATAAGGAAACAAACACAATCTATGAATCCAGTCAGTGTACTACTATCTTGGCAGCTGCCATAATGACATTCGTATTTCCTGTTGATAGGGTTATTTGATCTCTGGGAAAATGTCATTATCCAATACCACAGTGGGAATAGGGTAAACTAACAAAACCTCTGCAATACCAGAATTGAAATAGTCAAACAGAATTCGCTAAATTGCTTTGCATGTACATATCCCAGGAAGATATTCATTTTGCCAATATTAAATTATTTCAACATGTTCCAGAGACAATGGCTAGAAAATGAATCTATTAAACTTGATTTCAGAGATATCTGGACAATCACTTAGGGCAGTGGTGGCGAACCTATGGCATGCGTACCAGAGGCGGCACTCAGAGCCCTCTCTGTGGACACGCATGCTGTGCCCCAGAGATGGTGAGGGACTGGCCGCTGCCATCCTGGCTCTGCCCACCCAGTCTGCTGTGACCACCACGCCCACGCCCACTTGGCATCCGGTGATAAATAAGTGGGTTTTGGGTTGCAGTTTGGGCATTGGGTCTCTAAAAGGTTCGCCATCACTGACTTAGGTTATTTGCGCTCTTGTTCAGAGATGCTCAAACCGGATGCCAGGCAATTTAGCATGTAATAAATGCTGGCTCTCATCCTTCATTTGCAATGGAAACCTATGAGCGACAGGAACTAGAAATCAAATCTCCTAAGTTTCAGACTCTTGGACTTTATATAAAGCAGTTACCCAGAGCAGAATTCATGAACTTCAGCAATATTGCTTATACATTTTGTTTTACACAATCAACCCATCAATACCTCTAAAAAAGTAATTTTCAAATGCACTTAAAATACATATTGCATACCATCTTCAGAAGTCATCCTACATTTGGAATTAAAAGTCAACTGCTAGAAATAAACTGCTTCTCCTCAATCTTTTGGACGTTTGAGGACAAAATTGTTTGCACAAAATTTACTTGTGCTGTTTTATAATTGAAGGTTTGAATATTGAATATTCTCTCTAAAGATAAAAATAGCACTCAGATTGAAAACTATAGTGTCAAGGATTGTCAAGAGCCCTTTGCCCATGTGTTGGAGAAAAAAAATAGCCTCCCATATAAAAAGCTGTTTTGATAAAGAACATTCAATCCAACGTTTTCCATTTGTAATCTGAAGTACCGTAGTACAACCTAGATACATCTGAAGCAAAGCTTTTTTTACCTAATGTAAATTTTAGTAAAAACTGATTCTTAATTATTTAGTTCCAACTATTCCAATAATTTCCACATTAAATGAGACGCGAAGAAAAATCGTAAGTGTATATGATCAAATTAAAAAAAAAGGATTAAGACTAATATTTTACAAAGAATGAGTTGGATTGCAGTACCAAATTTTAAGCTGCAGATACCACCTTATGGCTGTTTTACTAAGGTCTACTGAATCCCAGATGGTTTGCATAAATATTTTTGGCTGAATACCAACAAAAATGTATAATTTGGAAGAGATTATACAATAAAGTATTAAAAGTATGGGATCACTTCAATATTAAACATTTGTCATGAAAAAAATGAATCAAAGAGATAATAACTCATAAGCAAAACTTAATCCTTAATAAAACAAAATGAAACTTTTTTTAAGATTCTTTCTTTAAAATGGTCAGAATCACCTTACTAGTTTCAGTATCTTCAAATGAGAAGCATAATCTAAACAAGGATTTAGAGCAGGGGCATCAAACTGCCCACCCATGGGCCAGATGCATCATAGCGAAACCGTGCCCACCCTATTGCTGGCAATGGCAAAAAAGTCGCGACATGTCATGTGATGTTGCGAGTTTGACACCGATTTAGAGGCTTAATTGAATTAGAAAAATTCAATCCTATTTTCAAGTTAAAGTATGTCTCAGAAACTGAATTAGTTAGACTGATTAAATATTTGTAGAATCTAAATAGGACAATCAATATGCAACAATGGGACTATCAAAGGACGATAATTGTACTGTGGGAAGTCAACTCCCCCAGAGAAGGAGATATTAAAAGGACAGAATATATTTCCTCAAAGGATCTTTAAAAGGCAGGAAAGCATGCCTAGTTTTTCTTAATAGCTCCAAGTCTCCCTCCCCCAAGCAGAAACCAACTCTGTAGAAATGCAGATATAATAATCCATTCAGGAAGGTTGGAGCCCTCCAGCTAGAGCAGCGGTTCTCAACCTTTTCCGGGGCTCGATCCCGGCCCGCATCGCGCATGCGTGGCGCGACGGGGAGCATTTCACGGGGGTCGCCATTTCATGGGGATCGCCAAACAATGCAGTCCGCCATTTTTTCCCCTTTTCCCCTCGGCAGGCGCAGGGGGCAGCACCGCGCATGCACGGGATAGCACCGTGCATGCGCAATGCGGGCCGTCGCGCCGTGCATACGCAATGCACGGTGCGGGCCATTGCGCCGCGCACGTGCGATGCGTGGTGCGGGGTCGCACCGTGCATGCGATCACGCCACGCATGCGCGATGCGGGCCGTCACACCACGCATGCGCGGTGCAGGCCGCGGTCGCGCCGCATATGCATGGCGCAGGTCGGGGTCGCGGCCTGAAAAAGGTTGAGAACCGCTGATGTAGAACATTTTACCTCAAGTGGTAATTCAATTATTTATTTTACTTATGAGTCTCATTATACTGGCTACCTTTGTTAAATACTGTTTAGTAAATATTTTAATAATGGTCTTGATCACTTTTACAGTAGCTCTGATCTAATATGTTACTTCAACATTTTCATTCAGTTTTATACTGTAAATTTATTTTCTACCTTCTTTCTGCTTTGCTTATTTCTTTTCTTCTGATTCCCCCAGATTTTAATTTTGAATTTGTATTTTTTAAAAAAAGAAAAGGAAAGGGAAAATGATATTTTCAGTTTGAAGAAAAGGAAAGAGAGATGAGGAAGATCAGATGGCATATTACCACAATAAGAGCAGAAAAAGCAACGAGCAGCTTGCCTTGTTTAAGGCAGCAGAAGTATGACAGCAAAGACGAAATAGGAAGACGGCATTCTCCTAACTGGTTCACAAGACAGTGATATACACAGTCATACAGTGTTCATTAGCCAGGATTTTAAAATAATTGAGTGAATGAAGAACCATGATTGATACCTATGCAGATGTATAGCTATTAATTACATTAAGTAAGGTTAAACAGTGAGTTTAAAATCCAAATTGAGACACGCTAAAAGCAATTATACAAAATACTTTCATAATTTATGCAGCGAAGAAACTCCTCTAATGCCCAGGGGGAATCTTATTCCTAGCAGAATCTGAAAGTGTCTGCACTCAGAATGCTTATCAAGAGACATTTGTCATTCAGAAATGCCATTTATGTTGGGAAAGTATAATTACTAATGGAAATTGCCATCAATAACTTGAGTGAGTACATGTGTGGTTGGTCCCTGAACAAATTTGCCTCGTATTATGCCAAAAAAAAAAAAAAAGCTTCCATTTCAGTCAATTTACAAACACAAACTAGCACCACAAGACTGAACTAATAAAAACATTTCTTCAAGGAACAGAAATTAAGAATCCTACTGATCAGTATTAAAGTTGATCACTGAACCATTTTTTGGTTAGCTTTGTTAGCTTCATTGGAATGTTGCTCCCGGGGCTGCTCAGTTAGAACAAAAGAATTGCATAATTCAATAGCATATGCATCTATGACTCAGGAAGAAAGCATACATTCCTGGAATTCTCCTAATCTTCATGGCCTCAAATTAGAAATCATGCAACTATGATTTATGCATATATCTATTAATATAATGGAGAACCACATCAGGTATAGGTTCTGATGTTCATACGAAGTGCAAAACATCTCAGGGAGAGATGTATGGATGGTCTTGTGATAACCAAATCAATTTGTTACTAGAATAAAGGCTATTGCCTTCTTTTTTATACATCCAGATCTAAAATGTATGGTCAAATAATAATTTGTATCAGCCTCCCTCAACATTATATCCATCAGACTGATTCAATACCTGAAACCCAAGTGAGCATATATCTTAGACAGGAGAATTCCCCTATCCTCACTCACTCAAGTCTGGTAATGCATGCAAGGTGTAGTCTCTCATTTATGAACAAATCAAGGCTGATTGTGTCATGGATGAGGATGCATTTATTACAAACAGAATTGGCACACATAATCACATCACCTTGAACTCAGATTCTCAACAATCCATCTACCTGCCTCTTGAATTGATATTTAGAGCCTGGAAGTAGAAAATGGCTGCAAGTTTCCAACCTCTTTTCCCCAGCAGTCCTTAATTTACAACAATAATAGAGTCTGTCCATTATTGTCCATGGAGTGTTTTTGCTGAAAATCAGAAGTAAATGCCAGTTATGGTTAAAACGTTGTAAATCATGTAACCATGGGATGCTGCAAATTGCCATAAATGCAGGTCAGTTGCCAAGCACCCAAAATATGCTCACTTAACTGTGGGGGGCATGGTTGTTACTTTAAGACTGTGGTGGGCATGACTGTGAGGTCTTAAGTACCTCTTGCTGTCATAACTTCAAATGGTTCCTAAGCAACTAGTCATAAGTTGCTGGTTACCTGTAAAAATCCACCTGTCTTCTATCACACTTCCCTTTGCCCATCATTATTTCTTCTCTCCTCCTTCCTATGCCCCTCCTCAACCTATTTAGCCTTCTCACCTCTTTGAAGAACGGAGACAGGGATATGCTACTGCTGGAACTACATCCTCTTTTGATCCAACAAAGATCTCTCAACATTGCTTGTGACTCAAGATGAGGGAAGTGTTAGTGACAAAATTGTGATTTCTATTCTTGTCTCTCTTTCCCCAATTGTCCTGAGGCAATATCCCATATTGCCAGACAGCAAGTGCAGACAAACTTCTCATTAAATAAAGAAACAAACAATAAAACAGCAGGATGCTAAAACATCTTAGCAGTTCTATTTCCACTTTAACTGAGAATTAAAGTGGGCTGCATGGGGGCAAGTGAAGACTTTCCTGATCGGTCCAATGGAAACTTAGATCCAATTTATCCTGTTAATAACAGGTTGCTGTATCTTCATGCTATCATTCACAAGAGGTGCCTTTAGCCTGACTCTTGCAACAGCAAGGCTCGAACTGGAAGTCCAAAACATAAATCATACAATCGGTTTTATAAGCTGCCAGTCTGGAATTGGTTTAATACAGGGAATGTAGGGATGTCAATTTCAAGTAGAAACAGCTTCATAGCTCTTCCTTCCTATCAGCATTCTGAGCAAATTAATTTGTAGAATGATGCAGATTAAAAGCTATGGAAACTATACTTACAATTAAGCTTAATTCTGATATATACTTCTCCAGCATCCCTTTGCCTGACCTTAAAAGCTTATTTCTGGTTAGGGCTACCAGTTCCAGGAAGCAAAAATATAGATTAAAAAAAGTTTTCCATATCTCTTTGCAGCCATTTTATGGTCATCCAGATTACTTAGTCACTAAATGACTCAATCACTAAATGAGGACTATCTGTATAGAAATCACTGTTTTAGGTTATACTTGATTCTGCCTGACAAACACATTAGTGACCTTTATTCATTTTCCACATTGTTATCAACGGAAACTAAAATGGTGCAAAATACTTAATTACTCAATTGTTATCCCACTGAAATCTACTTAAAATACATCCAATTAACCACAAGTAGACAGATACAGATCAAAAATAAGGGTAGATCCGTGGAAAAATGCACAAGACTGGCCAAGAGATTTCTATTCCATATATTTTAAGAGTAGTAGCAACTAAAAGATGGTTTTTTCACATTAAATTAGAAATTAAAAATGCAAAAATTAAAAAGAGGAAATGGAAGCAGACTTTGGGGTGGCACAACAAAATAAATTACGGTAGAGCATGACTCAGAAGCATTTTATTACTTAACTAGATAACCCATAAGGTATTGGGTCATCGGTTCAGAGATATTTCCTTAAAGCAATGGTAGTGGGAGCAATTTCCAACTTCCTGCCAACTTCTCCATTGACTTTCCTTGTAGGAAGCTGGTAGAAAGCATTGGAAATGATGATTAAATGTCCATGGTTGGCCATAGCAATGCAGTGGTATGGCAGCATTGAAAGAGCCCCAACTTGCCAAATTTCAATCCAATGGGAACTGGTTTTTCTGGATCTGGGGCACATTTCTCAGCCCATTTGAGGTACATTGATTCAAAAAATTGTTGCCCTCTATGATGTACTATTTTGCTCAATTGAACATTACAATAAAACAAGCAGAAGAGTTTTAGCAGTGTGTAAATGCTAATTATATGCCTTTATTCTATCCTCCAGAGTTACTACCTCACACTTGATGGGCCTAAATTCTAATGAAATAAGTAATAAGCATTAAATGTCATCCTACAGTAGATAAGCATGATCAGAATACCTACCTGATGCCTCTCCTTGGAGTCCATGGTTACTCGGGACACTGCACATACCCCGAAAACCACAAGAACAACTCTATGCCAGGTCCTCTTCCAAATAAGGTATGAGGTTGGTTAATGGATGTTTGTGACACCCTCTGAGGAAATAAATAGGATAAGAATCATTTTTCTCTTTTGCATCTTTAAGGAAAATACTTTACACAATTTAAGATCAAACCGATATTCTAAAAAAAGAATATCACTCTAATTGTATTTGTTTCCACTCTTGACTGCATTTTCAAAAGTAACCAGTTAAACAGTTAAAAAAACAGCATAATGACTACCGGTAGAATAAAGTCTCATGTAAAACATAAAGTGATGAATACCTTGGCACTTGACAGATTTTCTTGATACATCTAGGAAAACTGCCAAATTCTGCCTCAGAGCAAGAAGCCAGATTTCATCAGGTGCAGCAAAAATGGCAGGCTTTAAATGCCAGCTGGGATAGAGCTGGCTATCATTAATGGCCATTTGTTTTGTCTTTTATTTTTATCTCTAACCCAAGTCTTTGCACAAATAATCTCTGCAGGAACTAATCATTCTTTTTTCTGAAAACAGATTCAAACCTTGTTTGTTAAATCTGCGGTATCATTAGCCAGGCCCGAGGTTTTTTTTAAAAAGGGGCCAGAAGATCATCAACATGTAATATTTTAAGCACTTTTGGGCTATCAGAGTCTAGCTGGAAAGTTCCTCTCCCAATTTGCATTTTTTTACCTGTGGATCAAGATCTAATCATAATCTGCACCTTAGTTATACATTAGGCGCTAAAACATGATAGAACTCTTTTGTCTTGGTACTGTATATAAAATCAACCCTAAGCTTTTTTTAAAAAATGATAGATAGATAGATAGATAGATAGATAGATAGATAGATAGATAGATAGATAGATAGATAGATAGATAGATAGATAGACAGACAGATAGATAGATAGATAGATACCCCAGTATAGTTACAGATGCTATGTCCTACAAATAGCTACAATTCAAATAATAACCATAGCAATAGAACTTAGACTTCTATACTGCTTCATAGTGCTTTACACTTTACAGAACTCCACATGGTTAGGTGAGATAATGAATTTAAGTTCTTTCTACTTTGCTAACTACCAAAGTATTTAGAAAAATATTTTAATATCATCAATAACAAATGAGTTACAATGGAGATATGTAGAACATCTTTCACTGGAAACTCTATCAATGTCAATATTATTATCACTGCTGAAAAATAGCATTATCTAGACAGCTAAAAGAGACAAAGTTAATAAGCAAATCTAAAAAGCATACTAAAAAGCAGAGACATCACCCTGCCAACAAAAGTACGTATAGTCAAGGCCATGGTTTTCCCACTTGCAATGTATGGTTGTGAAAGTTGGACAATAAGAAAGGTTGAGCGCAAAAGAATTGAGTCCTTTGAACTATGGTGCTGGAGAAGACTCCTGCGAGTCCCCTGGACAGCAAGGCAATCAAACCAGTCAGTCCTAGAGGAGATCAACCCTGACTGCTCTTTAGAAGGCCAGATCCTGAAGTTGAAACTCAAGTACTTTGGCCACCTAATGAAAAGGAAGGACTCACTGGAGAAGAGCCTAATGCTGGGAAAGATTGAGGGCAATAGAAGAAGGGGACGACAGAGAATGAGGTGGCTGGATGGAGTCACTGAAGCAGTAGGCGTGAGTTTAAATGGACTCCAGAAGATGGTAGAGGACAGGAAGGCCTGAAGGAACATTGTCCATAGGGTCGCGATGGGTCAGACACGACTTTGCAACAACAAATAATATGCATTATTCAAGAATCTCCACACATGATCTCAAAAACATGAGATGGAATGCTGCTAATCAGGATTCATTGTGATCAGACCCTTTACCAGATAAATTACATAAAAGCAGAATAAATTAATAAATACTGCAGTGTCTTAAAAGTTGCAGAATATATAATGTCACTGTGCATTTTTCTTTGTTCTTAACAAAGAAGGATCTTGCCCCATCCCCTAGTAATGCTTTTTATGTTATATTTAAATGCATCAATCAAGGTATCTTTGGTTTAGCTTGCTCCATCAGTCTAGTTAGGGAATAAAAAGCGGGAAGAGGACCCAAAGGAAGAGAATCAAACCAAACCAAACCAAAATTCCTTTTGGAAAAAGTTCACTGTGGGGAGAATCTCCTAGTTGCACATTAGAAAAGGGCAAGGGCTTTTCCTGCTCACCATCTCCGTCATGGCCCATACGTTAAAGAACAGTCTTTCTCTGGAAATTAATCTTGCTCTGAAATTCACACATTTATCTACTGTATACAGGTATGGTAATATGTAAATATTACTATTGGTAATCATCATCAACCATCATCCTAGCATTTTTCCCCACAGGTGCAGGGTCTACTTTTCAGGTCAATATTATCAATATTACTATTCCTAGTGCATTTATTTATTAGATTGCTATACTGCTAGAATCTTAAGATGTTTAGAGGCACACAATACAGCATAAAGCTTTCATATTAAAATAATTGATGATATAGTAAGTTAAAATTTTAAAAAATCAACTTTATCTAAATTTATCCAAAAACATCTTCTGGAACAATACTCTCTCATAACCACTGATTGGAACCATCCACTCTTAGTGTAGGTAGGCTAGGTCTATCTACTAGATCCCTATCTCACATCCAGATAAACCTCTAAGCTCAAACAGTGGCAGTTCCTCCTCAAAAAAAAATAGGCCTTCCCCATCTGCACTATGTATATCTAAAAAATATACATGTTAATATCACTGTAAGAACCAGGGCAAACTTTAAATAGCTGGGCAGCCAGGTTATTATTATTATTATTACTATTATTATTATTATTAATTAATTAATTAATTAATTAATTAAACTTTTATACCGCCCCTTTCCCATAGGACTCGGGGCGGTTTACAGCCCAATTTAAAACAGATAATAATAATAAATATTTAAAAATGAATTAAATTAATACATGGCTGTTACTAAAACCTGTTAAAATCCCAATTCTAAAATCCAAACAACCTTATTTTTTAAAAAAATTACATAAAAATTTACATAAAACCCGAGGAGGTCTAGACCAGGCCGGCTTGATTGAAGAGATGAGTCTTCAATTCTCTTCTGAAGAGAATTGGGCATCTTGTTCTCCCTACTACAACCAATATATTATGCTTTTCTGAGTCCCAGGTGATCTTTTCTATTAAGCCCCACTGAAAATGCCAGTGGCTTATGGCTCCCTGTCCCCCTCTTCATCACCTAACCACAGATGGTATCACCCAATGTTGCCACTTTTCTGGGCTGCTGTTTTTCTTAATGCCACTTCCACTGCCATTGTAACTTCATAAGAAAAGCTCTTCCCTGTCACACTTGCATTCCAATTTTACACACAAGTAATAATAATAATCTTTACTGATTAGCCCTTGGGTCATATCAAGGTGCAAAGTTCCAGCAACAAATTATTACTAAAGTTTGATCAAAGCAATTTAAAATGAAATTTGATAAAATACAGTTTAAAATAGAATTAGAGTAAAATACGACTTAAAAGGAAATTGGAATAAAATACAGTCTAAAATGAAATTAAAATAGAGTACAGTAATTTAAAATATAGATAAAATATGATAAAATTATATCTTGGAGTCACCCTTGCAATCCTACCCCAATCAGTCCCACATTGCACACAAGTACATAAAGGGCGGAACCTGCATCATTTTTGCTACTTTCTCCCCTTGTCTCTCATGGATGCTCATAAGCAAACCTTCTGCTGCTCTGTAGCTTATTTATACAGTATAACTTTCTGGTAATGAGACAAAACAAAAAGGAATTAGGGCCACATTGGAATAATCGTTGTGATAAGAAGTTGCACATGGACATTCCATGGAGATCTGAAAATCCTGATTAGACAAAAGCCTATTGCAAAGAAGCTGCCCATTGCTCAACAATTGTGCAACAGGAGCTAAAATTTGAGCAAAGTCAGCAGCTCCTGAGGAATAAACTATTACATATTTGCTACTACTGTCCATGTTAGAATGCACTTACGTTTCTTTTTTAGAATGGGGTCAATACCTTTGCTGAAAAAAAGAGTTGCATTGAGAATGCAGACTATTAGCAAGTGCACATTGTTTGGTGTGGCTTCAAGCAATACAGAAGTCAGAATTTTGCTAAAGACTACAAGGGGGACCAATCTACTGATCTGATAATCTAGGTTTGAATACAAGAATCAAGAAAAAAATATTTTGGGGAGAATCCAACTTACATCAATACTTTCTGTGGGAAATCACTAGGCAAACAAATTTATTTAACTTTTTTACAAAAAAAAAAAACCTAGATGTTTTAAATACACTCAAATCTA
This sequence comes from Bothrops alternatus, assembly GCA_034064705.1. Classification (NCBI taxonomy): domain Eukaryota; kingdom Metazoa; phylum Chordata; class Lepidosauria; order Squamata; family Viperidae; genus Bothrops; species Bothrops alternatus. The sequence goes on from JARGCV010000041.1 coordinate 9,054,824, forward strand.
TCATTTCTGCAATCTCTGAGAAGAATGCAGGTGAAAACCACAAAACACAAAGCAGTTATTTATTGGGGAATAAATCTACCAGTTGCCTTGGCAATTGTTACATGGAAGGGATAAAATCTGCTAATGGATAGCCATTGTCCTGGATGTTCTTCTGCTTTCTTTAATGAAGAATTGCTC